>CM070833.1:27049551-27781263 GCA_036326025.1 Chrosomus eos | reverse complement strand
TTTATTTGCATTATTCCACTCTGACCAAGGTGTAATGTGCTTGTGACGTACCGGATGCATTTCTTTGCAGTTATGTGCAAATGTGTAAACATGGGGGGAAATAAGGCATCGCATTTTTGGGGGTGTACAGAAAATGAGTTCAGGTTGACAGCATTGCGTGACAGAATTAATGCAGTTAGTGATGGTCGAAAACATTGAAATTGAGCATTGAAAACCCCACTTTCACATTTCAATGTTCTTAGCAATACTCAGAATAATGGAAATTGCATGTAAACGGGACTGAAGAGGTTTGCTTTTGTCATGTAAGCATCTTACTGCGATTAAGCCCTTACTCTGATTATTGGAAATAATCGCATTATTGGTACACATGTAAACGTAGTCACTGAACGTCTTGCATCAGATAAGATGGGTTTTGGAAGCAGCATTTAACGTTGACTTTAACCTTTAGTTGAATTTATTTGCCTTGGCAGAGACTTCTGCATCTGTTGCTTTTCAGCACTATTCAGCATGCTTTAGCACCTGCTTCTTTTCCAATCCAGCATTTCATCTTTTTCCAATTTTTCAACCTTTTGTCATTTTACACTCTTACCTGGCAAGTGAATGATATAATCTGCCATTTTGTGTTTTTTCCATTATCTCATTCTGTCATAATTCATACTAGATATGTCCTACCAAGGGTCTGTGTTTAATTTAGCTGAAGTCATGCTAAAGTTTCCTCAAGCTGAATTTAATGTATAAAAAACTGATTTTCAGTTTCATCTTATCATCAAGATCAGCATCTGCTTTTGATCATCAAAATGTACTTCCTAAGCATTATTTCTTGATATTTGTCTCTCTCTATTCTTTTTCACCCCTATCCACCTTCTCACTATAGTGTGTCATTGTTGTTTGGCTGGCCTTACTGTAAACTTAAGGACTGGGGGCTCTGGTCCCTCTCTCTCTCCTCTCTCTCTCTCCTCTCTCTCTCTCTCTCTCTCTCTCTCTCTCTCTCTCTTCTCTCTCTCTCTCTCTCTCTCTCTCTCTCTCTCTCTCTCTCTCTCTCTCTCTCTCTCTCTCTCTCTCTCTCTCTCCTCTCTCTCTCTCTCTCTCTCTCTCTCTCTCTCTCTCTCTCTCTCTTCTCTCTCTCTCTCTCTCTCTCTCTCTCTCTCTCTCTCTCTCTCTCTCTCTCTCTCTCTCTCTCTCTCTCTCTCTCTCTCTCTCTTCTTGCTTTCCTGCAAGATTAAAACCAGCTCTGGAAAGTTTTCCTCAGTCTTAATCCTGGCATGGTTATTCCACTCTATGTACGTGTTTATGAAGTCCTGACAAAATCCTTCCTCTTCAACCTCTCCCTCTCTCCTTCACTTCCCCTCTTTCTCCCTCTGGGGCTCCACTCTCAGAGATTTAATTTCAGCTCTCCTGTCTAAAGGAGAAAGATTATACTTTGTAAGGACAGAAATGTCCATTTTAAACTTTTTTTTTTAATGTGTGTTTTGAAGTTTAATGGAGTATTCTGAATTAAAGTTATAGACACCATGCATCAATGCAATCAAAATGTGTTTTTCCCCTCCGTATATGTGTGTTAGCTTTGTGGTCAATAACAAAAAGTTGAACAAACGTTGACAAAATGTACACATTCAAAATGTACAGTCTCTACTGGGAAAGGGGTCCAAAAATATTAATGACTATCAGAAGCTTTATAGAATGGGAATGTCCCTCCCCCAATACCATTTGCCTATCAATAACAAGAATCAAATCTTTGTTAATGAAAACTCAAACCTATTGGCAATCTAAACAGGCAAATATCCTTCGATTTTCTGCCCCAACTTCCCTTTTCAAAAGGGAAAATGGTGTCCAATCAAACACAGTTGATGGTGCAAAATATTTTGGCTAATTAGATGATTGAAGGTATTTTATTTTACATAAATAAGTCAGCGTCGTAATTAGGCTTAAGCTGCATGTAACATAAATATTTATTTATTTGATAAATACTTCATGAGAAGCTTTGGTATGAATTTCTAATTGTCACAGAGCAGAGCTGTGAAATATATTTTGAGGAACTTTTTGAGAAGATTAGTAGGCTCTCAATCAAATGTGTTCATGCAATACAGTTTAGTTGCTCTTGTGGAAAAAAAAATATGTATGGAGATGAATTATTGTAAACCTTAAAATTTAAACCCGTGGTTTCTGAGATGAAGCTCTCATGGCCACAGTTTAGACCACTGTTAACCATGTTTTGGAGATGACTTAGCCTTGGAAGGAGATGTTTTCACCCTCATTAGATTTTAGACCAAGATACTGAGAATCAACTGTGCCAAGTAATAGTGTTAAGAAAGCAAATTTTGATCAAATGTTACAGCTCTGGCCACAGCTGAAATGATGTGATTCATAAAACCCCTGGTAGGTTATTTTACTGCTTTCATTAACATGTGGAATCACACTGTAAATCACAAGGTTTTTTGAAACCGTTATGTTTGTTTAGCATTTCATTCCCCACTGGCTGCATGTCATAATATCTGAAATTATGTGAAACAGCTCCACGAGCCGCAGTGGATTGGATGCGAAATTAAACCTCAAGGACTTCTGGACTATCTCATTTTTTAAAAGGCACACTTGAGCAATGACGGTTAAAGCACTTTCACACTACAGCTTAGTGTGTAAGTCTGTTTGATGCCAGAGCTTGGCTCGTTTGATAGGTGTCAAAGCATTTTTTCCGAACTTGGGTGTGCACCAGCAAAACACACCAGTTTTAGGGTTTGATTCATGTAAATTCTGGTACAATTTGCTATTTGTATGAAAGCAATTGTCCTAAATTGCAAAAGTGAAGCCCTATTGATAACATATAATTTGCATCCTTGCATGATTCCATTCACTCTATGCGAGGGTCAATAATTACGTTTCCATCCACACATTTTTATGAAAATTTTGAGGTATCTCATAAAGAAATACCGGATGGAAATGCTTTGCCTCAACAGATTAGGTGATTGGATAACTGGACTAACCAGTGGACTAATCTCATTGCACACCATGTAAAATATTGTTTTTGTCATTCTAAATGCCTAAGCCAAAGTCTGTCATCAAATGATTTAAGAGTAGGCCTTCTAGACTTTTTGTTACTATTCATTTTTATTTTGCTGTTCTCGTGATAGCTTTATGAAACGTGCAAAGACAACAGTACCTAGGGTCATGAAGATCAACAACGCCCCCCAACACACACACACTTGTACCCACTAACAAATATGCATACTTGCCATTTGTAACTCTTGGTCAAATGTGACAATCAAATCATATGTAGAGGTTTATATCAGCTAAGTTGCACTGTGTGAATGTATTGTTCTGTCCTAGTGATTTTCTGTAACTCAACCTTGAAGGGAAAGGATATCGCCTATGTTTGTCTTTGCAGGGTTTGTTTAGGAATGTGGTAGGCAAGTGACAATGCCAAAGGAACAGTCTCCAGGAAAAATCGACAACCTTTCAGATGAAAAGTGTCCTCGCAGGATTGATGACTCACCTGTGACCCTTTTAGTTGCTTACGAATGAGAACTGAGTGTGTCTCCGATATTGACTTATTTGCGTAAAGAACTGAACACCATGTTCAGACTGTACTGTTAACCAATCAGAACCTGTAGAAAAGACGTCAACTTTGTGCCTATGCTATGAGTATTGATTATTCTGTGTCCTATTTTACTAAAGCAAAATCTTCTGCTCCTATGCAACTACGCGAGCAATCTTCGTCTTCACCTTGCTGTCGTGTTGGGTTCGTATGCGCATGCTCCAAATCTTCTTTTCCTTGTTTAGTGTATCTCTGTGGCAGAATTACAGTGCCACATACTGGTCTGGCATGTATACCACATCGTTTTCAGTCGGGCACAGTGGTTTCGTGTGTTCGCATATATTTCTTGAGACGACCCCAGTACAGAAGTCAGTACAGAAAACTCAGTACAGAAAACTTTCATTAGCCGCGTTTCCACTGCCGGCTAGGGCGAGCCGAGCCGAGCAAGTGGCCTCGGCCTCAAACACCGGGCTTGCGTTTCCACTGCCGGGCTAGTAGTCTTGCAGCGCTGCCCTAAACCCGCCCCTAACACGCCTTTCTGATCAACGTCATACAACCCAACCCATTTCAGCGGGTATTATAAATGTATTTATTTTTTTAAGTTAGGAAGATAGCATGTATATTAACTCACCGGCCGTGGCTGCAAATGTGTCCTGACTTGTCTCGCGAGTCGCCACTAACAGCACCATTATTCAAGTCGAACCATGGAAAGTTCCTTTTCTGAGCTCAGCTTTATCCATTGTGCGTTTGAATCGCCTTGAACAATACTGCGCCCGCAACTTTTTTATTTTTTCCCGAACTTGAAGTGTTGCTCGCTGAATGCTTAACTTGTTCAGCATCGATGTATTTTATGACGTCCTCATTTCTTCACACGCCGTCAAATTGACGTTGTACTACCCTTTCTTCTGCCCAAATGCTCAGAAGAGCTTTGCAATCTTCGACAGACCAGTACAGGCGATTCTCCATTTCGAGCAGTGAATATTTTGCGCGATATAAAAAAAAGTGAATTGTGCATCTTGCCGCAGATCATAACATAACACCGATAAACTCAGCCTTTTACCTTGAGCATGCCTCTAGCCCGAGCTGGCCCGCTTTGGCCCAAGGTATTCGACGGGCCAGAAATCCTGGCCGTTGGCCCCGAGTAAGCCCCGATCATGCCCCGGAAGTGACAGTGGAAACACGACTGGCCCTGGCACGCACTAGCACGGCTCGGCCCTGGCCCGGCAGTGGAAACGCGGCTAATGAGACAGACGTGTGCAATTCACTGGTGCTAAAGAACCTAACGTTAGCTGTTCCACCATCCTCCACAGCGTAAAAAAAAGCATACTGCCAAAAGGCGGCAAATTTAAAACCTACTTCATAAAATAATCCAACGAACGCTCTTATTTTACATTTCCCTTTAGGGTAACTTTTTGCACAACGAAAGAACTAAATTATGCAACCAGCGGCAAGCAAGCATGCACACACACAAACACACATGCAAACACACTTAACTTTGAGGAACAATAAATTTAGCTACATCAACGGACTTAAAACGCAAAATTAAATGAAATTAATATAAGATTAAAAGTGAAAGCACTTATTTCAGATTCACCCGTGGTCTGCTATCTGTAAATGAGCTTCAACTTCACTCACACTTCAGATGAAAACTGCATATAACTTCCACTGAGAGAGACGCGTAACTCACTCTTGCCCGCTGCCAAAGTGCTTTGCAGTTCCTCCCTCCCCACAGATCACGTGCTTATTTATGGTAAGAAACTGTAATTTTAGAAAACGGTTCAGTACCGTAATCTTCTGCTGTAAATTCACAGCAATGTTAGTTTGCAGCTGGATCCTTTTACTAATTTTCTATGGCCTTCTTTTTATGCCCTAAACTCTGTCAACTAATTAAACTTCAGATTTGACTTCTGGTCTTTAATAAACATATTGATCTCTCTTTATGGGGTCAAACACCAAACTAACACATGGAATGGAACAGATCCCATAGAGTTAAAAGATTTTGCTGTATTTCTTTGTAGAAGCATACATTGCTATCCGCTCTGACCAATGTGATTTGAACGCACCTGATGTGCTAATTACAACTAATGTCCCTTTAAGACAAGTCATTTCACTCGGCGGCCATCTTTGAAACGGCTCTCGGGCATGCTCCTATCTCTTTGAATGGGGAAACATCAAATTCAACAAAATTGTTCGCCAACCTTTCGATTAAATTTCAAATTTGAAATCACCAATGAAATCTGAAAACAACTGCCTCATAAATTTTGTTTCTAAGCGCTTGAATCATGACAGAAAACGACATTTTTCAGACTGGATCAAGCTAATGCGCATGCGCAGTAGTGGAAGCGCGTGTTTCTATAGGAACCAGAGTCTATAGACAGCTGCATACATGACTATATACCAATCTACAATTATCTCTTGTTTATATATTCTGCCATATTGAGGGATGCACTTTTCCCCATTCAAAACAAGTCGTCTTTGTTACGACTTCCCGACTTGAACACACCCAACTTGGCATATTCATTGCATTTACGGCAAACTGTTGTCTTAAGTCGTTGACCTGAAAGAAAGAAAAACTGACCACAGAAGAAAACTGCCGACACTTATGCCCACTATAGCATCCCTTGTGGCAATGCTTGAGAATGGTACACGTGTCTTACATTTTGAATTGTGGTCCGACACATTTCTGAAATTTTCACAAAATCAAAACTAACTAGAAGCGTTTTTGTCCACAAACTTGCCTTGAGTATTTTTCGCCCCAGTCTATCTCTCTCTGTTGTCTTGATTGGCCTGTCAGTTAGATTGTAGCTCTAAAGAAGGAGGGAGCCTTCTGTGGTTTTCTCTCTCTCTGCTCTTTCCCAGAAAGATGAATCAGAGAGTGGTGACCGCTGAGTGGCCCAGGTTTCTTTCATCCTGCTCTTAAATCTCCCAGTGCGCTGAAGGGGGTCCAAGACTGCACCATCTCAACACCCCCGCCCCCCCTTTCCCAGAGGGGATACAGCTGTTTAGAGAGTCCTGGCCTTGGATTTAAACATTACAGATTAAATTAGACTCTGCACTGTGATCATGCCAGTAATGTATTCGTGAGCTTGATGAAATGTTTTGTTTCCCCCTTCATGTCTTGTTTAAAAAGACACAAAAAAAAGTAATTACTTTCATTAGTGTTGGAGCTGTGGTCTAGCGGCTTATCAAACGCATTGCACTTTTGCTTTTATGCGGGTTATGCAAGTTTGTATTTGGCCAAAAGACAACAATGGATTTCATTACATTACATTTAAAAAAGCAAAATCAAATATCTTTGACAACCCCAAGGTATATCAGGACGTGGATGGTGAATGCACAAATTCAAAGGGACAATTCACTCAGTAGATGAATAATTTACTCAATATCATGTTTTTTTAAACCCATTTGACTTTCTTTTTTAATGGAGAAATTGTGAAGAATTTCCACACAGCTTTTTTCATGCAAAAAAACATTATGTCAAGCTCAAATAAGGACAAAGCAACATGATAAAACTAGTCCTGACTGTGACGCTATTTTCTAAATCTTCTGAAGAAAGGCCACATTAAGGGCCCTATCATACACTCGGCACAATGTGGCGCCAGGCAAGTGTTATTTGCTAGTTTCAGCCCGACGCAGTTATAATTTTCACATCCTGTGCCACGTTGTTTAAATAGCAAATGCATGTGCGCTCATTTGTGCACAAACAAAAACCTGACCAAAAAAACCTGGTCTAAAGTCAATGGCGTACAATTGTTATTTTTTTGTTATTTAAAGAGCAAGTTAATAATAATAATAATAATAATAATTCATTACATTTTATATAGCGCTTTTCTCGGCACTCAAAGCGCTTTACATAGAAGGGGAAATCTCCTCAACCACCACCAATGTGCAGCATCCACCTGGATGATATATCCATATTGCGCCAGAACGCCCACCACACACCAGCTTACTGGTGGAGAGGAGACAGAGTGATGAAGCCAATTGGTATATTATGGGGATGATTAGGAGGCCATGATGGACAGAGGCCACTGAGCAAATTTGGCCAGGATCCCGAGGTTACACCCCTACTCTTTCGAAAGATTTTTTGTGACCACAGAGAGTCAGGGCCTCGGTTTAACGCCTCATCCAAAGGACGGGGCTCTTTAACAGTATAGTGTCCCCATTACCATACTGGGGCGTTAGGACCCACACAGACCACAGGGTGAGCGCCCCCTGCTGGCCTCACTAACACCTCTTCCAGCAGCAACCTGGTTTTCTCAGAAGGTCTCCCATCCAGGTACTAACCAGGCTCAGCCCTGCTTAGCTTCAGTGGGCAACCAGTCTTGGGCTACAGGGTGATATGGCTGCTGGCTGGTGATATGGCTGCTGGCTGTAAATACCGTAAAACTTCAAAAAATAGCCGAGTCCCAAATAGACGCCTGTCTCTTATACACGCATGTGGTGTGGCGACAGATTTGGATAAATAAAGGCTGGTCTCAAATAGAGGCCTGGTCTGTTTTTTAGTTTCGGGTTGTATTTAATCTTCTAAAACCCGTCAGATCGTCTGTTTAAGTCAGTTCTATGGTGCAGATTGTGCACGCAAGAGAGCCCTGAGCATCTGGGCGGGAGCCGTTAGCGCAAGAAAGGCAGGCAGAGTTAGCGGAGGCCGGAGAGAGAGAAGTAGAGGAGAGCGACGAGGATGAACGAGGATTGCGGTGATGATGATAGTGGTCATTTTATATCACATGTTTGCATTTGTTTTACAGGGTAGCCTTCATTCTTTCTTGTTGATGTGTTTCGGGCAACAAGGCTCAATGGATATTACCGGTAAATTGTATTGTTCAGCCAAGTTTTACGGTATGCGCCTATAGGCGGGTCCACAACGAACTTACACTTAGCTTATTACACATACAGGGCACTACATGCAGCAGCACACTACAATGTAAAAGATTATTATTGTGTACATAAAGATATGGTGGAATCCGGCTTGTCCTGTAGATGGTCTGCTTGCGCGCTTTAACCTCGCGCACGAGCTGATCCGTTTCCTCGCTATAAAAGCATTTAGTCTTTCCGCTTGCAAATTCCGTCATGTAAATAGCGAATCTGCCATGGCGCGAGCGCAACTGGCTTTTAAAGGGAATGGGAGATGAGACTCTGATTGGTTTATTTCATGTTACCCCCAAAACACACCCATTACTCATTAAGATAATGGGGACAACCCTTTTAGATCATGCGCCGGGTGCGCCAACCATTTTTCCCGTCGTTAAACTAGCAAAAGTGGATTCGGACAAAATGCACTAAGTGCACTTGCGCCATGCGCTTTAGACCATGCGCTTAGATCGTTAAAATAGGGCCCTAATTAATTCTTGAGTCTGGTACAAAATGTTCATCACTGTCATCCTTGGTTGAAATCGCAATACCCTCAAGGGTATTTACTATTTACCATCATTCAATCTCTGTCTAATGTATAGCTCTGAATGAAATCATTCACATATGATTTAATATGGTGTATTGTCTTTTAAAGCTAACTCAAAAAGGATATTACTCCACACAGATCTGATATGTATCAGTGGGAAAGTCTTGCTCCCCTCTTCCTCCTCTGGAGTAATGGGTGGATGTTTTCTGGTAATGATGATTAATACGTTTTACTCTCTATTATATCCAGATCTGCCTGAAGACACAAACTCCAGACACGAAGAACAGCATGTAACACAGACCTTACCAATCAACTACTGTTCTAAGACAAATGAACCACCAGTCACAGATCACATCATTTGGACAAGCACCATAACCGTGAACACCTCAATTTAAGTCCCAAACTGCAAATGTCAGACGACACCAGCCGCAGGAAATGACCAAACCCTGCATGTGGCTAAAAATAAGCCTCGTAGTTAGAAGAGAATAGGAACAGGAAGCCGGCAAAGTACAGCAAATATTATTCCTATTCAACTATTGCTCGACCACAGCACTGTTTTTGGAGTGGAATGGGGGGATGGTGGGGGTCAGCAAAACAGAAAAGAAAGGGGGCTGCATGATGGGATAGAGAAGGGTGAAAAGAAAGGCCTCACATAGAGTGCTGGAAATCTGACAAAACAAACTATGAGAAATAAGAAAGGGGAGTGGAAGGAAGAGGGCGGAAACGAGCAAAAGGAAGAAAAAAAAACACCTCGCTCACATTGACACAGCTGAAGACGCTGTTAAACCTCAAAACCTGAAGAGCAGCGGCGCGAAGAAAAGCGACTTTACATTGGAGAGCTGAGAAAAGTGTCTGCTCGCTCCTGCTGTTCTGTCGTTTTTCTTTTTCTCAGTGGCTTGGTCACACTCGTTATTGTCAGAGATGAAAAAACAAGAAACTGCAGAGCAGTAATGCTGGCACGGGACCCACACCACAATCCCGCTTCCCCTCCCCCTCAGCTCCCTTCCTCCCTGGCAAGCGTGATGCAGCCTGGCACGGTGCTCAGCCCAGCCAAGAACGGAGCTCTTCTCGCCTCACGCTATGTGGTGTGCTGAAATTTCCTGCAGTAAAAGCCTGATTGGGAAGACACCCATTAAAAACATGTAAAGAGAGAGCGCCGGGCACGGCAGCACGCAATCATGGGGGGCAAACACTGAGGAGAAAGCAAAAAACTGGTTACATCGCTCGCCTTTCCATTTCGCATTATTTCCTCCCTGCTTTTTCGAACCCTGTTTTAATTTAAATCGTGGCAAAGCTCCCTCTTGCTCTATGTGTTTCCCAAACCGAGAGCTATTTCCTGATTCACTCCCTCTTTTATATAATTATTCCACAGTCTTGCGTTAGCTTCTGCTGTTCCACGTTCTCATTTCAGAATGACGTCATGGCCTCCATGTCCGTTGTGGTTTGGCATGAGTCTGGAAAGGGCAAAGTTCAGCAGAGATTTGGGAGAATGTGGCAGAAAGGGAGGGAGAGAGAGAGAGCGAGATGAAGGGAGGGAGTGAGAAAGCTAGAGAGAGAGAGAGAGAGAGAGAGAGAGAGAGAGAGAGAGAGAGAGAGAGAGAGAGAGAGAGAGAGAGAGAAGAGAGGAGAGAGAGAGAGAGAGGGAGAGAGAGAGAGAGAGAGAGAGAGAGGAGAGAGAAGCTGCCAAGTCAGTTCTGGTTCATTGAGAATAGCATGCATGGTTGTTCTCTGCACAAGCACCCACAATCGTGTCCTCAAACAGCTACCTAGTAACTGTTGCTACTATAATCTAATACATCAGTGCAAACACAGAATGACATTATTTGTTAGCTATTCTGTTATTTCAATAATTACAGCTATGGATTTAATAAATTAAATGAATAAGTTTTATATTATTTTTGCATGTTTAGCTGGACTCATCAGATGATTGAAGTGTTTTTAATGTAAGCTGGGTGTTGCCTATAATGTAAGCAGGGTTTCTGCTAATTTTGACTTTATATCTCACAATTGCAACTTTACTCCTTAGAACTGATACTTTTTATTTCACAAAGTGACTATCTCTCACAATTTCTTAAACATTTTTGACTAGCCTATATCACAATGTGACTATATCCCGCAAATTCGTCTTTCTCTCAGTTAGAAGTAAAATAAAGCCAATAATTGCAATTTTATATCTTACATTTGCATTTTTTATATAGACATCATATATAGACATCTCCTGATTGTGAATTTGCAATTGTGAATCTTGCAATTGGGAGTTTAAATCTTACAACTGCAACTCTAGTTCTCAAAATGTGTGATTTTAATATCTATCTAATACTAGGGGCCCTATTTTAACGATCTAAGCACATGGTCTAAACTTAGGACGTGTCCGAATCCACTTTTGCTAGTTTAACGACGGGAAAAATGGTCGGCGCATTCGCCGCATGGTCTAAAAGGGTTGTCCCTATTCTCTTAATGAGTATTGGGTGTGTTTTGGGCGTAACGTGCAGTAAACCAATAAGAGTCTCATCTCCCATTCCCGTTAAAAGCCAGTTGCGCTTGCACCAACGCGGATTGGCTATTTACATGACGGAATTTGCAAGAGGAAAGACTGAAAGCGTCTCTAGAGAGCAAACAGATCTGCTTGTGCGTGAGGTTAAAGCACGCAAGCAGACCATCTACAGGATTCCACCGGCTTTTGTGCTGCTGCCCTGTTTGTGTAATAAGCAGAGTGTACGCGCATTGTGCATCTGCCTATCATATTAGTGTCCCAAACCGAAAGCTATTTCCTGATTCACTTCCTCTTTTATTTAATTATTCCACAGTTCTCCTTTCTTTTTTTTTCGTTAGCTTCTGCTGTTCCACGTTTCACGATTGTAATGCTTCTTGCTTTAGCTGAGGGTGGTTTTGGTGATTGGCAAGATGATGAGAGATTTGCACAAAAATGAAGATGTTGTTCTAATTAATACTGCATCCAATGAGCACCCACAATGACACATTCCTAGTCACTTTATTATACACAAACATCACACATGCTTACTCACCACAGAGAGGGCTGTGCTGTGGCTGCAGTTTCAAATGGCTGACTGTCACGCAATACCCTCGTCCTCTGGACTGATTTCATGTACCAAGGGCTTTTGAGGGTGGAAGAAATTATGGCTTATGTTCTTTAAATGAACTTTCTGTACTGGAAATGTTTTCATTGAGAAATACACACAGTTGTACACACAATCAGAGATCTCTGTGTCTACGTGTGAACAAATGTAAAACATGCAACGTGCGATTTTCTTGGCCTGTCTTCATGTTTTGACTTCTTGCAATCCATTTCCAACAATGTTTGATATCGTGTATGTTTATGCATGTGTAAATTTGTGTGTGGTCGTGTTTTTGCGTGCTTCAGGCCATGATCTGAGTCATAGCATGAAAAATAAAATGTCCAAACAAGCAGTCCCTGCTGGAGTGATTGAACAAACCTGCGATGACCCACAGAGCAAGGACAAATGCCATGACATGTGGCACAAGCACTTGCACAACTACTAGTTATATTTGACTATTGCCCAGAAAAATGGTCAACTAGTTGGCAAGCCTGTGAGTGACATTTCTGAAGCATCAGCACATTTACCTTTACAATTTACAATATAAAACTATTATTAAACATCCAAATTGGAAGCACGTGTGAGCAAATTGGTTGAATACTTAAAAGAAATAATTATACCAATTATAATTGGTATAAGTTCCAAATCAAATAACTTTGATTCTCCTGGGTCCTCATTTATAAAAGGTTGCGTAGAAACTGTCCTACATTCGATCTCACGTTCATTTCTCATGTGTGTATGTGTGATTCAGAGAACGAAGCCTCTCCTCCAGATGTGAAATCTATAAATCGCAAATGATCTTTAAATTGTGCGCAACTGAATAGTTTCAGATCTCCCTCTTGTAAACGCTGCATAATTAATGTAATTCGCATATAAAAGATTAGTCAACGTTCAAATGCTTTACTTGAGAATGGCGAGCAGCAAGACTTGCTTAGATTTCCAATTACAGGTCTGCAGAACCCCGACTCTCTGTCACAAGTCTGAAAAGTGTGTCTGCTTAGACCCTGATTTGGCACTTTTCCATGTCAAAGACCGTTTTTATAAATATGAATGTTGGCGTGTTCACTGAAGGTTTTTCAAGTGCTTGACTCTTGTCAATACAAGATCATTCTTAAGAGTCCAGCACTCTGTAAAGTCTACACATACTTTCAATGAACGTAAGTCCTGACTCAGAGGAGCCGTTTCATGTGTAAAAATGAGTCTTCATGCCTCATCCCAACCATTCTTTCACACTTTGAGCCTGACGAATCTTGACATTGTCATCCTGGAATATGGCCATGATGTGTCTTCCTACATGGTTGTGAGTGGTTAGAAGAACTGTTGCCAAACATATAACATCCTAGAAACATAATAATAACTGCAATAATAATGATCCAGTCATAGACTCTTAAGCATTTGCTCATTTTAATCCAAACAGCACTTTTTTTTTTTTTTTTGGTCAGGTGGTGTAAATTGTTTCTTTTAAAAAAACTGGACAATTACTTTTCTAAGTGTTCAAATGTATGAATTCTGCATGCCATGCGATAAAATGACCAAAACGTCCTATAGAATGAGATTCTTAGGAAGAAGTTTTCAGATTGGCTAATTGAGGCCATAGCAACCACCAAGAAAAATGAGAGTAGTGTTGTGGTGGTGGCTTATATGAGTAAACATTAATCACACTAGCATGAAAATTGATAATAATGATAATTATTATTATTATTTTCTCTCCCCCTTTTTTGTGGAGGAGAGTCTTCCCCCCTTATATGAGCCAGAGCTGAGCTGTGTGTGTGTGTGTGTGTGTGTGTGTGTGTGTGTGTGTGTGTTGTGTGTGTGTGTGTGTGTGTGTGTGTGTGTGTGTGTGTGTGTGTGTGTGTGTGTGTGTGTGTGTGTGTGTGTGTGTGTGCTTGTTTTTGTGATATATGAGGACACAAATGTGTATAATGACATGGGTATTACACTGGTATTACAACTTACACGTGAAATATGAGGACATTGCATGCGTCCTCATATTTCAAACAGCTTAAAAAACATAAAAAACAATGTTTTTTTTTTTAAATGTTAAAATCCAGCATGTCTCCTGTAAGGGGTAGGTTTAGGGACAGGGGCAGTGTAGGGGGATAGAATATATAGTTTTTCCAGTATAAAAACCATTACGCCTATGGAATGTCCTCATAAGTCACAAAAACAAACATGTGTGTGTGTGTGTGTGTGTGTGTGTGTGTGTGTGTGTGTGTGTGTGTGTGTGTGTGTGTGTGTGTGTGTGTGTGTGTGTGTGTGTGTGTGTGTGTGTGTGTTGTGCGCTTCTGGCAAACTACATTATGGGGACAAAATGGTTATCCCCACAAAGATAGCAATATCTGAAATCCTTGTCCTTGTGGAGACATTTTTTGGTCCCCATGAGGAAAACAGCATATAAATCATACTAAGTGATGTTTTTTGAAAATGTAAAAATGCAGAAAGTTGTGTGTGATGGGTAGGTTTAGGGGTAGGCTTAGTGTAAGGGGACAGAATATACTGTGTGTTTGTACAGTATAAAAATCAGTATGTCTATGGAGAGTCCCCACAAAGATAGCGGACCAGACAGTGTGTGTGTCTCCGTCCGTCCGTCCGTGTGTGTGTGTGTGTGTGTGTGTGTGTGTGTGTGTGTGTGTGTGTGTGTGTGTGTGTGTGTGTGTGT
Source organism: Chrosomus eos (assembly GCA_036326025.1). NCBI lineage: Eukaryota > Metazoa > Chordata > Actinopteri > Cypriniformes > Leuciscidae > Chrosomus > Chrosomus eos. The sequence continues at coordinate 27,766,603 of CM070833.1, read as the reverse complement.
GTGTGTGTGTGTGTGTGTGTGTGTGTGTGTGTGTGTGTGTGTGTGTGTGCGTGCGTGCGAATTGCTGGCAAGTTTGTCTGGCTGGGTAGATTTGCCGAGGTGTTGTCTGGATGCCTGTGAGCGCCGGTGGTTTCCTGTTTCTCGCAGCTCCATCTGAGATCCCGTGGAAGCACCTGTGTCTCTTCTCGCTCTCCTTACAGCCACAGGAATATACTGAGAGGTCAAGCCCTCTGGGACGGGTGAAAATTCCAGCATCCCACTCACTTACAGCCTTTCGTGCCCCAGACACAAGAGTTTGCACATCACTAATGAACCTCAGAAGCCTATACATCTGCTTTCCCTCTTGCTCCTGGAGAAGTGTACACTATGTGGGAGGGGAAACGCCAGACAGCTGTATAATTGCCTGTCTAGCTGCACTGGGAGCAGCTTTTATAGGCTAATAAAGTTCTCCTTTATAGATATAAACCTGTTTATTATTGCACGAGTCTCCATTGATAAAACTTTCTCTTTCACCTTGCACATGAGTTCGTGTTCTCATACACAAACAAATGGGAAAGTCAACAAAGAGATACATATTGGCAAGACACTAATCTGTCCAGTACGGTTCAAAGATATCCGTCTGATGTTAGAGCACTGACGTCTTTCATGAAGACCATGTGTGTGAGACTGCACGAAAATGACATTTTCACAAACCACAAAAACAACTGTAATCAGTTAAGAACATTCAGTTTCCATTGCACTAACAAGTCATTTTTTTTTTTGTTTATTTTTTGCTGGCAAGTATTAGTTTTCAAATACCATTGTTGAAATACAATATTCTCACAGGCACGTTTGTCTCCCTTAAGTAATTTATTCCCCAACTGAAAGTGTCCAATAATGGAGGGTAACCGAGATAAAGTCAGCTGGTCATGTAGTCTCAACATGGCAGATATCAATGAGGGGCAGCCGAGGGGTAAAGTTTGGCAGCATGGGTCCGTTTGCCTCTGGTAGATGCTTAAACAATACCATCGGGGCAAATAAGCACCTATTTTCTGTTGAGAAACATTCAAAATTTAGCTGTGTATCCTGAAAGAATATTTTTACAAGCAGCATATCTGCTCATATTTCATTATATTAGTAGATATGTTTGTAGCAATTATTTTGAAATGTATTTTAATTTATATATACATTGTATATAGTATTTTACATCATGAATACCCTTACAAAAAGTTTATTCAAGTGTGCTATTACTGTACTTAAACTTTAAACTAAAAATAAGAATAATTTCAGTATACTTTTTTGTACTTAAAAAATATACTTAAAAAAATCACACAAGTATTGACTATACTGACAGAAAAGTCTAAGTATATTTGTACACAATCTTTTGATTGAGATACTTAAAATTATAATTCAGTAGCCTATTCTAAGAATACTTGGCTTGTAGTTTTGTTTACTCTTTTGATTGAGTAGCCAATTCAGGTTTTGTTTTTGTTAACATATGGCTAGTTTCACATACTGTCTTATAAACTTACATTGTTTGAATTGAAAATGTGGATTTTATAAAGAAATAAATAATTCTGAGTATGTGAATGTGTGTGTAGTCCACTGGTAGTGTACATATAGGACTGTTCAAAATTCATGCATAACTTTGATGAAAGGTTTTGATCCACTTCAAATGTTGACTACTGTATAGTTGTGTACTCAAAGTTAATACTGTTACACTAAAAGTATACTTAAAAATATAAAAAGTGGGCCAATTTATTCCCAAGTATGTAGTATTGAAAAAGTATTTTTTTCAAGTATACTAGTTAATTGATATTAGTATACTTAAACTCCTATATAAACTAAGTATACTTAAAAATAAACTTTTTTTTAACTAAGTTTTTGTAAGGGTATAGCTTTCTAGCATATTATAGCTTTAGTGGTAAAAACAAGTATCAGGCTGAATCTGAAATGCCCCTATACCCTCAGATAGGGCCTTAAATGAGAGGACAGCCATTTGTAGTGGTGTCCGAAATCATAGTGGACGTTATTGAGTGCATTTTTTTGTTCAATCATTGCATTGCAATAACAAGTGTATAACCGATGTACGCTCAAGGGCTGTCCGAATTCGCTCACTCCTTTTCATTCACTCCTTCAAGTGAACTGTATTAGTTGACTAAAGAATAGTGAATGAGGATTTAGGGGGCGATTGTGGATTCAGCCTCAGTGTTTCCAGTTTAGTCCCTTGTTCCTTGTCCACTGTGGGAGATGTTGATGCAATTATATCCTGACGTGCAAATTAGCATAAATAGATCCAGAGGCCCATCGATGATTCAAACAATGACTAACGTTCATGCAATCAAAATAAAAATGAATTGCAACGTAACACAAACAACTTATATGTAGCTTGCAAGATTGTTACACCATGCCATCTTGGCTCCATGTGCACAGACAAAAGAAGACTGTATGCTCTTGCACCAGCGCCCCCTCCTGTCAGGGATGGCATACTCAGAAAAATAAACAACATTATCAATATTATAACAAAATGGTATTTAGATGAACACATTTTCTACAAATTAAATAAGATTGTAAGTATGGCTCCTAGGCGTATATTGTGGGTGGAATAAAACAACATATTAGACCAACACATTTTTTAGGGAAAAAAATATATACTTATGCCCCTTTGAATTGTAGTTGTTGCCTTAGTAAATGGAAAAATGGTGAATCTGTGTCTCCATCACACGCGCGCCACACACACACACACACCACACACACACACACACACACACACAGCACGCACGCACGCACGCACGCACGCACGCACGCACACCACACACACAACACACACACACACACACACACACACACACACACACACACACACACACACACACACACACACACACACACACACACACACACACACACACACACACACACACACACACACACACACACGCACACAGACATGCAAGCCACCAAGTAGAACAGGGCAGAGTGTTGGGTTACATTCCTTCCATCGGGGCTGAGGGATGGCCAGGCGGGTCACTCTTAGTTCAGTCCCAGGAACTTGGGAGGAGAGAACGTCCTCTCTGAGCATCAATAAAATTTTGCATGCGCATGTATATTTGTGTATGAGCGCAAGTCTGTGCATGCGAGTGTATGGTTGCGGTTAAACTGTGGGCCTCACAGGCAGAACCTCCTCCCAGTTCTGTACTGGGTCTAGTTTGACTCCAAATTCCTCAGACTTTTGGAAATTCCCAAAGGTCTTGGGGACGTGAGCAGGCTGGCCGCAGCGTTGTGGGGGTCTGCAGAGTTTGGCTATAGATTCTCCAGCTCTGGGTACAGGCCCTTGAGCTGACCCTGCCTACTCATACACATTCATTTGCTTCCTTTTCATTTGAGCTCTGCTTCACATAATTCTTACAAGCTTAACAACAGTTATAAACATTGGAACAAGACATCAGAAGTCTTACTAATTGAGTATGAACATTACAGTGCATCTGTATGACAATAACAAGAACACTAACAGATAGATAGATAGATAGATAGATAGATAGATAGATAGATAGATAGATAGATAGATAGTAATAGATAGATAGATAGATAGATAGATAGATAGATAGATAGATAGATAGATAGATAGATAGATAGATAGATAGAGTTGAGTGAATAACATGTGAACCCAACTCACTTTCCTTTCTTCTTGAATAAATCCTCTTTCGACTGCAGAAAAGAACTGGCAGGTCCTGGCAATCTTGGTCTGGTTGACTGTAAACTCCCTCAGGAATACTGTCACCCACCTTGGCAAACATGACGTTCATACTTGCCTGAGTGACTTTTATAATGTCTGTCAGTGCTCTTCAGTCTGGCCTTGCAGAACCAAGTCAATTTTTCAACAAATAGACATTAAATGTTTGATAAAAAAAGATTATTTTTTTTTTTGCCACACACTCTGATGGTAATTCATAGTGGACAATTTGCACCCCATTGACTTTAAGGTTTAGGAGTTGATCATGCTTAGCCTACTTTTTAAAAAAATGTTTTTGTTCAAATCAAATCATACAGATTTATGCAAATTCACCACCAATTTGTCAAAGCGCATAAAATACATTTTCTTGCTACGTTTTTCTTGATATAAATGATGCCAAAAGTGAGTTGTCGTCGCATGATATCAGTGGTTTGGCTGTTGTTGTAAATTAGGTCACATGGCAATGCCAACATGGCTTACATTATACTCTGATATGCAAATTCTGACGAATCTTATCAGTAATGCATCAACTATTTTAGATAAACCCGTTCCCTAATTGTCATGTAAAAACAAAATGAACAGACGCTTCCTGTTTAAGTGGGTGTGGCTTAATTAGAATAAGCTGCAAACAAAGTAGACTAAACTTTTGGGTATACAATAACATAATGTTCAAAACATTTTTACATTAAGTAATCTAATAATGCCATGCTCCCAGATCCCAAATGTTATTGAATATTTTTTGTGTAAAATGAAACACTGGTTAGCTTGTTTTCCTCTTGCATCTTTTCGTTTTGTTTACTCTCCCCCTGGTGGTTAAAATAGTCCCTTACAATTTGATCTCAGAATTCCAAGCTATATTATTATCCAAAATGTCACTGCACCTATACGAGTCAGATTTAGGAACATTTTTACACACATGCTTGTCATTATTATGCCAACTGTCCTGCATTAATTAGTTTTATTTTACAATTGACACTGACTGTAACAGGTTACTGGGCTTCATCATGTAAGTGGCTAGGTGAGAGGTGTGACTCTCTGTGATGTCACATTAGATTGCAGTGAAAAAGCATGGTTGGGTTAGGACGGGGGTCAAACCTCAATCCTGCCTGCACTCAGAGAGAGTTTGAAATGGACACAGACAAACCTCAGCAACAGTTCTCTGAAAATTACTCTGAGGTCACGGTTAGCTCAAGCGCAGGTAAGAATATTACATTTACTAGGCCTACAGAAACAATCTAGTGTTGTACATGATCGAGATATGAAACATATTTACACTTTAGTCTTTTAGCAGATGCTTTTATCTAAAGTAACTTACAAATAAAGAACATTGCAAGCAATTTACTGCATAGCAACTTTTAATAGTAAACTAGAGCACGTTTAAAAGTGTAGAAAAGTAAAAGAGAAACTAGAACAGCAAGTGTTCAAAAATATTTTTTTAAATGTTATTGTGATTATATATAATATACAAATATAAAGTAAGGATAATATCAAAATTAAAATAATAACTTTTTTAGCCAGCATTGCTGTATTGTGTTAAGTCTTGATGTTTTATTTTATTTTACTTTATCTTATTAATATTATTATTTTAACTCCCAAGGTGGCTGTACATTTAATAAAACCTAACATGAATTTCCTAATCTATTTTTGTCATATTGTCATTAAAGAAAAAAGTGGGAGTCATTTGAACAATTGAAATTCTTATAAAAAATGTTCTCAAAAATGTTAATGCTGAAATATAAGCTGCATTAAAAATATTATATTAAAATAGAAAAAGGTGAAATAGAAGTATTTTCATCTGTAGTCTCAGACTCGTTTCAGTCACTTTTTTGGAGCTGTATTTTCATAATCCATTTGGTACAGTATGTCACTCAAACATACCAATTCCAACGCCCCACACTGAAGTGAATAGCTCCTGAAAACCAAGAGTCCCACAATTTGACAAATTAGTCACTTTTTCGGCCATTGTTTGCTTAAGCTGAGCGTAATCCTGAGGGCTCTGGCATGCCGCTCTCTCACGATATTGAGTTTAGGTGGCAAAGCCTTCTGTCTTTTGAGTTCCTGGACGTTTGTTTAGAAGCATTAAAGCTCTTAAATCCTCCGTATAAGTGAACATCATTTGAGAGAAGAGTACCTGCAAATCCAACATCTCAGAGGTGTCAGTGGTTGATGAACTCTTACTGTCAATAGGAAATTGCTTGTAACCAGAGAGAGAGATCTGAGTCAAGACTCTTTCTGTTTGGAAGTTACAAAGTCTTTAAAATCTTAGAAATCTTTAGGAGTGACAAAGTCTACTCATAATGAACTCTCCTCCTTGAATTTCACCTTATTGGATGCAGATGTTCAAAATCACCCAAGAAAAGATTCTGGGACATCCGAGAGCACCAGGGGAGGCGGAGGACGAGCAAGAGCGTACCCTTCACCGTCCCGCAGGAGACACAGAACTACCTTCAGCAGTGAGCAGCTGGAACAGCTGGAGTTAGCTTTCAGACAGAACCACTATCCTGATATCTACTTTAGAGAGGAGCTCGCGAGAGCTACCAAACTCAACGAGGCTCGCATACAGGTAACTGACCTATTTGCTATGATAACTGAACAGAGTTACATGGAACTGAAATAAATGTTCCTAGTTTTATGTTCACACTAATAGTGATTTACAGTGACAGCAATATATGTGGATAGAAAACTAGCTGTGATAGCATTGAGTGACAGTTTGGTTTCTGTTTCAACTGCTTCGTAATGCTCGTCGCATTTGTTTAAAATTCTGGGGCCAGATTTACGGAAATCTTCTTCAAGACATAGTTCGCCAAAAAATAAAAATTCTGTCATTACTTACTCACCCTCATGTCGTTCCAAACCTGTAAGACTTTCGTTCATCGTCAGACACAAATGAAGATCTTTTTGAGGAAATCTGAGAGTTTTCTGTCCCTCCATAGACACAACTAGCACTTTGACGCATCCAAAAGTTCATAAAGAGATCGTAAATCTAATCCAAATGAATTGAGCGGTTTAGTCCGAATTTTCTCTTAGGATCACTTTATAAACAGATTTAATTTATACTTTTATTCACATACAGTACGAACATTTATCAACTCACACATTAGTTGTGGTAAACGGAAGCTCAAGCATTTTCGCGTGTTACGCAGCACGTTTGAGCTTCAGCAAGAACCAATGGTTCATTCTCGTGTTACGCAGCACGTTTGAGCTTCAGCAAGAACCAATGAGGTTCATTCTCGTGTTACGCAGCACGTTTAAGCTTCTACAAGAACCAATGAGGTTCATCATCGTCAACGTGGTAGTTGCGTAGCGGTCAACGAAGGGGCAGATTTCATAAAAAAAAATCTTTATTTGTGTTCTGGAGATGAGGGTGAAATAATAAATGGACTGCATTTATATAGCGCTTTCACAGACTTAAAATAACTTTTCAGTTGGCTTTACTCAATATCACATTTTTAATACACCATGTTTTAAATAGTTGCTGAAAAATGTGTCGGAATTATAATATAAAAAACACAAAAGTTGATTTTGTGGAGTTGTTACTAAATTCCAAATTTAGCATAAAGTCACTTCACTAATAATATCATTGATCATTGTTTACATTATCAATCATTGGTGTAATTTCAGAGTACTTGTGCAAATCCCTTGGAATATATATTTGCATATTTTTTGATGAAATATTGCAGTATTTGTTATCACTGATTTATCCGTGGCCATGCAAATTTTCTATATATTTTTTTAAAAACTTTATTCAAGTGCCCTTGTAATATTATAGCAATTGTAGCAATTGCATAACGGTTTCATTGTGTTTTGGTTTTGTTTGCTCTGTTTCTATTTGACTGTGTTCCTGATCGCTACATCTGTTTCAGATCCTGTTCATTATAAAATTGCACCCTGAGTTCTGTTTGCTCATTGTTCCGTGTCGTTTGAGTTTAAATGTGTTAAATTGAGTATTCGTTATTTTTTGGATTAAAACTATTTGGATCAAAATCTTTAAACACAATAACATCCCCTTCCACTTGCAACAACATCTCTCTACTTTTCTTTGTCTGATGACATTTTACTGGCGAGAGGGCTAGACAACCTGTCACTCACATGAGATCATAATTGCAAACCATTATCCAACGATCCAATCCCCATTCCCAATTGGACAAAATCAGGTACTACAACCACACATTTTTTCTTGTTTGAGAAGCCATTCTAATATACGGCACACTAGGGAAGAACAGACGATTGCAACTTTTCATTTCATGTCGACTTATGTTAGAAAATAAGAAGAAAATAGCAGTTACAAAGATTTTTACTCTTAGATATGAATCCGGTCCCTGTTATTGCGCCATGTTGCAGACACTGTGGACAGACAAATCACTCTGGATGGTCTGGATTATTGTATTGATGCATTTAGTTCTTGGCCACTATCTATTATATATGGAAGCTTGTATCCGCCACACAATAAAAAATAAAAAAGGTAATTGTGACATATCACAATTCTGACGTTTTATCTCAGATCTGTGTGATATAAAGTCACAATTGCCAGTTATAAAGTCAAAATTGCGAGATATAAACTTGTAATTGCAAGCAGAAAAGGTCAGAATTGCGTGTTTATATCTTGCAATTCTGACGTTATAACACGCAGTTGGGAGATATAGCTAACATGAATTGCATGATATAAAGTTGCAATTGCGTTTTAAAGTCATAATTGCGAGATATAAACTCGGAATTGCGAGCAAAAAGTGTTTATATCTCACAATTATGACTTTTTATAGCACTGCAACTTTGTATCATGCAATTCTGACTTTATACCTCGCAACTCTGCTTTATATCTCGCAAATCAGAATTGCGAGATGTAAACTCACAACTGAGATAAAAAGTCGCAATTATCTTTTAAAGGGGGGGTGAAACACTCAGTTTCAGTCAATCTCATGTTAATCTTGAGAGTAGTATTGCATCATTCATATATCCAAAAAGTCTTTAGTTTTATTATATTTATAAAAGAAAGATATGCTGTACCGAGTCTTTCCGGAAAAAAACGAGCAGGTGGGGGCGTGCCGTGTGGGCGGAGCTAAATAATCACGAGCGCGCGAAGCTTACGTTGAGAGCTTCTGGAAGCTGTGACATCCCAAAACAAAACATTGCTAACAATCAGATTCAGCCATACATTTTTGATCCCGAATCAGATCCCGAGGCTGGAATTGAAGACAAGCAGCAGCAGCAACGACTACAGCAGGACGTCTCTAAGCGGTGTATATTGGAACTGTATAACTTATATTTGCTTAGCGGTTTTTGTAAATGACTAATTTTCACTTTATGTCGTCGTATTTTTTTTAAAGGTGTACATGTGGGAAGTGTAGTTTTACATTAACTGATCATGTCGTTTACTTGTTGTGCTTAATACACGGCGATAGTTAACAACTCACAGACATTTGAAGCAGTTTTACTCACCACCTGCAGTTCCAACGCACGACCGTGAACCTTTATCGTTGGGACTGCTCCATCCTTAAGCATTAGACGATCTGCAAATCCGGCGTCGAACTGGGCCTTGTTTATAAAACAATCACAGCCGATGACTTCCATAAAGCCGAGCACAGTGCTCTGATAGGCATAACGTTACTTCTCTCGCTCTAGGCTACAGCTGTGCGCACGCCCTTCCGGGAGAAGTGCCCTTAGGACCCGTATAAGGAAATTCCGGCCTAGCTGACGTCACACAGGCCCGTACTCGAAAAAAACTTTCCGAAACTTGTGACAAACCGGAAGGAGTATTTTGAGAACAGAAATACTCAATCAAACGTACAACTTAATTTTTGAAACTTTGTGCATGTTTAGCATGGGGATCCAACTCTTTAATAGTGTAAAAAAATCACTATTCATGAAATAGCATTTCACCCCCCCTTTAAAATGTGATTTAAATGTTGCTAAAGAAAATGATCTTTTGAATGGCAACATGGTGTAGTTACAGCATCTTCAGCTAATTTTCCATGTTACCCAGCCAATCCTCGAGTCCCTGGTGTGATTACTCTCGCTGACTCTGAGTTAAACCTGCCTGCTTTTCGTTCCCGGCTGCAGGTATGGTTCCAGAACCGTCGTGCCAAGCAGCGGAAGCAGGATCGCATCACCCAGAAAGTGCTGCCGGTGGGCATAATGCCAGGACGAGGTTCTCTCTTTAGCAGTATGTGCGTGTCTTCCGCTGCCATGGGGCGGCAGTACCAGTGCCCGCATTCCCTGCCACACATCCCCCGATTCCCTTCAGTGCTGCCCCCTGGAGGCTTCCCAGCCCATCCGTCCTCCAGCAGTCATTTCTCCTGCCCCTCCGGCCCTGCTCCATCACAAGCCAGCAGACAGCCAGACGACTGGTACCATCAGCTGCGCAACATCGGACCATCCGCTACTTCAGTGCTCTCACTGGCCTCTGTGTCGGCACTGGAAACCACTAGTCACTGGAACTAGAGGAAGTCCAGCTGGGTTATTGAGTAAACTCTTTTGGTTTCACTTATTTTGATGGTTCCTTCAACCCATTCTGTTGATTCTGTAGTCAACAGAATGTTCAAAAGGGACCATCAAAATATAGTTCTCTTACGAGAGTATCTCTCGTACTGCGTAATATCTTACGCTATGGGGAAACACTCTTTCCTCGAGATATTGAAGCCAAAAATTATCCTTAATTTTTTTAATCATGCAAAACGCTTTTGCAGCAGCAAGCAGACAAGGGCGAAACAGCTCGCGCGCCCATTGGCTGCCTCGCTGGAAAAGCTGCAGCCTATCGAGTGAAGGCACTGCGTGACGTAATGACGAATGAAGACGCTTCGCGCTCATTTCGTCATGTCCCGCCAGTATAGGCGTGGTCTCGCCCTGTAAATACCCCTCGATAGCTGTATTTCTCTGATTTTTCATTCTTCACGCGAAGCTCATGCATCGCGGGATCCAGAGTGAGAAGCCGCGCCGTTGACTTGTAGCCTTCTCAGCGGGACGTGCCATCTTCTGAAGTCGCTGGCCCAGCCGCCTTCAACTGCCGTACCTGCTGCGCTTTCCGGCGTACTATATCCTTTTACTCTGCTAAGTGTGTGTGTGTGTTTGCTTACGTGACGCAACACCCATTTCTACTGTTCTAAAAGAGCTGCGTCTTTTTAAAGATGCTTTCCTGTGGTTCTTGCCGAGCCCCACTCAGCGACGAGGACCGCCACGTCATCTGCGTGTCCTGCCTGGGTGAGGATCACGCGGCCACCGCGCTCGCTGACGGCGGATGCTATCATTGTAAACGCTTGCCTATGGTGACTCTGCGGACTCGCCTGGCGTCGTTCTCCGAGCCCGCATCCCAGCCCGCCGTGATGCCGCGCTGCAAGAAGCGCCGCGCCCTGCGCGCTCCCGAGCTATTTCCAGCCCGCCAAAGTTCGCCGGTTCGCCCGCCAGCTTCGCCGGCTTCGCTCGAGTCGCTCCCAGACGGACAGCGGCCGCCGTCTGCCGCCGCGTCCGCACTTGAGCTCGACAAACTACCGGAGACGGCATTGAAACTGAGCCGATGCGTCCGCTCTCTCAAGCCGTGGATTACATCGGCCTGAATGGTGAGATACATTTGTGGCTAACGCTATCCGAGATGACGGAAGCTGAGCGCTCCGTGTTCCTCGACGTTCTCGCTCTGCTGGACGCCGCCCCCCTCAGCGCGGGCCCCGGCCGAGGATTGAGATAGAGCCCGAGGTCTCAAGGCCTTCCTAGTCTCTCTAGGAAAGGGACGGTGTTCAGTTCCCGCTGCGGCCGGATTTTCACCAAAACTTCTCGCTCGTTCAGTTCCAAGCAATGTGACTGTTCCAGTGTATTTCGCAGTGAGCAAGCTGGTTCCACAGCCCGCTTGCCTGCGCACAAAGGCCGCCGTTTCGGCTAACTAGCAGCGCCGCCAGGCCCGAGATCAAACACCGCGCTCTCGCTCTGCTGGACGCCGCCCCCCTCAGCGCGGGCCCCGGCCGAGGATTGAGGTAAAGCCCGAGGTCTCAAGGCCTTCCTAGTCTCTCTAGGAAAGTGACGGTGTTCAGATCCCGCTGCGGCCGGATTTCCACCAAAACTTCTCGCTCGTTCAGTTCCATGCGTTGTGACTGTCCCAGTGTATTTCGCAGTGAAGCAGCCGGTGTCTCAGCCCGCTTGCCTGCGCACAAAAGCCGTTTCTATGGCTACCCAGATAAATCCAATAAAGAGTGCATTTTCTGGTGTTCCGGCCACGGCCGATGGTGTTACGAGTGTTGTAAGAATGCCCACGTCCCAGTGCCCATTCCCACACCCAGACACAGCCCGCCACGGTGCAGGGCTAGCACAAATAAAACCAACTCATGTTGGTTGTGCAGAAAATGTGGTGAACGCGCCCATACAATGCCCGTTTACACTACACGATGCGTGTCCCTTGGTTTCTGTAAAAACGAAACTAACACACATTTAGTCGGCGCGAGCCGACAGTGTTCTCAGTGCAGTAAATGTGCCCGCTGTTCCGCATTTCCTCACTGACACGCCGAATCCCACGGGATTCACCCCGCTCGCTTTCTATGCACAACCCGTCACAGAGAAGCTGAGCGCGGCCAGGCTGCCCGCTGTGATTAGCGCGCACCTCGCACGCTGTGAACACAGCGTTGATTCAGTCGGCGCGAGCCGAGCATTCTCCGTGCAGAAAATGTGCCCGCTGTCTCGCGCCCGCATTTCTCACAGACACTCCGAATCTCACGGGATTCACCCCCGCTCGTCTTCTCTGCACAACCCGTCACAGAGAAGCTGAGCGCGGCCAGGCTGCCGGCTTTGATCAGCGCGCGCCTCGCACGCTGTATACACAGCAGTGATTTAGTCGCGCGAGCTGACAGTATTCTCAGTGTAGAAAATGTGCCGCATTTAGTAAATCTGCCCACATTCCCTCACACGCGCCGAATCCCACAGGATTCGCCCCGCTCGCTTTCTCTGCGCGTCCCGCCATAGAGAAGCTGAGCGCGGCCAGGCTGCCCGCTGTGATCAGCGCGCCCCCCGCCTCGAACGCTGTAAACACGGTGCTGTGTTCCCAGTACACAGGGGCTCTCGAGCCGCCGTCCTGCCGCGGCCAGAGCCCAGATTTCATTCTACCCCTAGCTATTCACGCAGATGCGTGGTTAAGGCTTCCCGGGGTATCAGAATGGGTGTTGAACACTATAACGAGAGGCTGTTCGCTACAGTTCGCTCGACGCCCCCGCCGTTATACGGCGCGAGTCGAAACTACGGTGTATAGCGAAGTGTTTCATCTACTTCGAGCCGAGATAGCGAAACTACTGAGAAAAAGGGGCTATAGAACCTCTATCTCAGGGCGAAGGGGGCTTATACAGCAGATATTTTCTGGTACCGAAAAAGATGGTGGGCTCAGACCCATTCTAGATCTGCGACTGCTGAACAGAACGCTCGGGAAGCGCCAGTTCAGAATGCTTACGACCAGGAAAATCCTCGCGCAAGTGCGCCAAGGAGACTGGTTCATGTCAATAGATCTGAAAGACGCCTATTTTCAAATACAAATAGCGTCCCATCAAAGGCGATTCTTGAGATTCGCCTTCGAGGGCCAGGCATATCAATACACAGTCCTGCCGTTCGGCCTGTCAGTAGCACCCCGTACGTTCACGTAGTGCATGGACGCGGCCCTCGCCCCCCCTGAGACTTCGGGGCATGCGAGTTTTGAACTACTTGGACGATTGGCTGATTCTAGCTCGTTCACGAACGGAGCTCATAGAACACAGGGCCGCATTACTCGAGCATCTCGAGGAGCTGGGCCTTACAGTCAATTGGGCGAAAAGCTCACTGCTCCCCAGTCGGAGAATTTCCTTCTGGGAACAGTGTTGGACTCGCTATCCATGACAGCACGCCTGTCACCGGAGCGCGGATTAAATATTCAGCACGTCGCGAGATCCTTCCGCCACGGCTCTATAGTCCCGCTCAGAAGGTTTCAGAAAATGCTGGGTCTGATGGCCTCAGCAGCCTCCGTACTCCAGTTGGGCCTGCTCCGCATGCGCCCACTGCAGCTATGGCTAAAAGCACGAGTTCCCCCAGGGCGTGGACCGCGGGTCTATTTCGCCTCAGGGTCGACCTTCAGTGCGTTTCAGCTCTGAAACCGAGGAAAGTGACCGGCTGGTATCAGTCAGGTGTGAGTCTGGGGATCGCCTCGGGTGTGAAGGTGGTGTCTACGGACGCCTCCACATCGGGGCGGGGAGCGCTGCTCGAGGGCAGACCACTAGCTGGCCTATGGTCAGTACGGGAGAAGCTCCTTCACATAAACTGCTTGGAATTAATGGCAGTCGACAAAGCGCTAAGGCGCTTCTGTCCCCAGATAATAGGCCACCACGTATTGGTCCGGTCGGACAACATGTCAGTGGTGGCGTACATAAATCGCCAGGGCGGCATCGGGTCCACACGCCTTTGCAGGCTGGCGGAACCCCTCTTGGTCTGGGCCCAGCGCAACCTCCTTTCTCTGAAAGCGGCGCACGTGCCTGGGCACCTGAATACGGGTCCAGACAAGCTGTCCAGAGACAACGTCCCGACAGGAGAATGGTCGCTGCATCCGCAGACGGTCCAGCTGCTGTGGGAAACGTTTGGCAGAGCGCAGGTGGACCTGTTCGCGTCCCGCGAGAACGCTCACTGCCCAGTATTCTTCTCGAAAAGCAGGGACGCGCTGGCCCATGCTTGACCCAGCGGTCCCCTGTATGCTTTTCCCCCTGTCTCGCTCCTGCCTCAGGTGTTGGAACGGATCAGGGAAAATGGATGCCCAGTGCTGCTTGTAGCTCCGCTCTGGACGAACCAGGCTTGGTTTCCGGTCCTGATGCGGATGGCCAGTACTGCCCCGTGGCCTGTACCGTTGAGGAGAGATCTCCTCTCTCAGGCGGAGGGCTCGATTTGGCATCCTCGCCCGGAACTGTGGTCCCTGCACGCATGGGCCATCAACGGGTACCCGCTAGCCTCCCGGAAGGAGTGCTAAACACGATCGCGCAGGCTAGAGCTCCGTCTACCAGACGGCTCTATGCCTCGAAATGGTCGGTGTTCTCTACTTGGTGTCGAGCCCGTGGCTTTTCACCTGTGGACTGCGGGGTTAAGGAAGTGCTTGCCTTCCTTCAGGAGCTGATGGATAAGGGAAGGACCCCATCCACGCTCAAAGTTTACGTGGCGGCCATAGCACCGTTTGCTAAACCGGTGTCTGGCCAGTCACTGGGGAAAAACGACTTAGTCGTGCGTTTCCTACGAGGAGGTTAAACCCTCCCAGGCCCCCTTCAGTCCCGGCTTGGGACCTTTCCACGGTCTTGGAGGCCATGAAAGGCGCCCCGTTTGAGCCGATCCAGCTGTCGGACATGAAGCACCTGTCCCTTAAGACGGTGTTTCTATTGGCTCTCGCTTCAGTGAAGCGTGTAGGGGACTTACAGGCGCTTTCTGTAAGCACGTCTTGTCTGGAGTTTGGGCCTAACGACTCAAAGGTCGTACTCAAACCGAGGCACGGCTACGTGCCGAAATCCCTCAATACACCGTTTAGGGCCCAGGTAATTTCCCTGTCAGCCCTTCCGGTTCTCGATGAGGAGAGGGACGCGAGTCTCCTTTGCCCTGTCAGGGCGTTAAGGGCTTATGTGTCCCGCTCGCCTGAGTTCAGGCAGACCGAGCAGCTTTTCGTTTTGTTTGGCGGCCGTTCTAAGGGACTCGCCGCCTCAAAACAGAGCCTATCCAGATGGATAGTGGATGCCATAGCGCTGGCTTACACTTCCAAGTGCCTGCGGTGCCCATTGGGTGTCAAAGCGCACTCCACAAGAGGCGTGGCCTCGTCGTGGGCATGGTATAGCGGGGTCTCCCTGCAGGATATCTGTACGGCTGCGGGCTGGGCCTCGCCGTCGACATTTATCAAGTACTATAACCTGGAGGTGCCCGCCTTACAAGCTAAGCTTTTGGCGGTCTGAACTTCGGGCTTATCGGCCGCCAATGCGGCTATGTTGCCCTTACGGGTCGGTACCCCTACGGGACTTTTATGAAGGAGTGATGCTTCTAGCCTCTCCTCCTCTACTCTATGTGAGTTATGGTGATTATGCACTAGATGTGCCCCGGGCTTGGCCCCGGGACTCTGGTGTTGGATCCCTGTCCGCACGGCGTTTTGTATGGGGTCCCCATAGCGTAAGATATTACGCAGTACGAGAGATACTCTCGTAAGAGAACGTACTCGGTTACTAACGTAACCTCGGTTCTCTCTAGAGAGGGAACGAGTACTGCGTATCTTGCCGTGCTTGAACTATGCTCTGGTTCGCTTCGGTGTACAAAATCAGAGAAATACAGCTATCGAGGGGTATTTACAGGGCGAGACCACGCCTATACTGGCGGGACATGACGAAATGAGCGCGAAGCGTCTTCATTCGTCATTACGTCACGCAGTGCCTTCACTCGATAGGCTGCAGCTTTTCCAGCGAGGCAGCCAATGGGCGCGCGAGCTGTTTCGCCCTTGTCTGCTTGCTGCTGCAAAAGCGTTTTGCATGATTAAAAAAATTAAGGATAATTTTTGGCTTCAATATCTCGAGGAAAGAGTGTTTCCCCATAGCGTAAGATATTACGCAGTACTCGTTCCCTCTCTAGAGAGAACCGAGGTTACGTTAGTAACCGAGTACGTTTTACCACTCTTTTATCTTTCCTTTTGTATAAGAAGCTACAGAACAAATAAAGTTTTTTTTTCAATGACAAAGCAAGATCGACATGTTCTGTCTTTATTGTATTTGCAATCACACGTTACATATTTTCTCTCAATTATCAATTATTGCTATCTCCCTAGACAAAAATAACTACATTTATATTGATTTCAATACTAAACTGTGACAATTAAACTAGGTTCTGTTTACACTGTAGACTTTAAATAAGGATCATTATGAACATGTCATTCTCATCTCATTTGAAATGTACAATAGACACTATGAGCTTTTAAATGCCATTACTATTCAGTCAATTCATCAATATTCATCAATAACAATGTACAGATTTGGTAGTAATAAATTACACATGGTTTATGTCAAATGCTGTTCTTCTTGCCATGTTATGTACAGAGTGTAAAATAAACAGACATGGGTCAATGACAATCTTTGAAATATTTTGTCGAAAGCATACGTGCCAAGGTCTTAGAAATGTGCTCTTTTTTGCTGGTTACAAACTTTTATGCTACTGTATTTTCAAGAAAGTTTTTTTTCTGCATTTTGGTTGAACCAAACAACTGATTTGGCAGATTTTTTTCCAAATAATAATAAACAGTTTTGTAAGAAATATGTTTTTCTAGGGAATAACAATATTATGCCAAACTACTTAATAATTCTTCTCCATAATTGAATTATTTTAAGAATAAGGCCTTTTTTCTTCATTATCATATTGGGGTAATTGCATCACCCAAGCTTTTTTAATGTATGCCTCAAAAAATATCAAAATGATTGTTCATTATGGAAGAAGTGCATTAAAGTCACTAGTATATGAATGAATTTTCTGAGTAACTTAATAGATCCTAACAAAAACAGAATCATGTCATTGACACATTTGACATTTTGTGTAAATTCAGTCTCTATAGCAAGCTGAAAATCAGTTCACCTCGATGTTTTAGTGGACACAAGTTCTATTTCTGTTCTAGAAATGGACAACTTCATCAAATAGATGGTCTCTGTTAAATACAACCAAAGTAGCATTAGTGGGATTCATCCAGGTCCGAACAAGCATTTTACACATTTCAATGTAAATCTAAATAAACCCAAATTTACATAGTTAGATGTTCTGTGCTCAACATGTGGAAGTTCTGTCCTTTCAGATCGTTTTGAATGGGTATTTTTATAATGACAGTAACAGTGATAATCCTTTAAGGCAGAAAGAGTGCATGTTTGCATCATTCATCAGCGATTACATCCCACTTTAGCTTTATTTAACCATCAGCTTTGCAGGAGAGTGTCACTGCAAAGTATTTATTCAATAATAACAATTTATGCTTGTTTACAGCTAATAAATTTGGCAGTTTATACATCAAGGGCCCATTCTGATAAGAGATGCAGATGTGAGTGCAACAATGAATTAATGTTACACAGATCATATAAATACAAAACATCTCATGTCACTACATGCCCCTCACGATTTCATTGTACAACATATTTTATACTGGTTATACTAAAGCATGAATATACTGCGCCTGTGAAATCGCAGACACGCATGAAGGAATGTGCTGGAGGTTTGTACATCAGAGGTAATCTGCATTCACAGTAAGGCCACGGTTGTTCCCGTCGTCTTTTACTCCAGAGACCTCGCAAACTCTGCATAGTCAATGTAGCCATCGTTGTTTTTGTCATCGTCTCGGAGGACGTCATCAATGAGATTGATGAGATCCTCTTCCTTCATTGGTTGGCTATCATCTCCTCTTTCCTGGAAACCAAAGCCAGGTGACAATACTAATTATAATTGAATGGAATGAAATAAATAAAACATGACAAATGATAGAAGGAAAAGCTGATACAATTGTGCTTAGGGAAAGATTCTAAAATTCAATTAAAGTTAAATCCCATAAAAATTTAAAACATTTATATTTGTCATTATAAATTAATAATAATCATTTTTAAAAAGAATAATACATTTTTTTTTTTTTTAAAAAGAGTAGGTTTAGAGATGCACAATTCTGGATAAATTGAGAATCAGGATTTTTTTTTTTTCATTTTAAATTGATCACGATTCTTCCACGATTCTGAAAAAAAAACTACATAAAATAACACAATTTACTAGAGGTTCTGTCAAAATATTAATAGCTGCAGTCTATTTAAACATGTTTAACTAATTAGAATTAATTATTTTAAAAAAAAATTGGTTTGAATGAATGACTCAGTCATAAAGACTTCACTTGTTTCATTACTGGATGAATCAGTGTTTTTTAAACAAATCTCTTGAATCAATAGCCCTAATGGGCCGGGATAAGTTTAACATGGAGAGCTGGGGTGAAATATTTATTACCAGAGCTTCTCAGTGGTTTTGACAATGTCAGTAAAGATTACAGAGACTTTTACCTTCTGTAAAAAGGTCTGGAAAAATTCCCTCAGTTAAAGGTGCCATATGTCAAAATTGAGGTAAAAATATCCAAAAAATGAGCTACACACATCAAAAGAATGAGAAGACATAAGTGCAATGATGTCATTAAAAAATTGACAAGTTATAGTGCTGCCGAGATATAAACCTAAATTAGCATGCTAAATTACTAGCGCCGGCCCGACAGGTGTCGTAATTCCAGTTTCGGCCATGGGAGGCGGTATGCGGGCAACATACATAACCACCAGCCAAACTGCAACACACGAATAACTCGCACTGCTTGTATCTCTTTAATCTCTAAAAATCTCCAAATGCTCCACGTGAAACTGCGGTCTTACTATCGTGTCAATTGATTTGATTAATATGTGAGAGAGAGCAGGACCGCTCGACCGGACTTAACTGTTTTATATATAGAAATATAGTTTATGTGTTTGCGCACATTATTTTAGGAAGTAACATAATACACGCATGACGACAGGAAGATGGCGGCGGGTGCGTAAATCTAGTTACCCCTCCCACTTCTGCTTGTTTTACTGAGATATCTTATCCCGTGCGAATTGGCCAATATTATTACAGACGTCCTGTGGTAAAAATACATTACTTCATCTACCCTTGTAAAACTAATCCCGACCGAATAGTGCTAATGATTCAACGACTCACTCATAAATACTTCACTCGTTTCATTACTGATGAATCGCCATTTTTGAACAAATCTCTTGAATCGATGATTCATTGACAAATACATGTTTTAACAGGCACTTGTCGCCAATAGTCATTTGAAGCGTTAAGCTACTTTCAAATAGAAAATAGATCTGCTCTATTTTAATCACTATTGTAGACTGAACTATAATCTTTTATCCCAGTACTTCTGTGATAACCTAAATTATTGTAAGTCAGAAAATAACGATACTATGTAGTTGAAAAGACTGTTTGTGAAGCCGTTTTATACCTATACATCACAATTTTTCTCTCTGGGTCAGCGACAACACAGATTTGAATGTCCAGAATTATTTAGTCAAAGGTTTAATAGACATAACCAAATCGTTGTCATTTAGGAATAAGATTGTGTGGGTGTTTGAATGGAGATCGCAATCTTTAAACGATTAATCGTGCAGCTCTAAGTAGATGGTGTCAAACTTTGAACCGGTAGTGTACACAGCATAAAGTCAAGCTCAAAATTAGAGCACACACACCTCTCTATGCACATGAGTAATGGCAGTGGCAAGCTCAAGTCCATCCAGCAGATTGTTGCCATCATAGTCGTGCATCTTGAAATAGTGAAGCTGCAGCTCTTGAGGAGTCATGTCCGACTCCGGCTTTTCAATCACCCCTTCTAAATGCTCCATGATGTGGCTACAACAGAACAGAAGAAATGTTCGATTACAGACGGAATGATATTAGCCAGAGGTGGATTGGTATTTGGCCAATTTAAGATGATCAGCATCAGTCGGTAACAGTAACCTTTGGTTGATCAAAGTCACGATAAAACTCAAGTTGCAACACATATTTTCTTTCAAATTGTGTTGTTTATCCATTTAAAATTGATTATCGGAAAAAAAAAAGGTCGAGGCTTGCAGAGTGGGTTTGATTTGACTAAATTATTGGAGAAGTTCTGCTGTCACTAGAGAAAAGTCTGTCATTTAACGGCTGGTCCAGCTATGACAAGGTAATAAAGAATATAACATAAGCACGGATGAAATATTCACAATACGATCTATATGATGCATTAAGAAAAATAGATAGGATAAACTTTCATTCTGTAGATAAATCTACTGACATCCTTTATATACTGTTATATACCCAAGTACTAGGGCCAAAAAGTCTAAGGGCCTATTTCTATTTTACCACAATTTTATTTATTTCTAATGCTCACCAAGGCTGCATTTATTTGATAAATAAAAACACACACAAAAAAACAGTTATATTGTGAAAAATGATTACAATTTAAAATAATTTTAATTGTTTTCAGTTTGTTTTATTTTAATAGGGTCATGAAGTGCAATTTTGTAAACTTTTTAATAAAGTTATTAATAAATGTATCATTGTTTGTCACACTGTCATTCTTCTATTCATTATTTTCAGTGAAGTGAAAGTAAAGTGAGTCCATATCAAACGATCTGTTTCAGACAAAGCAATAGTGACACATGATAAAAACACTGTTACTCACTCCTGTGTGTTACAAGTGCGACATTACTCTCAAAACAACTGTATTCGGAACTGCATCATCTTTTAGTCTCTCTCTCTCTCTCTCTCTCTCTCTCTCTCTCTCTCTCTCTCTCTCTCTCTCTCTCTCTCTCTCTCTCTCTCTCTCTCTCTCTCTCTCTCTCTCTCTCTCTCTCTCTCTCTCTCTCTCGAACTATAGCTATATATAACTATAGAACATGCAACTAGAATTTACAAAAAATAAATGTATTAGTAACCATTAAATTAGTAAAGAGAAATTAATTTGAGTTCTGTGGATGGATTAGGTATGACCTTTGTTTTCCTGACATATTATTCGCAGAAAGACACAGGCAGAGATCAGGACAGACTGCTCCAGTGCAGAGGTCATTTGGCAGAGAGAGAATACACTCAAAATCAACAAACGCTATAAAAACACATTTCACTAGAAAAGTTTCACTAAATTTGGATACATGTATAGGCTCTAAAAGCAGTTTTAATGTAAAAAAAGAAAAGAAGTGTACTCACTCTTTATCCTGAACCATGTTCCTGTCCAGCCGGATGATTGGCGGGGGCTCTTGATTTGAAGCCGCTGGTTCTCCATGCTGTCCTCCATGAGCACATACAGACAGCATACAGCTGGAGCAGAGCAGGAACCAGCTCCATAATCTGAGCTGCCCAGACCTCGCTTTCAATCTCATTACACTGAAATCACAAGGTAATAAGAGTTCATGCCAGAAAAGAATGACAGCTCCATTCATAATACAGCTGGAGAAGCCCTTACTGACAAGTTTTTGACCAATGAGAGCAACACATATTTCAAGAGTCGTTATGATAAGATTACACAGAATATTTATAATGAAAAAAGCAGTATAAATCTGAGAAATGGGCTTATGTGGCTGACATATGGATGAACTTGAAAAATGAGGAATCAAAACAGATGGTGAAGGAAAGTAATGACATCATTACTAGCAGAATACGGAATATAACCTATGCTGAAACGTGGAAAATGAAAAAAATGGAATATGGAAACATTAGTGCTACAGGAAGAGCAGTCTAGACACTCAAACAGCAGTTGCATACAGTAACGTTACGTTGCCCAGTCATCTGAACGCTTTTCTGCGTCTCTCTTAATACACCTTACAGCAATATAACAACACACACATGCAAATATACTCACCTGCTATGAATCACAGTTGACGGGTAAATATTCGTCCTATTTATTCAGGCACAATGGAGTAACTGAAGTCCTGCTGATGTTTACTCAGCACCGTTCTTTCTGACTGCTTTTGCTTGCCGTAGTTGCCTTTCACCCCATGGACACGACAGCTAAACTCTGATTGGACACGGTAGCTTTTACAATGTTTTATTTTATGTGGACACGGTAAAAAAATGCAATACGATAGGATGAAGGATGGAATAAAAACTATATAAAACTATGCACTATACATACACCAAATTTTACCTTGATAATAAAAACATTAAAATACGATTTGCTCTTATATTTATGTATAACATTTTTAGCCAAAAGCTAATTCAGAATAGTCACGAAAAAATCGGAATCTTCTTTTTTACACACTAAAAAGCAGAATTTCAAAGAATAAGAAAATATCTCGAATTCTAGTGGCTTTTAGTTGGTAACGTTAAATGCTGATGGAGAATTTAATTTAATTTAATAATTTGACGAGTCTTTGTTTACATCATTGTATTCTCATTTAAAACAGATATCAGGAATAATAAATTAGAAATTATGCAGAATCTTTTTTTTTTTCAGGACACGACAGCTGCACGCTGATTGGATTTGAGTGAAACGTCATAATAAGGCCGCGTGCGCACAGTTAATCCACACGCACGCAGCAGCAAAGCGGAGGAATGAATGAGCGCACCTTTCTCTCTCTTAGGGATGATGATTTTGTGTCTAGTTAATCAATCACCACGGTCAGCTAGATGACAAACCTCCACAAAGAAAATGAGAGGGCCAAATCTATTTTCCGACAGCTGGAGGTTCGGTTTATTACATTTTTGGTGTCGTAGAAATTTGACTTTTAGAATAGCCAGTAACATTAGACATGCTTGATGTTTCCTAGCAAGAGTAGCCTACTCTATGTAGATTGGCAGTCGATGAATGATTACTTTATTATGTTTTTGAGTTTTTAAAGCCATGCAATTTTTTAGAGCTGTAAATATGACGCTGTATTTGATAAACTACCAAATTACTGACTTTAAATGTGTTTTTCGGAATGTCTGTGTCTATCTCTAACGTTACTACCCCCATAATAATCATTTCACAATACATATCACAGCTGTTTCTTCAGGCTCTTTAAAAACAAAACAAATGTAAAAGGTCAGAGTAGAGAGAGGACCGCCTTTAGTAAGTTAACCATTCAGAAACACTCTTCGTCTGTCAATCATTTTACACGTTCGAGATATGATTTTATATGAGTTTTATATCGAGATATGTTTTCCCCGAAATTAAATACTTTAGAATTAAAAGTTGTAGACATATCTGCTAATGGTTAATTTTGTCGACGTTCAGGAGTACACCAGCAGCATAGATGACCTTAAATCTAGCAGATTGTAGATGTACATTAAACGCTCAATCCAAACTGTCAAGCACAGTTTATTTTAAATGTCTCGCTAGATGGCGCGATCAGGACAGGTGTCTCATTTTATTGGCATTTGCATTCTGTGGCAGTTGTTTTGCATCAAATTAGTACGTATTTTCATCTAAACAGACTTATGACTTAGGCTGCATCCGAAATCGCATACATACAAGGAAAACAATATGTAACAAAAAAGTAGGCTATGTCTGAAATCACTGTATTTATTTTTTAAAAAAAGTAAGTAAAAGTAACCAGATGTCATACTACTTCTGGTGAGATTCTGAAGTGTGCATTTTATTGACACTTCACTATCACATGAGACCATGTGAGAGGATTTGTAAAGCAACACAACTGACGCTGGTATCACATGATAATGACAGCATGATGAATGTAGTATGTCTGGAAAACATCCACACTACACACACTCATATTATATAGAACATGCTTTTCTAATAAATGTTCTATATAGAACAAATGTGGCCGTGAAGTAGACTATTCTTTTTCAAAATAAGTACCTTCTCAAGAGAGTATGCAAATTTCAGACGCAGCCATTGTCTCATTCCCGATTATATGATGGAAGCAGCTCCCTCTCTTGATCTGATAGGCCTAATTCAATTACAACAAGCCCTGCAAATAGTTAACAAGATTTAATCGGTTAAATAGATTTAGTCATCTAGCAGTGAAGGGATTTCAGGGAAATAGGACATAGCTGTCTAGGACAAGGCTTTGCTTTGCAGCAAGAAGACATGTTAAACTACGTTTATGGTCTTAGCAGACTCTTAACACATTCCTGTTGGCCCACATGATGTTGCTGGCCATTAAATGGTGTTTGCTCTCTTAATATGCACAAAGGCTATTATTACACTGTCAGAACATTTTACTTTAATGTCTTCTTTCTTTTTAAGTCTGTTTATCATGATAACTGATTTAGAACATTGTACAAGATAGTCCACTACCAGTTGGTCATACAGCTTAAAGGGATAATTCACCCCAAAATGAATATTCTTTCATCATTTATTCACCCTCATATCGTTCCAATTGTTGTGACTGTAAGATATTTTACGAATGTCTCTGTTTTAGTTCTTGGTCCATACAGTGGACCCTTTTCACCGAAAGTGATAACGCATTTCCACAGTTCGCAACATTGCAAATCTACAGTTTTACATATTTTCATATTTTTAAAAAAGTATATATTTAATTTTATAAATGTATAAACCTTTTTATGTATAATGCTATACGCTGCTGCTTGAGTGTTTCGAATACAATGGCAGTAGGAGTGATGGCAAATTTCACATTATTCTTTCTTCAATTTCTTGATATTGTTTCCCTGTTTTGGAAAGTCGTGGAAATGCTATTGTTTTCGGGTTTATTCTTTTGTTATTGGAGCAAATGGTAATACAAAAATTGTAAATGCTGTGATATTCAGCTGATGACTGATCTTGACAAAATAAATAAATAAATAGGTCATTGGTCATTAACACGATTTCGAGGCAATAAACTGTCCTGGGCTCAAAACTCTATCCCTGCGGATATTCTTCAAAATATCTTCTTTTGTGCTCTGCAGAAGAAATAAAGTCTTACAGTCTTGGTATACCATGAGGTTGAGTAAATGTTTTTCATTTTTGGGTGAACTATCCATTTAAGTTGCCTTCTAATAGCTCCTGTTGAGCTAACTCTGGCTCATTTACAGTTATTTTACTGTTAATTAATGAGCACTGTCCCTGTAAAATAAACAAATAAATGAAATGAAAGTTTTAGCTGCATTGTGGCTTGTTATCCAGCTGCTTGAACAAATAACAATACCAGCTTTGCCAGGATAGGAGACCAGGGGCCTGTACCATGATGGTAGTTGAACAAACTCAGGGTTACAGGGTTAGAATTGACAACGCCAAACCAATCCAATCAGCCTTTTGTTGGTAATAATACCATTTGGGACATAATTTGTTCATTGTTTATCAATACGTGTCAGGTGTGGGGTTGAGGAGATGAAGCGAGGACTCAGGTGCAGAGATGATGGGTCTTTTAATGACAATAATAAAACAAAATACAAACAAAACTACCCCGTAGGGGAAAACAAATGACTTGACTGACTAGACTTGACTTGACTTGCCTCAAGGGGTAACACACCAGGTACATACGACGACGAAACAGCACTGGACTGCAAACACAGGGAGAATAAATAGGGAGACCAAACAAAGGAGGTAACGAGGGAGGACAGGTGGGGCAAATGAATCAATAATCAGGTAACAAGGAGGGAGGGGCTAGACGATCAACATGAGAGCACATGGCACAAGGAAACTTACATGACAAGCCATGTGCTCACACCAAACATGACTTGAACACAAGCACATGGCCAGTAAAACAAATCACCAGCCATGTGCTCACACAAAACAACATGAAAGCACACAGCTAGAGTAAAACACAAGCTGTGTGCAGCACAAGACAAGAAATGAAAGCACACAAAACAAAGACAAAACAGGAGTGTCAGGGCTCTGTCACAAAACCAAGAAATAGACTACAGAAGTGACAGAACCCTGACACTACCCCTCCTCTAAAGGACGCCACCTGGCGTCCCTAAGGAGGAACACCAAAAAACAAGACAGGAACATGACATAAAAACTCGCCAACAGACAACACAAGAAGGGTAGATCAAAACACAGAGACAAAGAGGGAGAGAGAGGAGGGAGGGGAACCAAGACAGAGCCAGCATGACAGTCCTGGAAGTCTCTATAAGGGACCAGGGAGGGACAGGAGGGTTGAGCCAGGGAGGCTCAGGCGGGTCTGAGGTCCCAGCAGAGGGCCATGGCGGGACAGACCAGGCAGGCTCCAGCGGGTCAGGAGTCCCAGCAGAGAGCCATGGCGGTGCCGGAGGGACGCTCCAGGGGGACTCTGGCGGGTCTGGAGTCCTGGCAGAGGGCCAGGGCGGTGCCGGGGGGACGGACCAGGCGGGTTCCGGCGGTTCAGGATTCCAGGCTGAAGGCCAAGGTGGACCAGGCGGATCTGAATACTTGGCAGAAGGCCAGGGTGGGTCAGGGAGCAAAGACTGGGTTGGCAGGACAAGACATTTGGGTGACTCTGGGACGGCCTCCGGGCTGGCAACAGGCTCTGGGACACCCTCCTGGAGCTTGGGCGGAACCAGCATGACTGGCAGCATGGACGGAGCCGACAAGGCCAGGCGCTTGGGTGGCGCCAACAGGGCAAGGCGCTGGGGCGGCGCCGGAAGGGCAAGGCGCTGGGGCGGCGCCGGCAGGGCAAGGCGCATGGGCGGCGCCGGAAGGCCAAGGCGCTTGGGCGGCGCCGGTAGGGCAAGGCGCTGGGGCGGCGCCGGCAGGGCAAGGCGCATGGGTGGCGCCGGAAGGCCAAGGCGCTTGGGTGGCGCTAGCAGGGCAAGGCGCTGGAGTGGCACCGGCAGGTCAATGAGCCTGGGGACGGCCTCTAGGATGACAGCAGGCTTTGGAACGACCTCCGGGCCCTGTGGTAAGCAGGAAGACTTCATCCTTCTCCGTTTCCTTGAGCGAGGCGGCGATGCAGCCTTTTCGGCCACTACTGGGGGCGCTGCAGCCACTTCGGCCAACACTGGGGGCGCTGCAGCCACTTCGGCCAACACTGGGGGCGCTCCAGCCACTTCGGCCAACACTGGGGGCGCTGCAGCCACTTCGGCCAACACTGGGGGCGCTGCAGCCACTTCGGCCAACACTGGGGGCGCTGCAGCCACTTCGGCCAACACTGGGGGCGCTGCAGCCACTTCGGCCAACACTGGGGGCGCTGCAGCCACTTCGGCCAACACTGGGGGCGCTGCAGCCACTTCGGCCAACACTGGGGGCGCTGCAGCCACTTCGGCCAACACTGGGGGCGCTGCAGCCACTTCGGCCAACACTGGGGGCGCTGCAGCCACTACGGCCAACACTGGGGAAGCCTTCCTTCTCTTCCTCCGCTTACGTCTGCAAGGCGATGGTGTGGAGATTGCTGCCTCTGGGGGAAATGCAGCATTCACGGCCACCTCTGGGGGAAATGCAGCATTCACGGCCACCTCTGGGGGAAATGCAGCATTCACATGCACCTCAGGATAGGTGGCACTGTTCTTCCTCCCTCTCCCCGAAGGGGTCATCGGAGGACTGGGGACCTGGCAGTTTGTGAGGTAAATGGGAGGTGGGCCAAGAGGCGGAAGTCCACCCTCTTCCCCACGGTTGTATACAAACCCCACAAACTGCCAGAAAGACAGTATCCCCAACATTTCCATCTCCCAGGCTCTGACAGGCTCGTTCAGGCCGCTGTTAAAAATGTCTTTAAGCGCAGTGTTGTTAAGGTCGAGCCCCTCTGCAGTGATGATGAACTGGTGGGCAAACTCTTTTACTGTGGAGTCCCCTTGGCGAAGAGAAAAGAGCTTGCCATAGCGTTCCATCGTCTGACGAGTGGAGGGGCAAGGGCTGGGAGATGGAAACAAGAAGATGCCCATTCTCTGCTGAGTCCTCTGATGGCTGTTTCGTTCTGTCAGGTGTGGGGTTGAGGAGATGAAGCGAGGACTCAGGTGCAGAGATGATGGGTCTTTTAATGACAATAATAAAACAAAATACAAACAAAACTACCCCGTAGGGGAAAACAAATGACTTGACTGACTAGACTTGACTTGACTTGCCTCAAGGGGTAACACACCAGGTACATACGACGACGAAACAGCACTGGACTGCAAACACAGGGAGAATAAATAGGGAGACCAAACAAAGGAGGTAACGAGGGAGGACAGGTGGGGCAAATGAATCAATAATCAGGTAACAAGGAGGGAGGGGCTAGACGATCAACATGAGAGCACATGGCACAAGGAAACTTACATGACAAGCCATGTGCTCACACCAAACATGACTTGAACACAAGCACATGGCCAGTAAAACAAATCACCAGCCATGTGCTCACACAAAACAACATGAAAGCACACAGCTAGAGTAAAACACAAGCTGTGTGCAGCACAAGACAAGAAATGAAAGCACACAAAACAAAGACAAAACAGGAGTGTCAGGGCTCTGTCACAAAACCAAGAAATAGACTACAGAAGTGACAGAACCCTGACAATACGTCATTTTAAGTGATCTAATAAAGTAAACTCAAAGTGAATTTTATATGGCTCCATGACATGATTCAGGCATTCAATTTCATATATTTATTCATCCAATTCAATTGCATGTAGTGTGGTCAACTTAAGACTGTATTAGCTACCAAACCTTTTGCTAGCAATAGCACTCATTAGCATTTTAAAGGCTATAAGCGTTAAATCATCCTTAACAGTTATGGGTTTAGCTGGATCAGTCCACAGCCTAAGCAAACACTCCACTTTTCTTCATAAAGGTAACCTGGAGTAATTTAAATGGTTTTAATTGCAACATAATTTAAACCCTATTACACATTTAGTCTCCCCCTTTTTTCATCTTGAGAGATCACAGCAGAACCATAACGCATCTTAACCGTCCCTGCGTCTCAATGTTCATACTATCCAGTAGCCTATGTGAGATTAAAATAAGTGCATCCCAAAGTATAATATGTTGAAAAGAGTATGCCAGAGGTTCCCGGATGGTCTTCTATTTCCGGTGGATTTTCGAAGTGTGAGTCCGTGCACACTAACGGCTAATATTGCCCACAACCCATTGCTCTTTGGAGGAGGATTTACAAACTCGAGTAAAAAGTGTTAAAAAAACTACAAAACATGGATATGCATGAGCGACGATGAGAGGTTTAGATAAAGGTTTGAGTGACTAATCAAAGTTTAACCTGATAAAAAAAATATTTATTTAATGTTATCCGTGTTATATTCCATTAACTATTAGATGCATCATTATACATTATTAGGAGGAGAGTCTTCGCAGGAAAGACCCGCGACTGCAGATCAATGTGCTACTGCATTTCTCTCTGATACGGTAGGAAATTAAATGAAATGCAGAGGATTTTTTCTTTGACAAGATGATTGACAGATCAGTTTACTGTGACAGAATGCGACAGATAGCAACTGTTAAAGGCGCAATTGTATGACGTGATAATATTTCCCAAATCTTGTCTACTTTTCTGCTACACACAAACAAAACAAAAAGAGACAAAAAGTTGACAAAAAGAGTGGTATAAGTAGAAAAATTGAGACGCAGCATGTGTGTTTTCATTACTGAATGATCGGTTTCTTTGAGTCAAAGATTCAATGACCTATTCATAACTATAGACAGTAAAAGAAATGGACACAGCGACCCCATAGACTTCAACGGAGAAAAGTGAAGTCAATTAGAAGCACTCACTTCCTGACTGCCAAGCGCACTGCGCATGCTCAAACTGAGCTTGACGACGTAACTTTACAACTCTCAATGGGCTTCTCCCTTGACTTTATGCTTCCACGTCCCCCCGATTGCGCGCGAGCTTCTCCTCCTGTCTACACGGTAATTTCTCTAGTGTGCGCCAGCTATGGTTATGACACAATCGTTAGCCTATTTTTACAAAAACTGCTTCTACGGGGCCACAACGTAAGATACAAGATAATGGAGCCTTTTATACATTGCCATGTTTCTTTAGAAATAAACAATGGACAAATGGAGTCTTTAAACGCCTCAGATGTAAAATTATTCGCTGTCAAAGTGACGCCAAAATGAATGGGAGTCAATGGAATGCTAACAGCAGGTGAAGGCTTGTTAGCCAATGTAGTGGGGCGGCTAAGCGCAGATTTTCATCAGAATCGATCACTTAGCGATAAAAGCATGATATTTGGTATGAAGGCTCACGAAGGGGGTCTGATCAGATTTAGGACCGTATGCGCTCAAAATTTGGCCCCTGGGGGGGGCCAAATATAGATTTCGTAATGGGAAAATTAATTAAAAGCTGCCAGAAACATAAAACGCAATAGCACATTTCACCATAAATACATGTAAATATGAGCACACTTTACCACAGAAGGTCTTTAAACTTTAAAATATAAGTTATGTTTTAAAAAAGATTGAAAATGGCCATCAAATACGGATTTCATAATGGATAGACGACAGAAGTTAACAATTAAAAAAGTTGCACATTTGATCATTAATCAATCTAGTTCATGTTTAAACAAAAAGGAAAATAGGTTATGATACAGTATCAATCAGAAATTGTGTACTTTTTAAATGTATATTTAAATATTTAATATTAAATTGTGTGCATATTTAATACGCATAATTTTTACTTGGCAGTTTGTCAGTAACTCCTCCTTATTCAGTCAGTAGGTTTCATCTTGTGGTGGCCACAGTTGAATATTATTCTCTTTAAAATCTAGGGAACTGGTGGGATGTTTTACTCTTGACTGCCTTTATCTCATTTGTAAAGTCAGTTGAATGTGTTTCTCACTGTTACTCAGTAAAAATAGTGTAGGCTAATACTGCAAGTATCCAAACACAACTCAGACAGTCAAATATAACATAAAATAGATTTTAGTCTGCAGGAATCCTCCCTGAACTTACTCAGGCATTGTTGGAATTGAGCTGATATTCCCAGATCTGATATTCCCTCTCATACAGGTGCTGGTCATATAATTAGGATATCATCAAAAAGTTGATTTATTTCAGTAATTCCATTCAAAAAGTGAAACTTGGATATTCATTCATTACACACAGACTGATACATTTCAAATGTTTATTTCATTTAATTGTGATGATTAAAACTAACAACTAATGAAAATCCCAAATTCAGTATCGCTGAAAATTTGAATATTACTTAAGACCAATACAAAAAAAAAAAAGATTTTTAGAAATGTTGGCCATCTGAAAAGTATGAACATGAAAAGTATGAGTATGTACAGCACTCAATACTTAGTTGGGGCTCCATATTATGGGATGATTATAGTATCAAAATGATTAACACGTGCAAGCACACTTATCAATGAACTTGATACATGTTGCAGAAATGTTTTATCCATTCCTTTTCACTTGCATGTGCAAAATTCAAAATTGAATGAATGTGAAGCAATTTGTACAAATAGAGACATTTTTGTGAATACAAATGTTTTCCTTTGTATTAGTGTATCATAATTTGCACATGCAACACAGAAGATGTGCATGTGTGGATCAGGTGACGCGCGTGCATTCATTGACGTCTTTTCTTTGTCGATCTCATTTGATTCATTTGGATTTTGAGACTTTCTTTTCGCGGTTTTTAAGCATTTCACAACCCACACACAAACAACTACAAATGAATAGGCCTGGTGCTAATTATTAATGTGTGCACAACTACCCATCTATTTGAAAAATTCACAAATGTGCGTCACTACATTTAAACTAATACAATACAACTTGTGTGTGCAAAATCCAAAATCACATGAATGTGCAGCATTTTGTACAAATAGAGACATAGTTGTTAATACAAAACCTCGATTTTGTATTAATGTAGGCCAGAATTTGTGCATGCAACAAGTAAGATGTGCATTTGTGGATCAGGTGACACGCGTGCATTCATTGACTCGTTTCTGAGTCGATCCTATTTGATTCATTTGGATTTTGAGACTTTCATTTCGCGGGTTTCGCCTGGCACGATCCACACACAGCTGTCTGAGAAAACCTGCTACCACTAGATGGCAGTATTCTGCTAAAACAGACAACGGCAGCGTAATCAAGCGCTCTTCCGCATTTAAGACGCTTAATGAGAGTGATATTGAAGCACCAAATTTAGTACACAATAATATAGGCCTACCCTATTAATAAAGCATAATTTATAGAGGCAAACATTACATCAGATTATGAACAACACCCATAGAAAACCATTATAAAACGCTTCACGTGCAATCGCGCGTTGCATGTTCAGGAAGGTGTATTGGCTACTGAGTTTAAATATCACTGTCTTACTGCATTGACGTTAAGCTTTTTCTTTATAATATGCTCTATGGGAGGAAAACTATATAGCCTACAGAAAAGAAACTAGGCCTACATGAACGCAACGCACAGCGTTTCAAGTTAATATCATTTTCCTTCCCGAGCCTGTTAAAAAGAAAAAGCTTTACATGAAATTCTACAGTTGCGTTTAACTTTGCATGTGAATGGGAGAGTACCGGTCCGAGAGCGCAGTGAAGTAGGCTAAGTTTTAGGTTTGATATTCGCCACATTTTATAAAGGGACCCTCTGCAAATTCCACTCACAGTCAAAAAAATATAAACGTCCAGTCGTTCATTCAAATGAACATACTTCCAAGGTTATATTATAACCTTGCTTGGAAGTCTAGTGGGCAGACCGACTTAGCCTACTGTTACTGTATGTCCAGCCAATATCTCGATTGAACAGTAGCCTACAATTTACTGTAAATTGTTTTTCTATTCATGTTCCAAAGGTTGTGGTACGTTCCTAGTGATAAGTCAGGTGAAATTGTACATTATTCACCTTTAAGTAAGTCACCAAAAACCTGTGTGGTTAATTACAGTCATTTTTATATAAAATAATAATTGTTTACTGTAAATAGGCTACGTGAAGGGAGGTATTGGGACAATTTCACCTGTAGTAAGCCAGTCTAGTCACTAGCAACATACTACAACCATTTTAAACATGAAAAAACCCTTTTGGTGAATTACAATATTTTTCTGCAGAATACAGCTGGCTACATGAAGGGAAGTATTGTCCAAATTTTACTTGTAAGTCAGTCTTACAGAAACCTTCTACGAGCTTTGGAATTTGAAAATGTCTGTTATCAAATTTTAAAAGTAATTTGAATTAAAACAAATTATAAGTTTTAACCACTGATCTATCTAGAATAACATTATAGATCAGTGGTTTTCACGCAGTTAGTGGAATTGGCAGACGTTCCCTTGTGCATCATTAGCTGTGGTAGCCAAGCATTTTCCATGTAGAAATATTCAGCTACAGGCCCGCTACGCCAGTTGATTTTCAATTAATATTTCATGTCGATATACAATGGTTGCATATTGTTAAAACTCATCGTGCTAAGACTATAGCCTATAACAGTGGCTTAAGGGTCAAGGGAAAACAAATGTACTGCGAAAATCGTCTTTAATATTTAAAAACAGACATTTTCAAATTCCAAAGCTTGTATAGCCTACTATGTATACAATGTCTAGTCAGATAAAAATAAGCATATAATATGAACGCAACTGCGAAATTTCACCCTTTTTTTAACATGAATGAAAATGTTATTAACTTGAAACGCCGTGCGTTGCGTTCATGTAGGCCTAGTCTCTTTTCTGTAGGCTATATAGTTTTCCTCCCATAGAGCATATTATAAAGAAAAAGCTTAACGTCAATGCAGTAAGACGGTGATATTTAAACTCAGTAGCCAATACACCTTCCTGAACATGTACGCGCGATTGCACGTGAAGCGTTTTATAATGGTTTTCTATGGGTGTTGTTCATAATCTGATGTAATGTTTGCCTCTATAAAGTATGCTTTATTAATAGGGTAGGCCTATATTATTGTGTACTAAATTTGGTGCTTCAATATCACTCTCATTAAGCGTCTTAAATGCGGAAGAGCGCTTGATTACGCTGCCGTTGTCTGTTTTAGTAGAATACTGCCATCTAGTGGTAGCAGGTTTTCTCAGACAGCTGTGTGTGGATCGTGCCAGGCGAAACCCGCGAAATGAAAGTCTCAAAATCCAAATGAATCAAATAGGATCGACTCAGAAACGAGTCAATGAATGCACGCGTGTCACCTGATCCACAAATGCACATCTTACTTGTTGCATGCACAAATTCTGGCCTACATTAATACAAAATCGAGGTTTTGTATTAACAACTATGTCTCTATTTGTACAAAATGCTGCACATTCATGTGATTTTGGATTTTGCACACACAAGTTGTATTGTATTAGTTTAAATGTAGTGACGCACATTTGTGAATTTGTCAAATAGATGGGTAGTTGTGCACACATTAATAATTAGCACCAGGCCTATTCAATTGTAGTTATTTGTGTGTGGGTTGTGAAATGCTTAAAAACCGCGAAAAGAAAGTCTCAAAATCCAAATGAATCAAATGAGATCGACAAAGAAAAGACGTCAATGAATGCACTCGCGTCACCTGATCCACACATGCACATCTTCTGTGTTGCATGTGCAAATTATGATACACTAATACAAAGGAAAACATTTGTATTCACAAAAATGTCTCTATTTGTACAAATTGCTTCACATTCATTCAATTTTGAATTTTGCACATGCGAGTTGAAAGGAATGGATAAAACATTTCTGCAACATGTATCAAGTTCATTGATAAGTGTGCTTGCACGTGTTAATCATTTTGATACTATAATCATCCCATACCTTTTGCCTGAATTACTGCAGCAATGCGGCGTGGCATGGAGTCGATCAGTCTGTGGCACTGCTCAGGTGTTATGAGAGCCCAGGTTGCTCTGATAGTGGCCTTCAGCTCCTCTGCATTGTTGGGTCTGGCGTATCGCATCTTCCTCGCAGTGGAGCTGGAGTCCACTCTATGTGAATCTCCCCCACATTTTTGAATGGGTTTTGTTTCACAATCCTTTCCAAGGTGCGGTTATCCCTATTGCTTGTACACTTTTTTTCTACCACATTTTTCCTTCCCTTCGCCTCTCTATTAATGTGCTTGGACTAAGAGCTCTGTGAACAGCCAGCCTTTTTAGCAATGACCTTTTGTGTCTTGCCCTCCCTCCATCTTGGTCAATGGTCGTCTTTTGGACAGCTGTCAAGTCAGCAGTCTCCCCCATGATTGTGTAGCCTACAGAACTAGACTGAGAGACCATTTAAAGACCTTTGCAGGTATTTTGAGTTAATTAGCTGATTAGAGTGTGGCACCAGGTGTCTTCAATATTGAACCTTTTCACAATATGTTCTGAGATACTGGGGTTTCATTAGTTGTCAGTTATAATCATCAAAATTAAAAGGAATGAACACTTGAAATATATCAGTCTGTGTGTAATGAATGGATATAATATCCAAATTTCACCTTTTAATGGAATTACTGAAATAAATCAACTTTTTGATGATATATCTAATTACATGATCAGCGCCTGTATATCAGAGACAATTGAAAGGTTTACAGTTCTGCTGTAAAACAGAACCAGTACATGTGAGAGCATGAACATGGCTAGAAAAAAGCTTTTTTCAAAAAGGCACAGTGTTCCCCGAATTCTACCAACAAGTACAGCTCTTGAACAGCATGTGATGTCTAATTTTGATCACATAACATGAATTTACAGATAATTAATTAACCCATGTATAGGAGCATATTACAGGAGCAAATTTTAAAACATATATTATATTTTAAAGTTTAAAGACCTTCTTTGTGAAAGTGTGCTCATATTTACATGTATTTATGGTGAAATGTGCTATTGCATTTTATGTTTCTGGCAGCTTTTAATCCATTTTCCCATTATGAAATCCATATTTGGTGGCCATTTTGAAAATGGCCGCCATGACTCCCAGGGGTCAAATTTCAAGCGCCTACGGTCCTAAATCTGATCAGACCCCTTTGTGAGCCTTCATACCAAATTTGATGCTTTTATCGCAAAGTGATCGATTTTTGTGCTTAACCGCCCCACTAATGGTGGCCCACCAGGAGACTTCAGTTTCCGGCTGGTGGATTACCCCCTTGTTTATAAACAACTGCCTCATTCCTAAATGAATCAGCCGTTTGAACGAATCAGCAGTTTGAATAAATGACTCAATTACTCACTCATTAAGACGGTCACCTGCCGCCACCTACTGGTGGTTTAGTTTCGTGTATAAAGGTATCATTCTTTACAACATTTCTTATTTGTATATTAAATTTTTTTTTTAAAACAATCACATACTTTTTCTGTATAAATTATTTAATTTGATTGGTAACAGCCATAGTGTCGTATCATTCTAATTTAGTTTATTGATCAAATTTATAATGAAAGATGAAGCATATATTTAAATTGATTAGGGAAAAATGCTCTTTATAAAGGTTAAAATATCATAAATATGCAGATTAAATATGTTAAAGCTGACTGAACACTGATGAAAATATTGCTTCAGAATAAATTATATTTACAACACACACACAAAAAAATCCTATTTTATTCTGGACAAGCACATTTTTTACTACAAGTGAATGACCAATGTACTTGTCAGAAGGGCAAGCACATGAAAAGGCTTAATGTAGAGCCCCTGACAACCAAGCAGAGTCATGCTTAAAGATGGACATCTTTATCAAAGTCACTATATGACAAGCCTGCAACCTTTAGCCAAAAAAGCGTAAACAGCTAATGCTAATGCTGTTCGCTAGCTATTCTTCAACATGTTTTACACTAAATAATACTTTTGTTGGGAACTATTTGTAGATTTTACTTTGATAAAAAGGTTATTTTATAAGAGAAGGCAGAGAAGGGAATGTTGGGACACATTTACGATTAATTTACGGCATTACCGTAGTATTTAATAATAATATTGAATATTGTCTAAAGTAAACGTTTTTTCTTTCTTTGGCTTTCAGGTTTTACCAGTTATGATAAGACTGGAATTGTAATGACTATTACATTAGGTGTTGTGTCAACTGCTGTGTGCCTAATGATGATGATAAAACTCTTTTTAATGAATGATGGTAAAAAAATACATAGCATTTTAATGAATTAAATATGTATTAAATTACAATTAAGTTTTAGTGTAATCTTAAATGTATTTTTTCTGCGCCCTGCATTGACTAGTACTTTGCAGCTAATAGAGATATTCACACTTTTTTCCGCATTAAAGCACATTCCACAAACAATGCATTCCTACTGTACCTTTATGAGTGATATAACACCCAATATAGAACATTTATTCACAAGACCAACGCGCTAATAATTCACAAGGAACTGATTACCGTAAACTGTAACTGACTGTCATAAAACTTTGAACGGCGGGCACTGACGTCACTGCCATTACACGTGATCCAAGTTAGGCATTACGCTTTCTCCAATGTTAAGAGATACAGACCCTCTCATCTCCCTAATATAGACCATCTCTGTCTTTATATTTACACAAACGCCATAGCATTGAAACAAGACACATGTATATTGTACTCTCACACTTTATTTGCTTCTATTTTAGAACACTTTATTATCTAATCAAAATATGTATTTGACAATAGCGAACTGAAATGAATGCGTTTCAGATTTGTAAAAATGTTTCTGTCGCTGCATGACGATACAGTTTGCTTTCTCATGTCACTAGCTTTAAATATGCAACTTCGCTGCATAATGAATGCATAAAAGTGACCAGGCTCTAACAAGGCAGAGTATGATCACATTATTCCGTTTGAAGTGTAACAGGTTGTGTTCCCACATAGTTCCCAAGCACTAAGAAAGAGGATAGCACACCACTACACTGTTTATGACCGTGACGTACAGTCTATGGGCTGGACGTGCCAGAAGTCGCGCCCATAATTCACCAAAGTCATGTTTATTCAACAAACACAACATAACTACTGGCTATTCACATGAGCATGCTTAAGCTAAAGGATTTATACTTTCATAATGCAAAATACGTTGTGATTATCGCAGCTGGCCCACCTTTACATGTACTCTGCCCTGCCCCATCTGTGAGCCAGTGGCATCGCTCTCTCCTCCTTTCAAGCACTGTCCTTCTCCCTGGGCCAGCTCAAGGCTTGGCAACAGAGTTTGGTGGCTGTAGCCGGTCATCAGATGGGCACCCCCTTCCTTGGTGTTTCGTCGATTTAAGCCCATAACACCTCGGGTGGGCTCGACAGCAGATGGTGTTCTGGATCTACCCCTGCTGACCACCACCCAACTCTGTAACGTTTTTAGTCCTTCAACATGCAGGTTGGCACTGCCACCACACCTCCCGCTGTACCCAAATCCAATTAGATGCTGTTTCTGCCTTTTCAATGACATATCAGCCGTTTCCTGGCCATCCCTTCAGTCCCCAACAATCCAAGGGTTCTCCAGAGCGACTGTCCAGCAAAACCTCTCCAGCCGACCTCAACTGGTAGATTCCAGGACTTCCATCCTTTTTGCTGGCGCTCGTTGATAAGGCTTTGATATTTTTTGAGCTTCCGCTCATGTGCCTCCTCCATCCTCTCTTCCCAGGGTTCTGTTAACTCTATGAGCCTTGATACCTCCAGACCAGAGGACAATATCTGGTCTGAGGCTAGTGTGTGGAATCTCCTCTGGGAATTTGAGCTGCTCCTTCCGGTCTCCCCGAATCTCCCAGACATTTGTCCTGACGAAATGGATAAAGTGGTGCCCGTCCGAGTTGTTTACCCTTCTTTCTTGCCTGTCCCACCATCCGCCAACCGAGACAGGATCTTATCAGTGTAGCCTATATAGAGGTCTACTGTATGTTTGTTTGAATATTTGAATACACCTGACCTAACAGATAAGTCAACAGAATAACAGAAAGTAAAAAAGAATGTGCACATGCTGTGGATTAGTTTAATAAGCTTAGTTAGCCTACCTATAGATTTCTCGACAGCCTTCGGTTAGTTAACTTGACTTAAGAAAATGATTCCTAAAACATAAATATCAGTTGACCGTGTCAATCAAAGCGAATCTTTGGGAAGGGAAGATAGGATACTGAGAGAAAAAGTAAGAGAGAAGGTGGTGGAGATGAGAGAGAAAGAGCACTCTGTCCTGGATGGGAGAGATGTCCTTTGCAAATTTCAGTGGAAATAGGCTCAATTTAACAACACAAACATTTAACATAAATAGGCCTATTATATAGCCATAATAGTATTATTGAAAATATTTGTCGGCTAACACTTTTTCTGGTCCTCGAATCTGTTTGAACGAGATGCATTCCAAGAATGCTGTGACATTTCACCAGTATAAATAACAATAAACATAGCCCAAAGCCTCTTAATATTTCCAGCAGTGTAGATCATTAATTTGCAGTAGCATTTAAAGGGATAGTTCACTTTGAAATTAATTTTTGATATGTTTTAGCTTACCTCAAGGGCATCCAAGATGTAGGTGTCTTTGTTTCCACAGTATTTTCAATTTTGATATTTTTAGGTCAAACTGTTCTTGTCTGTCAGTCATATAATGCAGGTCTATGGTCACCACCTCAAAAAGCATACACAGAGAAGTCCAAATTAAACATGATTTAATGACTCGTAAATGTAAGTACACATTGATGGCCTAAGACACGAAACAAGCGGTTTGTGTGAGAAAACGAACAGTATTTATATCGTTTTTACCTCTTGTAAACACAGCCACGTCCAAGTGATCTGAGGGCGCGGGCGCTTCGGTCTTAAACTTTGTTTAAATGAATGATCCACACTACAAAATGGAAATGCAGAATGTTATGCTTATTGTTGACAATAAACAAACAAATATTCGAAACGGGAATGGCCTTAAATAAGAAATTATTATTTTGCATAGATGTTACATTTCAAACAAACGCCAATGCAATCCTTCTGTGTCTAGATGCATATGAGCAATAGTATGAGCATCAAAGATCAGTTTCAGCTATTTTTTCTTTCCTAAATTAATCAATGTTTTTGGACTAATCTGTTCATTTAATCAATGGTTGAATTGTTCACTCATAAAGACAGTCACTTGTTGCCACCTTCTGGCTTAATGATGCAAGTTGCGCAAACACAGACAAGCGGAGTGATACAAACGTCCACATTAATCCGGATACATTTGAAAACGGAGTTTTCGTTTAAAAACGCTCTCCGTCCACACTAGCGTTTTCAGGCGTTTTCAGACGTTTCAGTGTGGATGAGAAACTTATAAATTCACCTTACTGCGCATGCGTGAAACCTCACAAAAGCTCACTGACAGATGGAAAAATAAAGAAAGGTATCGCGCAATTCTTCTAACATGATAATTTTATTTAGCAAAATATCTCACCATTTACTGATGCGTCCAGGTCGCACTCAGTCACCATATGTTTGGTCTAAAACGCGACTGCTCTCCTGTATTGCCGCAGGACAGCAAATGTGAGTACATTTTCTGTCATCTGTGCAGAACTGTGATATGAAGAGTGTGCAAAGTAACATATTTTAGCAACAGTGTGAAAGTGAATAGCACATAACAGGCACAATACCGGTAAACATCAGGTAAACATCTATTGGTAGCCTACAACATGGATCACATGACTAAACTTACGTCACCGTTTTCAAATACCTCCGGCTTCACAGTCCACACTACAACGCGAAAACGGAGTTTTCAAATTTATCCACTTTGGAGAGCGTTTTCCAAAAGCTACGTTTTCGTTGACTTAAAACGCCGTTTCAGTGTGGACGGAAGGCCAAAACGGAGAAAAAAATATACGTTTTCAAACGAAAACGTATTAGTGTGGACATGGCCTAATCCCAGTGCTGATACTGGGGAAATATCCGAACACATTTGTGGTAACGTTATACAAATATATTACATAATATTTATAATAATAATGGCAATATATTTAATAGGGTGCTTGCGTTGTTAAATTAAGGTTATAGTTTCCACGGTCTATTTCTGTTGGTCATTTAAAACTTTATCGTTAACTGAAGCGTGAAGCGTCGCGTTGGGATTCGCGCTCGATTTTGCGCTTCTGTGAAGATAAATCCCGCTTGGTTTGATTGGTTTTAAACATCTTGACGAGCGGGTGTTTGAGTGCTGAGCAGCACAAGGTCAGTTATCATCGTGATGGGCGAATCATTGCAGCACCAAATTAGAGTTAATATAAGGCAATTATTTCACAACTTTCATTTTATAGGCCAAGTTACACTCAAGAAAATTACTGAGGTGAGGTCCAACCTCGGGGACCTCAATGGTGGTTACATAGCTGCCAACTCTCACGCATTGGCCGTGAGACACCCGCATTTGAATGGTTTCACACGCGCACACGCCACACCCCCGATTTCTCACGCTGAAGAGTCAAACCGGTCGGTCAAATGCCTGAAAGATGAGTTTATCCAACGAATTCTCATCCTTTAGCGTCATATAGGTGACGCCATATGACATTTCGTCGAAATCTTACGCACATGGCATCCTTTAGCGTCAATATAACACGTAGCAGGTTTAGGTCTGGAGCAGGGTTACAGTTATGCGCCTTGGGATCTGCTTCTCATACGCTAAAGGATGCCATGTGCGTCGGATTTAGAGCGTCACCTGTATGACGCCTTGGGTTCTGCGTCTCATATTGACGCTAAAGGATGCCATGCAGGGGCGTGGTACCGGGGGGATAAAGGGTACCGAGTACCCAGGGCCCGCCCGAGGCAACTCAAGTCCAAGCTCACGCAAGCTGAACTCAAAAGTTGGCAGGTATGTGGTTAGGCTACGGCCTGTTTTCACATGAGATTGGATTAACGTTACCTAGCCTACTAAATGATGCTGATGCACATCAGAGGGGATTTAAGTGGGCCTTCGCAATGCCGATTGAAAAAGTAGTATTTATACGATTTAAGAATCTGATGTTATCTATTTTTTTATCCAATTAAAATGCAAACATGTAGACAAGATCATCAACATTTTCTAAATTCCCTATCCATTATAGCTATATCGTTAAAATTATAAAATAAAATGTTTAAATGATGCCTGAATGATGATCAGTTGGATAACGACATCGCGATATTCTTACATTTTCTTTGAATGCAAAGAAAGGCCTATCTAATGTAAAGAGATGCTGATGAGATTTAGAATGGAAATCAAAATTTGTGGGAAGTGGGAACGCCAGCCTAGATGTGAAATTTAATGTGATTTCGGTGGAAGTGCAACTGAAGGAAAATGTAAATAAAAGCAGCCATAAAGAGGAATAGCTAATAATGTTTTAACTTTTATTGAATTATTACCGGGGGTGATCAATATTCTGCAGTGCCTGAAATGGCAAAGCCTTTTAATGTTTGTTTGCACATGCTCAGTGAGTTTGTCGTTGACAGGCTGCAGTCACTCCTCTGGTGTCGGCGGAGCGCGGTCACAGAGACGCAGGCGTCGCGATGTCAACGCGGCTCTCCTTCTCTCAGTACCGCGTGGAGGCGGAGGTCGAGCGCTGCCGGGCGGACTGTCACTGGGACAAAATACCGTCTTTAGTGGAGCAGCTCACTGCCGCGCGCCTGCATGACGATGGTAAGTGCGCGTGCCACATAGAAGAGAGCCAGCAGTGATGAG
Organism: Chrosomus eos; assembly: GCA_036326025.1. Classification (NCBI taxonomy): domain Eukaryota; kingdom Metazoa; phylum Chordata; class Actinopteri; order Cypriniformes; family Leuciscidae; genus Chrosomus; species Chrosomus eos. The sequence continues at coordinate 27,724,077 of CM070833.1, read as the reverse complement.
TGTGTCTTGTTCCGCATGAACTTTGCACCTTTCTGTTAAACTCTGCCCATGTTTACCAGTGTGCTCTGATATCAGTCACAGAAACTCACATTCACTTCTTTAGACGTCTTTTTTGGGTTAAGATTTGATTTGTCAGTACACTTTTTAATTTTAGAGAGAGAGAAAGAGAAAGAGAGACTGTGTGTATAACGCAGTTACTCATGTGAATCAGAGATGTAAATGCATTGCTTGCACACACCCTTTAGTTAATACAGGTAGAAGCTGCTTGACTTAAAGGGATAGTATCATAATTTACTCACCATCACTCATCCATACCTGTTTTATTATTATTATTTTTTCTGTGGGTACTGACACTGACATTTATTTAACAGTAAGGTGCTAAATCTCAATTATTGTTGGCTATTTCTGGAGACATAAATGACATAGGCTGTCAAAGAAAGTGCTAGCTTTCCCAGACACATTACTGTTGGCATTGTCCTTTGATCCAGATGTACTTTGACCTAAGATCATGTAACAACAACCTTGAACATAATTCACTCTGGTGTTGTTAAAGGGATAGATCACCCAAAAATTTGAATTTTGCCATCATTTACTCACCCTCAAGTTGTTTCAAACCTGTATGGATTTCTTTCTTCTGATGAACACAAAAGAAGATATTTTGAAGAATCTCCATAACCAAACAGTTGATGGACCCCATTGACTTTTTTTTCCATATTATGGAAGTCAACTGTTTGGTTAGCCATATTCTTCAAAATATCTTCTTTTGTTTTCAGCAGAAGAAATAAATTAATAGTTTTTGGGTGAACTATCCCTTTAAACAAGTAGCCTACAATTTAATTATAAGAAACAAATATCTCTGTGTACCACTTGCACTTGAAAAGAACTGCCTGACCCACACTTCCTTGCAGTTTATTGAATCAAGCAGTTTCCTCGGATCCCGTGGCATTATGGGATAGCAGAGTGTCCACTGGTTGCATGCTTCAAAAGCCCAGTTAATGCAGTTCATCATCAGGATATTGTTCGCCTATACTGTGTCATGAACTAATTTAATGCGCTTCTTTTTTCATACCATCAATAATATATTTGTATTTTAAATAAAGTAATACATTTAATCATCAAGGACATGTTAAATTGATCAAAAGTAAGAGACTCAGAGAGAATAAAAGTGATGTTATTAATATGTTACAAAAGATTTATGTTAAAAAATACTGCTCTTTTGAGCTTTCTATTTAAGATTACTGGAAAAAGTGCATCACAGTTTCCACAAAAATATTAAGCAGGACAACTGTTTTCAACATTGATAATAATATGAAATGTTTTTAAATGAGCAAATCAGCATATTAGAATGATTTCTGAAGGATCATGTGACACTGAAGACTGGAGTAATGATGCTGGAAATTCAGCTTCACCATCACAAGAATAAATTACATTTTAAAAAATATTATAAAATAGAAAAAGTTGATTTAAATTCTATTCATATTTCACAATATAACATTTACTAAATTTGTGTTTTACAGGAGAAACATTGTAAATGTAAATAGTTTTAACAGTCCTCTCCCTTTTTCAAATTCACAAACGTAAGCATGTTAAAAAGTAAACTGCCATGTTCATTGTAAAATCAACAGCAGTAATCTAGAAGTTAACACATGGCACTCCCAGGAGGTGTGTGTGTGTGTGTGTGTGTGTGTGTGTGTGTGTGTGTGTGTGTGTGTGTGTGTGTGTGTGTGTGTGTGTGTGTGTGTGTGTGTGTGTGTGTGTGTGTGTCCACCACTGTCTAAATCAGATCTCTCACCCAGCACGCCTTGTTTCGCCACCACAAACACCCCCCTGTGGGGAAACAAACTCAGTCAGTAAAAGGTGGCCACAGAACATAGTATTTTGTTAACTTTACTTTACAAAGTGATATACTGTAGTAACTTCACATTTTGTTGGGAAAATGTCATACCTAAACTTGACATACAACACAAGTCTGGATTCTGTGGGGAGTGAGAGATTAAACCAAACAGGAAACACCTCATCCACAGTGTTTATACAAAATATGCATGAAGGCAAAGGGAATATTGTTCATCTAAAACAAACACTTGTGACTCTCTAAACCTGATCAGAATGCAGCTGTAGATTAGCATGAAATCTAGACGCGTTTATCAGCGAATGCCATTCTGTTGCGATAAAGTCCAATGTTGGATGAAAAATGACAGTAATTTCTCAATAAAACCCTGTTCTCGACATGATGCTGGTGAGGATTTCCCCCTTAAAGGAGTAGTTCACTTTTAAAAAAACTTTTGCTGATAATTTACTCACCCCCATGTCATCCAAGATGTCCACGTCTTTCTTTCTTCAGTCGAAAAGAAATTAAGGTTTTTGATGAAAACATTCCAGGATTTTTTCCATATAATGGACTTCACTGGGAGCCAAACGGTTCAAGGTCCAAAAGACAGTTTCAGTGCAGCTTCAAAGGGCTTTAAACGATAACAGACGATGAATAAGGGTCTTATCTAGCGAAACCATCGCTCATTTAAAAAATAAATAACAAAGTTTAAGTTTTTTAAGCACAAATGCTCACCTTGCTCTGTTCTGTGATGAGCGTTGGTGACTGTCCTGTTCGAACTCGTTCATCAAAATTAACAAATCTTTTTTCGAGTCATGACTCGAAGGGTCCTAGATAAGACCCTTATTCATCGTCTGATATCGTTTAAAGCCCTTTGAAGCTGCACTGAAACTGTCTTTTGGACCTTGAACCGTTTGGCTCCCAATGAAGTCCATTATATGGAGACAATACTGGAATGTTTTCATCAAAAACCTTAATTTCTTTTCGACTGAAGAAAGAAAGACGTGGACATCTTGGATGACATGGGGGTGAGTAAATTATCAGCAAAAGTTTTTTTAAAAGTGAACTACTCCTTTAAAAGAAGTCAAAGAAGATACACTTCCATAATCAGCAAACAGCAAGCATGTTCTAGTATGGGTGTAACGATACACTTAGCTCACGGGACGAGACAATACACGATATTGGGTTCACAAGAACGAGACGAGATGGTATTTTTTTAATAAACACTATATTTAAGAAATCTTCAATGACAAAATATTACTGGAATTTTTTATTTTTTTTTCCTGAAAGTCAAAAAATGCAAAACAATGCTGGTGCATTTTACTTATCAACTAATACTTTAACTAATCTAGGGCTGTCACTAACGATTATATTGGTAATAGAGTAATTGGTCAATTATTTTGACAATTAATTGAGTAATCGTATCATATTTTTTGTGTTAATAAAAATAGACCTAAGGGAATACAATATCGCTTTCAAAACACAAAAAACTTGTACTTTAAAACCTACTTCAAAGTTTGCGAACTCAGGCCACCAAACCACTGCTGTCGTGTAAATGATCAGCCATTAAAAGTTTTCTGTTTTCAGTTGAAAACGGTGTCGTGAGTTAAGTTAATAACTAATGATTTTTACAATGGAATTTAATCAATCAAAAACTTACTTAAAGGTCCCCTGACATGAAATTTTCACTTTCTGAGGTTTTTTAACATTAATATTAGTTCCCCTAGCCTGTATTTGGTCCCCTCGTGTCTAGAATTTTCAGTCGGTGTAAACCGAGCTTTGGCTATCTTTCTCTGCCTGTGAGAAAATGAGATCTCAGACGGGCTGATCTTGAATCTCCCATATGACGTCATATGGGGGAAATGTTACCTCCCCTTTCTCTGCTTTGCCCCCGCACAGAGACTTTGACCCGCCCATGAGAAAACGAGCTAGGAAGTACGAACGCGCGCGCGCTATTTTAGTTTATCCTGGAGAAATATCATGGCGTGTGACCGATTGAAGCACAAAAGTTGAATAGAGAGATATAATGGCTTGCAAACGAGCGAAACATGGCAGTTGATCAGTGTTCGGATGTACAAATGAACACAAAAGTATTTTTTAGTTCCTTCATCCGAGCCTCTGAATAAACAATGGGTTCATTTTATTTTCTCTGGAAATGCGCCGAGACAACTTCCCAAAGTTTTGGATGGTCCAAACATTTCACCGACGACTGTTTCCTCAACTTGGGCCAATAGAGCTGGCCTCGATGAACGTCTGAAAATAAATCGATCGAGCTACCAAGCAACAATTCAATTTCAAGTTCAGACAGGTAATCTCTCTCTCAAAATCGTTCAATACTGTTTATGCATCAGTAAGTCAAGCCAGTGACTAAAATATCAACTTCACATCGTTTCTTTTAGTAGGATGAAAATAATCTTATTTAAATTGTGAACAAATTATATACAGAAATCGATCAAAGAACATTTTTTCACACAGAGCGAGTTTATCTGGACAACTCGTTATGAAATCAATGACGCACATGACTGCACAACGAGGCTCTTACTGTATGTACAGTACATCATTGTGTTTGCACAAAGTCCTTTTAGGCAAGTCGTGCCACTCGGCCGCCATCTTGGCAACGCCTCCGGGCAGCTATTTCTGAATAACAAGACCAGGCTCCTATCTAAATGAATGGGCAGAGAGTCAGAACTGCAGTTTCACTGGTCACCAGGACATAAAAACTGCATGTATAGAAACAGCAGTAAAATATGATAAAAATCGCTGAAAAAGTTGGACGACTTTGCCCCAAAATAAGGTTTAAAACACCTTTTCCCCCACTGGTTATACTTTTACTGCGCATGCGCAAGAGTTCACACACCAACACGCAGGTCTCTCGCTCTCTCCCTCTCTTCCGTACATTGCGCGCGCTACACGGTTTGAAGCACACTCGCTCTAGATTCGGGGAGATTTTAACTAATTTGCGGGCATCAGGGAGCCGCTATCAATATGCGGGAGACTTGGGATGTCTGATATTTACACAATGCACACATACAGTACATTTCAAATCTGCCGCCTTTTCAAACAGTAACGTATTCTCCGCTGTCGCAAACCTCAACTGTGCGCATGCGTCAGAGGAACCAGACGATAGGCTTAAATGTTTCCCGGCTTGACTGTTAAAAGCAGACGATTGGCTGTCAAGCGGGAGGGGCGGGACGTGTGCATACAACCGCCAACTTTGGCGTTACAGGTTTTCCCTATATAGTTCTATTGAGGATTGAGGAAGTGACATGTCTCATATAAATTGTCTCTGGTTTGCATCATAGACTGTAAAAATGGTTTGCATTGCTGAAAGCATTAGAGAGAGTGCAGAAATTGCGTTGTCTCGCGATCAACAGACTGTCACCTGCATGCTCAATGCTCATCACAGCAACATTTTATGTGATGGGAATAGATCTAAATACTTTAAAAACTTCTCACGATTTGTTAATCTCGATAGCTGTATTAGTAAAAACGTATAATAACAGTAGTAAAAGTATTCGAGAGACTTTCACACGTAGCTATTTCATATGCACGCATGTCAGCCAATCACAGCAGTGGGCGGTTACACTGAAGGCTCACAGCAGACACGCCCCTTCAAACAGAGAGTTCAAATCAGAGGCTAAAATCAGGCTAGGAAAAATGCCTTTTATTTCTAAATTATGACTATTTTTGATCTAAAAAACATACTAACATTATAAGGGCAACCCAGGAAACATTATAAAATAATAAAATAACCCCATGTCAGGGAACCTTTAAGCTTGACAATGACTTTATTCCAGAGCTGATGTATAACTTTAGGTTACTTGCGTAACCCCGGTTCTCTTTCAAACATTCGCTCGGTATCTCACTATGGAAACGCCTCTGGACATGACAGATCCTGGAAGCACCAATCACACCACGTCTGTCAGTTGACAGACCAATCACGACAGTGATGCGGGAGTCCCACCTCCCTAATATAAACCACTGCCGGTGGTCCCTACTTCATTCTCTGCATATATCTTCTCCGTGCAGTGCAAGGAGGGAAGTGTGGTGAGATACCGAGCGAATGTTTGAAAGAGACCTAGAGTAAGTTCTCTTTCAAACATTCGCTCTGTATCTCACTATTGGATATAGATAACTCCCGTATTGCAGATATGCTGTCCGAAGCAGGCATGTCAACCACCTCAGTGATGTATGTAACATAAACACACCCCAAGGTTTTTTTTTTTTTTTTACACAGTTAGGACGGAATGAGCCAATGATTGCTCAGTGACATCCAGTCTATAAAATCGGACAAATGTGTGAGGCGAAGCCCACCTTGCAGCTCCACATTATGTCTTGAACTGAAACGCCTTTAAACAGTGCCAATGAGGTAGCCAAACCTCTGGTAGAATGAGCCCTCAGCCCTTCCGGAAGACAGAGACCCATTCCATTATAACCTAACAGCTTCCACTACCCAGTGGGACAGGCGCTGTCAACTGACAGACGTGGTGTGATTGGTGCTTCCAGGATCTGTCACGCCCAGAGGCCTTTCCATAGTGAGATACAGAGCAAATGTTTGAAAGAGAACCAAAACAATATTTGTTGCATTAATTTTCTATTGTCACTGTAAAGCTGCTTTGAAACAATCTGGATTGTAAAAAAAAAGCTATATAAATGAAGGTGGCTTGACTTGAATACCCTTGAAAATGACTTAAAATGCATATATTATAACAAGGAAATAATAATTGGTTTCCTTTCATACACGAAGTATCAAAAACAAGTCATTGTATGGTTTTATTGAACAACACTGTTAAAAAACATATATATATATATATATATATTATAAGCAATCAACCTATGTACAATATATATTATAACAAATGCCTGCAGACGACGCCAACTTGGTGTGATTGTTGACACAACAAATGGTGATTGTTGTTGTTACACTTTACAGCATGATCAAATTAATTAATATTGGCCAAACAACATTTAATTCAAGTGTGGACTTAATCTTTAATATTTGACCACTTGTTTATGATAGAAATGCTACAGCCACTGTAATTTCTTCAACAAGAACATATGAACATCAAAAAATGCAAACCCAGAGCGAGGGTTTAAATGAACAACAGTTTGCATATTTGGAAACAAACTGATATATTCTCATGTGTTAGTGTTGATTTACAAATGATAGAACTACTTAATGCTGATTTTTAAATGGTTTTAATATATCGTGGACCCTTAGAAAACGATCTAATATTGCGGTTCATGGATTCTCGTGGCACAATATCTCGCCACACCTCTATGCTCTAGTCTTTCTTCTTCAACCTTTGCCCAGATTCTCTCTCTGTCTGTAGATGATTACAGGACGCTGCTGCTGGCTGAAGCTCTGTTGGAAGAATGTCTGCTGGAGAACATGACCCTGCTGAAGAATTCTACGCCTCTGACTGAACATTCACAGCCCAAACTAGCCCGGGCCAAAGCTCACCTCGACGGCATCCTTTGCAGAGGACTCCTGGAGGTCTGGCATAAGTCTCTCTGTTTCCCTCGTCTATCATCCGTTAAGCATCTCTCAGAAAGAAAAGAAAGGGTTTCTGGATATCAGAAGAACTTTTGGGAATTCAGAATTGTGAACCACTAAAATTACATCAGTTATTAATTGAACAACTATCAAAACGATAGGGATCTGCAAACAAGTTGTGGTTAAAACTCTTCACTTTTCCTTTTTTACCATTATTATTATCAGCTGGTGCTTTGCTGATTTTTAGTGGATGTCAAGTCTAGTCACCTTTATTTATATAATGCTTTATACAATACTGATTGTTTCAAAGCAGCTTCACAGTGATAAACAGGAAAATAACAATCAATGATGCTAACTTTGTCAAATATGAGATAAAGCAGCTGTACAGGAGATGACGGTGGCATTAGTCAGTTGAAGTCAGTTTAGTGTTGATTCAGTTCAATAACAAAGTTCATCAATTATAAAGTGAGTTCAATTCAGCTCTTAAGCAGCTCTACAGAATAAAATAGTGTAATTTTACATCTCAATTCAGTTGATGTTGATTCATTTCAGTTTAATGCTGCAATGTGTCTGGGTTGCAAAATGTATGAAATTATTAAATGAAATCGAATCATTTATAAAGCAGCTCTGCAGAAAATAGTGGTCCATGTGTGAAGTCAGTTCTCCTCAAGTTCACACAGGTGTCTTAGATTAATTAATGCTGCATAGTTTGATATTTTATCATGTAATGCATGTATTTTTGGTCCTTAGAATAAAATTAATAGGGATGCAAAATCCCTGTAGTGCTTACATGACTTCTATACATTTATTCTCGGTTTAGATTGTCAGTAGAGCTGGACAATTAACCGAAATAAAACCTAAATTGCGATATGGCTAAGTGCGATTTGATGAAATAAATATTCCCGCTGCGTGTTTCAGAGTGAACCCTCTGTTCATTGACACGTGAGCAGTATGGTTTGGTTCACAGGAAATGCGGCTCCACATGAACACATCTCTGCATCTGATTTCAATTTGGGTTGCTTTAACATGCATTTGGGAATGCAACATGGGCCAACTGTCTTCACATTCTTTTAATGAGATGCACTTATCAACAAAAAAGAAGCTATAAAGGGCTTCCTGTGGTTTTCCGTCGAAATAAAAGTTTTGTGGTTAACACTTTACAATAAGGTTTATTAGTTAACATTAGTTAAATACATTAGTTAAATACCTTAGTTAACGTGAACTAAGAATGAACAATACTTTTTCAGCATTCATTAATCTTAGTTAATGTTAATTTCAACATTTACTAATACATTAAGGTTGTATTTGTAAAAATGAGTTAATGCACTGTGAACTAACATGAACAAACAATGAACAGCTCTATTTTTATTAACTAACATTAACAATGATTAATACATACTGTAACAAATGTATTGTTCATTGTTAGTTCATGTTAGTTAATACATTAACTAATGTTAACTAATTAACCTCATTGTAATTACCGTTATCGTTACCTTATTACTGTTTGTGGTTTAACATTCGGAAATTAAGACAGCCTTAAATATTTGTATTGTAATTTTACAGTTGTAATGTAAAATACAATTATTCATATTATTTTTAAAAATATTTTACAATGAAATATTACAGTTATATTTGTTATTTTGTTTTTATTTATTTAGCAGTAGTAGTAATGCAATAATAACAATAATAATTTTTATTTTTATTTTGTTACCATATTGATATATCACAATATATTGGCCAAATTGTGCAGCCATACAAACAAGCAAAGCTTATATCAGAAGAAAATTGCAACTAACCCCTAAATTGTGCAGCCCTAATCGTCAGTGTGATTTCTGGACTCTTCCCCTGTAGCCGCACTACCTGAATGAAGCTCTGCTACTGCTGGCTAAAGTGCACTACGTGCAGGGACGTTACAGGGACGCCCAGGGCATGTGTGCCAGAGCTGGTGTCGATGATTTCACCCGCCACGAGCAGCCTGTCTACCAACTCCGCATGCTGGCAGAGGCCTTTGTCATCAAAGGTACGAGTAATTGAGAAATCACTAATAGCTCATAAATCCTTCCTCATTAATGTATAATTAAGTTGTGACAAGGCAATTAACATAGTCTAAATGTTCAACTAATTATATGTGCTGTATGTAGATTCCTGTAACACTGACGCAACCTCTTTAAAAGCGCCAATACTAATCTAGTGAAAAATGTGTTCTCTGAGATTTCATGAGGTGTAGTGGAAGTTAATTGGGAGAAATAAATGACACTAATTCCATGAGTGACTTTCAGTCCAATATACACTAAATTTAAAATCAGATGTTCCTTATAAGGTCTTATAACTGCAAGAGCAATTTAAATACAAGATTTGTGTATTTATAGAATTATTAAGTAATTTCCATTGCTCCATTCCACTGAGTATGTGCCTCAGGCATGCTTTTATTGGATTCATACCCAAGCTAAAGTGTGCAGTGAAAGAAAAGTCTGCATTGCATTCACAGTGTGCAGTTTGTGTGTGGGCAGGCGTATGTCTTTTCTTACATATCATATCCTTAGATAGAATGTATCCAAGGAGGAAAGTTTTACGTCATTGCCTACAGGAAGCTTACATATTTATATTTAGTTATCATTTAAATAAGGGGGTTTCCAACATGCCACTCACCCTGTGTTTGTGTAATTTCCATTATATTCTCATTTTTCTTAGTAGTTCTCTCACACTACTTACAAGTACAAAAAAGTATACACCTGACAAAATCAGTACCATGATTCTCCCACAGTAAGGAACACATATCAAGTATACACACATCAAATGTTTTATGGTAGATTATGATAGATATATTAAGAATGCTTAATATATTAAGTATATTTGTTCATGTCATAAATGTGACATGATACAATATTATTTAGTTTAAAAAAATCCTCAAACCAACAGGGTTATGCTTATTATGTCCAATTATGTAATGTTGGTATTATTTTTATTTTTAGAAACAAAAGTTGTAAGTACAACAACGAGTTATTTCTAAACTTTAAAATTAGTTAGACTTGCTTAAAAAAAAAACATGCAAACCGATTGCCGAAAAAAAACAGGTGAAATAGGAATAGTATGATGTACTGACAAATGCTTAGTTAGTATAGTTCACTTAGTTTGTACACTTAGAGTTCTAGTAACTAAGAATGATTGATGATTTACTTCAAATAAAATGTAGTTGTTACCATTGTTGTGTTTTGCATGCTGAATGTTGAAGGCTGTGTGTGACTCACATCGTCAATTGCAAGATATTGTCACAAATATAGAGGTGTTATATCAACTCAATTAAAATTTCACAAGGTGTTTATGACGTAAGTGTTTGCAACAACATTTTAAAATATCATTATTTGACATTAAATATAGTTATGTTATATATCACTCAAGTTATTTTGATTTATTGTTGCATCGCTGCAATAAATGAAGTTCCAAGTGCCCAATCAAACGCAACACTGGTCACCATAATGGTTCATTTTAGGAACATCAACATCAATTTATGAAGTCAGCTTGTGATGTTCTCTCAAAATTTTCAGTTGTATTGACAATTTAAGATGACGTTAGGAAAGCAGTGAATGCAAACAGAGAAAAATAACTGCAGAAGTGGAGGAAATGAGTGAAAAGTCTTAAGAATTTCCCCTCCGCAGAAACCTTTTTTTTTTTTTTTTTTTTTTTTTGCTCGATAAAATAGTACATTTTATTTCATACAAATACAAATCAGTTAATCTTAACTTGGGTTTCTGTGTAAAAAAGGCACAGAATGTGAATATTACAGATTACTAGATTTGAACAATTAAGACATAAGTAAAGTTAAAGGGGGGGTGAAATGCTGTTTCATGCATAGTGAGTTTTTTACACTGTTAAAGAGTTGGATTCCCATGCTAAACATGGACAAAGTTTAAAAAATGAAGTTGTAAGTTTGATGGAGTATTTCTGTTCCAAAAATACTCCTTCCGGTTTGTCACAAGTTTCAGAAAGTTTTTTTCGAATACGGCCCATTGTGTCGTCAGAGTGAATTTCCTTATACGGGTCTTAAGGCACTTCTCCCGGAAGGGCGCGCGCGCAACTGTAGCCTAGTGCGTGCGAGAGATCAGAGAGATCAGAACGCTGCAATCAAAAAAACGGCACAAAAAAAGTGTGTTTTCGGTTGCCTGGGCAAGACAACACTGCACAAATTTCCAAAGAACCCAGCGTTAAGGGACCTGTGGATGGATTTTGTTTTTCCAGAGCAGCAACAAAGTTGTGCAACTGTGCTTGTTTGTTCCCTTCATTTCGACGGTTATAGTTATAGGCCCAGTTCAAAGCCGGATTTGCAGATCGCCTAATACTTAAAGATAGAGCAGTCCCAACGATAAAGGTTCACGGTCGTGCGTTGGAACCGCAGGCGGTGAGTAAAACTGCTTCAAATGTCTGTGTGTTGTTAACTATCGGCATGTAACGTTAAGCACAGCAAGTAAACAACATGATCATGTAAGGATGGAGCATGCGATGTATGGTGTGTGTATGTGTGTGTTTGTGTGTTTAAATACATTTGTTTAGCTGGCCACTGTAGGTGTCCGTTTGTTTATTGTAAAAATATATCATGTCCTCATAAACCACGAGTCTGTCTGTTTACAACACACGCAAAAGCTTCGCGCGCTCCCGCCCACACGGCACGCCTCCACCCGCTCGGCTTTTTCCGGAAAGACTCGGTACAGCCTATTTTTCCTTTATAAATATAATAAAACTAAAGACTTTTTGGAGATATGAAGGATGCAATACTACTCTATAGGTACTCAAGATTAACATGAGATTGAGTGAAACTGAGTGTTTCACCCCCCCTTTAACTAAAAAGTGCTAGTTAGAATCACTGCTACTTTTTACATAGACCCCCTCATCTATACCCACACTACATGTTCACTCACAAAGACATATTTTCTGACAGTAGGCTGGGAAAGTGTAAAATTAGCTTATCTTGCGTAGGAAGCAGAACCCACCCAGAGTCCCTCGAGAGAGAGACTCAGCAGACAGAGCTTGTGACAGCCGTTCCGCTCTGACAGACCAATAGTGATATATAATAATAATAACAATAATGAGCCCGGGTTACATTCATTTACTGCTGTCTGTTTACTAATAGATTAAGTTAACTATTGAAGGACATTCTTTACCATCTCTATAGACATTGAACACTATCTATCTATCTATCTATCTATCTATCTATCTATCTATCTATCTATCTATCTATCTATCTATCTATCTATCTATCTATCTATCTATCTATCTATCTATCTATCTATCTATCTATCTATCTATCTATCTATCTATCTATCTAATCATTATGTTGCAGTTCCTTATTCAGTTTATATACTTATCAAAGCCAGTTTCACTTGCATTAGGCACTTAATGAATCTTGATTTTGGTCCCTGTCTACAAGTCTTCTCTTCTGATTTGTACAAATGGGGAACTGTTCTTAAGAGTAGTGGTGTGGTAAATTTGTCCTTATTGTGTAGTTCCTCGTTTTCTGTTCTCCTCTGTGTACTTCCTCATATATGGATGGAACTATTGACTTCTGAGAAATTCAGTGTGGGCAGAAGTCTGTAAATCTGAGATGGCAAAGCATGTCAGCCACAGTCGTTGGTTGTTTGCTATATTCAGAAAATTGTCTGTTTAATAGGACTTCCTCCATGTTGTCTTGGAGATTCATAGATTTGTTTGTTTATGACTATTTTCTGCATCTTGCCCTGCCGAAGCACTGGATGAGATCAAGACTCCCTGTTCTAGAGTGACTGAATAATTGATAAAGTCCCACTAATGTCATTTAAAAAGATCCGTTTGTTTGAAAAACAAATGTTGCACTTGTGTTTTTCTCAGTTATAAGGATTAACTGGCACATATTGATTAAGAATTGACACTGTAGCAAAAAGAGATTATTTCTAATTAAGTCTAATTAGCTGTACTGTAATTGGAGATTTATTTTGCATGTCTTGGCTTCTTTGCCGAACTATTTTTCATTTTCTCTTACAATCATTGTCCATAATTACTATAAAGTGAATCTTAACCTAATTGTTCTCCATAAACAGGTTTGTCTTTGGACCATCAGTCTATGTCAGGTGCTTCCCGTGTTAGACTGTCTGAGAGAGAGGAAGAATGCCTGACCTGTTATCTCATGGCCTGTGATGCTGGTCTTTTATATCTGCAAGAGCTTGACAAGGTCTGTGTGTGCGAAGTCTGTCGGTTCACACAGCATGTGTTTTTCTCTCACTGTGTGTTTAAGTATCTCAGTTTGAGTGATTCAAATAAAAAAAGACATTCAACTTTTACAAGCACTGACTTTTTTCTCGCATTTTTTAAATGCAAGAACATATTCTGTGTGTACGCAGATTCAGAACCTTAGAATATACGACCTTTTATATATAGAAAATAATATTTTGCTTTTTGTGTTTATTTGTAAGCTAACATTACATCTCACAGCGTTTGTGTCCTCTTCACCAGACTGTTTGCACACCAAGTTCCAAAACTGCTAAAAGCGGTTCATCGGTCCTTCATTTTGATTTGGACCCAGGCTTCTTCCTGCAGGCGGCTCTTCAGAGCGCATACCTGTCGCTGCTGAGGAAAGGGTGAGCTCGCATGTTACTGATCTCAGACTATTTACCCACAATTCTCTGCATTTTATATCAAGCACTCATGTTGCTATGTACACACAGTATTCACAGCACAGCTTCACTTAATCCATTAATGAACTCCACTTGAATATATGTCCGGGACTGTGTAAACACACCGCTGGTATTCTTGTGTCAGCACGAGCTGTGTGTGGTGTGGATGTGCCAGTAATGTCCAGCTGGTGTCACTGTTTTAACACAGGGGATTTTTCAGTCACTCTGATATTGGCTTTGTTTGAAATTACATCCTAGCATACTACAACTTTAAAATATTAGTCAAGTTAAATTAACAAATATGAAATGTCATTTTTTTTCAGTTCAGAAAATAAAATAAAATAACAAGTTGTGTTAGTTTGTGTGTACGATATGAAACATGTGTGCATCTAAATTTAACATTTAAGTTAATATTTAACAATATTATTGATCTGCCTGCATTGACACTATTATACAAGAACTGAACTGAGCTGGAGGATGACATCACGGTTTACTCCAGAGTGGCGCTATATATATATATATATATATATATATATATATATATATATATATATATATATATATATATATATAAATGAACTAAATTAATAACAAAAATGAAACATCACTGAACTTACTTAAGATGGACTGTGAAGTTTTTTTTTCTGGAAACAAACTAGTTTGCATTATTTTCCTGTTATCTCTGTAAAGCTGCTTTGAAACAATCTGTATAGTAAAAAGTGAAATAAAAATAAATGTAACTTGACTATAGCCTATAATAAATAATATATGTGCAGAATAACCTATAAAGACAGTGGACAGAGGTAGATTTCTACATAGTGCTCTTTACTCATCTCAGTTGCACTTCTCTCTTCACAACAATAAACACTCAAACACAGAAATCAATTACTGTAAATGCAGTTATAAATACAGTCTATATTTCTCAAACTGCATCAAAACACATGGGAGATAGTTAAACCAATACAAATCCACAATAATGAAATATAATAAAACATTACTAACATTTTTAGTATTTTAGCATTTTCATCATCATTCTAGCCTTCAGTGTCACAGGATCCTTCAGAAATAATTTTAATATGCAAATATGTGTGTGTTTGTACACCTTTATGTTAGGTGCGATTTAATCACGATTAATCGATTTGACAGCACTAATATATATATATACACACACACACACACACACACACACACACACACACACACACACACACACACACACACACACACACACACACACACACACACACACACACACACACACACACACATCTGTCTTTCTAATGTATAATAAACACAGTCAAATGTAGTTATGAAATAATGTCCATCAGTCTTATCTTCTTCTTCTGTTACATCAGCTTTCTTTCATCATCTTATCAATCATGTTGTCCTCTCACAATCACTTCTGCCTGTGTGTGTTAGTCACTTGGCTCAGGGTACACACCAGCTGCGGCGGGTCATGAGGGCCGTCGAGAGTCGGGGCTCTCAGAGTTTTCGTAAGGTGAGATCTGAGTAAATGAGATTTGTGATGCTCACTTACACACAGCAGGTGTCAGTGGTTGTTTTGTGTTGTTTAGACAGTAGCGCGCAGGCTTGCAGAAGTGTTGCTGGGTTCAGTGTGTGAGGACGCGTACTGGGATCCACTGTCTCCTCCACCACCCGGCTGGCTGAAGAAAGAAGGAGTCACACACCCCAAAGATGCCATCTACCCCTCGTCCAAACCACCACAGCGCTACAACACTGAGGGGTCAGACTCTCTTTACTTTCACATTCTCTATCTGATATTCTACTCACCTTTTTATTTAAAGTATAATCATAATCAAAGCATAATCAGAAACAAATTCAAACTAGATGAGTAAAGTTTGTTGACAGTTAGTGGCTTGACAAAGCCCTGTCTGATAAAATCTTGAAGTGTGAAGGTTTACTCAGAGAAGTCGAAAACAGGTAGACAGACCAATAAAAACTAATTTAGACAATACTAAACCTTTTGTTAGACATACTTAGGGTGGCCATACGTCCGGATTTTGGCCGGACAGTCCGGATTTTAAGCCCCCTGTCCGGCGTCCGGCGCAGCCTCAAGCCGGACACTCATTTGTCCTCCTTTTTGGAGTTGCGCTGAATTTTTGAAAAAAATTTACTTTTTTTTTTTTTTAAATTAACTTAAAATCCCGCATAATGATAGCGGCTCTCTGATGCCCGTAAATTAGTTCAAATCTCTTGGAATCTAGAGCCGCGCATGCGAGACTCTATGTGCTCCAAACCGTGCAGCGCGCGGCAGAGAGCTAGAGTTGCGTGTCCTCAGCACCAACCCAACACATACCCCCAACCCCCCCTCCCCCCCCCCCCCGTCAACAAAACCACCGATCACCTGTGTCCTCCTTTTTGGTGTTATGGAAATGGCCACCCTAGACATACTTCAAATGATATACTACTTCATATTAGTCTACTCTGCTAAGACTGCTAAGAAATCACATGAAAAGCATTCAAAAACACTAAGGTCACACACACACACACACACACACACACACACACACACACACACACACACACACACACACACACACACACACACACACACACACACACACACACACACAATGTTACGTTTCAGGAGTGATAACCGCATTTAAATATTGGAATGAATCCCCTTAAATTTTCATTTCGTGAATGTACGGAACACAACTCGTCTTGCATGTTTGGTATCTGTTATTTTTTTTACCAAAATAATATTACAGCGACCAAATAATTTTATGTTTGACAATTTTAACGAAACCGCAGTCTCAAAAAAACGATAATGTTTATGGTGTTATTAAAGTGGGCGTGGCTCGTGATATTTATTTCACTATAAAGCTTTTGGATTTAACAGAACAGAAGATATTTGCACTGAACAGAAGAAATGAACAGGGGAAGACTTCCACGTCAAAGAAGCTGCATGGAGCCGCAGAGCACTAACTATTATGTATTTGGCATGGACCAATGGTGGTTCGCAGGTGTTTACCACCAAGTTTACCACTTTTCCAGAAAGCTTGTATATTGGGGCATTTGCTGGGAGTTGCTGGCCTTGGGTTTTGTTAACATGCTTTATCTTACTTTAATATGTAGTATTGCAACAAAAATGTGCATATTGGTATAGCCTATGTTTTAACACATTGTTAGCATGTTTCCAGAATGTTTAAGCACATTACTAGCATGTTTTAGCATGTTGCTTGAATGGTTTAACGGCGAGCATTTTGAATGTTTTCATGTTGCTGATATGTTTTCATGACATGTTGCTGAGATGTTTCTAGCATTTTTTAGCTTATTGCAAACATGATTTAGGATTTGAGAGCCTGTTTCTAGCCTGTTTAACATATTGCTAATATGATTAAATATTATGCTAACATGTTTCTAGCATGATTTATCATGTTGCTATATGTTTTAGCACACTGCTAGTATGTTTTAACATGTTGCTAATATGATTAAGTATGATGCTAGCATGTTTCTAGCATGATTTATCATGTTGCTATATGTTTTAGCACACTGCTAGCATGTTTTAACATGTTGCTAGTATATTTCTAGCATGTTTGTAACATTTCAGCACATTGCTACACTGTCAAATAAGCAGGTTGCTAGGTGATAGATAGATAGATAGATAGATAGATAGATAGATAGATAGATAGATAGATAGATAGATAGATAGATAGATAGATAGATAGATAGATAGATAGATAGATAGATAGCACACAGATGATAGACAGACAGATGAAGGTATGTGATGAACTTGGATGTAGCTTAAAATACTCTAAAATAGTTTTTTGTATGAAAGTTTTGATCCCCTCAATGAAAGTCTATAGGATTGTTCAGTTTAGGAAAACCGTTAGTCAGATCAGTTAGAAAAGATATTGCCAACCGAGTCATCTTGGAGGTCTGTGCCTAGTTTGTGGGTAATATCTTTGTCAAGCCAGAATTGTTCATTTTTAGCAATTAATCTCACGGCTATCATTAAATTGTATTGTGTACATCAGCCATTTGGAATATTGATCGATCACTAGAGTCAGAGAGCAATGAACAAGGAGACGTGCCGAGGACAGTGCTGGGGTTTGTTTGCCTGCTTTAATATTCAGGACACGGCGGAATGCTGTGTTGTGAATAAAATATACTGTAACTGTACCTGTGAGTCTGCAGACTCCAGGCAGAGAAAGGAAAAATACAAGAGAGATGAAAAGAGATGGAGAGACTTTTGAGATTATGTCTGAAGAACAGAAATTAAAACAGATAAAAGGAATATTCCAGTTTATTATTCCTGGTACAGCTCAGTTACATGTTATGATGGGATTCCAGATGGTGGAGGGAAGTAGGATGAAGGGATGAGATCGAGAAAAAAAAAAGGATGAGAGAAAACTGGCTGTAAAGAAAGAGGAAATTGTTCAGAATACCAATTCAACATTTTAAAAAAGGGACAGCTTCGAGGATGGCAGTAAGTCCAGAGAGCTCAGTTACAGACTGACATGTGTAACTAGAGACTGACACACACACATTTGTGACGTGTTTTTTCTTTTTCCTGTTGCCACCCTGTAGAGCTTTCTGTCCACAGGACGTGGTTGAAGAGGCGGTGCTGGTGCTCCTCATCACAGAGTCAATGGTGAGACAGTCTTTCTCACATTCATCCTTTCTTCCTTAACATGCTGTGCTGTGACGTCTCTTCTCCTTATAGCTGCATCTTAAGAACCGTTGCATGAATACTGTATAGTATAAAGAATAGTTCACTGAAAAATCTGAATATATTAATAATATATTTGAATCTTAATTACTTATCGAATCATCCTCATATTGTTTCCAAACTATAAGCTGTTATTTTTTTGGGTAGATCACAAAAGGAGGAATTTTTAAGAATGCTCCTCTTTTCCATACATAGTTTACTGTGACCTCTAAATTGTCCTCAATAGGCGGATGGAGTTGGATGCCCCTGAATATACTTTATTTGGCAGGCAAACAGTTCAGTTCAATTCAATTTAAGTTTATTTGTATAGTACTTTCACAATGCTTATTTATTCAAAGCAGGTTTACAGAAAATGCTTGTTTCAATGTTATAATATAGTAAGTATTATGTTATCAGCCATGTTATATCCAAATTGCAGTAATAAGTAAGGGATAATGTATAGCGAGGCGGTTGTTATAGCGAATACCACCCCGATAGGCTGACTAGGAGCCTGACGCGAAGCGGAGGGATCTTAATCAGCCTGACGGGGTGGTATTCATTATAACAACCGCCTCGCTATACATTATCCTGCTTATTACATGGCTACCTACCAAATAAATCAATAATTTGACTCAAAATATTGATTTAAAATGGAGTTTATTGATTTAAAAAAGGATTGTATTGCTTCCGCTAAAGAAAATAGTCCGTTCCGTCTCTGAACTGCGTCCATGGCAACGGTCTGTTTTTCATGGCAACGGTCTGTTATACTAAGCAGCGTCTGTTATGTAATGGTTAATGCCCGACGAGGTGTCCATTGTCAGGTTTTAATGGACGACGGCGAGGTGTGAACCGTGAAATTGACAATTTGCCTCCGCCGAAGTCCATTAAAACCTGACAATGGACACCTCGGAGGGCATTAACTTGCTTATACCATGGTCACTTGCCACATAAAACATTTTTAAAACATTAGTTTATATTTTAATTAAGCTAAATCTAGTTTTTTCAAATAATAACTTGCCTGGCGATTTATTTAGCAACTTGAGATATTTATAGTCCGCTCAGCTTGTAGAACCCTCTCAGGTTCAAAAATGCATTTTTTTTTTCATGAAACACAAAGGTAGGCATAGTTCTTTTTTTATTACACATAAAACACTATGTGTTACACTAGTCTACACTAACCACACCCTCTGAAGCACCGCTGTTGGTCGACTCTCCGATGCTGGACTGGAGAGCGGTGACAGGCCATCGATGCGAGAGTAGTCTGCGGGCTTACTGGGCTCCGTCAGTCTGTCAGAGACTGAAGATGAAAAAACGAAGTCGCTCATTGTTGTATTAGTAGGCTATGTAATATCTAACTAACGTTAGATGTTTGTTTTGATAGAGCAAATTGTTAACGGATACTTTGACTGCCTGTTGCTGTGGTTACTCACAGCTGTTGTAGGCAGCGCATTTATTTATTAATTTCGAATGGTAAACAGGCAGTTTCACCAGAACTACTTTACTAGGTGTCCTCTATCACTTTTTAACGGACACCCTGCAGCCAATCAGAATCGAGTATTCACCCAGACCATGGTGTAACAAGAAATAACAGACCGCATTCTACATTGGAATTCTACCAAGCCATGTAATAAACAGTTATAATATAGTACATTGGCTGTGTCCGAAATCTCCCACTACTCACTATATAGACCAATTTCGAGCCTACGTCACGGCGCTAGCTGGAGGCAAAACGAAGGGAAAACTGCAGGCGGCTAATACAAACCAGCACAGATTCGGCTGCATAATAAGGAGCTTAAATTGTTATTATTATTATTATTAAATGTCATCTTGTTGTGTTGTTGGGTGCTAGAATCAATGAAAAATGAATATACTGTATCTGGAATTTTTATTTCTAGAAAATATTCACATCATTAAAATTGCACCGTAATGTCACTGTTTACCAGTGTTGGGCAAGTTACTTTAAAAAAGTAATTAGTTATAGTTACTAGTTACTTCTGACAAAAAGTAACTGAGTTAGTAACTGAGTTACATTATTACAAAAGTAACTAATTACCTGGGAAAGTAACTACTGCGTTCCTTTATAAAACATTTTTTTTTAAATATGTAAAATAACTTGGATACCCCCAATATATATATGTTAAATTAATGAAATGGACGCTAAATAGGAAAAGAAAAAAAATTATTATAAAACATTGTACACTAATCTACACTATTTTAATGTTGCTGTGGGACAATGTGAGAAACACCTATTAACTTAAATATTAAAATAGTATCATTACTATAGTAGTGAACAACAAAACACAATAGATGGTTTAGAACTTTTAATATTATTGCACATCACAACTGGCCAACAAAGGATTAACTAAGGATTCTTAAGAAATTTACCAAAAATAAATAAATAGTAATAAAAAATATACACACACATAAACTCTTAGATTATAAAACTCACACACCTTTACAACTGGAGGAGGACATACTGTATAGCCTATTGAAGTATTTTTCTTCCTCACAAAAGTAAAGAGTTTAACAAAAAGTGCTCTCAATATAATACTGAACAATGTACCAACATAAATAATAATACTAAAATATTATATTTTGGGGTTTTATTGTTACAACCTACAGAGAACGTCATCATCAGAGGTTATTTATAAGCCAAATTATAGTCGTGTCTGCCGCACGTGTTCAAAACCGGTCAAACAAAGATGTTTTCTGGAGCGTTCCCTGCAGGTTATTCTTGTGTTTTATTTTATAACCATGCAAACAAACTAAAACGTTGCAGATGACCAATATGCTACAGAGATTATTCTAATGCTGAAATGTGTAGCCTACTTTATTTATAAACAATTCAGCTCAGACACACCCGGTCTCTCTCGCGCACTATCAAGCGCGCTCTCGGACACGGTCTCTCTCGCGCACTATCAAGCGCGCTCTCGGACACGGTCTCTCTCGCGCACTATCAAGCGCGCTCTCGGACACGGTCTCTCTCGCGCACTATCAAGCGCGCTCTCGGACACGGTCTCTCTCGCGCACTATTAAGCGCGCTCTCGGACAAGGTCTCTTCTGCGCCACTATCAAGCGCGCCCGCGGCGTTCGCCTCGCTTTAGTCCAGTCCGGCGCCTCATAAACACACGCACACCACCAGAGAAAAAACATTGCAGCTCCTATGGCGGAGAGAGAGCCTACTCGGATGAAAACCGCTTCAGTGAGCTCAATTATAGTAACGGCATATTTTATTGTCAGTAACAGTAACGGCGTTGTAACGGAGGAAACAGTAATTCGTTTGATTACTCGTTACTGAAAAAAATAACGCCGTTAGTAACGCCGTTTATTTATAACGCCGTTATTACCATCACTGCTGTTTACATTGTGGTCTTCTCGGCGCTGGCTTGGCAGAACTGCGGATCGTACACACAAGTCTTGTACATGACCATTCATCACACAGTTATAGACATCTAAAGATTTATATGCCCTCAGTTTCTCTTTACGCTCGGTTTCTCTATCGGATAGGTGTAGAAGTCAGGCCACTCAACGAGGTAACGTTAATCCTGTCAGATCGTCCATTGAGTGAGTGTGTAACGGCTACGGGTCAGCAAATCTGGTTCCGCCCGTTAAAATTAACTTTTGCAAATAACAATCGCGGTCCTGGTGTCAGGGTTGGGTGCAGGTGACTGAAGACGAGGACACGGGAGCTTCAATATAATAGTTTTAATTACCAAAATGAAACTTCCAAAATCAAACAAGAACAAAACTCCAGGAATTCAGGGTTAACACACAACCATACATTGACGACGATCGACAAACACTCAGGGAAAACACAGGGCTTAAATACACTGAACCAAACAAGATAATTAACTGAAAACAGGTGCAGAAAATTGGACACAAACGAGGAGCGGGAAAACTAACAGGACTAAACCAAAAAAAAAATCACACAAGACAGGGGAAAACAAGATCACAAAAGATAACTAAATACATCCAAACGTGACAGTACCTCCCCCCTCCCCGAAGGCGCGTCCTCGCGCCGTATAACATCCAAAGGGGTGGGAGGGTGGGCGCCCTGGAGGCTGACGAGGGCATGGTGCAGGTCCGGGAAGCCTCCAGGGCGGAGCAGGCTGTGGGCGTGGCCACGACGGTGCAGGCTGTGGGCGTGGCCACGACGGTGCAGGCTGTGGGCGTGGCCACGGCGGTGCAGGCTGTGGGCGTGGCCACGGCGGAGCAGGCAGTGGGCGTGGCCACGGCGGAGCAGGCTGTGGGCGTGGCCACGACGGTGCAGGCTGTGGGCGTGGCCACGGCGGTGCAGGCTGTGGGCGTGGCCACGGTGGTGCAGGCTGTGGGCGTGGCCACGGCGGTGAAGACCTTTCAGGTGGCCACGGCGGTGAAGACCCTTCAGGTGGCCACGGCGGTGAAGACCCTTCGGGTGGCCGTGGTGGTGAAGACCCTTCGGGTGGCCATGGCGGTGCAGGCTCTTCAGGTGGCCACGGCGGTGAAGACCCTTCAGGCGGCCGTGGTGGTGAAGACCCTTCGGGTGGCCATGGCGGTGAGGACCCTTCGGGTGGCCATGGCGGTGAGGACCCTTCGGGTGGCCATGGCGGTGTTATTTTTTCAGGCCTCCAAGGATCTTTGGCCGGCCACGGCGAAGGCGTATAGCGCCCCCCCAAAATTTTCTTGGGGAGGACAGGCTCAGGATCGGGAACTGACTTGACATCAACGGGCGCTGGGTCAACGGGGTCTGGGTCAACGGGCTCTGGGTCTGGGTCAACGGGCTCTGGGTCTGGGTCAACGGGCTCTGACGCTGGGTCAACGGGCTCTGGTGCTGGGTCAACGGGCTCTGGCGCTGGGTCAACGGGCTCTGGCTCTGGCGCTGGGTCAACAGGCTCTGGTTCTGGCGCTGGGTCAACGGGCTCTGGCTCTGGCGCTGGGTCAACGGGCTCTGGCTCTGGCTCTGGGTCAACGGGCTCTGGCTCTGGCGCTGGGTCAACGGGCTCTGGCTCTGGCGCTGGGTCAACGGGCTCTGGCGCTGGGTCAACGGGCTCTGGCTCTGGCGCTGGGTCAACGGGCTCTGGCTCTGGCGCTGGTGCATCATGGGACTCGGAACTGGACGGGGCCAGCACATCATGGGACTCGGAACTGGACGGGGCCAGCACATCAGGGAGCTTGGGGCTGGATTCATGCTCTGGCGGGCAGGCGACGGTCTCTGGCTGGACGGTCTCTGGCTGGACGGTCTCTGGCTGGACGGTCTCTGGCTGGACGGTCTCTGGCTGGACGGTCTCTGGCTGGACGGTCTCTGGCTGGACGGTCTCTGGCTGGATGTGGCTGACGTGAACCTCAGCCTCGGCAGCCATCTTTTGGGCTAATCGCACCGATATCAGCGGGGGATCAGTAATACAGGATATCAGCCGGGGAAGTCCAGGGACCGATCTGGCGGCAGGGCAGATGCGGTGTGCAGGTTCTGGCGGGCAGGCGATGGGCTCAGGCTCTGGCGGGCATGCGATGGGCTCTGGCGTTAGCGTGCAGGTGATGGGATCAGGCGCTGGCGTGCAGGTGATGGGCTCAGGCGTTGGCGTGCAGGTGATGGGCTCAGGGGCTGGCGGGCTTGGAGCTGGCTGGAGTGGGAGATCTTCCACGAGGTATGTGGATCCACACGCCCACAGTGTGTGATCCACAAACTCCAAGAAGGACATTTGTAGGTCCTTCACCAAAATTATTTGGGCTAGTGGATCCTTCAGTCCACCCCAGAAACTCCTTGTAAGTGCCTCTTCATTCTGAGTCACATCGTCATAGAGGCCTATGTACAGCCCTGCATATTCCTCCAGAGAGAGCTCATTCTGGCAGAGGATAGGTGTTTCCATGGGGCTCACCTTGTTGTTCCTTTTCCTTCTGCTCATCTTTCGCTTTTTTAAAGGTCGATCGTTCTGTCAGGGTTGGGTGCAGGTGACTGAAGACGAGGACACGGGAGCTTCAATATAATAGTTTTAATTACCAAAATGAAACTTCCAAAATCAAACAAGAACAAAACTCCAGGAATTCAGGGTTAACACACAACCATACATTGACGACGATCGACAAACACTCAGGGAAAACACAGGGCTTAAATACACTGAACCAAACAAGATAATTAACTGAAAACAGGTGCAGAAAATTGGACACAAACGAGGAGCGGGAAAACTAACAGGACTAAACCAAAAAAATCACACAAGACAGGGGAAAACAAGATCACAAAAGATAACTAAATACATCAAAACGTGACACCTGGACACTGAGTGACCTTGCACATTAAGATAAAATCGGATTTTCTCCAGTTATTGTTAAAAAACAAGCTAACAAAACTTGCAAACTAACGTTAGGGAAGCGGCCAGAGGGATCGTTCTGCCACCACCTAAGCTCCGCCCACAGAAAAATGTCACCATGTTTACCAACTGAAAATTGGTCTATAGTGGACTATATAGTGAGCTCGCCATTTTGTAGTGCTGTCCGAATGTATAGTGATGATTATTATACCCTATATAGTCCACTCAATGTATCCCAGAATGCATTTTGAAAAGCAGTGTACAACCGATGGTCACTAACCCAAGCCCTACATACCATCATGCATTGCGCTGATCGTAAAAATGGCGGATGGGCGTCAAGGAGAGCAGCGCGACAATATGAATTTGTGACAGTAATGACGTAATCAACGGCGCCGAGAGACGATCGAGTAGTGTCCGAAAGTGGTGTTTCTATTATGCTGGTGAGCTCACTATATAGTGCTCTACTCCCTACCCTCTACATAGGGGTTAGGGAGTAGTGGTTTGAGTGGAGATTTCGGACACAGCCATTGTGTGGTTAGTTAACTTCATGTATTCAGTTAAGCTAACACAACAAACATGCTAAACAGCAACTACAACTTGTACTCAGTGTTCAGTGTTGGGGGAAGTTACTTTTAAAAGTAATGCATTACAATATTTAGTTACTCCCAAAAAGTGTAACTAATTGCATTAGTTACTTTTTATGGAAAGTAATGCGTTACGGTACTTTTGTGTTACTTTTCAGTTACTTTTTCTTACCCGCTATGGCTTGATCTCTTTCAGGCTTTGCAGGTTTTTTTATTTTATTTTATTTATTTATCACTTTTATTCATATCTTTCACATCTTCTGCAGTCAGATTAACCGTGTTCACTTTGAATAAAATCACTCACATGGCTGTTCACTTAAAATGACACATCAAGCATGTTAAGAGACTAAAAGCAGGTTTAAAACTTGCCCCATTCAACAGGGTGCGAATTTTAAAAAGAGGATAACGGTGTAGGCAACACCGATTTTTGTCGTTGTTTTCTGTACTTACAGCACTCCAAATTTACAATAAAATAAGCTCAATGTTAAAATTGACCGGAGTTCTCCTTTAATATTGATCAAGCGACAAAAGAAGAAAAAAAAAGCATTCACTAGCTTTAATAAGGATTAATTATATTTAATTCATACAAATAAATATGTCTACTTGAAAGAATAAAGAATGATGTATGCAAGTAGTTATAAAGAATGCATATATCATTCATTGAAAAGAAGACTGTGTTGTACTTTAGGAAAAGTGGTTTTATTTAATTTTATATTTTTGAAGTCACAGTAGTTAAATCTGTGACTGTATTGCATGTTCAAACTTAAAAATCATTAATATTAACAGGTTAATAGATGTTTTCTCCGGGAGTATATGGGTTTGGAAATTTTAGAGAAATTCTAAATTAACGCATTACAATTTACCTAAACCCATTATATTTTAGCGACTAAATCTACTGTAGATTGAGCCGACTAAAATCTTATTGTATTTCGTCGACTAAAACTAGACTAAAACTAAAACAATTCAGATGACTAAAATATGACTAAAAACTAAATGGCATTTTAGTCAAAAGACTATGACTAAAACTAAGTCAAAATTTGCTGTCAAAATTAACACTGGTTATGTTAGACAAAAGACATCTTAAACATTTAAAATGTTTAATAACTTATTAGAGAACAATAGGATGATACCAGAGAACAGACAACGTCACCAATTAAACATAAAATTTGTCACCTTCAAATTTTTTCACATGGCTTACATAAATGTATAAGTTGATTCCAATAGTTCAAAACTCTTGAGTTTTCTATTAAGTGTCCTCAAAACAAAATCCGTTTTATGCAACAAAAAAACAAAAGTCCAGATCACTTCTGCAATCCAATGGGGGGGAAAAGTATTATCTTAAAGTAATATTAGAGTATTATCTTAATACTAAGAGTTTTGCGATCGGGCAGCCCCCTGACCTTTTCCTTGTTACAGAGATTTTGCTGATGATAATATGAAATGTGGGCACCTCCACAGTGGACAGTGGTGCATCTCCTCAACAATAAAAGCAGCAACCAATGTGTTGAGTTGTTTTACCTGGTGGTGAATTTTACTGAAATCAAGCTTTTGTTGTTTAGCTTGAGGCGGGGTGCAGGTATCATTCGGCTCTCATGCTTTGCATGCAGATGTTTTTTTAAATTTGATGTGGTGTTTTTTGCAGTTGACAAGAGCTTTTCACCTACACGTAATTTACACTTCACAACTATTCCCTTCTCCTTTTTTTCAACGATTTCCAAATAATGAGAATACTTCCATCGCATTAAAGGCACAATATGGAACTTTTCGGCTTTCAAAATAGCAAAAATAACTGTATCTATGTTATATATTTCTTTTAGTTGTGTACTAACATTATCCCAAAAGTTCCCACCAACTTTCAAATTCGGAGAAATTTATATTTTAATTTGAAGACACGGGCCGTGTCTTTATTTCCGTTTCGTCGCCCGTCTATGACGTCATATAACCTTTGACTCTAGTTTCTCTAACTTCGTGCGGATCCCGGCGAAAAACCGCCAAACGCAAATGTAAACACCGGACGCACGTCACTAAAATAAAAGAAGACGATAAAGAATCAATAGTTAATATCAATAATGGACCATGATTATGCTTTGCCTGCACGTTCTGCTGCTGGAGGCAGATCCGTGAAGCGGAAACGCACGGGTGACAGAAATGACTCGAGAAGGGTTTGGGACAGGAGAAGAGACATGACTCGCGTTAACATTGGAGTTGCTTCTCCGCGAGCTTCGTGACAAACTGGAACTACAGAGAGATGCCGATCTCGCTTGCATTCTAATAAACAAGTAAGCACTCATTCAGCTAACTATATCCGTAACTTATATGTTGTGAAACGATGATGGCATGTGTAAAACGCAGACGGACTAGCTCTCATGTGTAGTATAATGTAAATTCACATTTGTTGTAGATATAGCGGCAGAAAGTAGCTTCATATGCAGTTCACCATCTTTTTCAATATCATAGTATAAACGTAATTATAATTATTAACGAAAGGTGACCGTGTTTTTTAACATCTATTAATACTAGCTAGATGGAATATGATTCAATATCCCTGATAATTCATATATCTCTCCGTTCGAAGAGACGTGATTTTAAAAACACTAAGTTAGAATGAGTGAGGAATGTGGGGAGCGACAGAGCACGCGTGTTCATTACAATGGCATTACATAAAGTTAATAGCCGTAACTAAACGTAACAAGAATAGAGATATAATATAAATAACAACACATTACCTCGTCAGTGAACATGTTATCTGCCGGAGATGTTAGATGGCTGGGGAATGACAGATCGCGCGTGTCCCAATGAACATCGTATAGCTGGTTCGCGCGCGCACTCCCTCTCTCTCTCTCTCTCTCGACAATGACAACAACTCCCATGAGCACACGCTCTTTCACGACGTCATCAGAATACGTCTTTTGCTATTATTTTGATTGAGTGACCCCTGGTGGCCAAAAGTTACATACTGTACGTTTAATGTAATGCTCTGGCCTGCCATCTCCGTTTCTGACTGTGTGCGCGATTTACGTGACTACATTCATTTTAATTCAGTACTTTAATTTTTTTTAATGCATATTAATTAAACTGAAAAGTAACTCGCATTACTTTTTTTTAAAAAGTAACTCAAATATTAATGTGTACATTTATAAAGTAATGCGTTACCCCCAACACTGCTCGTAACTATTACAATATAAGGATAATTTTATAATATGAGGATAATATTTAAAAGTTTTGAATGTCGACCCAAAGTTGCGATCCATTAGCCTGGCATGCCAGACCTACATCAAGATGTTAGGTCTGGGAACTCTCCATTGACATGCCTCAATCCGAGGGGCGGGATGAACGGCTGTCTTTCAAAATCCCTCTGCATGCAATAGGACAGCGCTAACCAACCAGAGCAACGAACGGCTGTGGATGAGTGAGTCCCATGCGTTTTTCCACCAGCGGAGCTAATTGACCCTTCGCGTGGAGCTTGATTGACAGGTGTTCTAACCAATCATACTTCGCCATCCGCCATTTTGTCCGAAAAAGCAGCCAGTAGAGTTAGGAGGATTTGAACTTGGTAAAATGAATATACTGACGCCTTTCCGCGGTTAAAACAACATTACTTCTTATGTTCGTTCATGTTTATTTGATGCTATAAATGAACTAGAAGGAAGAGATGATCGGATCACGAGCAGCTTTAACTGATGCTCTACAGCAATCTGTCACGGCACATTAAAGAGCCCCAAAACGGTATTTATTGTTTAAATTTCTTTCAAAAAATGACCACATTTGAAAGCTGAGACTTTGTTTAATATGTTTAAAATCAAAAGTAACCGAAAAGTAACCTGGTGTGTCCTGTCTGTCCGCGTGTTGTCAGTCTCCTCTCTGCTCCGCAATGTATTTTTCACTGCGTGAGAACATGGTGAGAGTGTGAGAGCGGCGTAGCTTGTCGGAACATAGCGACAGTAACTAAGGAGGGCGGGTCTTTGCGAAGGGTCAATTGATATATTAAACTTTTGCCGTATCCGGTCGTCAAAACTCCGAACACATCTTCCTTTTTTAAGAATGACTTAAGTGACGTTCTCTTAACTCCAAATCCTCCAGAGTCGCGGCCAAAGCCGATTCAAAAGACCGCTGCATCTTCATTGTTTTCAAGTAGCAGGGAAATCACCTATGGAAATCACGCGGAACGTCATGAACTGTGCCGTCATTGTGTTAAGCCCGCCCGCCGACTCTATACACGATGTGATTGGCCTGACCAGTTTTTGGTTTTTCCAGCTCAAAAGCCTATTGAGAGTTGCTAGACCACACTGGCAGCGAAATGATTTTCGCTGCCGCTAGGGTGCGTCTAGATTTCTAGGCTAGCGATCCATAGCATTTCAGGCAAAAGATAATGTGAATTTGATCAGATTTCATCAGATATAATTCTAGTGCAAATTTATGGTAAGCATAATGTGAATGCTTGGCTATTTATCTGATTTAAACAGAGAGAGTGTCTGAGCCCCAAACATTATCAGAAAGGAAGGCTATTTCATAATGTAGGAACCAAGTGCGAAACATTTACATGCATCACATAAATCGAGTTGGGTCAGTAATTAAAAAGAAAAAAAGAAATTATTGCTTTTATTCACCAACTGGTCATAAAGGATATTAAAGACATTTATAGTATACAGTATATAAAGAATCCAGATAAAAAAATAATCACGTTTTCCAAAAAATAGGAAGCTGTTTTCAACATTGATATTAATAAGAAATATTTATTGGCCATTAAATCAGCATATTAGAATGATTTCTAAAGGATCATGTGACACTGAAGACTGAGTAATGATGCTGATAATTCAGCTTTGCCATCACAATATTTTTTTTACTGAATTTTTACTGTGTTTTTGATCAAATAAATGCAACCTTGGTAAGCATTAGACATTAATTGTCTAATAATTAATTGACATTAGTCTATTAATTAAAAAAAAAATCTTACTGACCCCTCCCAAATTTAGAATGGTAGTGTGTTTTCTAGCAGATATCAAGGAAATGTTGAGATGTGTAGGATTCATTTATGTCATTCCACATTAGTTTATTTAGTCTGTAACACTTACGGATGTGTAACACACTGTATTTACTACTAACTATGACTTTTGCTTCAATAAACTCATCAAATTAAAGTGTTAGCAGAAATTAAGCAGACACTTTGCTAATACTCTAGTAGTTGATATGTAGTTGCAAAGTTACTTATCGTTGAATGTCTATTGGAGGAGCATCAAAATAAAGTGGTATGAAATATTAAGCTGACAGTCTACTAATACTCTAATAAGAGTTCATTCATATGTAATTGCAATGAATTAACTGCTTTTATCTAAAGCAGTTCAATAAATGTTATATTCTAAATACTACATCCTTTTATATTCCACTGGCAAAAAAACACTACTCAAGCTAAGATCTAGAGACACAGCTCCAAAAAAACTCCTGAGCCTCTCTCTGTTGTCCCCTATAGGCCAGTGGCGAGGCCGTGATCAGCCGCACCCCGGAGCACCGGGAGGCGAGGGAGAGCAGCATGCAGGACGCCTCCTCCGTCTATGACCTGCTGAGCATCGGCATGGCCAGGAGGGGGCAGTACTCCATGCTGTCCGAGGTAAGATGCGTCAGCACAGATCAGTATCGACCCCACGCTTTGCAAACAGGAGCAAGGAAGTAACCTGTATTTTATGTAGTGGCTTCTTTTACCTTCTTTGTCGCCTCTTCCAATCTCTCAATCTCTCAATCTCTCTCTCAATCTCTCCTAGCTGTATGGGTGATTTTTTTTTCCCCTTCTTCCTCCGTCCTATCCTTTCAGTAGTTGAGCCGTTGCGTGATGGTGAGCGTTTACTCAGAGACGTTCTCAGGTGAATCTGAATCTAAGCTCAGTGTTTTCAGTAGGTTCATTTCAACTGAATCCATGTCATTTCACTGATAACCCACATTACAATGCCATTACTCGGCATTATCAACAAATGCCTGCATATAGAAATGTTAATCCCGTTCTCATCAATTTTATCCCCACTTTCTCATGCATGTGCCATGATGTGATGTGTACAGGATACACACAATCCCCTTTCGTGCTGAAAACAACAAGATCCTTCCTAGAAATGCTGAGTTATGCTGAGCAATGTCAACCGCATTAGGGTCATTCCATGTCAAATCAACCAAATTTCAGAAACTTCCTCGGCTCAAATTTTTGATTTTGTTTATATTTTTCTGAAGAAAGACATACATAAATAGTGATTAAAGCCAAATATTAAATGTCAAGTCACCTTTATTTATATAGCGCTTTTACAATACATATTGTTTCAAAGCAGCATTAAATGTAATTATTGTATAACTGTGACTATTCAATGTGTTTGAGTTCTGTTTTCCTTGTATCTTGGTTTCCCCTGTCTTTGTGTTTTTTGGTTTAGTCCTGTTAAGTTTTCCCGCTCCTCGTTTGTGTTCAGTCTCATCACCTGTGTTCAGTTAATTATCCCATCATTTCAAGTGTATTTTAGCCCTGTGTTTTCTCCCAGTGTTTGTCGATCGTCGTCTATGTGTGGTTGTTTGTAAACCCTGAAGCCCTGAAGTTTTTGTTCTTGTTTCAGTTTGAAAAAGTTCATTTTGTTATTAAAACTCTTATATTGAGAATTCCGTGTCCTCGTCTTCGGTCATCCTGCACCAACCCTGACAGAACGATCGACCAAGTAAGGAGTCAGCATGGGAATTCTTCTAACCCCTATTAACCCAGCTCACCCTCTATTCACCCCAGCCGATCGTCTGGTCCATTATTTTCAAGACGGTCGCCCGATTGAAAAATATGTCGCCGGTTTCCTGGAGCTTTCTGTGGGGGTAAGCTGGACCGACGACGTCCTGAAGTCTGTGTTCTGGGGCGGTCTAGATGAGAGCCTATACAGGCTAGCCCCAGCAGCAGCTTTTTCAGGAAACTTCGCCAGTTACCTCGATCATGTGTTGTGGTTGAGTGGGTCGGCCTTCACCGTGGGTGAGGCTGAAGTTGACATCACCACTCAATCACACACACCAGCCATCCTAACCACGCCACCCATCATCCGGGAGCCAGAGCCCGTTGACCCAGCGCCAGACCCAGCGCCAGAGCCCGTTGACCCAGCGCCAGAGCCAGAGCCCGTTGACCCAGCGCCAGAGCCAGAGCCCGTTGACCCAGCGCCAGAGCCAGAGCCCGTTGACCCAGCGCCAGAGCCAGAGCCCGTTGACCCAGAGCCAGAGCCCGTTGACCCAGCGCCAGAGCCAGAGCCCGTTAACCCAGCGCCAGAGCCAGAGCCCGTTGACCCAGAGCCCGTTGACCCAGAGCCCGAGCCCGTTGACCCAGAGCCCGAGCCCGTTGACCCAGAGCCAGAGCCCGTTGACCCAGAGCCAGAGCCCGTTGACCCAGAGCCGGAGCCCGTTGACCCAGAGCCGGAGCCCGTTGACCCAGAGCCGGAGCCCGTTGACCCAGAGCCGGAGCCCGTTGACCCAGAGCCGGAGCCCGTTGACCCAGAGCCGGAGCCCGTTGACCCAGAGCCGGAGCCCGTTGACCCAGAGCCGGAGCCCGTTGACCCAGAGCCGGAGCCCGTTGACCCAGAGCCGGAGCCCGTTGACCCAGAGCCGGAGCCCGTTGACCCAGAGCCGGAGCCCGTTGACCCAGAGCCGGAGCCCGTTGACCCAGAGCCGGAGCCCGTTGACCCAGAGCCGGAGCCCGTTGACCCAGAGCCGGAGCCCGTTGACCCAGAGCCAGAGCCCGTTGACCCAGAGCCAGAGCCCGTCCAGCCAGAGACCGTCCTGCCAGAGACTTCTTCCCCGCTGGTCCCGTCCAGCCCTGCCGAGCCCTCACCGCTGGTCCCGTCCAGCCCTGCCGAGCCCTCACCGCTGGTCCCGTCCAGCCCTGCCGAGCCCTCACCGCTGGTCCACGTCTGTCACGTCACGTCTGCCCAGCCTGTCCCTTTTCCAGTCACTCTCCCCATTAATTTTTTGGGGGGGGGCCATAGGCCCTCGCCGTGGGCGCCGAAGGACCCACGGCCACCTGAAGGGGTCTCACCGCCATGGCCGCCCGAAGGGGTCTCACCGCCATGGCCGCCCGAAGGGGTCTCACCGCCATGGCCACCCGAAGGGGTCTCACCGCCATGGCCACCCGAAGGGGTCTCTCCGCCATGGCCACCCGAAGGGGTCTCACCGCCATGGCCACCCGAAGGGGTCTCACCGCCATGGCCGCCCGAAGGGGTCTCACCGCCATGGCCGCCCGAAGGGGTCTCACCGCCATGGCCGCCCGAAGGGGTCTCACCGCCATGGCCGCCCGAAGGGGTCTCACCGCCATGGCCACCCGAAGGGGTCTCACCGCCATGGCCACCCGAAGGGGTCTCACCGCCATGGCCACCCGAAGGGGTCTCACCGCCATGGCCACCCGAAGGGGTCGCACCGCCCTGGCCACGCCCACAGCCTGCATCATCGTGGCCACGCCCACAGCCTGCTCCGCCCTGGCCACGCCCTCAGCCTGCTCCGCCCTGGCCACGCCCTCAGCCTGCACCGTCGTGGCCACGCCCACAGCCTGCACCGTCGTGGCCACGCCCACAGCCTGCACCGCCCTGGCCACGCCCACAGCCTGCATCATCGTGGCCACGCCCACAGCCTGCTCCACCCTGGCCACGCCCTCAGCCTGCACCATCGTGGCCACGCCCACAGCCTGCTCCACCCTGGCCACGCCCTCAGCCTGCACCATCGTGGCCACGCCCACAGCCTGCACCGTCGTGGCCACGCCGGAGCCCGTTGACCCAGAGCCGGAGCCCGTTGACCCAGAGCCGGAGCCCGTTGACCCAGAGCCGGAGCCCGTTGACCCAGAGCCGGAGCCCGTTGACCCAGAGCCGGAGCCCGTTGACCCAGAGCCGGAGCCCGTTGACCCAGAGCCGGAGCCCGTTGACCCAGAGCCGGAGCCCGTTGACCCAGAGCCAGAGCCCGTTGACCCAGAGCCAGAGCCCGTCCAGCCAGAGACCGTCCTGCCAGAGACTTCTTCCCCGCTGGTCCCGTCCAGCCCTGCCGAGCCCTCACCGCTGGTCCCGTCCAGCCCTGCCGAGCCCTCACCGCTGGTCCCGTCCAGCCCTGCCGAGCCCTCACCGCTGGTCCACGTCTGTCACGTCACGTCTGCCCAGCCTGTCCCTTTTCCAGTCACTCTCCCCATTAATTTTTTGGGGGGGGGCCATAGGCCCTCGCCGTGGGCGCCGAAGGACCCACGGCCACCTGAAGGGGTCTCACCGCCATGGCCGCCCGAAGGGGTCTCACCGCCATGGCCGCCCGAAGGGGTCTCACCGCCATGGCCACCCGAAGGGGTCTCACCGCCATGGCCACCCGAAGGGGTCTCACCGCCATGGCCACCCGAAGGGGTCTCACCGCCATGGCCACCCGAAGGGGTCGCACCGCCCTGGCCACGCCCACAGCCTGCATCATCGTGGCCACGCCCACAGCCTGCTCCGCCCTGGCCACGCCCTCAGCCTGCTCCGCCCTGGCCACGCCCTCAGCCTGCACCGTCGTGGCCACGCCCACAGCCTGCACCGTCGTGGCCACGCCCACAGCCTGCACCGCCCTGGCCACGCCCACAGCCTGCATCATCGTGGCCACGCCCACAGCCTGCTCCACCCTGGCCACGCCCTCAGCCTGCACCATCGTGGCCACGCCCACAGCCTGCTCCACCCTGGCCACGCCCTCAGCCTGCACCATCGTGGCCACGCCCACAGCCTGCACCGTCGTGGCCACGCCCACAGCCTGCTCCGCCCTGGAGGCTTCCTGGACCTGCACTATGCCCTCGTCAGCCTCCAGGGCGCCCACCCTCCCACCCCTTTGGATATTATACGGCGCGAGATCGCGCCTTCGGGGAGGGGGGAGGTACTGTGACTATTCAATGTGTTTGAGTTCTGTTTTCCTTGTATCTTGGTTTCCCCTGTCTTTGTGTTTTTTGGTTTAGTCCTGTTAAGTTTTCCCGCTCCTCGTTTGTGTTCAGTCTCATCACCTGTGTTCAGTTAATTATCCCATCATTTCAAGTGTATTTTAGCCCTGTGTTTTCTCCCAGTGTTTGTCGATCGTCGTCTGTGTGGTTGTTTGTAAACCCTGAAGCCCTGAAGTTTTTGTTCTTGTTTCAGTTTGAAAAAGTTCATTTTGTTATTAAAACTCTTATATTGAGAATTCCGTGTCCTCGTCTTCGGTCATCCTGCACCAACCCTGACAATAACGACTGAGTAATCCACTATTTTTTCGAGGGGATCAAAATGACAATTTTCACCTGAGATTTATAGCCAAATTACAGAGGGTCTATTATTTAAATATGTTAACTTTTGCAATCTTTGTTGCATTTTATGCCAACAGTGACAGTTCAAAAATGGGGAAAGCACTACTTGTGTTTTTTGCCTCAAGTTTTTGCCTGTAACTCAAGAAGTATTAAATATATCGTAATATCCTTTTAAATTCTTGTTCTTAACAAACTTTTCTTTTGGTATCTTAAATTTAAAGGCCCTCAATGTTTCAATCCCAGAGATATGGAGATCTTAAAGTGGTTCCATAAAGTTAATTGTTCAATTACACACATTTTTAGTGGTCGAAAACCACTTTTCTTTTAAAGAGGGATATCTTAACAACAAATAATGTTGAAACTAGAAATGTATCTCATGTATTTTCTATCAACACAATTGTATAGACTGTAAAGTGCCATAAAGTTTGCGTGCCTGTAACTCTAATATTGTTAAAGATATATTAACATCCTTCTAGATTATAACTCTTAACATACTTTTCTTTTGGAATCTTCATTTAAGGCCGAAAAAAAATCGAAATCAAAAATTTTAGCCGGGGACCTCTGGTTGAGTTGACGCTGCATGATCCATTATCATTTAGCTCTATTTCTTCTCGGGTGTTTCTTGGAAGGCTGATTCCCTGATTCAAAGTTTTTTTTCTGACTGTTTTGTGTGATTGTTTGCCATCAGTGTTTGGAGCGGGCCATGAAGTTCTCCTATAATGAGTTTCATCTTTGGTACCAACTTGGCTTGTCTTTGATGGCAAGTGGGAAGGTGAGATTCATGTCCTGTTGTCATCATCAATGTTCTATTCATTTATTATTCATTTGTTGCTAAATCAACTAGATAAATGGGTTCTAGTAACTGAAAGAAACAAAATAAATAAGGTTTTATACAAATTTAATGTGTTTATATGAGTTTGTATGAATGTTCCTTAGTGCAATTCTTGAAAAATTCGTAAGAAATTTTAATTTTTTTTTTCTTAAGAAGAAAATGACATGCTTTGGTGTTATTTGACTAAAGGTCGAGTATTGCTGAAGACTCGCTGAATGAAAAAACGCCTCAAAGCCAGTCTTTTTGAGCTGCCTGCAGATTCATATCACACGCAGATTCACATCATATATGCATTCACTTTAGTGATATTTTCCTGATCGATCTGTGTCACTTCTGGTACTAGCAATATTTATGATATGTAGCTAGTGTTATGTTGTAATGCTTAATATTTGAAACAACCCAATACATTCATTACATATGTTATCTTTGGAGATTTAAGACAGGTTGGAAGTTATCCTACTTTAAGAAGTTATTTACATTGATTTTTAAGAATATCTTTTAAGGAATATATATACTTCTTAAACTTTGTCTAAAGAACAAACGCTTGTGGGAATAAAAATAATAAGAATACAAAATAATAAAAAAAATTAAAAATAAGAAGAAAATAGCAGTTACATTTCCTTTTTAAGAATGTTTTATGAATCGGCCCCAGATTACAGTCAGTTTTCACACCAAGCTTAACCCTTGGTTAATGTCAATGTAACAACAATATTTCAGACTTGTGTTTGTAAAAGAATGTTAAAGGGATAGTTCACCAAAAAAATGAAAATTCTCTCATCATTTACTTTACCCTTTTTTATTTACCCTCATGCCATCCCAGATATATATGATTTTCTATCTTTAGATGAACACAAACAAAAATCTTTAGAAAAACAATCCATCTAATGCAAGTAAATAGATGTGCAAATGCTCCACATATAGCTGTTATTAAAAGTAATCCATACGACCCCAGTGAATGAATAAACATATTTTAAAGTGAAACGATAGGTTTGTGTGTAAGGACAAAAACTAATATTTTAACTCGTTTTATTCTGATGCACCAAATATCTTTTTACTGAAACACATTCAAGTTTTTTCTAAACTTAAGGTTGTGATAATTAAATTGGGTTAATTGGGCCCTGATTCGGGGTGTTGTACAACTAATTTTAGATATTGCTACTCTAGCATCATTGTTGATCACAGTGAAGTTTACCTGTTGTAGTTTATCTACATTTGCTTATCCACATATCCAAATTGTCACACTCTCACACCACATGGACTTGTTTTCAGCTGTGTACTAATCAATCATCTCATTATCACCACTACTTAAAGGTGCTCTAAGCGATGTTGGGTTACGTCACTTCTTGTTGACGTTCGAAGTATTGTCAAAAAAAGGGGCTAGCTAGACCCTCCCTCTTCCTCATCTGCGCACTAACCACCCAAACCCCACCCCCAAATCCTTCTAGTCGGTTATTGGCTGGAACAGTTTGTTATGTTTCATGGTGCGGGTTAACCCAGTTTGTTTTTGTTGCCGTTTGTGGAGTCTGGGGTTTCTGCAGAACCGCGACTTTTTACAGTGTGTTCAGGGGACAGGCAGCTAGCGGATAGTAGGAGATGTTTGCTGTATGTGAAAAAAAAATTTAGGCCTAAAAAACAAGTGACATCGCTTAGAGAACCTCTAAGTCCTGTTTTGTTTGAGTTTCACTGTTGGGTCTCGTATGTGTGTCTTCATCCTCGTCATCGTATGTGTTGCTCAACCCCAGCGTGACACAAATCCAATCGCTTCTGGCCAACTGTCATATGCGTGTTTCAGAGAGGGTCGAGTTTACACTTGACATAAACACAAGCATGTTTTGAAGCGTGATGTAAGCGGGCTGTGAAGTTTGCATGAGAAGTGACACAGAACCACAGAGGACAATACTTCTCATATGAGCTTTACAACACTCTTAAGCCGAGCTTCATGACATGCTTACAGTATGTTTACCTTAAGTGTAAACTTGACCCTCTCATGAATATGCATTCAACAGTTGGCCAGAAGTGATGCTTTGTACTAAAAAAATAATAGTATGTTTCTCAATACCCACCTATCTTTTGCTTTAGAATATAAAATTTTTCTAGAAATATTTGTGTTTCTCACCTGCAGAAAGAAAGTCAGACACTGTACATTCAGGTTGGAATGAGGGTTGGTAAATAATGGGTTGAACCATCCCTTTAACTAAACCCCTTTAAACCTGGCTCTCTAAGTCTGAATTGCCAAAACGTGTACAATGTGAAACAACGCAGTGCTAAAAAGTTACAGATGCTTGTTTAGTAACTCACCACAAATCGTGAACTACCTCAACTTTCAACTGCAGTGTTCAGTGACTGATTTATCACTGAGTCACTGAGTGGGAATTATCAGTGACTATAATTCCCACTCTGCATTTTCCTTTTAGTGTTTTGTCGTAGATTTATATTAAGTTTCAGAAGTCTTAAATACATAATTGTGCACTCCACTTGTCCAATCGATGTTATTAACCTTATGCAAATAAGAACGTTACAGATGTACAGTGCGATAAACTAAAATGACCCTGGGTTTATCTTACATGTCTGCATATATAAATGAATGAAACCTGTATTATTAATGATATTGTACAGAATGAGGGTGCAGTGTCAGTCCTCAAAGAGTGTGTGACAATGAGACCACAGGACCCCATCCCACCTCTGCTTGCAGCGAAAGTGTGCATCAACCAGCTACACTGGGTGAGAAAAACATTTACATTTAATTACCCAAAGCGACTTACAAATGAAGAGAGCAATAGAAGCAGTCAAATCAACAATATGCAAATGTCGTGACCAAACTCAGGTAGACCTGCGCAGCACACGTAGCACGGATTTTTTTAATATATAATAGATATACAACTACTCAAATATGTAAATATGTATCATGGTTTACACAAAAATAGTAACTGTTTTCAGCATTGATAGTAATCGGAAAGTCCTTGAGTGCCAAATCAGTATATAATAATAGTATATATAATAATGATTTCTGAAGGATCATGTGACACTGAAGACTGGAGGAATTATGCTGAAAATTCAGTTTTGTATCGCACGAATAAAAATTTGAAAGTAATTCACATAGAAATCAAATCTATTTTAAATTGTAACAATATTTTTAAAAAAAGTTCTGTAGTTTTGATCAAATAAATGCAGCCCGAGTGAGCATAAGAGACTTATTTCAAGAACATAAAAAAATCTTTTTGAATCATAGTGTACTTTCCAGCAAAATGATTAAATATGATGAAGACTATGAAATTAAATAAGCAATGTGCATTTCAGGTAAATTCATTCATTTTGGCATCTATAAGTCCTTAAATCCATAAATCCTAATACCTAAATCCTATATAATCCTAATATATTTATATGAATACTAGCTATTCTTATAACTTTATTATTTATGGTATAAAAAACATTAAATCTGTATTTTCAGTTTTTTTATAATATTCAGTGTACAGTATCAGATTCAATCACTAATAATTGACCTCTGTGTTACAACATTAGTAATGTTGCCACACTAATAAGACAATGTAATGTACAGTCACGACACTATCAAGCAAGTACACAGTACAGCCCTGTTGAGATTAGGGCACATCTGGTAGAGGCGTAGAATACAGACCGCATGCCATAAGAGGCTTATAGCACAATAGGGCCGTATAGCCACAGAAACGTAATGCATAGGCTTTAATGTCAGATAGCACGCCATCCCAGTCACACTTCAGAGCATCCCTTTATCATCCCTGCTTCAAAACATCTCCTCAGGCACTTGTCCTTGATGCTGATTCATGTCAGCATGTCTAGCATTTAAATGAATGAATATCATACGACATTAAGTCAGCTTATTATGCTCATATGAATGATATATAATGTGAGTGCATGATTACATGTAGGGATTTGTCACACTTTGGCATCAAATTTGGGCAGTTGACTTGACCTAAAAAGTTTTCTTTTTCTACACTACGCTTTATAGATCAACAATTTGGAATGAATACATTTTTTTATGGGTTTAAAAGACGTTTCTTTTGCTCACCAAGACTCAACAAAAAACACAAAAGAGTAAATTAAAGTAATATTGTGAAATATTATGACAATTTAAAGTAACTGTTTACTGTTTTATTATATTTTAAAATGTAGTTTATTCCTATTATGGGAAAGCTGAATTTTCTGAATTGACACATGATCCTTCAGAAATCATAATATGTTGATTTAGTGCTCACTTATTATTGGTACTCAATTATTAAAAATGGTTCTTCTTATTATTATTATTATTTAAAAAACTGCTTATATTTTCCAAAAAAGATTGTGGAAACCGTGTTAAACATTTTTTTTAGGATTCTTTGATTGATAAAAAGTTCAATGAACAGCATTTATTTGAAATTCAAATCTTTTGTAACCTTAAATAAATGTCTTCAATGTCACTTTTGATCAATTTAATGCATTAAAAAAAAATAAAAAAATTAAGCGGCACACCTGTTTTCAACATTCAACATAATGATGATAAATGTTTCTTCAGCACCAAATCAGCATATTACAATGATTTCTGAAGGATCATGTGACACTGTAATAATGCATGGCTGCTGAATTGTGTATATTAATGACACATTTTATGTAAAATATTGTTATTTTTTTATTTCGCTCATGCTTTTGTTCAAAGTGCCTATGTATAGTTTATGGTCAATGATGATGTTGGGTTCAAACTCATAACCTTTCATTTCCTGCTTATGTCTTTATCCACTACACTTCAGCTCCAATATATCACATCATCACAAGTTGATAACCACCGATATAAATGATCTAAATGTCTAATGCATGTTTAAATGTGTGTGTCAGCTGGAGGATGCCGTGTCCCTCGCTGCAGGTGTGGTTGCTTTAGGAGAGTGTGCTGGCGAGTCTCTTCCCCAAGCTCATCTGGCCATAGGACTGTGCCGTAGTATGCAGGCAACTGACGGTAAGCCCGTTTTTTCCTTCTCTGATAAAATCAGACAAAATGAGCCAGGGCCCCAGCCGTCCTCAGCTGCTCTCTGCTCCCTCTCTCATGTCTGCGGTGACTCACTGTTTAACTGTGTGTTTGCAGCCACTCTGAAAGCAGACCGCGATGAGTTCAACAGAAGAGCGCTGCAGTCACTACGGAAGTACGCTTGATGTTTACCTTTTCCACTCCAGATTGTGTTAAGGAGGCTTCAGCCACCCACTTTGTTTTGGAATTGTTTGGACTCTTTAAGCCTTTCCTAAACCCCGTCTAAGTTGATTGCAGAACTGTTATTAATATTAAAACACACTGATATTAATTTTATCCTCAAAACTACACCACTGTTGAAAAAGTTTGGGGTCCGTAAGTTTTTTTTTAATGTTTTTGAACATCTCTTAAGCTCACCCATGCTGCATTTATCTGATCAATAATCAGATAAAACAATAAAAAACAGTAATGTTGTGAAATATTATTACACTTTTAAATATCAGTTTTCAATTTAATATATTTTCAAAAATATAATTTATTCCCATCATTTCTCCAGTCTTCAGTGTCACATGATCCTTAAGAAATCATTCTAATATGCTGATTTGCTGCTCAGGAAACATTTCTTATTATTATCGATGTTGAAAACAGTTGAGCTGCTTCATATTTTTGTGCAAACCATGATACATTTTTTAGGATTCTTTGATGAATAGAAAGTTCAAACGACAACAGCTGTTCAACAGCATTTATTTTATAAATAGACATTTGTAACAAATATAAAAGACTTTACTGCCATTCTTGATCAATTTAATGAGTCATTGGTAAATAAAATTAATTCTTTAAAAAAATCTTACTGACCTTTTGAACAGTAGTTGGTATATACTGTATATACTTTATATTAAAAATGTGTACTGTCAATAGAAGAAAATAATCACG
This sequence comes from Chrosomus eos, assembly GCA_036326025.1. NCBI lineage: Eukaryota > Metazoa > Chordata > Actinopteri > Cypriniformes > Leuciscidae > Chrosomus > Chrosomus eos. Next base: position 27,681,567 of record CM070833.1, on the reverse strand, counting down.
TCATTGATCAGTCTATATAAAAAACACTGAAACTGAGACAAATTTGGTGATTGTAAACGTAACAAAATCACATTTACAGTAAGCATATTTTTTAAAATATTATAATCATGGAATCTTTTAAACCCATGACTAAATTTAAGGTTTAACATTGAATCGTTTCTGTTCATTTACACTAATGTAATCTGTTGCAATCGGTTTCAAATTAAACTGTTTTTAATCCTGTTACTATGTAATTTAATATCAGAGTTAATTCCAGCGTGTAAGCTTTGCTTAGGTCAGTTGTGAGATGACTGGCAGATGTCAGAAGTGATGAAGACTTCACATAGACTTGTTTTTTGACTGCAGAGCACAATCGCTGGATCCTCAGGACCATCAGATCTCCTTCTGCCTCTCTCTGCAGCTCGCTCTGGTTCGACAGGTTAGCATGCTAACACATCAATCTTGCTGACTAGATGCGAATCGCATGATGATATCAGATTTCTGTTTTTCATATATTCCAAGAAAGAAAATTTACCTTAATCTCTCTCTTTATTTTGGGCATTTTTGTAGCTTTTGTTTACACATAATGTGACTGTCAAGGTCACATAATTGTGTGAATAGGTCATTTTCTTATCATATTTTGAACATGTTACTGAATGTATGTGCAATATTCCGCCTGTTATTTCAGTCAGTGCTGGTCCCTAATGTGACCTCTTGTGTTTGTGGTAGGTGTCAGAAGCGATGAAGCCGTTGGAGTTGGCTCTGAATGTTCGTGGGGATGATCTGCACTCTCTACACCTGCTGGCTCTACTACTCAGTGCCCAGAAACACTACACACACGCCCTTGATACGCTCAAACTCGCCCTTAACCAGCACCCGGACAACTTTAAGTATGTTTATATTGTTTCTGTTCTATTTAAAGGGATATAGTTCACCCAAAAATTTTAATTCTGTCATCATTAACCCTCTTGTCATTCCAAATCTGTATGACTTTCTTCTGTGGAACAGAAAAAATTATATTTGAAGAAGCAAACAGTTTGGCTTATCATTGACTTCCATTGTATGGACAAAAACACTAAGACATATTATATACTCTTTTATATTATTTTTGGTGAATATTATTTTGTTTAGCTTTTCACAGTGTTTCAAAGCAACTTTACTGGGAAATATTGTTATATTAGTGTCTTAAATTCTATAAGGACTTCAATTAACCCCAATAAATATCCGCTTTAAAAAGCAAAATATCAAAACCAGTGGCGTCTGAAAGCAACTGCTGGATCTCAGTTCAGAACTGACTTCACTTTTCTGAGTCAGTTTTGCATTTTTAGATTTTAATCAGCTGATTTTGCAGCGATTTTTACTGGACATATGAATTCAGAAGTTAGTAGGTATAGGTCATCACATGATCTACTAACGTTTGACGATGCTTGTCTTATTTTTCAACTGTAAATGTTCTAAAATACTATAATTTTAAGCGTAAAATACTTTTTTACTTGAAAAGTGTGCTTGTGCACGTTTTCCTCAATTTTTTCAGTTTTTACATCACCATGTGGGGTCAGTATTGCTCTCAGTGACAGGCAGAGATGAGAATGGCGAGAAAATAATTAGGATCATGGTCATGTGTGAGAGCAACACACAGTATTTAAAGACCCCCAGCATTTCTTGCACACTGAATCTATTGTGTGTGACTGAACACAATGGTCAAATTGTCACACATTTCTCATTCCAAGAACCTCTGCCTCTGGAGAAAACAAATCTTCACTTTATAACTGGAAAAAGTTAGCTCCACTTTCTAGAAACTCTTTTAACATATGGGAGAAGGAACCGTTGAACCAGGGTAAACTAAAATCACTTTTAATCACCTTTTTTAACTTCCGTAATCTGAAATATTTTTCTGAGTGAAACAAGTTTTCCATCAAATTGATCGTGTCATGAACAGTGAGCGTTACATCACATAATGGAACCAGATGTTTAGAGAGGAGAGCTGGAAACCAAGAGGTTTCCAGTGTGGAAATTTGTGGAAATTTGTTCGAGAGGTGGAGCACGTTATTACATTTTGTGACTGTGAAGATTATGACGACAATTTGAAATAACAAAGCTTGTTCACAATAAGGCCAGTAGTATCCATTTTTATTTCATGTTTCTTTAACTATTCAGGTTTTAGTGCTTTTTAGTACTCTTTTTAGTCATCTTGTTCCCTTGTCTTCACCTGCACCTGGTCTCCAGTTGTTCCCTGAACTCAAGTCCAGTTCTCCTGGCCCAGTGTTTTTATATATATATATTAGATGGAAAAACAGAAAACTTAAATGAAAATTGGAAATGCTGCCTTGGCACCAGACTGGACAACTAGTTGTCTGTCACGTCATACAGTGTGCATACAAATGCTCCTCTCTCCACACAGATACTGTATGCTGCTGTCGGTTAATGAAGATTTGACAGATAACCTCGCGACTCAATTTACCATTCGCAAAGACCCGCCCCCTTTAGTTACTGTTGCTATGTCGTCAAGCCACGCCACACCATGTTCTCACACAGTGAAATATACATCGCCGAGCAAAGAGGACACTGACAGACAGGACAGACCAGATTACTTTTGATATGAAACAACGTTCTCAACGTTCAAATTTGGTCATTGTTTTTAAAAATGTTAACAATAAATATTGTTTTGTGGCTCTATAATGTGTTGTGACAGATCGCTGTAGAGCCTCTTAAAGCTGCTCGTGAACCGATCATCTCTTCCTTCTAGTTAATTTATAGCATCAAATAAACATGAAAGAACTTAATAAGGAATGCTGTTTTAACCGCGGAACGACATCAGTTACACTCCGTTTTTTTAAGTTCAAATCCACCGACATTAATCTACTAACTCTCCTGACTGCTTGGTCGGACAAAAATGGCGGATTCAGCGGATGGCTGATTATGATTGGTCAGATCGCTTGTAAATCAAACTCCCTGCGAAGTGTCATTTGGACTCATGTCTTGTCAAAAGTGATAAGACTTGTCAGTGATGGACGTCGCCATCTTTGATATTACTTTGGTTCCGGGTCACTCCCTGCTGAAAAATCCAGAATTGCTGGTTATCAGCATAAAATATATTTTGCATGCTGGTTCCCAGCACGGGATGTTGGTGGACCAGCATATGTTGTCTTTTGATTCCAGCAAGACCACAACAAAACTTGCTTATGTGTTAAAAGTTGTTGAAGTCTGTTTGAAGTCACCGTTATGGTGATTAGTGTTTCATTATGTGACTTTTAGTTGGTTACTTTGCCCTAGGCCTTGGCCCATACCTTTTACTATAAACATTTTTGGGGATCAATGACTGAAAGCTAGATTTTGACATGGGAGTTTCAAAATTACCATTAAAGTATTTAAAAACAGCAAATTACAATTTTCATTATCAATAGTTCTTTCTTTGCAAGAGCTCTTCTCATAAACCCTGTTATTGAACAAACTGCTTATGCTGTTATTAGGCTTTTTTCTTTGTTTTCATATCTCTAAATATTTTTGTTTTGCGATGTACACAAGCTCTTTTTAGCTGATTTCTGTTTAGATCCTTTGAAACATAAGACAAATCCTTTGATACTTCAAAACGTTTCACCAGTTAAAATTTTAACTTTGTTTAAAACTTCAGATGACATTGATTAATAATTTAACCATAACTAAAACAATTAAAATTCAGTTCTACTGTCAACAGAGGAAACTAAATAAATAACGTTTTAATCATTTTATAATTATACATTTCAATATATCATGCTTTAAGCTTTCCTTTACATCACTGTGTTAAAAATAGGAATATACCAGCAAAAACAATGCTTGTCCCCAAACACTGTTTACATACAGACAACTGGCCTACTCACCCCCCCCCCCCCCCCCCCCCCAGACACACACATACAAGACCATGCTGAACCAGCTTCACCACTTCTGTTTTGCTTGAGAACAGCATGAATATTTTTTTTGTCCACCAGCCTGGACCAGCTTGGAAATCCTGCTGGTTTATGATGGATCTTTCAGCAGGTCTGGTAAGAGAATACAGGCTTGACTCCTGTTGCAATTTCATACAGATGCTACTGTAAGTTACTGAACGGGACATTTTAAGTCTTACACCTGTAAGTAAATGCGGTTGTCAATCCCAAAACTGACTGTGAACGTAGCCCGTGTGTACTTCATCACTACACTACAGCTGATCCAGCGCAACAGCACACCGCAGATTGAGCGTCTGCCAGTCAGAGCGTCTCGCTGCTCTTTCTCACTGGTGTGAATGCTCTGCTGCCCCTGTTTACACACACATTCTTAATAGCACAGATCCGCGCACACACCTTCACAATCATCTCGCTTCACCCCTCCACCCTCCAGCTCACACAGACGTCACCCACTCGCTGTACCTTGCTTAAAAGAGACAGTTCAGGGGAAGATGAATGTCCCCAGACAGGCTGCAGAATTGCTAGTTTCTGTCAGAAGCAACTGAAGCATTGCCCAATGATGGAGAACTGGGGTTGATAGTGGTTGAACCAAGGAGGTCTGTAATACCCGGTGAAAATTATCTGTTAGCATTCACACATCTCATTGGCAGTTGGTCTTCTGTGCATTCAGCTCTGGAAGGACCATCCAATTCCAGAAACATTTATTGACACTGTAAAAGTCTGACTGACACTCTGGAACAGGAAAATTACGTCCTAGGCTGATTGGCTGATGGAAGCATATTTAGTTGTTCCAGACTATTACGTCAAAGTCAGTAGACCAAAGATGATTAGTTAACTCTGAACACAGCCACATACCCAATGATAAAGTGTGTTCACACATACTGTTGGTTATTCTGAGTTTTTCTTCTGAAATGTGTAACTTTGGTTTCAGTGTTATTGCATAAGTTGTTATTTTTACTTTAAACGTGCAAATGTTCTGATATGAATTATCTTTATTTTCTTTTTTTTACATCACAAAAAACAGCTGTTTCTGCAGGGGTGTGTAGACTTTTTAGATCCATTGTATACTATATATTATTTAATCTTGAATAAAATTATTGTATTTTGTTCCTCCTCTAAAACAACTATTTTTCATGAACCAATCAATTTCTAGATTATTCCCTTGTTTTTCTAGGTCTAGAGTACATGTGTTGATTATATTTAATTTTGTCTTTTGCAAAAATCTTGTGAATATTTGATATATCGCCCAGTCCTATGTTTATTTTTTTTATGTTATACAGTACAGTTCATAAGTTTGGGGTTCATATGATTTTTTTTTTTTTTGATGTTTTTGAAAAAAATATCTTATGCTAACCAAGGTTGCATTTATTTGGTCCAAAATCCAGCAAAAACGTTGTGAAGTAATTTTAAAATAACTGTTCTCTTACGAGAGTATCTCTCGTACTGCGTAATATCTTACGCTATGGGGAAAATTCTTTTCCACGAGATATTGAAGCCAAAAATTATCCTTAATTTTTTATTAATGTAAAACGCTTTGCAGCAGCAAGCAAACCTAGGCGAGACAGCTCGCGCGCCTATTGGCTGCTCTGCGGCAATAGCAGCAGCCTATCGAGAGAGGCTCTGCATGACGTCACGACGAATGGGGGCCTTTCGCGCCCATATCGTCACGTCCCGCCAGAAAGGGCGTGGTCTCGCCCTATATCTAGGCTCGATAGCTGCTCTTACGTCGATTTTCATCTCTTCAGCGAAGCCTCCCGCATCGCTGGATCCAGAGTGAGAAGCCGCGCCGTCGACCTGTAGCCTTCAGCGGGACGTGCCATGAGCCTGGAGTCGCTGGCCTCGCCGCCTTCAGCCGCCGTACCTGCTGCGCTTTCCGGCGTTTATATCCTTTCCTCTGCCTAGAGTGTGTGTGTGATTGCATTGCTGCCTTTTTTTCCCACCCCTCTAAAAGAGCGGCGTCTTTTTAAAGATGCCTTCCTGTGGTTCTTGCCGAGCCCCACTCAGCGATGAGGACCGCCATGTCATCTGTGTGTCCTGCCTGGGTGAGGATCACGCGGCCATCGCGCTCGCTGACGGCGGATGCCATCACTGTGAACGTTTGCCTATGGTGACTCTGCGGACTCGCCTAGCTTCGTTCTCCGAGCCCGCATCCCAGCCTGCCGTGACGCCGCGCCGCAAGAAGCGCCGCGCCCAGCGCGCGCCCGAGTTATCTCCAGCCCGCCAAAGCTCGCCGGTTCGCCCGCCAGCTTCGCCGGCTTCGCTCGAGTCGCTCACGGACGGACAGCGGCCGCCGTCCGCCGCCGCATCCGCCATCGAGTTGGACGACAACACCGAGGCATGTTCTCTCTTGGCTTCGGATAGCGAGGATTGGGCGAGCTCCGTGGACTTCCCCTCCGCTAACGTTTCCCGCCAACCCTCTGGGAAGAGAGCCGGCATTGAGACTGAGCTGATGCGTCTGCTCACCAAGGCCGTGGAAAGCATCGGCCTCGATTGGGAGGCACCCACGCTGCCGCCGCGCAACAGATTAGACGGGCGCTTTCTCGGGAAAGACGAGGCTCCGTCAAAATCTAGGCCCGCGCCCTTCCTCCCGGAACTTCACGAGGAGGTTGCAAAGTCGTGGAAGGCCCCCTTTTCCGCCAGGATGCGTACCTCTACCTCCGCGGCATTCTCCGCTGTCGACGGTGCGGGAAGTAGAGGTTACCTCGCCATTCCTCCGGTGGAGACGGCTGTCGCGTCGCATCTCTGCCCGCCCTCCGCTGGACGGCGTGTTCAGACAACGCTCCCGTCCAAAGCCTGTCGAGTGACATCATCGCTGCACGGACGCGCTTACACCGCAGCCGGGCAGGCAGTCTCAGCGCTGCACACGATGTCTATTCTGCAGATCTACCAGGCAGACCTCCTCCTCAAACTGGACGAGGAGGGACCCGGCGCTATCTGTGTGGCGGACCTGAGGAGCGCTACGGACCTCGCTCTACGCGCTTCTAAAGCCGCTGCACAAGCCATGGGGCGGAACATGGCCTCTCTCGCCGTTGCCGAGAGACACTTATGGTTGACGCTGTCAGAGATGACGGAAGCCGAGCGCTCTGTGTTCCTCGACGCGCCCATTTCCCCGGAGGGCCTTTTCGGAACGGCCGTCAAAGACTTCGCGGACAGGTTTGTTGAGGTGCAGAAGACTTCTCAGGCTATGAAGCACTTCCTGCCGAAGCGCTCGAGCTCCGCTACAGGCCGCACCAAGCCGCCTGCTTGCAGCTCTCAGCCCCAGCCTGCACCGCCGCCGCCGCCGCCGCCTCACAGCGCCGCCAGGCCCGGGATCAGAGACCGCGGTCTCGCTCCGCCGGACGCCTCCCCCCTCACCGCGGGCCCCGGCCGAGGATTGAGATCAAGCCCGAGGCCTCAAAGTCTTCCTAGCCGCCCTAGGAAAACGACGGTGTTCAGATCCCGCTGCGGCCGGATTTCCACCAAAACTTCTCGCTCGTTCAGTCCCATGCGTTGTGACTGTCCCAGTGTATTTTGCAGTGAAGCAGCCGGTGTCTCAGCCCGCTTGCCTGCACACAAAAGCTGTTTTTACGGCTACCCAGATAAATCCAATAAAGAGTGTATTTTCTGGTGTTCCGGCCTCGGCCGATGGTGTTATGAGTGTTGTAAGAATGCCCACGTCCCAGTGCCCATTCCCACACCCAGACACAGCCCGCCACGGTGCAGGGCTCGCACAAATAAAATCGACTCCGGTCGATTGTGCAAACAATGTAGTGAACGCGCCCATATCCCTATGCCCACTTACACTACACGCTGCGTGTCCCTCGGTTTCTGTAAAAACGAAACCAACACACATTCAGTCGGCCCTAAACGACAGTGTTTTCAGTGCAGCAAATGTGCCCGCGGTCCCGCGCCCACATTTCCTCACAGACACGCCGAATCCACGGGATTCGCCCCGCTCGCTCTCTCGGCGCCACCCGCCTTAGAGGAGCTGAGCGCGGCCAGGCTGCCCCTGTGATCAGCGCGCCCCCCGCCTCGAACGCTGTAAACACGGCGCTGTGTTCCCAGCACACACGGACTCTCGTGCCGCCGCTTTCCCGCGGCCAGAGCCCAGATTTCATTCTACCCCTAGCTATTCGCGCGGATGCGTGGTCAAGGCTTCCCGGGGTATCAGAGTGGGTGCTGAACACTATAAAGAGAGGCTATTCGCTACAATTCGCTCGACGCCCTCGCCGTTACACGGCGCGCGTCGAAACTACGGTGAAAAGCGAAGTATCTCATCTACTTCGAGCCGAGATAGCGAAACTACTGAGGAAAGGGGCTATAGAACCTTTATCTCAGGCTCAGAGCGAAGGGGCTTATACAGCAGATATTTTCTGGTACCGAAGAAAGATGGTGGGTTCAGACCCATTCTAGATCTGAGGCAGCTGAACAGAGCGCTCGTGAAGCGCCAGTTCAGAATGCTTACGACCAGGAAAATCCTCGCGCAAGTGCGCCAAGGAGACTGGTTCATGTCAATAGATCTGAAAGACGCGTATTTCCAAATACAAATAGCGTCCCATCACAGGCGATTCTTGAGATTCGCCTTCGAGGGCCAGGCATATCAATACACAGTCCTGCCGTTCGGCCTGTCCCTAGCACCCCGTACGTTCACGAAGTGCATGGACGCGGCCCTCGCCCCCCTGAGACTTCGGGGCATGCGAGTTTTGAACTACTTGGACGATTGGCTGATTCTAGCTCGTTCACGAACGGAGCTCTTAGAACACAGGGCCGCATTACTCAAGCACCTCGAGGAGCTGGGCCTTACAGTCAATTGGGCGAAAAGCTCACTGCTCCCCAGTCGGAGGATTTCCTTTCTGGGAACAGTGTTGGACTCGCTATCCATGACGGCACGCCTGTCACCAGAGCGCGGATTGAATATTCAGCACGTCGCGAAATCCTTCCGCCACGGCTCTATAGTCCCGCTCAGAAGGTTTCAGAAAATGCTGGGTCTCATGGCCTCAGCAGCCTCTGTACTCCAGTTGGGCCTGCTCCGCATGCGCCCACTGCAGCTATGGCTAAAAGCACGAGTTCCCCCCAGGGCGTGGACCGCAGGTCTGTTTCGCCTCAGGGTCGACCTTCAGTGCATTTCGGCTCTGAAACCATGGAAAGCCAGCAGCCATATCACCCTGTAGCCCATATCACCCTGTAGCATGCGCCCACTGCAGCTATGGCTAAAAGCACGAGTTCCCCCCAGGGCGTGGACCGCAGGTCTGTTTCGCCTCAGGGTCGACCTTCAGTGCATTTCGGCTCTGAAACCATGGAAAGCCAGCAGCCATATCACCCTGTAGCCCATATCACCCTGTAGCATGCGCCCACTGCAGCTATGGCTAAAAGCACGAGTTCCCCCCAGGGCGTGGACCGCAGGTCTGTTTCGCCTCAGGGTCGACCTTCAGTGCATTTCGGCTCTGAAACCATGGAAAGCCAGCAGCCATATCACCCTGTAGCCCAAGACTGGTTGCCCACTGAAGCTAAGCAGGGCTGAGCCTGGTTAGTACCTGGATGGGAGACCTTCTGAGAAAACCAGGTTGCTGCTGGAAGAGGTGTTAGAGAGGCCAGCAGGGGGTGCTATCCCTGTGGTCTGTGTGGGACCTAACACCCCAGTGTAGTGATGGGGACACTATACTGTCAAAATAGCACCGTCCTTCGGATGAGACGTTAAACCGAGGTCTTGACTCTCTGTGGTCACAAAAAATCCCAGGATGTCTTTCGAAAGAGTAGGGGTGTAACCCCGGCATCCTGGCCAAATTTGCCCCTTGGCCTCTGTCCATCATGGCCTCCTAATAATCCCTATATACTGATTGGCTTCATCACTGTCTCCTCTCCACCAGTAAGCTGGTGTGTGGTGAGCGTTCTGGCGCAATATGGCTGCCGTCGCATCATCCAAGTGGATGCTGCACATTGGTGGTGGTTGAGGAGATTCCCCCCCTTCTATGTAAAGCGCTTTGAGTGTCCAGAAAAGCGCTATATAAATGTAATGAATTATTATTATTATATTATTATAAAGCAACCGACTGGTATCAGTCAGGTGTGAGTCTGGGGATCCCCTCGAGTGTGAAGGTGGTGTCTACGGACGCCTCCACTTCGGGGTGGGGAGCGCTGCTCGAGGGCAGACCGCTAGCTGGCCTATGGTCAGTGCGGGAGAAGCTCCTTCACATAAACTGCTTGGAATTAATAGCAGTCGACAAAGCGCTAAGGCGCTTCTGTCCCCAGATAATAGGCCACCACGTATTGGTCCAGTCGGACAACATGTCAGTGGTGGCATACATAAATCGCCAGGGCGGCGTCAGGTCCCGAAACCTTTACAGGCTGACGGAACGCCTCCTGGTCTGGGCTCAGCACAACCTGCTCTCGCTGAGAGCGGCGCATGTGCCTGGTCACCTAAATGTGGGGCCAGACAGGCTGTCCAGAAACAACGTCCCAGCAGGAGAATGGTCTCCGCACCCGCAGACGATCCAGCTGCTGTGGGAAACGTTTGGCAAAGCGCAGGTGGACCTGTTCGCGTCCCAAGAAAACGCTCACTGCCCGAGATTCTTCTCGAAAAGCCGGGACGCGCTGGCCCATGTTTGGCCCCGCCGCCCTCTATATGCTTTTCCCCCTGCTCTACTCCTCGAAGTGGTCTGTGTTCTCTGCTTGGTGTCAAGCGCAGGGCGTTTCACCTGTAGACTGCGGGGTTACGGAAGTGCTTTCCTTCCTTCAGGAGCTACTGGATAAGGGCAGGTCCCCTTCCACGCTCAAAGTATACGTGGCGGCCATAGCAACGTTTGCAAAACCGGTGTCTGGCCAGTCACTAGGAAAGAGCGACTTAGTCGTGCGTTTCCTTAGAGGAGCTCGGAGGCTAAACCCTCCCAGGCCCCCTTCAGTCCCGACATGGGACCTTTCCACGGTCTTGGAGGCCACCACGTATTGGTCCGGTCGGACAACATGTCAGTGGTGGCATACATAAATCGCCAGGGCGGCGTCAGGTCCCGAAACCTTTACAGGCTGACGGAACGCCTCCTGGTCTGGGCTCAGCACAACCTGCTCTCGCTGAGAGCGGCGCATGTGCCTGGTCACCTAAATGTGGGGCCAGACAGGCTGTCCAGAAACAACGTCCCAGCAGGAGAATGGTCTCCGCACCTGCAGACGATCCAGCTGCTGTGGGAAACGTTTGGCAAAGCGCAGGTGGACCTGTTCGCGTCCCAAGAAAACGCTCACTGCCCGAGATTCTTCTCGAAAAGCCGGGACGCGCTGGCCCATGTTTGGCCCCGCCGCCCTCTATATGCTTTTCCCCCTGTCTCACTCCTGCCTCAGGTGTTGGAGCGAATCAGGAGGGAGGGATGCCCAGTGCTACTCATAGCTCCGCTCTGGACAAACCAGTCGTGGTTCCCTGTCCTGATGCAGCTGACCAGCGCTGCCCCATGGCCTTTACCGTTGAGGAGAGACCTCCTCTCTCAGGCGGAAGGCTCGATTTGGCATCCTCGCCCGGATTTGTGGTCCCTGCACGCATGGGCCATCAACGGGTACCCGCTGACCTCCCAGAGGGAGTGTTAAACACGATCGCGCAGGCTAGAGCCCCGTCTACCAGACGGCTCTACTCCTCGAAGTGGTCTGTGTTCTCTGCTTGGTGTCAAGCGCAGGGCGTTTCACCTGTAGACTGCGGGGTTACGGAAGTGCTTTCCTTCCTTCAGGAGCTACTGGATAAGGGCAGGTCCCCTTCCACGCTCAAAGTATACGTGGCGGCCATAGCAACGTTTGCAAAACCGGTGCCTGGCCAGTCACTAGGAAAGAGCGACTTAGTCGTGCGTTTCCTTAGAGGAGCTCGGAGGCTAAACCCTCCCAGGCCCCCTTTAGTCCCGACATGGGACCTTTCCACGGTCTTGGAGGCCATGAAAGGTGCCCCATTCGAGCCAATCCAGTCGTCAGACATGAAAAACTTGTCTTTCAAGACAGCGTTTCTTATGGCTCTCGCTTCAGTGAAGCGCGTAGGGGACTTGCAAGCGCTCTCAGTAAGCGCGTCATGCATGGAGTTTGGACCTAATGACTCAAAGGTCATACTCAAACCGAAGCACGGCTACGTGCCGAAATCCCTCAACACACCGTTCAGGGCCCAGGTGATTTCCCTGTCTGCCCTTCCGGTTCTCAATGAAGAGAAGGACGCGAGTCTCCTTTGCCCTGTCAGGGCACTAAGGGCTTATGTGTCCCGCTCGTCTGGTTTCAGACAGACTGAGCAGCTTTTCGTTTCGTTTGGCGGCCGTGCTAAGGGACTTGCCGCTTCGAAACAGAGCCTATCCAGATGGATAGTCGGTGCCATAGCGCTGGCTTACACTTCTAAGGGCCTACAGTGCCCTTTGGGTGTTAGAGCGCACTCCACAAGAGGCATGGCCTCCTCGTGGGCATGGTCTAGCGGGGTTACCCTGCAAGATATTTGTATGGCCGCGGGCTGGGCCTCGCCGTCTACATTTATAAAATACTATAACCTGGAGGTTCCCGCCTTACAAGCTAAGCTTTTGGCGGTATAAAATTCAGTGCTATCTGCCCGCTGTGCGGCTCGGATACTGAGTTTGACCTGCGTATTGCTCACTGACTGGTACAGCAGCTCATTAAAATGTTGACACACTTGTGGCCACCCAGTTCAGGCTGAATGTTCACCCTGACGGTATGGTCTATTTGTCACATGATTAGCTCCTTTCGGATGCTATTTACAGGGAATGATGCTTCTAGCCTCTCTTCCCTCACTCTCTGTGAGTTTATGGTGATTATGCACTATATGCGCCCCGGGCTTCGGCCCCTGGGACTTTGGTGTTGGATCCCTACCAGCACGGCGTGTTGCATTGTGTTCCCCATAGCGTAAGATATTACGCAGTACGAGAGATACTCTCGTAAGAGAACGTACTCGGTTACTAACGTAACCTCGGTTCTCTCTAGAGAGGGAACGAGTACTGCGTATCTTGCCGTGCTTGGAATACGCTCTGGTTCGCTTCGGCGATGAAAACCGACGTAAGAGCAGCTATCGAGCCTAGATATAGGGCGAGACCACGCCCTTTCTGGCGGGACGTGACGATATGGGCGCGAAAGGCCCCCATTCGTCGTGACGTCACGCAGAGCCTCTCTCGATAGGCTGCTGCTATTGCCGCAGAGCAGCCAATAGGCGCGCGAGCTGTCTCGCCTAGGTCTGCTTGCTGCTGCAAAGCGTTTTACATTAATAAAAAATTAAGGATAATTTTTGGCTTCAATATCTCGTGGAAAAGAGTTTTCCCCATAGCGTAAGATATTACGCAGTACTCGTTCCCTCTCTAGAGAGAACCGAGGTTACGTTAGTAACCGAGTACGTTTTTTAATATATTTTAAGATGTAACTTATTTCTGTGATGCAAAATTCTCCGGTTACTAATGTAACTTCAGTTCCCTGAGATACGGGAACGAGCATTGCGTCAGTCACTCCGAATACTGAAGCCTGATTGGTTCACGTCTTGCACTTTTTCTCGACTGAACAGCAGTAACGTCGACTCGCGCATATGCACAGCAGCACGGCAGGATTCACAATACGAGTTTTCGTATCTCAGGGAACCAAGGTTACGTTAGTAACCACAGCATTCCCTTTTCAATACATTTCACTTCGCATTGCTTCAGTCTCTGATGCGTATGGGGAACGCACAGGAAAACACTGTGCTACTAGTGCAGAACAGAAGCTGAGTGAGGAGGCAGGCTAGAGTCAAGGACTTAGAATGCAGGGGCACAGAAACGGAGCCTGTGGATATGGTTATCTCCTTAGGAAAAAAACTCTTAGGGCGGAGAATCCGCACCTAATCCAGACAGAATCCGCGCCTGAAGAGTTGTAGAACCTGGTAAAGGTGGACGGCGAATACCAGCCGGCCACCGCACAGATGTCAGCCATGGATATTCCGCTAGACCAGTGTTTCTCAACCCCCAACACTGCACGTTTTCTTGGTCTCCCTAATCAAACACACCTGATTCAACTCATCAGCTCATTATTACATGGGGATATATGTGATAATGAGCTGATGAGTTGAATCAGGTGTGTTTGATTAGGGAGACAAAGAAAACATGCAGTGTTGGGGGTCCTTCTGGAGCAGGGTTGAGAAACACTGCGCTAGACCATGCCCAAGAGGAAGCCATCCCTCTGGTCCATCCCATCCCTCCTACAAGTCCAGGGACTTGTAGGCTAGCGCTATTGTGTCAACTATCCAGTGGGGCAGTCTTTGCTTTGTGACTGCAGCCCTTTAGAGCATCCTCCGAAGCACACAAACAGCTGCTCTGATTGCCTGAATTGGCTAGAGCGCTCAATGTACACCCTAAGGGCCTGCACTGGGCGGATTGGGTGTGGTGTCCGTTCACCCTCAGCAGAGAGGAGAGCAGAATGTGAAATAACCTGAGCCTTAAAGGGTGTGGAGAGCACCTGCCTCGTCTGGGTTTATCGTCTCTAAAATCCAGTTTGACACGCCTGGAATGGCTTCTTAAGCCTGGCTTTGGGCGGCTGACCCTTGCGACATGATTTGTGAAGGTGCCTGTTTTTTATTTGGCTCGCTTTAAAGCCACCTCTAGAATTAGGGGGAGGGGGGTCATGGGGGGACAACTGCCAAGCAAGGTCCACGTCAATTTCCGACAATTCACGGCAGTTTTCAGTGTTGCCTGTAAATTGCCGTGTACTGTCGTAAACCTGAACTTCCACGACAATCTACAGTGACGCTTACTGAAGAAAATCCCACTTTTCATGCAGTGATGGTGGCTGCTGCTGGCTATGCTGCTGCTCCCGGCTGCAGGGTGTGAGAGAGAGTGGGTGTAGCTAGACTGGAGCTTTTAAAGGCTGGCCAACAGATCCAGGGAATTGGGGAAATGATGGGAGGAGCTTCCAGGATACCTGCAAAACAGGGCACAGAGTAACTTTGGACATAACACCTCCTCTCATAAGTAGGTTGCTCTAAAGCAACCACTCAGATGTCACAAAATAACACAAAACTAAACTGATTGTATATACGACCTAGACAGGGCATCTGCAAACACATTGTCCTTCCCACGGATGTGCTGGATGTCCAAATTAAACCCCTGCAAAAATAAACTCCATCGCATTAGCCGGGTTGGAGTTTTTCATCCTACCGAGAAAAACAAGAGGGTTATGGTCTGTGTAGACCACTAGGGTCTGACAGGAAGAGGTATAGACATCAAAATGAACCAGGGCAAGAATAAGGGCCAAGGCCTCTTTCTCTATAGTAGAATAATACTTCTGATGTACGTCAAACTTCTTAGAAAAGTAGCATACAGGATGCTCAACTCCCTCAGAATCCTCTTGGAGTAAGACACCCCCAACACCAGCATCACTAGTATCAACAGCTAGTTTAAAAGGCCTATCAAAATCAGGGGCAGCAAGAACAGAAGCACTTACTAACGGTGCTTTCAAGTTCTCGAATGCAAAGTGACACAAGCTGGACCAAGCAAACGGGACCTTTGGGCTGAGAAGGTTAGTCAAGGGAGCAGCAACGGTAGCAAAGTTCTTACAAAAGCTCCTATAATAGCCTGCCATCCCAAGAAATTGCAGCTGTAACCAGGTTAAAATTATATTTTCTTTTTTGTTGACCAAACCAAATTCTGATAAATATTGAAGAATATGTGTTTTATTAAGTTCATAACATGTTTTGTACGGTTTATATATTCAAACTGAAGTGTTAATACCTGTACTGTCACTTTAAGAGGTCTCAGTATTACGACGTCAAGCGGAAGGAGGTCTGGTCGGGCATACCACAAATACAGCGCCTCCAACGCCCGGACTGGATAGTGGGTTGGGAGGTGAACACATGGTCGCTTGAGGGTTGTCCGCCTTGGCGGGACTTGGTGCTCCTTCTCGTGCCCAAAGCATTAGTGACTGCTTGGGCTGCTCAAAATGGAAAGCGCTTAGCTGCGCGCAAGTGCTGCTTCACTTCTGGTCCGCTTTAGGCTGGGGCTGAGTGGGTGCGGGTGTGCTGCTGAGTCGATGATGGCGACCAATAAGCAGCAGAAGAACTCGCCTACTGAAGTAGGAAGTGGTCCATAGCCTGCAACGCCCTTCAGGCCAACTTGAAACGCTCAGCAAGCCTTGCAGAACCGAATAGGCTAGAGGAAGAGTCAGGGGAGTCAAGAAGGACTTGATCTCCAAGTTTACACTGCACAGACATGAACCAATCAGGCTTCAGTATTCTGAGAAAACAGACTGACGCAATGCGAAGTGAACCGTATTGAAAGGGAACTGAATTTTCAGCAACCATTACTCTACTCTTTAGTGTCACATGAGCGTTCAGAAATCATTTTAATATGCTCTAGAAACATTTATTAATATTAGTAATGTTGAAAACAATTGTGCCGCCTTAATATTTTTGTGCAATATTTTTTTCAGGATTCCTTGATGAATAGAAAGTTCAAAAGACTTTAAAATAGCAATCTTTTGTAACATTATACATATCGCTACTATCACTTTTGATCAATTTAATGCATCCTGGCTAATTAGAGGTATTCATATCTTAAAAAAGAAACTTCATTTTTATAACGTATCGTTAGGTTTTGACTAAAGTACTAAGCAGAAGTACTTCCTGCTTTTGTAGGAGCCAGAACGTTCTTATTCTGTCTCTTTTTTGGTTGGTGTTGCACTGTAGTTTATTAATCGTTCTTGTCTTTGTGTGTTTAGTCTTCTCTTTACCAAAGTGAAGCTGGAGGAGGTTTTGTTCGGACCTGTTGCAGCTTTACAGACCTGTGCAGAAATGCTGCAATTGTGGCAAAGTCGCTATGATTTTACCCGACTCAGGTAATGTGTCTATATGTCACGTCTCTGTTCCAAAAAAACTGATTTTGATATTCATTTTGCTCCGTTGTTCCTCTCTTCTTGTTACTTGTGCAAATGTCCTTTTTCCTTGGTTTCACTATGGGTCAAACAAAAGGCTGTGTCCAAGTAAGGCTGCATATCTCGGCTGCCACATCATCAAGCGCCGCTGAAGGCATTCTCAATTTGGAGCCTTCATTTCGTGTCCTTCATTCAGCTCATTTTGAAGGATGCATCAAGTGTATCCTTCGCGTTCTTCAATCACCCACAATCCATTGCACACATTCCAATTCACGAAAAAGAACTGACGGAAAATAAGTCGGCGCTGAGCTTGAGTTTTGAGTTCATTATGAAATGTAAGACCAAAATAATGTTTTCGGAGATGTTATCTTTTGTTTTGGTGTAAATTAATCACTTAAAGCAGAATTCGGCAACATCTAGTCTTCTTCGCATGATTTTCCCTTTTGTTGTCGCATGTTTTCCCCACGAGCTCCACCTACAGCTGTGGGCCGTATATTTCACAACACTATCGTAAAAAAAAACTCACTTGCGGCACCCTCCTCCCCCGTTCTACCGCTGCTCACGTGCATTTGTTATTATCGGAGCCGGCCAACTTTACTTGCGGAGCTGTCTACCGAGGTGGGTAATACGTCATACACAATATCATAGAACATTGACATGTACATTTTGTATTCTGTTATCAACCCGTAAAGCAGTTCGTGTTTCTCGCTCGTTCTCGTTGGTCTCAAGGTTGGTTTTCTGCCTGGGAACGCTGGGGGGAGCTAGGAAAGTCACCAATATCACCAGAACAGGTTGTTTAACCACCCAAATGATTTCTAGACAGCTTTATTAAGTTAAAAAAGTTACCAAGTTCTGCTTTAACACAAAACTGCCAATACTGTAAGCCACTGGGAGGCTACAGATGTTAGTCATTCACTGTACTGCATTAATATAAAGTCAGTTAATCAGATTTTTGGTACAAAGTACTTTTCCAAAATTAAGTTTTAATAGTATTTTTGTGCTGTGACCGTGGACGCTAGCTGAACACATGTGACGTGGCCTTACTAGACCGTCTCCTTCTATCGTTTAATACTGAGGTAGGGCTTTTACGTAGATAACGATGATAAGCTCTGGACATTTTTTTCTCAATATGGATTAATCTAACAGCCTATCACACACCAGAAATAAAGCGTCAACAGCTAGTCATGGCATGTCGCTAATAAGTGATTTCTGTGTGTGAATGAATCATACACAAACTCACACGCATGTCTCAATGTGTAAAGACATGAACACATGAAATTCATCTCCAGAGCTGCTTTGAGTCACTTCACAAGCTTTTCACTAGGAAAAACTACTCTCAAATACAAAGATCTTCACGAGTTTGGTTTAACTTCAAGAAATTATGACAGAAATACTGCCTATACTAAAATCATCATAGTACTGCCTATACGAATATCATACAACCAAGATATTTTTTCATCCATATTTTAAATGTTTACAGTTCTGTTGTGCAGCATCTTATTTGACAAATAGTTTTTTAATGTTTTGTTTTGTTTGATCATTTTATTAAATTGTTAAAGTTTATATACATTTGTATTAAATGAATTGTATTAAAAAACGGAATTTAGAAAAGGATTTAATGGGGCCCCAAATTAAAGGGTAGCTATACTGTGGAGTTTATTTTGGAACAAACAAGTTTATGTTTACATTTAGTTTGTATTTATAGCCCAGTATTTCCATGTGATAGAGATGTTGTGATTTCATGTGTTCCAGTGAGGAGGATGATACGAGTAGCATACCCCCTGATCCAGGCCCACTGAGCAGGAAACCCAGCGGACTCCATCTTACCCTCCCAGACTTCCAGGAGACAGAGACCGGTGTGTATCATGAGCATGTGTGATTGCATGTGTGTTTATGTTACTGAGATGTGTGTCATGATGTGTCAGGGTCTCAGAGCGCTCCGTCTCTCGCTGTGTCCCGTCTGGAACAGGCCATGTCGGAGGTGTCGGCCATCAGCTCCGCCCACAGACACGGCCCTGCCTACATTTGGACCACCCTGGAGCGCATCTGGCTGCAAGCAGGTACGTCCTAAGTGTAGACATTACACTTCTTTTTTGTATATCATTATTTCTTATATCTCTACATTTTATTATATTAACGTTAACCAGAATTAAATTACCGCTTTAATGTAGCTTTAGAAGGACATAATTTGCCTTATTTTCCTAGATGACGTCAGCTAAAAGTAAAGTGTTTCATATGCAGATCTTCTTACATTTGAATGAAATATCAAGGTTGTAATTGTTTTTTGAGATTTTTTTCTGTACTCATGTTGACTTTAATACATTTAGGAAGTCATTGACGTACTATGACATTATTTGGATGTTATTTTTGCGTTATTTATATGCTGCTCTGCATGAAATGCTTTTCCCAGGGATCTTATACTGGGTGTTTGTGCCCTCTTGTCCCCATTCCCAGCATTCCTCTGGCATGGGTTCATTTCCTGTCTAAAATGGGACATATCCTGGTTCTGTACAAATGAGTAAATGTGAGAGCACAAGAGCGGCCCATTGAAAGAATGGGCATGATGTCACACTGATAGTTCAAAATAGTACTGAGCGCAAGGGCCCACTAAACACAGTCCAACAAATAGCACATCTTTTTTTACATCAGCTGTCATTTCTAATCTGTCATGTTTTTATGTGCTTTGTATTAGAATAACATGTTATAATAATAAATAATTAAAATGTTTGAAATAAATATATTTTTTACATTTAAATGTTTACTTTCATTGTTATGCCACTCAGCATGTGTTGTCTAGAAAGAAATAGAAAGGCCTATCACAACTAAGTATGCAAATAATTACCAGAAAGAAGACCAGTGACACTTCAGTATGCAAATATTACAACAACGCCAGCACTGTTACATTTTGAATGTTGAACATTTCAACAAAATCAGTGGGAGATCTTATATTTTAAAACCAAAACATTCGCAAAATTTTGCTGTGGGAAAAGGACCATTGTCTGTTATCAATAGTGTATGAAATGCAGCTCACGCAAAGCGGTCACTTTCAAACCAGTGTTATTTTATTATTAAAGTATTTAATAATATTTTGAATTAGCTTTTATTTTTACATTTACAGTTTTTATATTAAAGGTGCAATAGGTGGTTCTCTACAGAAACATTTTTGTTATGCTGGTTGAAAGTCTCATTCTGATAGCAATCACTATGTTAAACGATCTAAATGTTTTTTGTATACATATAATATATCGCCTGTGGAAGGCGTAGGACCATAAAATGTTTGTTCAATTAGTGTACCACTGCGCAGCCTGTTCACACAGACATTATACGTCATCAGCACGTTTGGGCGCCGATTTGCAGTGAGGGTGAGATCGTTTTAATGCTAGCAGGCTAAAGTTAGCATTTCCCAGATCAACTATTGCACCTTTAAAGGGATACTCCACTTTTTTTGGAAATAGGCTCATTTTACAACTCCCCCATGGTTAAACAGTTGGGTTTTACCGTTTTTGAATCCATTCAGCCGGTTTTCTAATATTTAGAAGAATATCAGGAACCAGACAGTTTCTGGTCACATTGACTACCATAGTATATTTTATTCCTACTATGGAAGTCAATGAAACCAGAAACTGTCTGGTTACTGATATTCTTCTAAATATCAGAAAATCGGCTGAATGGATTCAAAAACGGTAAAACTCAACTGTTTAACTCTGGGGGAGTTGTAAAATGAGCCTATTTCCAAAAAAAGTGGAGTATCCCTTTAAGTTTTAGTAATTTTGTTGTGTTTTGACATTTTTATTAGTTTTTTTATATATATATTTATTTACTTTGATTTATTTGTATTTCAGTCTTAGTAATTTTAGTGCTTATTTTATTTCATTTCAGTGTTATTTCAAACACATTTTTGCTGAATCCGTGTAGGGAAATCTTTTGCCCTCACTCAAACTTCCGATTGCTTGAATTCCTATTTAAAGGAACAGCAATAAATGTGACCGGACCTTAAGGCTGCAATTATCTACAAAACATAGTTTGAATAAGTCTGTAAATTAAGCAGTTAAGTCTGAATTAATTGCAGATAGGTTTGAAGAAAAATGTCAATACACTGCTGCTATCTTGGAAGCACTATACATGTATGCAATTTTCAAAACTACCTTTTTTGTGTAATAGCTGCCTAAATTCTCCTACCAGTGATTCTGTTTGAACAAACACATGATAAGAACTGTTTATTTGTCTTAAATGCTAGAGTAGAGCTGCAGATGCTTGTACAGCACTCTACACATGGCCTTATTTAGACATGAGCATGAATATCCCTCTATGAGCCTGAGTGTGAGATTTAAGGGTAGAAAGGGGAGAAGGTCATCGCGCATTTGCGATTGCAGATATGTTGCCTAAGCTGCATTTTAAATCATCTAGACAGAACAAAATGCGGCATTCGTGCGATTCTCTTGGTTGAACCACAGCTTGTCTGAAATGAAGCATGTTGGTATTCACTCCTTTACTCTGAGAGAGTTGTAATGCTGTGGCAGCAGATCCGTCTTTGAGAGTGTTGATGTTCCAGATGGCTGTGTCACGGCCGTGAAGTCAGAGACGTTTCATAAAGATGAATCATCATGCACTCGATTAGAGATAATCTCACAATAAGAGAATCTCATGATATGACAAAGCTGTCACTGAATAAAGAGAGTTGTAACTGTAGTAATATCATTTTAGTGTAATGTCACAAAAACATTTATGCCATCAGAATGGTTGATTATTGTTCTCATTGATCTCTTGTATGTTTTGTGATGCCGTGCCGAGCAGGGAGCTGTTCATCGCTGACGGGCGGATGAAGGAAGCTCAGTTCTGTGTGCAGGAGGCAGGAACTCTCTTCCCCACCTCACACTCAGTGCTATTGCTCAAGGGCCGTGTGGCTGAGCTTAGGGGCAACGACACCGAGGCCAAGAGCCTGTACGATGAAGCTCTCGCCATCAACCCCAGAGGACACCATATACTGCTGCACCTGGTGAGTGACACACATCCACACACACTCACTTTAACATCTTGAACCCTAAAACTATTAGATTTAGTTTTAGTAACCCCCCCCCCCCTTTCAATAATCTATCTATAGATGTATGTGTGTGTGTGTGTAATGTATAGAATTGTTCTATATATATTTTTGTTCTTTTGCAATTATGTACATATGTATGTGTGTATATATAATATATATATATATATATATATATATATATATATATATATATATATATATATATATAATATACACACACATACATACATATGTACATAAATTGCAAAAGAACAAAAATATATATATAGAACAATTATATACATTACACACACACACATACATCTATAGATAGATAGATAGATAGATAGATAGATAGATAGATAGATAGATAGATAGATAGATAGATAGATAGATAGATAGATAGATAGATAGATAGATAGATGTGCATATGTGTGTGTGTGTATATATATATATATATATATATATATTATAATATATATATATATATATATATATATAAATATATATATATATTCTTTTTATAATCTTTTCACTTCACATAATTACACTTGTATGCTACTTTTTGTTTTATGTGTTGATTTTGATGCTCTATTGTCTAACTGTGTTTTGTTCTGTTCTGCTTTAAAAAAAAAGCATTATTAGTATCACTTATCCTATAGTGTCTTGCCTTAAAAATCATTTTTAATTGATGTCCTAAATACTAAAAATAAATAAACATAAAGCTAAATAAAAATATAGAACAAAAAGCACATAAAAAAATTACTAAAACTTCAACTAAAATTTAAATAACATAAAATATAAAAATAAAAGTTAATTTAAAATATTTATAAATACTATAATTGTATAAAATAAACACTAAAAGAACACATTCTAAAATAATCTCTTTGTACAGACAGTCAGACGTTCTTGCTTCCATAGAAGCTCATGATGCTCTTCTGATCATTTTCACATCATGTTAGAGAACAGGATCTTGTGAAACTTGTGGAGTTCATGCAGATGCAGTGCTGCTGTTATTAAAGCAAAAGAAAAAAAAATATATAAGAGAATATAAATCATATTAATGCATTTTTCATAACTTGTAAAGCTTTGAAGGTGACTTGGATATTTTGATTAAGTCGTTGCATATGCAAATTACTGTACATACAGTACAGTGTGTACATCTTTACAACCCACAGTGATGTGTGCTAACATTAGCTCTGCCTCCACTCTCTGCTCTCATTGTGACTGCATAATGTCAGGCCCTTCATTACTCATCTTCACTGGAGTAACCGAAGAGAAGCTAGGCCATTTTCTTCCTATATCTGGCCAATCAGAGTACTATTTTTGGAAAAAAGACGTAAAATATCAATTCCCTGAGCTGATGAGAACTAATTCTGTGCTTGCTGGTGATGCCCTGCATAGTTCACACACAGACACACACAGACACACACACACACACACACACACAAACAACCTGTCTTCATCAGAACGTCACACCACTGATTTCTCTGACTTGAGCTGCTATGATTGAACTGAAGTGGAGTTTTGAGGGAATTCTCCAACTGGATCCAATGGGAAAGGTTAAACATTTCTGTTCATTATGACTAGAGAGACCAGTGCTCTCGTTACGCCCGTCATTCCTCTGAGAGACAATGTATTTCAGAGGCTATTGTTTGACCTATATCTTAACCCTGTAAGACCCAAATATAGAAAAAAAAGGATTATTAAAAAAATTATGTTTTAGTAAGTTTTTAAGGAAATGTTGTAATATTGCAACGTTGGGCCCATTTGGGAGCAGAATTTCAGCATTTGCACTTGCACTGTCAGAACAAATATACAGAACAACTAAGGGCTTATTTGAAGTCTGGATTGCTTAGATAGCACAATAACAGTAAATATTATAAATAATATTAATAATCACCCAACAGTCATATTTTTATGAATTAGAATTTATTAAAAATAAACATAAAATATAAATATTAAATACAAAACAGATTGAACACTGTCGAAGAAACAGTTTCCAGTGTTCACTTGCAATGGTAGTCCCAAAAGCAGTTCCTTTCCTCTGAAAAGCAGAGACTGCACTTCCTGCAGAGCTTATTCGAATATCCTTTTTTGCAGTGTCTGCAGCGTCCTCGCATTCTGAAATGAAAATAATAGTTGTAAAAGTTAGAGTATGTTCAAGTAAAAATAATTTAAATGTAAATGAATCCTATTTATGTGATACATTCCACTGAAGTCTAGGGCTGGGATGGTTACCGCAATACCGCGGTCATGTGACGCCAACCGCGGGTCTGAGCTCGTCACCGTCATCACCGCAGAAAAAAACATTGGCCTGCACGTGTGCACGTTGTGTCTAATAACATGGATTCATTGATTCTAATGACATGGATTATGTCTAATGACATTGCGTCTTAGGCCTACATGGATTCAAGGTTTTCTAAACGAAACTTATCAAAAGTTGGAGCAAATCGACCTTTCGCGAGTTGGGGAGCGCGATATTCCATGACACATAATAACATTCTACTCGTATTAGAGATGCGCGGATGAGCTATTATTTCATCCACAGCCGCATCACAAAACTCATCATCCGTCCGCTATCCCTCCACACAAACGTTTTTCTACCAATTTAAATAACGCGGTTTACCGCTGAAATTTCTTGCTTTTCAACCGCGGTTAGAAAAAATCCATACCGTCCCAGCCTTACTGAAGTCACACAATTCTAAAAGGAATATGCAAACCCCCAGACCTCTTACATCCCCACATTCCAGAACATCCACACCTGTCCTTGAATAACTATCCTCCAAATCACTCACAAACAGTGTCTGCCTTGCATCAAGCAGATATTTGGGCAAACAAACAAAGCCCAGATAAAAAAAACAGTTAATATATACTGCTAACATACAGGAACAATTTCAAATACTGGTACAGAAATGACTTAAAGGGGTCATATAATGCCATTTTTGTACAAGCTAATATGATTATTTAGGGTCTAAATTTAAAGTTTGTAATATACTTTAATTAAAAATTCTCATTAGTATTGTAAGAAAACGAATCGGTTACCTAACGTAACCTCGGTTCTCTCTAGATGAGGGAACGAGTATTGCGTAAGCTAGCTTACGCTACGGGAAAGATTCCATCTTTCTGAGAAATTGAAGCCAAAAATTATCCTATAATTTTGTATCCATTGTCAACGCAGTTCAGCTGCAGCAGACCATGAGAAGGCTAGCTAGCCGCTCATTGGTTCGCTCACGGAGAACTGCTTAAGCCTATGAGGGAGCGCGGATGAACCCGCGACCAATGAGAGTCTGACTCGCTCTCCCTACGTCACCGCCCCCGAAGCGGGCGTGGACGAGGCTATAAATACCCCGAATAGGCTGAATAAATCTGGTTTTTTCAATTCTGAAGCGAACATCGCCAGTAGCACAAGCACGGCCAGGAACGCAATACTCGTTCCCTCATCTAGAGAGAACCGAGGTTAAGTTAGGTAACCGATTCGTTCTCTTACGAGAGGTTCTCTCGTATTGCGTAAGCTAGCTTACGCTACGGGAACCCATTGTCAACGCCGTGCGTGCTAAGCATCCACTATTAGTCCCGCGGGGCATCCCGGGAAACACCGAAAGTGGGAATGAATATATGTATCTGTGACAAACGGCCAGCGGAGCGGGCCGGATTATTGTGTAGTACATAAGCACATAAAAGAGAGGGACAGAGCGAACTCGGTCTGTGTGAATTAACCCCCTATAGTGCAGCTCAACCAGAAGAGCTGAAACATACTAGACTGCTAGTAGTTTAGCCTGCAAGGCGGGTACTTCCAGATTGTAAAATCTGACAAAGGTGGAGGGGGAAGCCCATCCCGCTGCCACGCAAATGTCGTGAATGGAAATCCCACTGGACCATGCCCACGATGAGGCCATGCCTCTAGTGGAATGAGCCCTGATGCCCAAAGGGCATGGCAGGTCTTTCGATGCGTATGCTGCTGCAATGGCATCAACAATCCATCTGGATAGGGACTGTTTCGAGGCGGCCAACCCCCTGGTGCGCCCGCCGAACGAAACAAAAAGCTGCTCGGATCGTCTGATCGGAGCTGTGCGAGTGACATATAATCTCAGAGCCCTGACCGGGCATAGGAGATTAGAATCTGATTGGCTATCGGAAGCAGGCAGAGCCGATAGGGATATAACTTGTGCCCTGAACGGGGTGCCCTGAACGGGGTGCCCTGAAAGGGGTGCCATGCCTAGGTTTGAGAACGACTAATGAGTCATTAGGTCCAAACTCAAGACAGGACGCGCTGGTCGACAGCGCGTGCAGGTCTCCCACCCGTTTTACTGACGCGAGCGCGAGTAAAAAACGGTCTTTAGCGACAGGTACTTTAGGTCCACGGTGCTTAGCGGTTCGAATGGGGGAGCTTTCATAGCATCAAGAACTATGGAAAGGTCCCAAATCGGCACCGAAGGGGGGCGCGGGGGATTCATCCTTCTAGCTCCCCTGAGGAAGCGGACTACCAGCCCGTCTTTGCCCAGTGACTGGCCGCGTCGGGGTTCAGCAAACGCCGCGACGGCTGCCACATATACCTTGAGAGTGGACGGGGATCTGCCCTTGTCCAGCATCTCTTGGAGAAAATTTAGTAAGGAGGGAACCTCGCATAACCGCGGGTCCAGACCCCTATCTGTGCACCACTTCGAGAACACAGACCATTTTGACGCATAGAGCCTTCTGGTAGAAGCCGCTCTAGCCTGTATGATCGTGTTTAACACTCCCTCTGGCAAAGCAACGGGTAGTTGTTGATCACCCACGCGTGAAGCGCCCAGCGCTCTGGGTGGGGATGCCAGATCGAGCCGCGAGCTTGGGAGAGGAGATCTGCTCTGACTGGAATGGGCCACAGCGCTGTCTGTGACAGCTGCGTGAGCTCCGGAAACCAAGTCTGACCCTCCCAGTGCGGGGCTATGAGGAGCACCGAGTGCTGCGCTTCTCTGATTCTCTGAAGCACCTGTGGTAACAGAGAGACCGGAGGGAAGGCATAAAGCGGGCGGCTGGGCCAGGTTTGGGCTAGCGCGTCCTCGCTCCTTGAGAAAAATATTGGGCAGTGGGTGTTCTCCGCCGAGGCAAAGAGGTCCACCTCTGCTCTGCCGAATAGACGCCACAGTTTCTGGACTGTAAGAGGATGCAGGGACCATTCCCCGGGGGGAATGGGGTTCCTGGACAGGCTGTCTGGACCGTCGTTCAGATGTCCCGGCACGTGCGTCGCCCTGAGCGGGAGCAGGTGACACTGAGACCAAACTAAGATGCGTTCTGTCAGCTGGAAAAGATTCCTGGATCTGACTCCGCCCTGACGGTTTATATAAGAGACCACGGCTATATTGTCCGAACGGATCAGCACGTGGTGGCCCTGAATGCGCGGGAGAAAGCGCATGAGCGCGTTCTCGACCGCCAACCTCTCCAAACAGTTTATGTGTAGGAGGCTCTCTTGAGCTGACCGGGGCCGAAGGCCGGTGAGCCCTCGCAGACCGCTCCCCAACCCGTGTTGGAGGCGTCTGTCGAGATGACTTTTCGGCGTGAAACTGTCCCCATGGAAACGCCCCGCTGAAACCATTCTACCACTGACCATGGCTGCAGAGCTGTGATACAGGTCTGCGTTACTTTTATCAGCTGGTGGCCCGTGGTCCACGCTCGGTGAGACACACGGCTCCTCAACCAAAGCTGAAGCGGGCGCATGCGCAGTAACCCCAGCTGGAGCACCGCGGAGGCTGAGGCCATACAGCCCAACGCTCTCTGAAATGTTTTCAAAGGCGTGAGTCTGTTCATCTGAAAAGATGCGGCGAAACGCTGCACACGGTGCGCGCGCTGCGTTGACAGACGCGCCGTCATCGTGACCGAGTCCAGCTCTATACCCAAGAAGGAGATAGTCTGACTGGGTTGTAGTACGCTCTTTGTCCAGTTGACAGAGAGGCCCAAAACTTTCAGATGGTCGAGGAGAACTGTACGATGAGACAGTAACTCTCTCTGAGATTGTGCCAAAATCAGCCAGTCGTCCAAGTAGTTCAGTATTCGCAGCCCCTGACTCCGCAGGGGGGCGAGCGCCGTATCCATGCACTTCGTGAAAGTACGGGGTGCTAGGGATAGGCCGAACGGTAGGGCGGTGTATTGATAAACCTGGCCTTCGAGGCGAAACGTAAGAATGGCCTGTGAAGGGGATTTATCTGGATCTGAAAGTATGCATCTTTCAGATCTAGTGATATGAACCAGTCCCCCTGGCGCACGTGCGCGAGGAGTTTTCTGATAGTGAGCATTTTGAACGGTCTCTTCATGAGAACTTTGTTCAGCGATCTGAGGTCTAATATTGGTCTGAGACCGCCATCTTTCTTGGGGACAAGAAAATAACGGCCGTAAAACCCCGACTCGCTCATAGCCAGAGGCACCCTCTCTATAGCCTTTTTGCACAACAGAATTGCTATCTCTGAACGGAGCAGCGCGTCACTACTTCTGGGTTCACAGTAGTTTCTAGCCGCGCTCGGAAGCGAGGAGGGCGGCGGCAAAACTGTAAGCGATAGCCTAGCTTTATTGTGTTTAACACCCACTGCTTCCCACGCTTTGAAGCGTGACGCTAGGGGGTGAATGGCTACATGGTCCCCGTCGCTGCACTTCGCGGGCTGCGTGAGCGCGCTGATAGTGTTTACAACAGCGGGACGTACACTCGGAGGGGAGTTTATGGGCCCTGTAACAGAGTGAACAGAAGTAAGACGCGCACAGGGCTTGTGGGCGCGCTTATACACTCTGAGACTCGCGCGGGCTTTGCCCGCTTTATGAGAGTGGACTCTGTGTGAGACAGGGGAACTGGAGTGTCTTTGTGTATGAGTGAACACAGTGTTGTGGGCACATTCTCTACACAAGTTTATGGACCGTGTAACAGAGGTGGGACGCGCGCACGGGTTCGTGGGCGCGCTTATGTACTCTGAAACTCGAGCGGGTTGGGACCGCTTTATGAGAGTGGACCCTGTGTGAGACACGGGAACAGGAGTGTCTTTGTGTATGAGTGAACACAGTGTTGTGGGCACATTTTCTACACAAGAGGCTTTTACTCTCTTTTGAGATTTCTCTGGGACGCCGTAAACACGGCGTTTTGTGTATGAGTGAACACAGTGTTGTGGGCACATTTTCTACACAAGAGGCTTTTACGCTCTTTTTGAGATTTCTCTGGTACGCCGTAAACACGGCGTTTTGTGTATGAGTGAACACAGTGTTGTGGGCACATTTTCTACACAAGAGGCTTTTACGCTCTTTTTGAGATTTCTCTGGGACGCCGTAAACACGGCGTTTGTGCTCATGCAAGCGGGAAGGGATACCGGGTTGGTAATGGCGGGGTACACTGCTGTAGTAGCCGCGTGAGCGGGGACTAACAGAGGGCGAAACTTTTACGGCGATCCGGCCGCGGCGGGAGAGCGCCGTCTTTTTCTCAACCACGCTAGGCAGACTTCGAGTAATCAGTTTTCAGCGCGGTCCTCTGCCGAGGCCCCCGGGGAGGCGGCGGTCTGTGGCGGCTGTCAGAGCGAGCGAGGGCGGCCGCCCTGGTGTCGCTGAGAAGTCTGACTGTGTTTAGCTAGGCGCTAGGGTGGGGCTCGTGCAGGAGGCTGGTCACGTGAGCGGCCTGCAGAGGAGCTAGCGCGACGAGGCAGAACAAAATTCGCAGGAAATCCTCAATCCGCGACTGAAGGGGGATTTTTCCCCCCGCTCTCGTCCCATTCACGAAGTACCTCACTCTGTAGTAGACATGGGGTGCAGAAGCTGCTTGGCCGGCGGCTGAAAGCTTGAAGTCGGACTGCAGGCTTTAGCGGGTAGCACAGGTGATGAGCGCCATCTCGCGGAGGGCGGCATAGACGTGCGGCGACCAGGTCCTCTACAGGGAAAAAGGAGATAAAGCCCTTCTCTGCGGCTCCGTCCACAACGCGACGCGGGGTGGAAGAGTCAGAGCGAGTTCTAGCAGAGAGCGGGGCGTTCCAGGACTTCGTGAGTTCTGCGTGCAGATCAGGCAGAAAGGGCGCAGCCCGTTTAGCGGCGGGAGTCGAGCGCTGGTGGAAGTAGCTGCGCGGGTCCCGGTTGATTCTCGGGCCGAGGAGGCGTGAGAATCGGGCCAATCCTCACCGTCTGAAGCGAGAAGCGAACATGTCTCCTTGGTGTCCGCGGCGTCAACGGAGGCAACAGAGCGGCCACTCGGCGGCAGCTGTATGTCCGGAAGCGGCGGAGATGGAGAGCGGGAGCGAGAGGCTCCGGCGGGATGAACGCTTCCGGCTGGGGGTCCGGCGGCCTCTGAGAGCGGCGTTTCTTTCTCCGCGGCGAAGTCAGAGGCGGCACGGAAGCATCTTAGTGGCCGAAGTCGAGCCCGCGGGGTCAACAAAGGCATAGTTTCGCAGAGCTCGCAGCCGCCACAGCGGGGGCGAGATCGGCGTGCTCCAATCCGAGGCAGAGAGCGCAGAAGAGGTGGCGGTCCCCAGCCTCGAGGGGAGCGCGGCAAAAGCCGCCAGAAAATTTACGAGACATCTTGAAAAAGACGCTCGCTCTTTTAGATACAACAATATATAGGAAGCATTTTTGTATAAAGGATACAATCCGTCGGATGGCGCTAGCTCACAGGACGGCTGAAGGTGGCGAAGACGGCCGGCTTCCTCAGTCTCCCAAACGCTCGCTAGAAGGTGCCTTTTCAAACGACGGCGGCTTCTCTCTCAGGATCAGCAGATGCAGGTGCGTCGCTGAAGGATGAAAAAATCAGATTTATTCAGCCTATTCGGGGTATTTATAGCCTCGTCCACGCCCGCTTCGGGGGCGGTGACGTAGGGAGAGCGAGTCAGACTCTCATTGGTCGCGGGTTCATCCGCGCTCCCTCATAGGCTTAAGCAGTTCTCCGTGAGCGAACCAATGAGCGGCTAGCTAGCCTTCTCATGGTCTGCTGCAGCTGAACTGCGTTGACAATGGATACAAAATTATAGGATAATTTTTGGCTTCAATTTCTCAGAAAGATGGAATCTTTCCCGTAGCGTAAGCTAGCTTACGCAATACGAGAGAACCTCTCGTAAGAGAACACTTATTTTACCTGGTCAAAAACAGCTCTGTTGTCAGCACGCCGTTTAAGTGCATATGCCTTTAAATGATAATGAGCTTTGCTCACCCCGCCCCTCTGTTCTGTGCGTACACCGTTTGTAACACAATAACACAAAAAGCATAACGCGTTGTTCATTATAAACATGGGATTATGAATATTGAGAACGTCGTACATAGAAAACATGCCATAATGTTCCCTGAGTGTAAACCTTAGACACATTCATCGTGAAGCTAGCGATTTGCAAAGATTAATATAGATATGAATATAAAGGTTAATAAAACGCTACACTCACTTCAGTTCTTCTGGACGTGCAGGAACCTATGGCAGGAACACGAATAGTTGGTATCGATTCCTTTTTTCAGGAGCAGCTTCTTAGCAAAACCAGCTTTATAACGTAGACTCACTGTATTCCGGACACTTTGCACAGTAAAAGTCCCGTAAGATTTCAATCCGCGGAAAGATTAACCTGATTGGCTCGTCTGTCTCTGGGGACATGCCTTCCACACGTTCCAAAGTTTGATTGACACATTTTGGACTAATCATTTTGGAGAAATCTTGAAAAAACTGCCCGGAGACGCAGTGTCCGGATTACCGTGAGGACTCACCGTGTTCCGGACAGCTGACAATTTCTACTCACTGTGTTTCGGACAGTCATATGATGTTCATATTTTTCGTGTTTTTAAAAGTTCCTTTTATAAAATTAAGTCTAGATACATTTTTTATTGGGTGCTCAAATAACGTAATGTCATAGAAATTATGATTATTACTTTTATGGCTTATAAACAACTAAAGTAACTTAAACAACTTAATGGCTTGAAATGTTGTTAAATTGCATGTTATTACAATGCGTGCTGTCCAAACGTTAACTATATAACATGAAATTACACAGAAGTGTTGAAATTACCTTTAAAACAGCATTTACCATTAAATTTAATTTATCTTGAGGTGTTTTAATGAGGGTGCAGTGATGCGCCGCTGCCAGTCAAATTCATGTTGGGCAAAAAGCCTCATATCCCTTTAACAAAGTACAAATATTTGCAAATTGTAACTCATAATTATTTAATAAGACCATAAGAATGTTTTTTTGTTATTTTCTGGAGGGTGAACATGTTTTAAGAGCCGTTAAGAGCCGTTTTCTGCGGAGGTATGCTTCTCCCCTCTTCATTTTTTCCTGCCGAAAACCCTCCCCCCGCCATTTTCTGATCAGTCATTGGTGTACGTTAGAAACTCACATTGATTTCTTTGAAACGACTGGCTCTGGAAACATGGGGTTGGTCGGAGTCGAAAGAGGAGGAGGCAAAGATGACACGGATATATATAGATGACTTGAGATGGAAGTGTGTATTTATAGAATTTGCGGAAAAGGTCAAGTGTCCGGAATACCGTGATGTCCGGAATACAGTGAGTCTACGTTACTCCTCGTTTATAAAGCAGTCTGGTGTGTGAAATGATTCACGCAAACATGAAAGCATTGACGTCGATCGTGGCTAATATTCCCTTCGAAAACAAACTCAGCCACTCTGCGTCTTCAGCGGTTCGGATTTAGCAACATTAATGACTGCTGTGTTCCTTATTGCACCCAAGAGAACACCACTTCACTTAGACTCCATTCTGCTCATAGACTGTGCTGCTCCAGCGTACTTTTCAGCGCGACACCGGTCCGCGCGCGCATGATTGACAGCTGGCTCACGAACGAGGGCGGGTCTGTGTTGAAAAGCTACTGTCAATCAACGATCGTGGGAGGGGCGTGCGAGCCTGTGACGTCACAGGCTCGAACGGCTCGATTTGAAGCAGGGGAAAACATATAAGGAGATTAAAACAAAATCACTGGATGGATTTTTATCATTATATGACGGTTGTGTGCAGGCACTGCCAACACACATTTCAGTACAATCAGCTTGTAAAAGTGCATGTACCATCATTATATGACCCCTTTAAAACACTGCAACCAGAAATCATTTATTCATTTAAAATGATTCAAATCTGATCTAAACTGAAAATTATAACAAATAACATTTATATATTGTTAATAATCAAGTACATTGTATTTCTGTAAGTAATTCTCCTATATGTGAACATTTGAGAAGTGCAATGCCTGTGCAAGGTGCACATGCTATTTTGACTACCATTCAATCCCAACGTTGTAAAATTACAACAAAGACATAACAAGCTAAAAATATAATTTGATGCATGCATTCCACAATAACCAAGTAGCATACAATGGCAGAGGGAGGCAAGACGCGAGTGCGAGTAATGAAAAATGCTCCAACTACTTAAAAAGCCTACATCTGGGCAAATTTCGGCTTTTATGAACAACCTGGTAGGCACGACCGGGAGAAGACACCCGCTGTGTGTAAATCATGTCACGCATAAATAAAAATGAAGGGGCCGGGAAAAACCATTAACTTGAGAAACCACGTCAGCCGTTTTCACCCCGAGCTGTGAACGCCTGGCAGAGCTACTGTCTCATGTCGTGGATGAATGGCAGCTATAACTTTTAGTATTTACTTTTGTGTGTTGTAAATGCTCCTGTTGTCTTCTGTGCCCAGACTTGAGTTTTGTTTGATTTTTGATACATTCAAGAAGCGTGTTTCCTTTGAGCAGGTAAAATTAAAGGTTCAGTTTTTTATCTGACTGCTTGTATTTATTGACAAAATTGTATAAATGTGAGGTAAAATCGAAAATTGAGAATGCAGTGCATTGTGATATCGAATTGAACTGAATCTATGACATAATAATCGTAATCGAACCGAACCGTGAGACCAGTGTAGGTTCACACCCTTACTACTTCTAAAAGTAGAATATTTTAGTAGAATAGACACAATTTACTCGCATGTTGTTTCAAAACCAGGTAAATCTCATGGAAATATTTCCAATTCACACAAGTCAATGTAACGGAAATAGCAACAGATTTTTCCATTGTTAACTCTGCGCATATATACTCCATTTTCTGTTTAGTTCCTTGTCAGCTCTCATGCTTGCGTTATGTGGTAATAATTATCTGTGTATTCTCAAAGTGTTTATTAAAGTACCCTTGTTTGTTAATTCCGCGTCATGAATCTCCTTGAGATCACGATATACATGACAAATGTGAGCTTGGAATTTTTTGTAAGAAAGGGGTCAAGTCAAATCACCTTTATTTATATAGCGCTTTTTACAATACAGATTGTTTCAAAGCAGCTTTACTGAGATAACAGGAAAATAATGTTGTACTAATATTGTTAAATATAAAATGAAATGTCCCCAACTAAGCAAGCCAAAAGCCAATTGCGACAAAGGCAAAGAAAGGCGACAGTGGCAAGGAACCAAAACTCCCATCAGGTGACAGAATGGAGAAAAAAGCTTGGGAGAACCCAGGCTCAGTCAGGGGGCCAGTGTATGATTCAGGCAGCATAATAGGTCAGAAGTCAGATTGGATCAGAACTTTCACAATATTTATCCAGTTCATCTAGTTGGGGGTCGGAGTCATCACGCCGGTGTGGAGATGAGTTTGTTGAGGTGTCCATGAGGCCTCACAGTGTTGATGAGGCTGGCACTTCAGGAATGCGTTGCCGTCGTGTCAATGCGATGGTCCTTCATCAGATCTGGATATTGCCTGGATCTGGCTGACTTCAGTAAACCTCGGGATAAACATAAAGACTAATATTAGCGTACAGTATGGGAAGTGTTCCCGGTTCCGGCTGATCTAAACTATGCAGCCTAAAGGGCCGTACACACCGGGACGAATATCGGCGCGCGTCATTCGTCAGCGTTTTTCAACGCGTTTTTTGTATTCACACCCAAACAATTTTCGCTGACGATGAGCCAAGTGAACATGCAAATTCATTCCCTGACATTAGATGGCGCTTAATGTAAAACAGAAATACCCCGGTACACCAAGTGGCGCTGCGCAACTTTATACTTCTGACACTCGCTTGTCACTCAGAAGAAGAGAGCAAGTTTGTCGCGTTTGTCATATAATTCTTTATGTTCCGACACCAACGAGACCAGCAGCTCTACATTCATCTTGCCTTGCATCTTCCTTGTCTTATTTCTTCCCGGCAGTGTAGAAGCTACTTGGCGTATATCTTCTTCGCCGTTACGAATGTGTGCTCGACAAGACCGTTTTGTTTCAGTGGCCCCAAGTTGTGTTTTACTGTAACTTCAGAAGCTCCAGACACGTGAGCAAAAGCACCAATCTCATTGGTCGGATAGTTTTTGACGCGGCGCTTCAAACCAATAAAACGAACCCGAGGCGTTTTTTTCAAAATGATGCTTTTACGCGTGGTGTTTTACGCGTCGGTGTGCATACTCACACTCTTTGTTTAGTCACGAGGCGTTAAACGTCGGCGAATATCGCATGCGATACATTTTTTTACAAGTTAAAAAAATGCAGTTTTACAGATACTAGACACGTGACTTTCAAAAGGAAGATTGGTATCAAAGAGCACACCCAGGTTCCTAACCGACGACGAGGACTTGAACAGGACTTGATATGAATCAGCACAACAGTTTTCAACATTAATCATAATAAGAACTGTTTGAGCACCAAATCAGCACAATACAATGATATCTGAATAATGATCATGTGACGCTGAGGACTGGAGTAATGGCTACTGAAAAATCAGCGTTGCCATCATGAAAGCTTACATTACAGTCAAGTCACATTTATTTATATAGCGATTTTTACAATAAAATACAGCATATATTAATCTGTTTCTGTGGGGGACATATGAACGTGTGTACGAGTCATTACTGGTGTATATGAGGCATCTGGATGGGTATTTTTTCATTTACGGATATCAGCTGATGTGAGTCAAACACGGTGTCTCTGTTCTCGTGTCACATGAGTTTAAGCACACTGAGCGCTGTGACTCAGCACCTCATAATTTTCTCTTTCTGCCTATACATCTGCCTTCTTTGAATCTCTGGGTCCTTTCTCTGTTTCTTTGCTTTCTCTCTCCCTCCCTCTTTCTCTTCTTTCTGGCTCGCTACCATTGCTCTGTCAGTTGATTAGATAATGCAAATACATTATTTATAACACTTCACTCCTTCTCAGGCCTTTATGGGATGCCTAGCAACCAGGCAATTGTATCATACGGTGCAAGAGATCTGATAATGAGACATAGAACCAGTGTTAAGGCTGTTTCACACTAGATGTGGCATGCATTATAATCAGTCGAGGCAGAGTGAGCTTTACGGTTTCACAAGCTGATGTTGGTTTGCTCATTAAGTACATTCAAGTCACCAATGTAACATGTTGAATTCGGCCTGCCTGGATGCTTTTTATTGTATTTTATATTTTGAGAACCACTTGGTAAGGCTGCTTATTCACTTCAAAACTCAAGCCAGGGCTACAAAAAAAAAATCCAAGGCATTAGATATACCATGGAACACAGTAAGACAACTGTAGAAAGTACAGGGTATCCCTTAATCCGAGCCTGGCTAAAGTTTGCAAAAAACGTATATCTATATTGGGCCACTGGTTTTATTTTACTGTAAAATTGCAGTAACAAATGTGTGGCACATTTGGCACAAATTCTGGCAAAAAACTGTAGAGAGCGCCTCCTTTGTTGACAACAGGTTTACAAATCCGATGTAATGGCAGGCATATATTGCATTCCCAAATCCACGTTATAAGTGACCCAAACTCAGCACATTCACTGCGGCGCCCAGGGAGCAATTGGGGGTTAGGTGCCTCGCTCAAGGTCATCCTCAGTCGTTCAATACTCTGCTGGTATTGAGAATTGAACCTGCAAACTTCTAGCCTGGTTCTACCAGACTCTCGTACATTTCATTTGTACAGAGAGTCTGGCACCGGTCCATTGACAAGCGTTAACTTCCTTGTAGGCGGGTATTCTATTTAAGTCTAAAACTATTGGATCTGCCCAGAGTCACTCTATCTGCCATAACCAATCGCTAACGTTTGGTCGTGACATATGTCTTTTCCCGAACCCTGTGGGAGGATGGCCATAAACACAAAACTAAGCAAAGATTGTTCTTGCTCCGGCTTTAACTTCTTGATATTCGGCAGCGTTGCCACAACGGACCGAATGGATTCGCTCGCATCTTTCTTATTTTGAACTACAACTCAAAATAACGCACGAGTCGACATCAACGCCATCGTTCTCAGCCACTCCCTCTGTTCGCTGATTGGTCCTGACAAAAAATTGATTTCTGGAAACCAAAGTCTACAGCACAATCCCAGACGTAGTACTGAAGGAAAATGAAATTGAGCGGAAGGTGTAGGAGGGCGGAGCCAGGCTAGCAACCAGGCTAGCAACCAAATCAGGGTTACAAGTCAGAAGCATTAGGCATTAGGCCACAACCGCCACATCTCTGGTAAAAAATGCATGGAATCTTATAGCAGAGTGTCTCAGTGGATAGCACTGCTGCTTTAGAGCAAGAAGGTTCCCGGTTCGAGTCCCGGCTGAGCCAAGAGTCTTTTCTGTGTGTAGTTCGTATGTCCTCCCTTTGTCTGCGTGGGTTTCCCTCCCTGGTGCTCCGGTTTCACTTTCCCACACAATCTAAACACATACAGTATAAATGAAGTGGCTATACTCGGGTGACCATAGGTGTGAAAGTGTGTGTGTAAGTCCCAATCCATGGAATGCAGAGGGTTGGGGAAAGACCTGGCAACCTACCCCATTGCCAAGAAAGTTCATGGTCAGTCTCGTATGGCAAGAGATGGCCATAGAATCACCAAGAGTCAGATACGACTGAAATGGTTAATGAGAGCGAGATTAAATCAAATTCAAATATAATAAAAAGTTATTGCTCTACCACATGTTCCCACATTGTCCTTCAAAATCAAGTCTGCTGACCTGCAACAAAACAAAAATCGGTCATCCTCAGAGCAGATGCAGTGATGAGTTGTTGGAGCTGAGTGGAAACTCAGTGCCTCGCTTCGCTCTGAAATGCGCGACTCGTTTATTTCATTACATTTTTTTTTAGCATTAAAGTTTTGATAATTATGCTGAGCCATATCGCGATTTCAATTTTATTTTGATTAATGGATCGCCTTACAAGAGGAACTGCAAGAATATGAGTCCCTGCATGTGTAAATGTTCTGGCTTTGTGTTTTTCTGTAATTCTAGTTGTGTTTGTACATGAATCAATGGTTTGTCTATGCTAGGATTGTCTGCTTGCAAACACATGCATTGTTTGTACACTGTGTGTGTGTATTGTCTGCCTAGTAGCTGACACTTGTAATCGTAGCTGGTCCCAGCTGGATCGGATCAGCATCCTGTTGGATTAGCAGAGTTCAGATGCAGGGCCGTGACCCTACAGCAGTTCTTCAAGTGCCACCTCTGCTACATCCATATGGAAATGAGGCAATTTATGCCCAAATGTGCTAGCCTCAAATCTGTTTATATTTTAAACCCCCCTTCTTCTGCTTGCTTTTCAGTCCTCCAGCTATAAGACTCATAAACACCTGAATCACCAGAACAGCCTCTTACTGAGCTGTGATTGGTCCACAGGCTCGTCAGTCTGTGTATTCCTGCAGCTGTGTTATATCATTCTTTCAAAACATGCCCTGCCTGTGGCTGCTTCTTTCACTCGTGTCTGTGAGAGCCTCATTTCCTGCCTCGCTTTTCTCTCTCCCCAGCGGAGTCATTCTCTCTGATGTGCTTTTGAAGTGCCTGCATAATCAGCAGTCATGTGCCGCAACCCAGAAATACAACTGCGTGTGTGCTGAAAGATGAAATGTAATTGCAATGGGTGAATCATGGTGTTGTTGGCAGGATTGGGGAAAGTAACACAATTTAACTCTAGGCATAACCACCGACACACTGTACACATACACTGTTGTTCTAAACCCACTTTTCATCGTATACCATTGATTTACAATAAATATTATATTGAGGTATCAGATTCTAGAAGCTTTGTTGGAATGTGGAAATAGCTTCATGTTGCCAAAGCATTAGTATATATACATACATACTGTGCATACACATTTACAAAACAAGTCTTATTTATCATCAATATTTCTGGTTCATTTTCCAGGAAATTAAGACTGTACATTTTAAATGTGTAATGTTATGCTGCAAATTAGGTAGTAATTTACAATAACATTTTTGTATTTGGCAGACGCTTTTAACCCAAAAATAAAAAGTTTCACATTTGTTTTGTTCATGCATTCAATGGGAATTGGACCCATGACCTTGCTTTAACTGTTTGAACTGTAGTATTGTCCTGAAAATTCTGAAAAATATATTTTAACCTTTGACCATTTATGATATATCTTGATATTTATATACTTGCCCTCCAATTTGCCTTTAAATCAGATAAATCATAATTTCAATTCCAATTTTGTACAGCCTGGTGCAAAAAGTGTTTTTGGTCTATAAAGCTAATTTTGCCCTTTATGACAACTGTGAGGGGGATGAATTTTTTTATAACTCATCCGTTTGAATTATATTAAGCCTTAAAGTTCTGCATAATTAAGGGCGTGGCCTCTTGAGTGACAGGTGGATTGCCACTGCTGTCACTACTAGCCGTTTGTCTGCTGTCTGTTAGCCGCAAGGGGGTAATCCATCAGCCGGAAACTGAAGCCTCTCTGGGAGCCGCCATTGTAGCCGAACTTCACCTGCTGTTAGCATTCCATTGACTCCCATTCATTTTGGCGTCACTTTGACAGCGAATAACTTTATATCTGAGGCGTTTAAAGACTCCATTTGTCCATTATTTATTTCTAAAGAAACACAACATTGTATAAAAGGCTCCATTACTTTGTATCTTACGTTATGGCACCGTAGAAGACGTTTTTGTAAAAATAGGCTAACGATTGCGCCATAACACACGACTCTCTGTCGCACACTAGAGAAATTATCGTATAGACCAATTTCCTGCCGACGTCACAGTTACGTCACGGCGCTAGCTGGAGGCAAAACGAAGGGAAAACTGCAGGCGGTCAATACAAACCAGCACAGATTCGGCTACATAATAAGGAGCTTAAATGTTATTATTTTTATTAAATGTCATCTTGTTGTGCTGTTGGGTGCTAGAATCAATGAAAAATGAATATGCTGTATCTGGAATTTTTATTTCTAGAAAATATTCACATCATTAAAATTGCACCGTACTGTCACTGTTTACATTGTCGTCTTCTCGGCGCTGGCTCGGCAGAACTGTGGATCGTACACACAAGTCTTGTACATGACCATTCACATAGTTATAGGCATCTAAAGACTTATATGCCCTCAGTTTCTCTTTACACTCGGTTTCTCTATAAGGTAGGTGTAGAAGTCAGGCCACTCGACCGAGGTAACGTTAGCTAATCCTGTCAGATCGTCCATAGAGTGAGCGTGTAACGGCTACGGATCAGCCAAACTTTCCGTCCGTTAAAAAAAACTTTTGCAAATAACAATCGCGGTCCTGGACAGTGACTGACCTTGCACATTAAGATAAAATCGGATTTTCTCCAGTCATTGTTAAAAACAAGCTAACAAAACTTGCATACTAACGTTAGGGAAGCGGCCAGAGGGATCGTTCTGCCACCACCTAAGCTCCGCCCACAGAAAAACGTCACCATGTTTACCAACTGAAAATTGGTCTATAGACAGGAGGAGAAGCTCGCAGGCAATCGGGGGGACGTGGAGGCATAAAGTCAAGGGAGAAGCCCATAGAGAGTCGTAAAGTTGCTCCTGCTGCGAGCTCATGGACAGCTCCTACTCACGCTCTCCGTCTCTGCAAGATTCGGAAGGGAATGATTCAGATTTCGGCTGGCGCAGCTACTAGGTTGCTCACGTCACATCTCCGTCGTCAAGCTCAGTTTGAGCATGCGCAGTCGCTCAGCCATCAGGAAGTGAGTGCTTCTAAAGGGCTTCACTTTTCTTCGTTGAAATCTATGGGGTCGCTGTGTCCATTTCTTTTACTGTCTATGGTTAGCCGTCACATCACCTCAGCTAATCCCGCCTTTTTGCCCATTTTCGGTTATCCGGGAGTGACGCATAGTTCTGGCAGGCTCCGCCCACTTTGGGTTTCAAAAATGCTCTTCAGAAAACTACGGGTGACATCACGGACACTACGTCCATATTTTTTACAGTTTATGATCTTGACTGAATAACTTATTTAGCTTTAATAGGATTAACATATTTAATTTATACATTATAGTCTTGTCTCTCTCTCTTTGTCTCTCTCTCTCTCTCTCATATCTGTATCTTTGTTCTATTGTATTTATTTTTGCTATTGGTTATAATTTGTACAAAAAAGTAACAAAATCTGTAATGGGGAAACAATAAAATTATGTATGAACTCCGGCTCACCAGGAATCTCAAAAGTTTGAGCCTGGCCTGTTTTTAAATCAGTTGAATCTACTCAACTTTTTTGTACTGATTCCAAGTTGACCTCTTTCCACATACCCTTATAAATAAACACTTTTATTTATAGAGCAATGTATAACATCAGCATAGTATACCATCACAAACTCCCTACACTCATATTTTTCTTGCCCACAAGCATTTGAATTTTTAATCTAGAATATATAAAAAAATGAACAGTTCTGCAAAAATACATCACGCATCAGAACAAAAAACAGTGTAACTCTCCCTCGCTTCCTGTCCACAGGGGAAGTTGTTGGTGCGCACAGGCCGCGTGGGTCTCGGGGAGAAGATGCTGAGGGACGCCATACAAGTGCATAACACAGCACACGAGGCCTGGAGTGCCCTAGGGGAGGCGCTACAGAGCAGAAGCTGCTCACAGGCTCCCGACTGCTTCCTCACCGCACTGGAGCTGGAGTCCAGCTGCCCTATCCGGCCCTTCACCATCATCCCACGAGAACTCTGACACATCTATGACACTCGTATATGAGGGAATGCTGGCTTTCAATCACTTTAACGACACATACTGTATTACAAAAACTTTGCACTTTTGGCTCTTGATTGAAAGGGAGCGTGATCGCATTAGTGAAATTTCACAAGCAAACAAGGTCCGTCGTGAATAGAGTAGTGATTCATGAAGCACCGCTCAGCCTACTTTCTGTTAATCAATGTGGAAAATTTAAATATATGAAAAAATTCAATGTGGGACTTTTTTTGTCGTCACAAAATTCCAGACTGCAAGAACTGCCATTGAAAAGTCTGCGCTATTTCACAGAAAATGCGACCTTAAAGGGAAGTTGACTCACTCTCAAGTCATCCTCGGTGTATATGACATTCTTCTATCAGACGAATACATTCGGAGTTATATTAAAAAATGTCCTGGCTCTTCCAAGCTTTATAATGGCAGTGAATTGCTGTTTCTGTTTCGAAGTTCATATAAGTGCATCTATCCGTCATAAAAGTTATCCACACGGCTCCGGGGGGTTATTAAAGACCTTTTAAGCGAATTGATGCGTTTGTGTAAGAAAAATATTCATATTTAACACGTTACAAAGTAAAATTCTAGTTGAACATACGGATTTACTTACGCCTAATGCGCAACTTATGACGTCAGAAGTAGCGTAGTGCGTCATGGCGTGGCGTAAATATCAGCAGTACGTCGCATTACTCGCAAGAGTTGTGTTTTAGACTTTAGTGAAATCCGTATGTTCGTTTGGCCAGAATCTAGTTATTTAACTTTATAAAGTTTTAAATATGGATATTTTTCTTAACCCCCCAGAGCCGTGTGGAATACTTTTATGATGGATGGATGAACTTTTATGGACTTAAAAACAGAAACAGCCATTCACTGCCATTATAAAGC
Source organism: Chrosomus eos (assembly GCA_036326025.1). Lineage (NCBI taxonomy): Eukaryota > Metazoa > Chordata > Actinopteri > Cypriniformes > Leuciscidae > Chrosomus > Chrosomus eos. The sequence goes on along the minus strand of CM070833.1, from coordinate 27,639,086 downwards.
TTGGAATAGCAGGACATTTTTTAATATAACTTTGATTGTATTCATCTGAAAGAAGAATGTCATAAACACCTAGGATGACTTGAGGATGAGTAAATCATGGGCTAATTTTCAATTACCCCTTTAAAAGTCTGTTCACACCAACAACGATAACTATAAGGATAATTATAACTATAATATTAGCTTCTACACCAACAGACTATTTGTTAATTATAAGAACACTCACAATTTTTGTCGACTGCAACTTGGATTATAGTCAGGTGGATTCTGATAGACTGTCAGCGATTCCAACAATATTGTTCTTATTTATCTCGACAGTTGTAGTGTGGACTTCCACATTCACAAATAACTACAACATATACGACAGAATGACTGAACACAGAAACATTTTCTTTCTATCTGCAATATTTTTTTGCACATGTGCTGCAACATGTTCAGATGCTGAGTCTTGTTTTTCAGGGACAAAATTGTTGAATTCTTTAGTCACATTTTAAATTCTTTTAGTATTTATATACCCGGTAATCATCTGTACTGTATGTTTGGATAAAGATTGTTGTTCTTATAAAGAGTGATTTTTGCAATCCCAGTGTCAATGTTTTCTGTTGTTTTCATTCCTTATCAGTTTCGGTCCTGTAGCTCCACAGCACTTATATATCTTATGTAACGTTTCCAGTGCTGTTGGTAGAGAAACCCTTGGTCTTCTTTCTCTGGGGCGGCTGTGGTTGCCTAGCAGCCGAGCCTTGTTTGAGTTTCTGGGGAGGCTGTTGGATCTTCAGCACGTGGGTCTAAAGCCTCATGGAAAACAGCGCTGTGCTATTTTAGCCGGTTCTGTTTGATGACGGGATCAAGATGTTAATTAGGGAGAGCATTGAACAAATGCATAGACCATTGAGTTGGGTTATGTAAGTGTTATAAGGGATTCTTGTTTACTTGCACACATCTACAGTATGCATGCCCACTGTTTCTCCTGGCACAGTTTAACTAGTGCTCTTGAAATCGTATCTCTATTATCCTCCCATTTCTATTGTTTGAAACCGGTCTTTCTGGCCCTCTGCATGTTTTGGCATAGTATTGTTTTGAATCACTTCCACATAATATTTTATAGAGCTTTCTCTGTTGTAACTATTGCTGATGCATAATTCAAATGCTTGACTACAGGAATAAGGTCTTACTAAATGGGGCAATGACATACTTTTTCTGTTCTAAAATACATTAATACGTAATTCCAACCGATATAAATACACATTCACGTTGAATCTGTTTGCAAAAGTTTATAAACGTTTTTCATGTCATGGCTGGGTTGTCAAATATAAACGTAATATTACTTAATATTATTGATTTTAAAAATCTTAAATGTGTTAATGCTGCATGGCAATATTTAATATTTGACAGTTATAGCAGCTGTTGTTTTTTTTTTTTTTTTTTATAAAATAAGCATTTTCAAACAGAAGCCCTGAACCGCAACGTAAAAAAAGTTTTTTAAAAAATCGAAAATTATGAGAATAAAGTAGAAATATAGTTATTAGGCACGTTTTCTTTTACAGATAAAATAAGCCAAAAAAAGATTTTACTCAGACTGAAAAGTCAAAATTATTAAATGCCCATGCGAAGGATGCAATACTTGAAATTTCATGCAAGGCATTGGACAGTGAAATGCTCATTGGGTCAGACAAAAACAGATGGAGAAGAAAAGCTGACACATAACTGCAAAATAATTAAGAACTAAGGTGAAGAATTAAGTGTGAAATCATCAGGAACCCTTCAGTCTTCAGCAGTGCTAGTTGTCAGGATCTCAGAGACTTAGGCTGGGTAAAGAATCTTAAAAAATGACCACCACTTAATAAGAATCACAAGCTGAAGTGTAGTAAAGTACATGAAGACTGTGTTTGATAGGCTTTATAGACAGACAGATTGAGGATTGAGAGAGACTCTTGAAGGACCAGCAGCACATCCTCGTATACCGCTGTTTAAAGAATTAATCTTCCCGAATCTGGCAGTAAGTTTTGGGAGTTCATATTTAGTCCATCCTGAAGTCTGTTTTGCAGAGATGGATTAAAAATGAATCATTCTAATATGATGATGTAATGCTCAAGAAACATTTATCACTTTTATCAATGTTGAAATTGATATCAATGTTATTTCAGGATTCTTTGATTCTTTGAATGTTCAAAAGAACAGCATTTATCTAAAATAGAAAGCTTTTGTAACATTAAACACTACCGTTCAAAAAAGTTTGGGGTCAGTGAGAATTTTTAAGAGAATAAATCCATACTTTTATTCATCAATGATGAATTAAATTGATCAAATGTTACAGTAAAGACATTTATGTTACAAAAGATTATATTCAAATAAATGCTGTTCTTTTGAACTTTCTATTCATCAAAGAATTTTTAAGAACTACTATTTTCAACAAAGAACTACTATTTTCAAGATTTTTTTGAGCATCAAATCATATTCATATTCTGAAGGATCATGTGACACTGAAGACTGGCGTAATGATGCTGAAAATTCAGCTTTGATCACAGGAATAACATAAATTTTAACATATATTAAAATAGAAAACATGTTATTTTAAATTTACACAATATTTAACAATATTACTGTTTTGTTTTTTGTTTTTTATTAAATAAAGGCAACCTCGGTGAGCAGAAGAGACTTCTTTTAAAAACACTGATCCAAAACCTTTGACTAGTGTATTTATATAATGAGGAATAATGCAGTAAAATTTGTATCTTGATATTAATTATTTAGTAGTGTAGAGTACAAATTATTATTACAGTAATGAGAATCACCATTGAGGATGATGGGAATAACAAAATGGGATATTGGTGAAACACAAAGTAACAATGATTTTTTTATATGTGCCTAATTGTCACAAATATGTTCTAAGATTTACTCAAATAACATAACTTTTATTTTATAAATATTTCATCAAGTATTGATTTATTTTCTGTCTCTCTGTTAGCGGTTGTCACTATAGGAGCAGTAGTGGTGATATATGGGATTATTTGGAGAGGTTGTGACTGATAAAGAATGCTATTCATCACCTAGTGCTAAAGTGGGCCTAGTGACCAGGGATGCATTTCCCAAAAGCATCATTAGCAAACTATGGTCGCAATGACAGAACTTGCAACAAAAGTTACTTTTGGGAAACGCACCCCAGGCCACCCGAGCCCAGTGTCCCAACATAAAGTTCCCGTATGACACACACAAGAGAACTGGGCTCATTATGTTTCACAAATTTTGAAAGAAAAGGGAATGATTAGATGGAGGCCTTTGAAGTGGAAGCTTGTCCTTTAGGATTTTTTTAGTTAATCACTTAATGAAGCACAACAACAGGGTTCTGGAAGTAAAACTCTCCATAGAGACATATTATTATGCACAAACCTTTTAAGACGGAACTACCATGAGCTTTGATATCGTTAAAGAAATAGTTCTGTCATGATAACAGGGCTTGGACACAATGACGATGGTAGAGTCAGATGAACAATGAACAGGTACGTTTATTTATAGAAGCAACCAAGAACACAATTCAATGCAGGTAAGTATTGACGAGCATGAATAGAAACAGCAATAGAGTCTATGAAAGATAATTACTGTTTTGTCTTACAGGTTTCCAGACATACCCTCACACAGATGGATGACTGGGTTTCAATATGGAACAGGAAAAAACCGAGGTAAGTTTGCAGGCGATGAGTCTGTGTTCTTCAGACAAGGCCAGACAACTACTGGTGGTGTGTGTGTGCTTTTTATAGTGCAGGTAATGAGGGCTGCTGAGTGACGTGTGTACTAAGACTCAGACTGTGAAGGCTGATGGGCCATTTACACGACACCGTTTTCAACTAATAACGGAAAACTTTTATGCGTTTTGGCCGTTCATTTACACGAAAATGGCAGTTTTGGGGCCTGAAAAAGCAATTCTTGAAAGCGATACCATAAGTGTCTCCGTGTAAACTACAAAAACGTGAATTTGTGATAAGTGACATCATGCATATGAGTATTACGTGTTTAGTCTATAGGCTCGTAGTTTTTCTTTACAACATGATGACATCACCAACTACTGGCCTGGCAGCATAATACAGCGTTTTCGCGGATCGTTTTGACAATGCTGACATCTGTACGTGAAAAATGCAAAGGGAAAACTTTTCCATTTTTAGTACATTGTTGTTGTGTAAGCTTGATGGTTGTGATTGTGACAAGTTCACCCAAAAATAAGAAATGCTGTCATCATTTTCTCAGCCTCATGTCATTCTAAACCTGTGACTTCCTTCCTTCTCTGGAATCTAAAAGAAGATATTTTGAAGAATATAACCAGTTTCGGTTACTTATATATAACTAATATGTAAAATACTAATACATAAAATACTGTGGAATTCAATGAAAACCAAAACTCTTTGATTGCCAACATTCTAAAAAAGAAAGTCATGCCGGTTCGGAACAACATGAGGATGATTAAATCATGACAGAAATCAAGCATAGAGTTAGTTCTGGCAGGTCACATCAGTCAAGCTCGCATAAGCTGACTCTTAGCTGGTCCACATCTACCTATACGAATACGACGTCTATTCCAACATCCCTATAAGGTCCATTCAGTATTATCAGCAGCTTTATCTTGTTGCTCAGGAGCTGGTTACCCTCCTCCATCCCCAGCTCCTCCTCTTGTCCAGTCAGGACTTGGCCTTCTGATATTCCTCTTCAAATCAGACTCATTTTTCTTGAATTGTGTTGTACATTAAATTCTTTAACATTAAATATATTTGAAATACATCTATGTTGGTTTTGTTCTGTTTACCTAGGCTGGCTGCATGGGTGCACTGGGAGTTCTTGCCCAGAACAGAACCATACCGCCAATCCAAACTTTATGCTAATTGCCAATCATCTTTGATGATAGTGGTCCTGGCAACATAAAAATGTTTGGGTCAATTTAGTAACAAAAGTATCTGTCAAATTTATATTTAAAAACGAAACTACCCGTAATCCTTAATAGAGATCCACCAATAAAAGAAAATTCGGTCACACTTTAATTTAAGGTGTCATTGTTACAGTGTAATTATATATTTAAGTACTGAGTAATAGTTAACTACATGTACTTACGGGGTAGGATTAGGGTTTGGTTGAGGGTTAGTTGCATGTAATTATACATAATTTACTGTTATTACTACGGTAAGTACATGTAACATATGTAACAATGACACTGTAAAATAAAGTGTTACCGAAAATGCTTTTACCGAATAAATTTGACATAGCTCAGCAGCAACCACCAGCTCCCATGAAGCATTGCAAATGAAAAATACATTTCTAATAAGTCTCCCTAATAAGACAAATAAATAAATAAGTCTCCATACACTCTTAGGGTCCTATTTTAACGATCTGAAACGCAAGTATCAAACGCAAAACGCAAGTAACTTTGTGGGCGGATCTCGTTGCTATTATACCGGCGGGATAAATGATTCTTGCGTCCGACGCAAATCTAAAATGTCTTGGTGTGAAGTAGCTACATTACTCATAGGTGTGGTTTGGGCATAAAGTGAAATAAACCAATCAGAGCGTCATCTCACATTCCCTTTAAAAGCAGGCGCGCTTGTTCTATGGCGGATTGCTATTATGATGGCGGATTTGCCAGGCGCAGGAGACTGACGTTCTCGTCAGGGCCGTAAAAGACTGAGAAGTGACATTGTATGGGAATGGGAGAAACCCACCCAAATTAGCTTCGGTTAAACAGGCGTATAATAATTTGGGTAAATTTGTAAGCTAGAATTGTGCCTATTTCATCTTTATGGACACCACAATGATTTCCCTCGAGTGGAAATATTTTTCCTTGTAATTAGTATGCAAAAATGGGAACTGCTGCGTCTGTGCAAATGAGTGAAGCAAAGTGTATGTGTGTTGTTATGGCCAAGCATGCGCCCTTAAAATAGCATCTGAATAACGCGCCACTGACTTCAGACTTGGTTTTTCCTGTTCTGTGGCGGAATTGTTTTCTGAAACTGCAATAGCACCGGGGAACTTTTGCGGTGGAACACGCCTCCTCTTTTCGCCGAATTTTTTTAAACTAGATCTATTTTTTTCTTTCTGCTTATGGTAGGTGAGGCAGAATTTGACTGACAAAGTTGTTAGTATCTAAATCAAATTCATTTCATGATTAACTAAATTAAAATCAAGATCAAAATCAGACTCATAATGGATAAAGAAATTTAGCCACTCTGCATATCTTCCGGAAAGTTGTGTTTAGCAATGTCTAAAATCATAACAGACTCTGATCTATTGTGTAAAATTACTGGGTAATGAGAAGTCAGAACATGCAGGTCATTGCTAATGAGCATGTTTGTAATGTTCCTGCTCATTTGTTTATTCACGTGGATTGATTATGTGCTAATGAAAAAAAACTGATCACCGTCCTGAGAAAACCTCTTTCGGGTTTCACTCTTCACTGTGTGTGTGTGTGTGTGTGTGTGTGTGTGTGTGTGTGTGTGTGTGTGTGTGTGTGTGTGTGTGTGTGTGTGTGTGTGTGTGTGTGTGTGTGTGTGTGTGTGAGAGAGAGAGAGAGAGAGAGAGAGAGAGAGAGAGAGAGAGAGAGAGAGAGAGAGAGAGAGAGAGAGAGAGAGAGAGAGAGAGAGAGAGAGAGACTGATCCTGCTACTCCTGCTTAGACTGAGGTGGTACTCTGGAGTCGTGTAAGGTCAGGTGTCCAGACTGAGTTACAGCCCTGACAGCTGGCTGCCCATAGATAGATGTTTTTTTTTTTTTTTTTTTTTTTGATGAAGAAAGTATGAATGTATGATGATGCAAAATGACACAAAATGGGGCAGTTAAAAACCATTGTAATCCCAACTACATAGCCACAGATCATATTATAGCAGAGAAAATGGAGAGGATGAAAAAGGGCCATTAAAAACACTGGTTTTGTTCAGGGGAAAAATCTTGAAAATTATTAACTAACTTTTTTTAAAAATACGATATGACCACTTTAAATGTATTATTAGCCACTGAATTAGCCACAACATGAGTTTTCAAGGTCGCCTTGCATTCACCCTCACATTAGGTGTGCTCAGAGCCATAGAGAGAAGGTTTCTCTCTATGGCTCTGGGTGTGCTCAATCAGTTGATGTTCTCTGGAAGGAAAAGTTTGTTGTACTGTTCATATTTCACAAACAATAGTAGCCTACATCAACCACTGTCCAGATCCCGACCCCAAAGTAATAGTCCTCTTTAAAGTAATATGAGTCATATAATAGACCTGTGATGTAGTACCAGCACCTGTCCATTGCAATGTAAAATGATACTAGGCCTCCAGCCACTTTTGTCTAGCGTGATATTGACTCTGAACATGACCCTGTTAGAAAAGACTTGTGTGATTGCACGAAGCCCTATAGCGTCACCTGACTGCACACTAGTCTTACTCGTTCATAATCTATTTTGGGAAAAATGGTCAACATTTTTTCATTACTCACTTATCTTGGGTATGTGGCACACTAATTTTGTACTGACTTTGTACAGTTGTTGATTTGTCACCAATAGTTTCCCTTTTATAAAACAACAGCACCAAAAATATAAAAATGTTTAAAGGGTACCTATTATGGATTTATGAAAATTGCCCTTCATGTAGTGTGTAACATAGATCTAAGTGAGCAAAAACATCCTGCAAAGTTTTAAACATGAAAGTTCACCGTATACAAAGTTATTGTCTCTCAAAGTAAGAGTTGACTCTGAGTCGCTGATATGAATCGTTCGACGAACGATGCTTTTCCTTTGTCTAGTTGACGTCAACTTGACAAGTTATTTGAATCAGATACTCCCAATTATTGCGTTCGGAGACCAGTGTTGCCAGGTCCGTAATGCCTGCACTGTTTCCGCGGGTTGTTTGTGTAGTGCACGGGTTGACGCGATTGTTTTACCCACTGGAACATGATTGTTATTGGGGAAACACCCGGGAACGCTATTTGACTATTTTTGGCCGTGATTGGGTTAGTTTTGATGAGCAATTGGGTTGGTTTTGTTGTGCAGACCTGGCAACCCTGTCGGAGACGCCAGGGGAAAACTAACATCATGTCGAGACGCTGTTTTGAAGTGCGACGCAAAAGCAAACTTTTTTGATCTGCCCAGTGAGGAGCATTTGAAGACTAAGTGGCTGCAGTTCATATATACAACTATACCACAGAAGTATAGCCCGGACAATGTTGTGTTCGCGTCATTTTGAAGATGATTGCTTCACAAACCTAAATGCTATAAGTATGGATTTGCGAGCCGGCTGATACTGAAGGTTCAGTACCGAGTTTATTTGGATCAGCTTCCTTCTCCGAATCACAAACTGTAAGTATTATTAATATTAATTGTTGCTTTTATGTTTTATGTATCATGCTCAATAAGTATGTGTGTGTGTTGTGTACGCACAGCGCATAAGTCGTCAGTTGTATTGAAATATGTGAAGTGTTTGTCGTTGTTAATGGAGTTGTCATAAAGAATATAGCTATAACGTTACCTCTTAGTACTGCATTATCAATATGTTTATGCGTTGGGCTAACGCAAACAAAGACTGAATGTGCTTTTACCACTAAACTTTGGGCTATGGTAGCTAACATATCACTGCAGATAAGCGTCACGCTAGGGCGGGGTTTGGAAAAATGACTCGCTAAACGATTCATATGGGAGTCGGTGAGCAAATCAAGTAAAAATAGGTGAGAGTCTGAAACAAGCACTTGTGGGACAACGTTGTCCTGCACCACTTTACAGGCAATGAGTGGAAAGAGAATTTTAGATTGAAACTACAGTACTTTATTATATTCAACAACAACATTAGCTCATTCTTCATTACACCATTTCTACATCAGTGCACATGTACAAAACTTTCCAGTTTCAGATTTCAATACGATCAAGTGTTTACATGTCGTACTTGGTTACTATCGTAACCTCGGTTCCCTGAGAGTAGGGAACGAGTATTGCGTAGCTATACGCAGTGGGGGAACTCCTTTCCTCAGATTTATTGAAGCTTATATTTAAAACTCATTGCAAATGCACAGCGAGCACAGAGAGTGACTGACTGACTGATTGGCTGTGCTGCAGCAACTGCACATCCAATGACGAAGAGCGCCTATAAAGGGAACCCGAATTCACCATTATAGCAGGTTTAAATCGACTGAAGCGACAACTTGCCATGTTACTACAGTGCGGCAGGCTATGCAATACTCGTTCCCTATTCTCAGGGAACCGAGGTTACGATAGTAACAGAGTACGTTCCCTTTCGAGAAAGGTCACTTCGTATTGTGTAGCTATACGCTGTGGGGACGCAGTGTAAAATGCTGCACCATGAGTAACTGGCTGCAACTAAAGCCCAGGACCCCTGGGCTCACAGAAACAAGCCAGAATTCATATATATATATATATATATATATATATATATATATAATATATATATATATATATATATATATATATATATATATATACTGATAAGACAGGACACCGTCGAGTATAAATCATATATATAGTGATGTACCCCAAAATAATATACTAATAGACCGGATACCCTTGGGTCTGATTATATATATGGACAAAAACAGCCAAAGCTGGTTTATAGCAAGGGATAGTGTGCTTATGAACAGTGACCTGACACATAGATGAGACCGGACCTCGTCGAGTCTAATCATGCAGAAAGGACCTTCGCCTGCAGGGAAGGGACCTCCATATTATAGTACGTCACTCACAAATGTGGAGTGCGAGGACCAACCGGCGCACAAATGTCCTGAATAGGAAACCTAGAGGACCACGCCCATGACGAGGCCATACCTCTAGTCGAATGGGCTCTAGTGCCTATAGGGCAAGCCGGTCCCACTGAGGCATATGCCAAAAAGATGGCATCCACTATCCATCTGGACAGCCTCTGCTTCGTTACTGGAGATCCTTTGGATCGGCCACCGAAGCAGACAAAGAGCTGTTCCGACTGTCTATAGGATGCAGAGCGCTCCAAATAGACCTTCAAAGCTCTAACAGGGCAAAGTAGATTAGTCTCCCCATCCCCACTGGAAGGGGGAAGAGATAATAGTGTAAGAAATTCCAAACATGAGGGGCTTACAGAGGACCGTGGAGAGGTCCCAAGATGGTACAGAAGGAGGGCTGGAAGGGTTCATCAGGCAGAACTGTGTATTGATAAGCCTGCCCCTCAAAGGCGAATCTCAAGAATGGCATGTGATGGGGGGCTATCTGGATGTGAAAGTATGCGTCTTTCAGATCCACAGTGAAAAACCAATCACCTGTATGTTAATGCTGTAAAACCAAAACTTTGGAAAAATTTTCCAAACATAGTGGGGGAAGCAGACACACTTTGTCAGTTCAAATCTAAACTAAAAACACATCTCTTTGGCCTAGCATACCCATAACACATTATACACTCTATAATTCAATGTTAGGCTGCATAGATTAGGTCAGCCGGAACCGGGAACACTTCCCATAAATCCTGATGTACTCGTTACATCATAAGAAGAATGGCATCTACGCTAAATTAGTCTCTCTGTTTATCCCGAGGTTTACCGCAGTCCGCCGGATCCAGGCTGTATCCTGATCTGAAGAAGGACCTGCGCCTGGACGTGACGACATCTCAGTCCTGAGGTGTCACTTAACTCTCCCTGTGAAGGCCTCCTTCCCTTTACCTCTGTACAGATAAAACGTTGTCGGGATAATTCCGGTTCACGTGGCTACGCCGAAGCGATAAAATTCTGTATTATACATTTTAAGGCCAGATAAGTAGTTTGTTGTGGGTTGGTTTTGTAGGGAAGGACTACATGCCTGCCCACATATAATTCAAATGCGCATACCTATAGAATTAACTCTTAATACGCATGTGCACGCCATCAGCATTCCCGTGGGTTCGCGTTTTTAAAGTTCGCGTAGAGAGAACTTAAGAGTTTTCTGTTAAAATGGTGTCGTGTTAGCGGCCCCTAAGTTAATAACTAATGATTGTTGCGACGGAAGTGAATCAATTAAAACTATTCTAGAGATGACATAAAGCCAAAACTATCTCTGTTACTTTGATTTCCTATTATCACTGTAAAGCAGCTTTGGAACAATCTACATTGTTAAAAGCTCTATATAAATGAAGAAGATGACATGTACATTCTCATGGATGTCAGCAGATTTATTCAGGGCCTCAACAATAGGGTTAATCCTTTCGTTTTATTGTGTGACACTGATCTCTTTGTTCAGGCTGAATGAGTTATGTGAATGTGAGAGTCATCACAAAGGTTTGTTCATTACATGGGCAGCCACACAGTCAGTTCATGACATAACAGATATTGCAGAGATAGATTTTTTTAATTAAAAATTGAATCAATGTTAATATTACAATGTTGTTTCAATGTCCTATCTTACAAAACTTGTTAAAATTTATACATATTTTCTTTACCTTTTTACAAAAATTCAGCATAAAACTTTGTTTTTATCATACTTCAATGTTAAAACAAGAACTGACATTATTTCAACCACATTTCAACAAGGTCAGTCGCATACCAGTTGGCAACACCCTACTTTCAAAAGAATGGGAAATATTACTAGAATACATGTGGGAAAGTCAGACAAAAGAGAGGGCAAAGTTCATGGTGTGTTGCGAAAAAGGAGGTCATAGGCCCAGTCCACTTTGCCCTTAGTGCTGAGCCGTTGACCTTTGTGCCATGTGGGCTCATGCGCACCTGGTCCGGGAGTTCTCTGTCAATAAAAGGCAAAATAACGAAGACTTTTAGACCCATTTTACTTAATAACATGCACATTTATCCTATTTATGAATTATGATAATCAATACACTGATTTTGGTGTTGTAAATCGATGGCCCTAAGACTAGTTTTGCTGTTGTAAAACTTAATGTAGGGTTGTAGAGCTTGTTATTGAGCAGAGATAGAAATGGAGCTCACCGAATGCACACTGTATAGCCGTGGCACTGTAGACCTGAAGCAGGAAGTGACTGCAATGCCTGTGCTTGGCCTTGGATTATAATGTCCAGGTGCTGGTCCTTCCTTCTAAATCCATTAATGGAAGTCAAGTCAACAAAAGTAAAATTCAAATTTAATTTAATTAACCAGTTGATGTAATAGTTCACCCCAAAAATTGTCATGTAAACTACTTTAATGAATCTTTCATGGAGCTTTTTTGTCTTTTTTTTGGACCTTTAATCATTTAAATCGCAATCCACTTTCATTATATGCTAAAAAAGCAGCAAGGCCATTCTGATACACTTGCCCTTTTGTGTTCCACGGCCTGAAATATTCATTTAGATTGGAATATCAAAAAATCTAATTAGTGTTCTCCAAAAAAGCACTACATCAACCTGTGCTTGACTCCATAATCACAGATATAGGTCTGTTTATGTGCTTTCAAAAGCATAGCTGAGAAGAAGAGCTTTCACTGCTCAGCACCTGTGCTACAGAAGCTGTCTGCTATCATTACATGCCATTTGATTCCACCGGCAGCCTCACTTGATCCAGCTGGCCTGTGCAGTGGTGTGTGTGGCAGGTTGAACTGTCCCGGAGGTGTTAATGCTGGCTGCAGTGGAACTCACTCCCTCTGCCTGCTTGCTCATGAGGTCAACTTCCGTTGGTTTTAAAGGCATCAGGCCATTGCACCCTTCTTCTATGGGACGGCCAGCCAGCTCGGCATTCCCCTGGACAAGAGCGGATAGCAGTGCCATACTACACATGTCTGAAGAGGCACTGAGCTTAGTATTTCATTAAGGGACTCCTGTCCAGAAAAGCCATATTCAACACCTTCCAAAACAAGCTACTCACAACTCAATAACGAATCAATATCAAAAAAAGCTTTCTCTGTATTTTCAAATGCCTTAAGGTGAACCTGTGAAAAATACACAGGAATAAAATATCTCAAGTGTCTCTTCTTGAATTTCAGAGAAAAGATATCAAACTAGGCTCACTGCTCAGAATTGCCAGGATACCAGAGACATTAATATGAACTAGGCTATGTGATCCACATTCATTTTATAGCTTTATATGCTAAACAGGTGAGTGAGCCATTGAATCATGAAATCAAGTGATTGTTCAAAAACTCAGATTTATCCACAAACAAAAGAGGTAAAGGCCACTTTATTAGGCACATATTATTAGAACCAGGTTGAACCCCTTTTTGCCTTTGTTCTTCATACCATAGACTCAATAAGGTGCAGGAAATAATTTTGGTCAAATTGACATGATACTGTAGCATCACGCAGCTACTGCATATTTGTCGACTGGCATCTCTCGTTTCACCACATCCCAAAGGTGCTCTATCTACTGGATTGAGACCTGGACTGTAGAGGCCATTTGATTATAGTAAGGGGCCCAAAATGTGCCAAGAAATCCTTCACACCATTACATCAGCACCAGCCTGAACCATTGATACAAGGCAGAATGGATCCATGCTTTCATGTTGTTCGTGTCAAATTCTGATCCTAACATCTGAATGCTGCCGCAGAAATCAAGACTCAAGAGACCAGGCAAGACTTTTTCCAATCTTCTATTGTCAAATTTTGGTGAACCTGTGTGAATTGTATCCTCTTCTTACCTGTATGAATAACAAGTATATTTCAAGTTCATTTTAGTATACTTTAGTAAAGTTCAAGTATATTTTAAGTTTACTTTATGTAGAAAAGTTTAAGAATACTAATATCAATGTACTAGATGTTCTAGTACACTGATATTAGTAGAAGTAAACTTGTAAGTGTAGCCTACTTCTTCAATACTACTTGGGAGTAAACTGGCCAACTTTTTAGCATATACAGTTTCACCCACAGAACTGCCACTCACTGGGTATTTCCTCTTTTTTGACAATCCTCTGTAAACCTTAGAGATGGTTGTGCGTAAAAATATCAGCAGTTTCTGAAATACTCTGACCAGCCCATCTGTCACCAACAACCAGCCATTTTCAAAGTTACTTAAATCACATTTCTTTCCCTTTCTGATGCTCAGTTTGAAATTCAGCAGATCGTCTTGACCATGCCTAAATGTATTGAGTTGCGGCCATTTGTCTAGCTGATTAGATATTTGCATTAAAAAGCAATTGAACAGGTGTACCTAATAAGTGGCTGGTGCGTCGGGTCAGAGGTCACTCTTCCACCAGAACTCGACTCGCGTACGGCTGTTGCCAGAAGCCAGTGATTATAGTTTAAAAAATTATAAATATGGATATTTTTCTTTACAAAAACGTATCGCTTCACTTCAGAAGGCCTTTATTAACCCTCTCGAGCCGTATGGATTACTTTTATAATGGAGAGATAGGCTCAAAATCACAGGCTCAATTCACTCAAGGCTTGGAAGAGCCAGGATATTTTATTATATTCCTCCGATTGTGTTTGGCTGAGAAAAGAAAGTCATATACACATAGGATGACTTGAGGGTGAGTAAATAATAAGATCATTTTAATTTTTGGGTGAACTAACCAAAAGTGTTACTGTTAAGTGTTACCAATTACTCATTAATAACAAATTTTTAACTGTTGCATAAAATAAATATCACACTTGATACAAGTGGAAATTTGAACCGGGCTGGCCCATTTTGTCCTCATGGTTCCACCCACACAACATTATTTCTGACTGAAAATATTTAAAGGGGTCATATAATGCCATTTTTGTACAAGTTAATTTGATTCTTTAGGATCTAAATGAAAAGTTTGTAATATACTTTAATTAAAAAATTCTCATTAGTATTTTAAGAAAACACTCATTTTACCTGGTCAAAAACAGCTCTGTTGTTAGCACGCCGTTTCAGTGCATATCCCTTTAAATGATAATGAGCTTTGCTGACTCCGCCCCTCTGTTCTGCGGGCGCTTTGACACAACGCACGTGGAGTGTTGACTTGACAACAGTTGAGGCCGGGTATATTTTGGAGAAAGAATGGCAGCGGGATTCTCCCTGAGGACACATCTGTGCAACCGTATCAGTTTGATCCGCAGTCGGACCCGGAACAAGATGACGGCCGCAAAGAAGTTCGACAATTAAGGCTCGAACAGGACGTTTCTGAATGGTTGGTTAACATAATGTCACTTTGATCTATTTTTGTATGTACTGGCAGGGTAACGTTAGAGTAACCTAGTGAGATGTACGAACGCTATGGGTTTACTGATGTATACATACTCAGTTTGTAATAACACAATAACCATAACGCGTTGTTCATTATAAACGTGGGAATTATATTGAGAACGTCGTACATGGAAAACATGCCGTAATGTACCCTGAGTGTAAATCTTAGCCGCATTCAACGTGAAGCGTGCAAGCGATTTGCAAAGATTAATTTAAAGGTTAGTACAATTTTACATTCGCCTCTTCTGGAGGTGCAGCACGGACAGGAATAGTTGGTACCGATTCTTTTTTCAGGAGCAGCTTCTTAGCAAAACCAGCTTTATACTGATCCTCGTTTATAAAGCAGTCTGGTGAGAAATGATTCGCGCAAACATGAACATTGACGTTGATCCTGGGGAATATTCCCATCGAAAACAAAACTCAGCCACTGCGTCTTCAGCGGTTTGGATTTAGGAACATTAAAATGACTGCTGTGTTTATTATTACACCCAAGAACAGAACACCACAATCGCTTAGACGCCATTCTGCTCCAGCGTATCAACAATGACGGACTATGATGAGCTCGCTCAGGGCGGGTCTGTGCTGAAACGCTGCTGTCAATCAACAATCGTGGGAGGGGCGTCCGACCGTGTGACATCACACGGTCGAACGGCTCGATTTGAGGCAGGGGAAAACATATAAGGAGATTAAAACAAAATCACTGGATGGATTTTTATCATTATATGATGGTTGTGTACAGGCACTGCCAACACACATTTCAGTACAATCAACTTGTAAAAGTGCATGTACAATTATATGACCCCTTTAACATGTTGGATATTTACGATTTTAGATTGGTGTTCTTCCCAGCAGATTCAATGACTCTTAACACAGATCACACTACAGGAAAATCTGATAAGATAATCTGTAGATCCATCAAGATAATCGGGACTTTACCTGTGTCACATGCCTGTCCTGTCTTGTGTTGCACATGGGTGTTTGTTATGTTGTGATTGTTGATCCCTCCTAGTGGGTTTTTGATTTGTGTTTGTTCTGTTTTTGATTAATAAATCCTCCTTGTTTTTTGGACTTGAGTTCTCTTCCCATTTTTGTGAGTGTTCCGTGACAGAACGAACCGACCTTTTGAGAACTCAGCAGCATGGAGGATCTTTGCTGGAGGTATATGGACAACGACGACTTGGATTGCCCAGATTACATCATTTCCACATTTGGATCAACCGAATTCTCTCCAATCGGCGGTGTCAGAAGGACTCCGCCAAACTTGGGTTCCAGCGGGGGGTTTTCGGACTTCTCTTCCCAGTGAACTGCCAGTGCCAGTTCCTGAGCCGGAGGCAGAGCCAGTGCCGGTTCCTGAGCCGGAGGCAGAGCCAGTGCCGGTTCCTGAGCCGGAGGCAGAGCCAGTGCCGGTTCCTGAGCCGGAGGCAGAGCCAGTGCCGGTTCCTGAGCCAGAGGCAGAGCCAGTGCCGGTTCCAGAGCTGGAGCTCATGTCGGTTCCGGACCCAGTGCCTGTTCCAGAGCTGGAGCTCATGTCGGTTCCGGACCCAGTGTTTGTGTCTGTGTTTGTGTCTGTCCTTGTGACTGTTTCTGTTCCAGTGTCTGTTCCCGAGCTGGTGTCTGTTCCCGAGCCGGTGTCTGTTCCCGAGCCGGTGTCTGTTCCCGAGCCGGTGTCTGGTCCCCAGCCGGTGTCTGTTCCCGAGCCGGTGTCTGGTCCCCAGCCGGTGTCTGTTCCCGAGCCGGTGTCTGTTCCCGAGCCGGTGTCTGGTCCCCAGCCGGTGTCTGGTCCCCAGCCGGTGTCTGGTCCCCAGCCGGTGTCTGGTCCCGAGCCGGCTTCACTGCCCTGGCCGCCCGAGGGGTCTGCTCCGCCCTGGCCACCCGAGGGGTCTTCGCCGCCCTGGCCGCCCGAAAGATCTGCTCCGCCCTGGCCACCCGAGGGGTCTTCGCTGCCCCGGCCGCCCGAAAGGTCTGCTCCGCCCTGGCCGCCCGAGGGGTCTTCGCCGCCCTGCCCGCCCGAGAGGTCTGCTCCGCCCTGGCCGCCCGAGGGGTCTTCGCCGCCCTGGCCGCCCGAAAGATCTGCTCCGCCCTGGCCGCCCGAGGGGTCTTCGTCGCCCTGGCCGCCCGAGGAGTCTTCGCCGCCCTGGCCGCCCTAGGGGTCTTCGCCGCCCTGGCCGCCCGAGGCGTCTTCGCCGCCCTGGCCGCCCGAGGGGTCTTCGCCACCCTGGCCGCCCGAGGGGTCTTCACCGCCCTGGCCGCCCGATGGACTATGTGTTTCGCCTTGGCCGGCCAATGGACTATATGCTTCGCTCTGGCCGCCCGATGGACTCTGCATTTCTCCCTCACCGCCCTATGAACTCTCTGTTTCGCCCTGGCCGCCTGATGTCTCTGTCCCTCCTGTCCCGCCCTGGTCTGTCCCTCCCGTCCCACCCTGGTCTGTCCCTCCCGTCCCGCCCTGGTCAATCCCTTCAGTCCCTCCTATCAGTCGCTTCCGTTCCGCCCTGATGTTTCCTTCCTGTCCCGCCCTAGCCTGATGGAGCGTCTGGTAGCCGCTCCGTAGGGAGGGGGTTATGTCACATGCCTGTCCTGTCTTGTGTTGCACATGGGTGTTTGTTATGTTGTGCCATGTGCTGTTGTGATTGTTGATCCCTCCCCCTCGTTACCTAATTAGTGTTTGAGTTGTTCCACCTGTCCCCTCTTGATTTTTTCCCCTTTTAAGTCTCCTCTTGTATGCAGTCTTTGTCGGTTCGTTGTCATACGTCTTCCCAGTTCCTTGTGGATGTTTTTATGTTCAGAGTCAGTGTTGGTTTCATGTTCATTTATTGTGTTTTCCCCCCTCGTGGGTTTTTGATTTGTGTTTGTTCTGTTTTTGGTTAATAAATCCTCCTTGTTTTTTGCACTTGAGTTCTCTTCCCATTTTTGTGAGTGTTCCGTGACAACCTGGGATTGTCGGAAGGGGAGTATTGGGACCAAAATCGTCCTGATAATCTTGTGGTGTGTGGGTGCCTTTACCTTTCTTAGAGTCGTTCAGCCAGACGTTGAAAAATCAGCTTTTGTTGTGAACAACTTTAAAGTCTGCTAGTGTGTTATCCTCAGTCATTTAGCGTGTGATGCCCAATGTTTCTCTATAACCATTTAAGTTGGCAAGTATATGATGCCATAGTGTTTTATAACCTGTTTAGATTTTAAAAGTCTTGTTTGTATTCCAGCCTTCCAAACTATGGAATTTCAGCCTCTGAGTAATATAATTTGCTGTTGATCTGTCATCTTAAGAATAAGCTTGAGGTTTCTTTGCTACTTAACCTTTGACAAAACACTTGTCTGACATGAAACGACACCCTTCTACAACCACACAAAGCCTTAATGTTCACCCTAGAGACCCAGAGGATGATTTAGCATCCTCACTTTTCCGTCAACACTAGACAGCTGCCAGCACAGCTCGAATAACCAGCCACTGAAGCCACGGTGGAGGGGTGCAACACTGACGCGCATCAGTGAAACTCTCACAGCAATCTACATGCTTTACAAACCATTCTGGGGGGAAACAGGCAAAGCATTTAATATACACATAATAGGTTAGACTATATTATTCACAATGAAACCGGACACTTACCGGGAGAAAGCTGACCCTTTGTACAGCTGATCGGAACATCGCGTGCCTGCAATAAGAGATGAGTGTCATAAGAGAAGACAATAAAATGGTGCAAACAGGGTGGATGAGAGGAAAGAGTCAACAAACACAGGTGAAACACTACAGGGGCCTGTTTTAATAAGGAGGTTCAACCAACTCTGAGATAAAACTTAGTTAAAAGTTGATTTACCCTGAGATGGGAAACAGTTTTCGGGTTTCAGAACAGTCGGATTGAGCTAGTTCAATCAACTCTGGGTAGGTTGACTCTGAGTTAAGCACGTGCACCACGACTATGACAAGCCATGATCAATGGATCTCTGAAATTATGATTCACCATGGCAACAGCACCCGACAAAAAGACGTCCACATACTTCCGAGTCAATATAAAATTATAATTCTTATTCAATGTTATATTATCAGGTGGAAACCTACAGAAAGGTAAGTTATTGAACTAATACTGATTTTCACCGTATCCCACAGGCAAAAAAAAAATGGCAGCAACTAAAAATGAACAATAAATTAATAATTCAAACAGTTAAATCTTTAAGCATAAAAGGTTAATGGCTGTAGGCTACATGAGGTTGCAAAGCCGACTCTGTGTTACAAATATGTTAGACCTATCACTTCTGCCACTAAAGATTGCTTAAATTAATAATATTCCTGATCAGTTTCATCTCCTCAGCATCCCAGATAGCTTAGATACTAGAAAAGTATCCTCACAACTATGTTCCTTTTCAGAAAGAAAGGGTATCTGCAAGGATTTTCAGTCAGGATTTAGTCTCATTAGAATCATTAATTATTTGCTCTTATCATCCATTCGTGGTTGTATCTCTCTATTAGTGTTACTCAATCTTAGTGCTGCATTTAATACTATTGACCAAAACATTCTTTAAAATAGACTCGAAAATTATGTTGGCATTAGTGGAATTGCATTAGAATGTTTTAATCATACTTATCTGACCATTATCAGTTTGTAACAGTAAATGAAGAGATGTCTTATCGATCAAACAACATGACATCATGACTTTGCGTAAACATACACGCCACTTTCAAGTCAAGTGGCATGTTATCTATACGCATTTTGAGCTATCCGCGTGTATGTCCACACTAAAACGAACCGTCATCTTTTGCGTGTATGTCTACGCCGTTAAATGTCCGAGTGATTCCGCGTGTATGTAGGCTACACGCCGTTAAATGTCCAAGCGAAACGAAGCAAAATGTACATCTACATCTGGGGAGCGATATTTTTTTTCCTAGGATGGTAGGGGAAAAAATGAATAAATGGTATTAACCCCAGTGATGGGTAGGTTTAGGGACGGGGTTGGGGTCGGTCATATATTTATATATACAGTAATGTAACGTTAAAGGGATACTCCACTTTTTTTGGAAATAGGCTCATTTTACAACTCCCCCAAATCCCCACTGTTGAGTTTTACCGTTTTTGAATCCATTCAGCCGATCTCCGGTTCTGGCGGTACCACTTTTAGCATAGCTTAGCATACATCATTGAAGTTGACAAGACCATTAGCATTTCTCAAAAAAAATGACCAAAGAGTTTCGATATTTTTCCTATTTAAAACTTGACTCTTCTGTAGTTACATCGTGCACTAAGACCGACGGAAAATGGAAAGTTGCAATTTGCAACAGCGCAGCGCCTGAAAATAGTTCCGTTATGTTGACGGAAGGTAGCCTATTTTCAGGCGCTGCGTCATATCATTACGCCTGCTGCACTCATGGTACGGCAGTAAAGTTTCTTGATTATTACGCAGGAATGAGAGTATAGTTCCTAGCCATATCAGCCTAGAAAATTGCAACTTTACATTTTCCGTCGGTCTTAGTGCACGATGTAACTACAGAAGAGTCAAGTTTTAAATAGGAAAAATATCGACTCTTTGGTCATTTTTTTGAGAAATGCTAATGGTCTTGTCCACTTCAATGATGTATGCTAAGCTCTGCTAAAAGTGGTACCGCCAGAACCGGAGATCGGCTTAATGGATTCAAAAACTGTAAAACTCAACAGTTTAACTCTGGGGGAGTTGTAAAATGAGCATATTTCCAAAAAAGGGGAGTATCCCTTTACGTCACGGCGTTGATAAACACGCTGAAAAGCGATTATGCGTGTTAAAGTCCCCGTGAACCGGAAGTTGCAAACGACTTTTCTCCAGTGCTGTGACGTATTTCCGAGAGAAACGGAATACTAAATGAGGCAAAATAGTGAGCGTGGCTTTTTTTTCCAACTAGCACCTGATTGGATCTAGAAAAATGCACCTCCTCGCCATCTCTCCTTTCACACGCTGTGTGCCTGTCTAATGTCAGTTGGAGGGGCGTGATTACGGATGTTAAGCAGACACCTAAACCGTCAAGCCTACGTCATCGGGCAAGGTCCTCCAGTGCAGAGGGGAGGGGCATTTTCAGAATTTGATTAAAGATTACGAAGCCAAAAAAAATTTTTGTGTGGATTGACTTGCATGGATGAATTGTTCACCACAAAACGATCAATTTAGGCAAACAAAGTAAGTATGGTCAATTTTGATTTCATGGGGACTTTAAGAGCACGCCAAAAATGGTATTCACCGTTATGCTGATGATACTCAGCTCTATAATAATTAACTGATAAAAAAATGGATGACTAGTAATTTCCTACTACTTATTTCTGAAAAAACAGAGATTCTAATTATTGGACAAAAAACGTCCTCACGTAATAACCTAGAATATTGTCTAACAATTGATGGCTGCTCTGTTAAGTCTTCGTCGTCAGTTAGGAACCTAGGTGTGCTCTTTGATAGCAATCTTTTATTTGAAAGTCACGTTTCAAGGATCTTTAAAACTCCATTTTTCCATCTTAAAGGAATACTCTACTGGTTTTTCATATTAAACTATGTTATTCCCTTAACTAAGACGAACTGATACATATATCTCTCGTCTCAGTGCGTGCACTAAATCGCTGTCTTGCCGCGAACCTTTGTTAGATCTTATCTCAGCCCTGTTCATTCAATATGTGCCAAGAAGAGAAGCGACCAAACACCTCCACGTCTTCCCTATTTAAATACAGTTACTAGTGTAACTCGACCAAGAACGGTGAAACAAAATAAAACGTTGCGCTTTTCTAAGCGTGTAAAATGGATAACTATATTGTATTTAAATAGGGAAAACGTGGAGGTGTTTGGTCGCTTCTCTTCTTGGCACGTATTGAATGAACAGGGCTGAGATAAGATCTAACAAAGGTTTGCGGCAAGACAGCGATTTAGTGCACGCACTGAGACGAGAGAGGTATGTATCAACTTGTCTTAGTTAAGGGAATAACATAGTTTAATATGAAAAACCAGTAGAGAATCCCTTTAAAAATATATCTAAATTACGTCATTAGCTCTCAATGACACATGCGGAACAATTAGTTCATGTGTTCATGACTTCAAAGCTAGATTATTGTAATGCTCTACTGGGTGGTTGCCCTGCACGCTTAATAAACAAACCAAAGCTGGTTCAAAACGCAGCAGCTCGAGTTCTTACCAGAACCAGGAAGTATGACCATATTAGCCCGGTTCGGTCAACACTGCATTGGCTCCCTATTAAACATCATATACATTTTAAAATATTGCTGATTACTTACAAAGCACTAAATGGTTTAGCTCCCCAGTATTTGAGTGAGCTCTTTACGCCTATTGCGATCTAAAAATTCATGCCAGTTGATTATACCTAGAATATCAAAATCAATTGCTGGCGGTAGATCCTTTTCCTATTTAGCACCAAAACTGGAAGCAGACACACTCTACAGTTCAAATCTAGACTAAAAACACATCTCTTTGACCTAGCATACACATAACACATTATAGACTTCTATAACTCAATGTTAGGCTGCATTTATTGGGTCAGCCGGAACCGGGAACACTTCCTATAAATCCTGATGTACTTGTTACATCATGAAAAGGATGGCGTCTACACTAATATTAGTGTCTCTGTTTATCCCGAGGTTTACCGCAGTCCGCCAGATCCAGGCTGTATCCAGATCTGATGAAAGACCTGCGCCTGGACATGATGACAACACAGTCTTGAAGTGTCAACTAGTCTCTCCCCTGTGAAGGCCTCCTTCACTTCTGTACAGATAAAACGTTGTCAGGATAATTCCGGTTCACGTGGCTACGCAGAAGCGATAAATAATTATTTATTTAAAATTTTTAAGGCCAGACAAGTAGTTTGTTGAGGGTTGGTTTGTAAAGAAGTACTACACGCCTGCCCACAGATATATTCAAACGCGTATACCTATGTGATGAGCATGTGCACGCCATCTGCTTTTTCGTGGGTTTGCGTTTTTGAGGTTTGCGCAGAGATAACTTTTTTATTATTTTTATTTCAAGGCTTGCACCTTGGAATCTATTTCAGGGTTTGCGTTCTCGAGCCACCAGGCACCGTTTTGTGCTGATGAGCCAGGCGGGGCGCGTTGAGTGTTTTCTGTTTATTCTAGAGCTGCTGTAAAGCTAAAACAATCTTTGTTACTGTAATGTCCTATCATCACTGTAAAGCTGCTTTGAAACAATATTGTTAAAAGCGCTATATAAATGAAGGGGACTTGACTTAACTTGACATAGGAAATCAACACCCACTCGCTATTGTGTTTTGAAAGCATTACCCATATAAAACAATAATTTACAGACAAAGCATTATGAAATCATTTACTTATGGTTTATGATGCAACTGCTGTCATATCCAATACAGTTGCTTGCTTTATTAATCAACAAAAGTTTCTTGCGAAGTCTCCATTACACTGCCTCGTTTACAAAACAAAATGCTCCAATCTGCACAATCTGATAGGTAGCATTTTTCATCAAGACACCTGTTAACAATTAAAATTAGTGATGGGAAGGTTGATACTGGGGCTCCGATGCTCCGGTGCAGTTTTCAAAGCACTATTGTATTACAGACTGTACCGATACTTGTATCGAAATGACAATAGCACGTGATTGATGACGTTTGAAGTTTCGAAACGTCATGCAGTATCGGAAGGTCGGGACAGCTGGTTTGAAAAGAGAAATGATTATGGAGGAGGCATTATTTAAATTATTTAACACTACACTTCCCTATAACATGATTTATATTTTTAATAAACAGAAAACCCAAAATATTTTTTAAATTTCAATTACTAGAATTATGATCACACTTGTATATTTTATATTATTGATTAATATGTGAATCGAGTTGTGGTCTGTTTCCCATCATTAATTAAAATAAACCATCCACTTATTTCCGACTCTGATATACTTCTGAAGTTTGTACAGAGACACGACCAAGCTGTTTAAACTGGACGAGTCAAAGCGGACGTAGACGAAGAACAGAAATAATTGAGGGTTTATATACACAAGATGACAAGAAGCTAAATGAAGGACAGGTCTAGGTGATTAGTTGTTATGGTAACAAACAAGGGTTGCATTGGAAACTAAGGGGTAAGTTTACACAACAACGATACGTTTCCTTTGAGTTTTCCGTGTAGACAACTATTGTCAAAACGATTCCCATTTACACGGATCCACAAAAATGACTAAAAACCCTGTAGTCTGCTGCCAGGCCATTAGATGGAGATGAAACAGACTGAACACGTAATGCGCATGTGCATGACGTCATCGTTTTCAGAGATTTGAAATTTTGTTGTTTACACAGAGACCGTTTTAAAAAATTTGCACGTTGAAACCTGTTTTCAAAAGTTTGCGTTTTCATGCACCCAAAATGTTGTTGTAGTGCAAATGAACAGTCAAAACGCAAATTTTTTTTGGACGTTTTTAGTTGACAAGGGTGTCGTGTACTGCTACTTCAAAGACAAAAACCACGGTTGGAGGGCTGAATTAAAATAAGAAATATCATGATTTTCATTTGTTTTAGCTTAATTTACAGCTTGTTTTGATTTGTTATAGAATCACTGTTCTAGAATTAATCTAAAACCTTTAAACAATACTGTATTGCAATGATTGTGTACATACATAAGTGTATGGCCTGATTTCACATACAGGGCTAAGGATTAGTCCTTAGTACAATTAGGACGTAAGTAGCTTTGATAAATATGCCTCAGAAAACATTACTGGTGTGCATCTTGAGACAAAACAATGGCACTGACATATTTTGAGATCTCAGTGGAAGTTAATTTCAGTTAAAACAGCTCATACATACTTTTTATTGGGGGGGGGGGGGGCGTACTTAGTGCAGTGTGATGTTGAGATAAAAATAGTGGCAGGGTAGAGATAAAAATAGTGACAAGATACATGACCTTACCTACTAGAGATGAACCAATGTATTGGCCAATAATCTATCGGCCGATAAAAGACATTGGCCGATTGTTTAACAAGAGCCGCTGATCAGGGCCAATTATTTACTGTCAATCAAAAACTTTATACTGCGTATGAAGAAAATCTGTCTTGTGTTGAATTTAGGGCAAGTTAACACAACAATAGCGCATTAACAGTTAAAAAAAAATATCAAAGTTAAAGCAGGTGTAGCAGACTTCAAATGGTAACCTCCGGACACCACAGAAACACGACCACACGATGAATGAGATGATGGACACGTGCAATTTATTCACCTTTAACAGAGTAGTGAGTCAATAATTAGTATACAGACATCGGATGGCCTACTCTCTCATTCCTCTGCTTCTCCGTTCGCATACACTCATGGATAAGAAGCATACACTATGCATCTGCGCGCGAACACTTAAAGGAGAAGCGATATAATTTCCCGATCTGAACTATTGAAAATAGTAAATTGAACACAAGTTTTGCTGAAGTTAAAAGTTTAAACAACATTTCTCTTTGCACATAAAAAATATATAAAATTAAACTTAAGTCTAAATCGACCGGCTACATACTTCCCCCTTAACTTCACAAAACTTGAGCTTACACCTTTGTCAGTTGAATAATGGCGCTTTTCCACTACAGTACCAGCTCGCCTCGGCTCGGCTTGGCTCGACTCGACTCGCCTTTGTTTGGTTTTCCACTGTGTAAAAGTTGTACCTGTACCTGCTTTCGGGTACTTTTTTTCGTACCACCTCCAGCGAGGTTCTAAGCGAGCTGAGGCGATACTAAAATGTGACGTGAAACAATGCAGACTGCTGATTGGTCAGAGAGAATCGTCACTGCGTCATCATTGCACACGCCAGATGGAGTATCCTGAATAACCCCGCCATTTTTAAATAGTTTGTCCAGAGATTGCGTGATATACCCATTACTATTATTAAAACAGCATACACTCGATTTCCTCCATTGTCCTGTGTGTGTGGTAGCGGGTGTGTGTCGCGTAGAAGATTGTCATGGCAGTTTCCTGTGGCGTCGCTATGACGACCTGGTACTATTGC
The DNA here is from genome assembly GCA_036326025.1 of Chrosomus eos. NCBI lineage: Eukaryota > Metazoa > Chordata > Actinopteri > Cypriniformes > Leuciscidae > Chrosomus > Chrosomus eos. Next base: position 27,613,086 of record CM070833.1, on the reverse strand, counting down.
GGAGGTACTATCTGTAATGGAAAACGGAGCGAAAAGCAAGCCGAGCCGAGTCGAGCCGAGTCGAGTCGAGTTGAGCTGGTACTGGTAATGGAAAAGCGCCATAAGGGAGCTAATAAGGCAATTCATTTGTCACTGACAACACCACTGTCATACAACATACATGTTACCTGACACTCACAGGAAAAAGAACAAAATAAAGTTGATCAGGCTCTCAGATATTCTCTTGCTGAAGAGGAGCCTTATACACCACTCAATATGACTTAAATTACTTTTATTTTTTGTTGTTGCCTCACATTCTTATAACTAGGCCCATATAACTTAAAACCGCTTAACATAAAAGGGACTCTTTGACTGCGTTGTGACTTGTTCTCTGAGTCATATTTTGAATCAGTCTGTTCACAGGTCTAACTAAGCTACCAACCCGTGTTCGTACCTGGGTCACTATTTCAGACACATTGGGGGGTGCACTGGAAATGGACAATGTGCTGGTGGATCTCAACTGCTCTTTAGCACCGAGCATTGTATCAGCCGTACATACTCTGTCTTTAGAGTCTTTTGGACTTGATGGGATGTCTCGTGAGTCGAACTGAAGGCAATCAATTTCAAATCCTGCATCTAGGTCGTCTGACTTACTCTCAGGCTTTCCAGGATCCATTACACTCTCCTGTTCTCCTGCATCTAACTGCCCATCCACCAAATCATCTGTGTCAGGTAATGAAGCCACCCACTCAGCAGTACGCTCTGTTTCAGGAAGGTCTCTCCCCAGTGCAGAACTCGGTGTCAAAGCTTCATCTGACTGCTCCTGGCTGGTTTGTGAGTCATCGTGGAAAGACTCATCTTCATTCTCTCCTTCCTCAAGAGGCAGAAAGTTGGCTTGCAACATAAAGTTACAGTGTACTACCTTCTCCTGACCCGTACTGATTTTCTTAACACGATAAATGTGGCATCTGGGGTCTTTAGAAACCACCACATAAGGTACAGATTCCCACTTATCAGCCAGTTTTCTCCATCCTCTTTCACCCTTCTTGGCTAACAGCACTCTGTCTCCTTAATGTCGCATCCCTTTACTCTCCTATTGTAGAATTCAGTCTGTCGTTGCTGACTTGTACTAGCATTAGCCTTAGCAAAGTTAAGAGCCTCCTTGAGATCATCTCTCATTTTTGCAACATAGCTGCCATAATCTGTGATGTCGTCATCTCTTCCAACACTATGGATGACATCTATTGGCAGACGGGGGATCCTTCCATACATCAGATAAAATAGTGCGTAACCGTTGATTCATGAGCGGTGCAGTTATAGGTAAATGTCAGCGTTTGTAACATCTGAGGCCACTTTTGCTTAACTCTTGGGAGTAAGGCTCGTATCATACTGCCTAGTGTGCTTAAACCGTTCAGTGTGGCCATTCCCCATAGGATGGTAAGCCGTCATCCTCGATCTCTTGACACCTGCAATCTGCATCAACTCCTGGATCAGTTCACTCTCGAAGTTTGCACCCTGATACGAATGGATCCTCTGTGGGAAGCCATGGATGCAGAAATATCTGTCCCACAGTTCGCGAGCTACTTGCTTGGCTGATTGGTTCCTGCATGCAAAGCCGTGTGCCATCTTAGTGAAATGGTCTGTAATCACCAATACATCAACACTTCCACCTCTGCAATACTCTGCAGACCAAAAGTCTATACACACCAGCTCTAGAGGCCTGGTTGTCTTAACACTCTCGAGCGGGGCTCTTGCTTCTGGCTCAGGTGTCTTACTCACTATGCAGCGCTTACAGCACCTGACATGCTCTCTGACATCTCGCTCCATGCCTACCCAAAAGAATCTTTCCCTGGTCAAGTGAAGTGTTCTGGCCTGGCCCTGATGACCAGCATCGTCATGTACTCCCTGCAGGACTTGATGGGTGAGTGAAGCTGGGACGACGTACTGCCAACGCTTCTTTCCTGTTAGCTGGTCTTTGCACACATGATACAAAACCCCATCCAACATTTTCAATCTCTCCTTCTGTTTAAGAGTCTTCAGGATCTTTAACAAATCTTTTGTCCTCTCACGTCTTGATGGCCTCCTGCCACGTGAGACATAGGAAAGAACTCGAGCCAAAACAGGATCTTCTGATTGTTTATCCTGAAGCTCTTTCAGTGTAAATATAGGCAGCACACTTTGACCAACTGGAACCAAATTGTGCACATCCTGAGCCAGCCAATAATGCACTTTTCCCTTTGGCCCTGCATTCCAATCTACTTGGTTCATCAGTATGGCCGACATTTCATCTGAGGAGAACGAGAAACCATTTTGCCCTTGGTCAGAAAATGGAGGTTCGACACTCTGACACTTAGCACTGATTCTGAAAGCGTGCTGTACTACGTCTTCTTTGAAGTGATTGGCCTCCTCCAACAGTCTCGTGTAAGGTTCTGTTACCAACCTCCGACTTGCACGTCCTTGGACAAAAGGTTGTCGACTCATAGCATCTGCCACCACGTTCTTTTTCCCGGGGATGTACTGGATACTAAAGTCGTATGGTGCCATCTTGGCGACCCACCTCTGCTCACACGCATCGAGCTTTGGTTTCGTCAAGATGTAAGTTAACAGATTATTATCTGGTTATGTAACGGTAAGCAGGGTAATTTCTTTGGGCACGTGAAAGGGCCTTACTAGCGAAAGTGACAGGACGTGCTCTAGTTTCGCCTTCGGGGACTTGAGACAGTACAGCGCCCAATCCATCCAAAGATGCGTCTGTTGACAGGATGAATGGACTGTCTGGATGAAAGTCTGGGTGTGCAAGCACAACGGACTCCAAAAGGGCTGACTTAAGCTGATTGAAGGAGTCACGCTGTTCCCTCTTCCAATCGCTTGGGTTCAGCTTCCTGAAGGCAGATGGCTTTGTTCCATTATTTTTTTGTCCCCTCGGCACAGCAGTCAGTGCAAACAAGGGTTTAGCTATCCTAGAGCAGTTCTGTATGAATCGCTGATAAAACATGACCATACCCAGGAACGACTTTATCTTTTTTTGAGACGGCGTAACCCCATCTTCCATCATAAGGTCAGTTTCGGTTATCGCTGTAATGGCTTGTACTTTGTCAGGGTCAGCCATTACCCCTCTCTCATCAATCACATGACCTAGGAACCGTACACTCCGACGTAACAGGTGACACTTTTTCGGGGCAAGTTTTAGACCATAAGTTCTCCATCATCACACTCTCATTTGGTGCAAATACTAGAAGGTCATCTAGGTAACAGAGTATGGTAAGAAAGTTCTGGTCCCCAAATATGCCCATCATGAGACGCATAAAACTTGCAGGACTGTTGCACAAACCTTGAGGGAGCCGATTGAACTCGTAGAGTCCCATTGGTGTTGTAAACGCAGTGAATGATTTATCTTCCTCAGCCATCTCTATATTGTAGAATCCTGAGGTAAGATCCATAGCACTGAATATGGCATTGCCGCCAAGTGCAGCTAGACAATCTGCCTGGTGTGGCAAAGGATGGACATCTTTAGTGGTGCGGGCATTCAGCCATCGGTAGTCAACACAAATGCATAGATCTCCACTTTTCTTCCAGACGAGCACCAGCGGGGAGGCCCACTCACTAGAGGATTTACAAATTATCTCAAGCTCCCCCATTTCTGAAAGAACATGTCTGAGCTTGTGGTAATGTGCTGGTGGCACACGTCTGTAAGGCAGTCTAAAGGGTCGACTATCTGCAAGATGTATTCGTTGAGAGAAATCCTTCGCTTTGCCACAGTCTAGTTTACTCTTTGAGATGACATCCTTATATTTGCATATCAACTGCACAATTTGTTCCTTCAGATGCGGTGACACCTCGCAAGACTCAACATCAAGGTCACTTAGACCAAGTTTACTCAGTCTATTGCAAGGACTTGAATCAGAGGGCCTGCTGTCAGCGACTGAAACACCTGTAGTTTGGTTCATAACTTTCAGCTCATAACTGGCTAAATGCTCGGGACCGATGTCCAAATCCTCCAAAGCTACACAAGGGAATACGTCAGCCAACTTGGTGTTCCTCCGCAGTGTTATGGGCTTGTCTGTAGACAAGCTCTTTCTAGAAAGAGTCTGCAGAGGCTTCAGTACGTCCAAAACTCTGCAGCTAGGATCCTGATGAGAGTGCGGAAACATGATCACATTACGCCATTCTCTACTCACTCCACTGGCTTCCCATTTCCAGCAGGATTGAGTATAAGGTTTCCCTTCTCACACATCAATGCATCTATGGACATGCCCCCCCCCCCCCCCCCCTACCTCAAAGAACTTATCAACCCACAAAACATAACCCATTCCGTCCGCTCCACTCACTCAAACCTCCTCCACATACCCAGAACCAGACTTAGGACAATGGGACAATGGGACAATAGGACTTAGGGCCTTTTGTGCTGCTGCCCCACATCTGTGGAATGCCCTCCCTGACAGCTTGAGGGCACCTCAATCCACTGAATGTTTTAAAAAAAGGCCTTAGGACATTCCTTTTTAGCAAAGCTTTTGGTACCCTTTAGATGTTGTTTTTTATCTTTTAATTTTTATTTTATTAAGAATTGTTTATTTTTTATTGTTTTTAACCTGTAGCACTTTGAGATCTTTCGATGGAAAGTGCGTCATAAATAAAACTTATTATTATTATTATTATTATTATTATTATATTATTATTATTATGTCTGTAGCATTCAGCACCTTGACTGGCACCCATCTGTCATCACTCATGGATGCTACCATCCGCCCAATGACAATGATCTTATGTGGCGGTGACTTTGCAGGTTCAACAAAGACAGCACTTCCCTCGGAAACAGGTGCGGTAGCAGGTAGCTGTCCCCAGACGAGGTGTTCTTGCTAAGGACACAGCACTACGGCTTGGGTGAGCTTACCCGTTCCTATCTTGCTGGGCATTTCAGTGCCTTTCCCCCTGCGGAGGCCAGACAACATGTCCAAAAACTGCATAATATCTTCATTTCCTGAACTCTCAGGTCGATTTCGGACATGCTAATACCCATGTGTACACTTCATCTGGCCGATGATGTACTTGATAACATTAGTGCCCAAGATCATTTCGTCTCGCTGACCAGGAACAACAAGAGTGGGAACACTAACTGCATGTCCATACACTTCCATTTCAAGCTGGTAAATACTCTCAGGCTGAATGCTGACACCACCGCAACCAACAAGAACAATATCGGGGCACATTTCACTGGGTGCAAGCACAACTCCTGCACTCTTCAACTTGCGTTTGACCTCCACATTCATGGTACAGGCCATGGACCCACTGTTAAGCAGTGCACGTAATGTAACTTGGTCCCCTGAAACAACAACATCGGTGTAAAAAGGCTCTTTCCAACTTAATCACATTTTGATATAGGACACTTTTATCAGGAATTGCTTTGCAGCTTTCTTCGTACATCAAAAGATCATCTTTGCTGCTAAGGGTTTCGCTTTTCCCGCTCACATAGTCCCCTCCCCAATGCAAGCAGGATAGTTTTCCTGAGTGTGAGACGCCATATTTGGCTGGGAAGCTGGTTCTGTAACGTTAGGACAGTCTTTACGCTGGTGTCCAACCCTCATGCAGATAAGGCACCGCCTCTCTCGCATGCAGTGTGAGCGAGTGGAGTGTGCTGTGTCCCCACACATGCGACAAGGCGGAAGAGCTCCATGTGTTTGGAAGGACTTGAAGGACTTTGTGACTAGTCCGTTCAAGCACTCTCTCTAACATGCTGAGGACACGTTCTAATGCATCAGGATTGACTGCATTACTTGTCTTAGGAATGCTACTTTGAGTGCATGCTGTGGCATTGATAGCAGTGATTTCACTTTCCACAACCTCAACACTAGGGACTGCGGTAGCAGTCGATACTTGAAGGGAGAGAGGCATAACTGTACTGGGAACTCTGCAAGACTGCTTTCCCTCTGATGTTCATCAATAGCCTCCTGTATCTCTTCGACTGACCATTTGCTCATAGGCTTGCATTTAAACACACTGGACAGTTCTGGGTCAGGGCAGTTTCGTATGAACATCATGGCCACTTCTGCACTCATGTTCTCCATGTTACCACCACTGCGTTCTAAGTGACCATTGGCTCGTTCAGCTGCGGAGTTCAATCTCACCCAATAGTCTACGGGGCTTTCCTTAGCTTTAGGCTGTGTTGCGTAGAAATCTGCCAATGGCAAAAGTGACACAGGGTGATCACTAAAGTAGTGTCTCAACATGTCATACATTTTCTCAACACTAGTCTGACTAGAAGATGCTGTGCTTTTTAGTCCCACTTTGATTATATTTTTAGCCCTTCCTAGGAGGTGACTCATGACGGTGTCGGCTTTCTCCGCTTCGGGGCAACTGCTTTTCCGCAAATACAGTTCCATAACATCTATCCACTCTTGGACTGTATACTTTCTTGTCTCCTTTGAACATGGGTGGTTCTTTGATGTCAGACCTCACTATAAAGTTGACTTTGGGGGATTCAGGTTGGAGCACATTCTTGGTTAGCTCTGCTGGACTTGTGGGTAACGGGTTGACTACACTCTGACTGGCTAGCAAATGGCTGATTATGGACTCACCAATCTGACTACCCAGCTCTCCTATTAACTCTCGTAGCTGCTGTGTGACGTTAGGGCTGGGATCAGACGGAGTGGAACATGTTGGCTGTGCTAACTCTGGCTGAGGATTTACTTCTGGCTCTGACAAAGTACTTGGGAATAACAGTTTTGGTAGGGCCCCTGTATTCTCTCTTACACTATACAGACCTCTACCCCTCCCAGCTAATGGAGTGAATATATCAGAAGTGTCTCGACCTCTTCCGGCCATTTTGAATGGTAAAACAAAATTGAAAACCAAATGAATAAACACAAATTTGTGAAATATGTAAATATGCAGTGGTTACCGATATGCAAAATACTCAATGAAAATATAGAATTTAAGAAAAACTCAGTCTTCAGAGGAACGTAAGTGTGAATGTCAACATCCAATATGTGAAAATGTCCGATATGCGCATGCGTGTAAAGTGTAAGACACAGTCTGGAATTTAGTGGAACTTCACGGTGGACAGGTGAGCGTGTGTACGAATGTCCGAATAAGGTCATTTGAATATCCGCTGTGTAGATCCTCTGGCCACGCGGAACAGCATGTACACGTCACAGCACACTGCTTGACCCCGGCGATCGGCTGCAGCTGACCAAGTGGATCCGGGTCACAGCACCAGTTTTATGTAGCAGACTTCAAATGGTAACCTCCGGACACCACAGAAACACGACCACACGATGAATGGGATAATGGACACATGCAATTTATTCACCTTTAACAGAGTCAATAATTAGTATGCAGACATCGGATGGCCTACTCTCTCATTTCTCTGCTTCTACGTCCGCATACACTATGCATCTGCGCGCGAACGCTTTAACAAGGGCAATAAAAATAATTTAATGTATACATTTCGATGCTGAATTACCCCACATAACAGGGCTGCACACACAGAAAACATAAATGGAACATATTTGTAAAAGTTAACATCCAAATATGCTGTAAATTCTCAGAAATGTACTAATAAATGCCACTTTCAAGGAAAATCAGCTAATCACACTGATACACAATATGACAAAAACTCTCAACAGTGTTTTAGCATCATAAATATAGTGATTACATAACAAGAAACCAGAAAATGCAAGACAAATATGAGAGAGAAAAACTACCTCTGCTTCTCCGTTCGCATACACTCATGGATAAGAAGCATACACTATGCATCTGCGCACGAACGCTTAAAGGAGAAGCGATATAATTTCCTTCGGTATCCCACTAATTAAGACCCCACATACAACAATTGATAGGAACTCCCGATCGGAACTATTGAAAATAGTAAATTGAACACAAGTTTTGCTGAAGTTAAAGGTGGGGTAGGCCTATGTGATTTTCTTTTTTGACCATTTTTTCTAAATCACTTGAAATCCTATTCCTAACCCACTTACAGCCACTGAGTTAGAAGCACTGAAATGAAAATTAAAAAATGGAATCATCTGTGGAACGGGCAGGACTCGAAAAACTCCAGCCAATCATTTTCAAGACCGTCTAGAATCATTGAACAGTCAGTGCGTCAATCAAACGGTCGTACCATACCCCCCTCCCCATGCCCCTCTTCGAATGGGTGGAGTGGGTGGAGTCAGGGAAAGAAGGTAGGACCTTTTGAGTTGTGTATTTTCAAAATCTGCCGGCTGTTTTGCAAATCACATACCCCACCTTTAACAGTTTAAACAACATTTCTCTTTGCACATAAAAAAATATATAAAATTAAACTCAAGTGTCTAAATTGTAACTCAATTTGATTCTATGAATCACCAGGAAAGTTATCCAATGTTCATATTTTGTAAGTTTAGCTATAAAAAAAGTATAATAAAATACATAAAAGTAAAAGTATAATAAAAAAAATATAAAACTGAAGAGTATGTATGCTTGAATAAATTTGTCACAAAAGTGCACAAGCGGACCCTAGCGTGCACATGTTTTCGATGCGTACTTTACACCTCTCATCCTGACGTCACGCGGCTTTCCGGGACATTAACGGGTTGTGTGTGAACGCACTCACAGATCCCGGCAAATCACTGGCAGTGTGAATGAACCGAAATCAAACAATCCCGGGACAAATGCCGGGTCACATTATCCGTGTATTTTCCGGAATCTCTGTGTGAAAGGGGCTAAAGTGTTAAAGGTGAACTTGAGGTAACTTAATGTAAAGGTGAACTTAATAAAGCTGTCTAGAAATCATTTGGATGGTTAAACAACCTGTTCTGGTGATATTGGTGACTTTCCTAGCTCCCCCCAGCGTTCCCAGGCGGAAAACCAACCTTGCAACATTGGGACTACCGTCCCGGCAAAATGAAAATAGGAAGTCTCGTGAGAAGCGAGACGAGAACGAGAACGAGCGAGAAACACGAACTGCTTTACGGGTTGATAACAGAATACAAAATGTACATGTCAATGTTCTATGATAATGTGTATGATACCCACCTCGGTAGACAGCTCCGCAAGTAAAGTTGGCCGGCTCCGATAATAACAAATGCACGTGAGCAGCGGTAGAACGGGGGAGAAGGGTGCCGCAAGTGAGTTTTTTTTTACGATAGTGTTGTGAGATTTACGGCCCACAGCTGTAGGGGGAGCTCGTGGGGAAAACATGCGACAACAAAAGGGAAAATCAGCGAAGAAGACTATAAGTTGCCGAATTCTGCTTTAAAGGTCCCGTGCTTCATGTTTTTTGAAGCTTTGATTGTGTTTACAGTGTGCAATATAACATGTGTTCATGTTTTGCGTGTAAAAAAACACAGTATTATTCACACAATTTACTTATCTGTAAACCGCTGTTACATAGACAGTAAAAGAAATGGACACAGCGACCCCATTGATTTCAACGGAGAAGACTGAAGCCCGATTATTGCACTTCCTGTCTGATGGCTGAGCAACTGCGCAGGCTCAAACTGAGCGTGACGACAGTCTGACAGTTGTAAATCTTCTAGTAGCGGTCGTAAGACAAATCTGAATCACCTAATTCCTCAAAAACGTTGTTGAAATATTTTGTCCCATTGCTTTTATGGACTCTCTATCTATGGGCTTCTCCCTTGACTTTATGCCTCTATGTCCCCCCGATTGCCTCATAGACAGTAAAAGATTGCATGCGAGCTTCTCCTCCTGTCTATTCGGTAATGTCTCTTTTGTGCGACGGAAAGTTGCATGGTTATGATGCAATTGTTAGCCTATTTTTACAAAAACGGCTTCTACGGGCCCATAACGTAAGATACAAAGTAATGGAGCCTTTTATACATTGTCGTGTTTCTTTAGAAATAAATAATTGACAAATGGAGTCTTTGGACGCCTCAGATGTAAAGTTGGAATGCTAACAGCAGGTGAAGTTCTGCAACAATGGCGGCTCCCGCGAAGCTTCAACTTCCGGCTGATGGATTACCCCCTTGTGTTTTCACTGTCCAAAAAACGGTCCGATGACTTCCTTGTTCTATGAAGTCCCTCCTTCAGATAAACGTAAAGAGTTCTGAATGTGCCAGCGGTTCCTGTGTTGTGATTCGACAGCAGCTTATCGCACGTTGCCCGGAAAGGTCACGCCTCTTACCATAAATTGGAGATGCATGCGCAGCTGAAGTGCTTCTTCTCTGTGGGAGCGCAACAAGACCACGCCCCTTTTTTGTGTATTCCCGTGGGCGGAGATTAGTCAAAAAACGTCTCGGTTACTAATGTAACCCTCGTTCCCCGAAGGAGGGAACGGGAGACGTGACGTCGACGTGACGACGCTAGGGGATCACTTCAGGGAGCCCTATCAACTTCGAGTATCTAAAGAACAAGCCAATGAACGTTGGCGTGCGTGAAACGCGTCACGCGCCCCGCCCCGCAGCGCGGGTATAAACAGGAAGCGGACGCCGCACTCATTGTTTTTCGCTGAGGAGCCGAGATTGAGTCGGCCGTACAGCGATGGTCAGCAACTGTGGCAGCGGGACGTCACGTCTCCCGTTCCCTCCTTCGGGGAACGAGGGTTACATTAGTAACCGAGACGTTCCCCTTCAGTCGCTCACGTTCGACGTGACGTCGACGTGACGACGCTAGGGGATCCCATGGAAGACGCCATCGGTTGCTGCCACATCCAGCGCCCTACGGAAGACTCTCAGACCCCCAAGTGGCTGGGGCGGAAGACCTGCGTAGAGGGAGTTCACTGTTGTTCCTTTAACCCACACAGTGGAACTCTTGGATAACACTGGGAAAGCGTGCCTTTCCAGGGGAGAGGGACGCTGCGGAAGCCACATCCTGCCCGAAGGGAGGTAACATGTGGAGGATACACATATGGACTGGCCGGAGGGCAGTGCAACATATGGAATGTCACTGGGGTGGCTCCAGCCTGAGAAGGGGGAGGCAGCACCAGACAGTGACGGCAGAGCGGACTCTGCCAAGGGAAAGACACGGGCTCACCGCAGGGAGCTGGTCGTGGAAGAATACTCATATGGGATCGCCGCAGGAATCACCACATATGGACCCCAGCCTAGCACAAGTTACACAAGCATACGAGCACTAGGCCTGGCGTCGGACGCTCCGCAACGTCCGACTGCCGGAGGGGTGCGGAGGAACTCACAGGGTTCGCCAGAGTGGGGAACTTGACTGGAGCAAAAAAGCGCACGTATCCGCTCCATGTGGAGGGGAGTGGCGCAGCAAGCCGACACAAGAGCGGAAACTTCGGTGTTACCGGCTGGAAGCGAGCACACAGGAAGAAACCGGCTCAACACGTAGGCTATAAAATCTAGCGAACGTGTTAGGTGTCGCCCAGCCCGCAGCTCTACAGATATCTGTCAGCGAGGCGCCGTGTGCCAGCGCCCAAGAAGAAGCGACACCCCTAGTGGAGTGGGCTCTCAACCCGGGCGGGCAAGGCACGCCTTGGACTTCGTAAGCCAAGGCGATGGCATCCACTATCCAGTGGGCCATCCTCTGCTTGGAGACAGCCTTTCCCTTCTGCTGGCCTCCGTAACAGACGAAGAGCTGATCTGAGGACCTGAGGCTTTGCGTTCTGTCCACGTACAGACGCAGAGCGCGGACGGGACAGAGAAAAGCCAGGGCTGGGTCTGCCTCCTCCGAAGGCAGCGCTTGCAGGTTCACCACCTGGTCCCGGAAGGGAGTGGTAGGAACCTTGGGCACGTATCCGGGCCGGGGTCTCAGGATCACGTGAGAGTTATCCGGGCCGAATTCTAGGCACGATTCGTCGACCGAAAATGCATGCAGGTCCCCTACCCTCTTGATGGAGGCCAATGCAACCAGGAGTACTGTTTTACAAGACAGAACTTTTAACTCAGCTGACTGCAAAGGCTCAAAGGGTGGTCTCTGAAGAGCCGAAAGGACCAGAGACAAGTCCCAAGAGGGTATAGAGAGTGGGCGAGGAGGATTAAGTCTCCTTGCTCCCCTCAGGAACCTGACGATCAGGTCATGCTTTCCCAACGACTTACCATCAACTGCATCGTGATGTGCGGCAATGGCAGCAACATACACTTTAAGGGTGGAGGGAGACAGCCTTCGCTCCAACCCATCCTGCAGGAAAGAAAGCACGGCTCTGATCGAGCAAGTTCGGGGGTTCTCCTGGTGAGAAGAACACCATTCAACGAATAGGTTCCACTTCAATGCATAGAGGCGCCTCGTAGAGGGGGCTCTGGCTGAAGTGATGGTGTCAACTACCGCTGGGGGTAGGTCACCTAGAACCTCCGCGTCCCGTCCAGGGACCAGACATGGAGTTTCCAGAGGTCTGGACGCGGGTGCCACAGGGTGCCCCGTCTCTGAGAGAGCAGGTCCTCTCTCAGAGGAATGGGCCAGGGAGGGGCTGTCGCGAGGAGCACAAGTTCGGGGAACCAGGTCCGGTTGGGCCAGTACGGGGCAACTAACACGACCTGCTCCTCGTCCTCCCTGACTTTGCACAAAGTCTGTGCAAGAAGGCTCACTGGGGGAAACGCATACTTGCGTAGGCCCGGGGGCCAGCTGTGTGCCAGGGCATCCGTGCCGAGGGTCCCCTCGGTCAGGGAGTAGAACAACTGGCAGTGAGACGTGTCCGGGGCGGCAAACAGATCTACCTGTGCGGTCCCGAAGCGCCTGAAAATCAGCTGGACCACCTGGGGATGGAGTCGCCATTCTCCCGGTAGCACCTGCTGCCGTGAGAGCTCGTCGGCTGCACAGTTGAGCAGGCCGGGAATATAAATGGCACGAAGCGACCTCAGATGCTTCTGACTCCAAAGGAGGAGATGGCGGGCGAGTTGTGACATGCGGCGGGAGCGTAGACCACCCTGACGGTTGATGTACGCAACGGTCGCAGTGCTGTCCGTACGGACCAGTACGTGCTTGCCACGAAGCGGCGTTTTGAAGCGGCCCAATGCAAGATGTACTGCTAACAACTCGAGGCAATTGATGTGCCAATGCAGTTGAGGCCCCGTCCACAGACCTGAAGCTGCATGCCCGTTGTACGTGGCCCCCCAGCCGGTGGCAGAGGCATCCGTGGTGACCACAGAGTGCCTGGACACTTGTTCTAGGGGAACACCTGCCCGCAGGAACGAAGGGTCTGACCACAAGCTGAGAGTTTGGCGACAGTGCGGAGTCACTTGGACCCGGCACGAGCCGCTCTGCCACGCCCATCTCGGGACTCGATCGTGGAGCCAGTGTTGGAGCGGTCTCATATGAAGCAATCCGAGCGGCGTTACCGCGGCTGCAGATGCCATATGCCCCAGGAGCCTCTGAAACAGTTTCAGGGGAGCCGCTGTTCTGCGCTTGAGCGTGCTCACGCAGTTCAACACTGACTGGACGCGGGCCTCGGTGAGGCGCGCTGTCATGTTGATCGAGTCCAACTCCATACCGAGAAAAGAGATCCTCTGCCCGGGGGTGAGTTTGCTCTTTTCCCAGTTGACCCGAAGCCCTAGGTGGCTGAGGTGACTGAGCACCATGTCCCTGTGTTCGCACAACTGCTCTCTCGACTGGGCGAGAATAAGCCAGTCGTCGATGTAGTTGAGAATGCGAACACCACGCTCGCACATGGGAGCAATGGCCGCCTCCGCGACTTTCGTGAAGACACGGGGCGACAGGGCCAGCCCGAAGGGTAAGACCTTGTACTGATATGCCTGACCCTCGAACGCAAAGCGAAGAAACGGTCTGTGTCGAGGGAGAATCGAGACATGAAAGTACGCGTCCTTCAGGTCGATCGCTGCAAACCAATCTTGGGGACGGATGCACTTGAAAATGCGTTTCTGCGTAAGCATCTTGAACGGCAGCTTGTGAAGGGACCGGTTCAAGACACGCAGATCCAAGATTGGCCGTAACCCACCGCCTTTCTTGGGTACAATGAAGTACGGGCTGTAGAAGCCGGTCTTCATATCGGCTGGAGGGACCGGCTCGATCGCGTCCTTCGCCAGTAGGACTGCGATCTCTGCCCTGAGCACAGGGGCACTGTCCGGCGGAACGCGGGTAAACAGAATGCCCCTGAATGCAGGGGGGCGCCGGGCGAACTGAATCGCATAGCCGAGTCTGACAGTACGGATGAGCCAGCGAGACGGGCTGGGAAGCGCTAGCCAGGCTCCCAGACACCGCGTAAGCGGAATCAGCGGCACCACAGACGTACCCGGGGTGGGGCAGCGCGGCGGAATGCAGGGACCCGACTCGGGCGGCACAGCGGCCCGGAGTGGGGTCTGAATGTGTGGTGCAACACGTACCTGCTTCCGTCGAAGGGCAGAGTGAGTGTGTGGAGGCGGCGGAGCGTCCGGAACACAGCCACTGCTGCTCGCTGGCGATGAGAGAGGGGCTCGAGGGTGACAAGGCATAGCGTCGTCGACCGTCAAGCGCGCTCTCTTGGGACCCAGAGGTTTCAGAAATTGCTCTTTTATTGAATAAGTGGGTACCACTGAAGGCAGTGGCGGAAAAGGAACAAAAAGAAACAAAGGATTCTCCACCCGGCCCTCCACCGGGGGAAGGAGCGGTGCCTTCGCCGTCTCCTGGAGAGCAACTCGATCCACCTCTGGGTCGCCCGTCTCAGGGTCGTTTGCACCTGCGCTTACCACCTGGTTTGGTAGCGGCCTGGACGGGCGTGGCCGACTTCCTGCGGCTTGCTCCACGCTGAGGCCTGGATGGTGGCTGCTGCTGCTGAGGCTTAGCGGGAGCGGAGAACGCCGCAGGAGGACGGCCTCGGCGACGAGCAGACGGAGGGTCTGCGGCCGGCGGACGGGAGGAAGCAGCGGGGGTCCGCCGGGGCAGGATGTGTCGGATAGCCTCCGTCTGCTTCTGGGCGGCCGAGAACTGTTGGGCGAAGCTCTCGACCGCATCGCCGAATAACCCAACCTGGGAGAGAGGGGCATCCAGGAACCGATATTTATCGGTGTCCCTCATGTCCGCCAGGTTGAGCCAAAGGTGGCGCTCCTGGACCACCAAGGTGGACATCGCCTGACCAACGGAACGCGCGGTTTCCTTCGTCGCCCGGAGGGCGAGGTCAGTAGCCACGCGGAGCTCCCGGAGGAGCTCTGGGTCAGAACCACCCTCGTTCATGTCCATGAGCGCCTGGGCCTGGTGGACCTGCAAGAGCGCCATGGCATGGAGGGCGGAAGCAGCCTGTCCACAGGCCTTATAAGCCTTCGCCGTGAGACCGGACGAAAACTTACAGGCCTTGGACGGGAGGCGCGGATTACCCCGCCAGGAGGAGGCGGACGCCGGACACAGTTGCATCGCGACAGCCCGCTCCACCGGGGGGATATCCACATACCCCTTAGCTGCCCCGCCGTCGAGGGTGGCGAGGGGGGGAGGAGCTACTAGAACGGATTCGGGCACTATACGGTGCCTTCCACGTCCTAGAGAGCTCCTCATGCACCTCCGGAAAGAAAGGTACCGGGGCGGCGCACTGAGAACCAGCACGGCCCGCCCCGAGAAACCAATCGTCCAACCGAGAAGGTTCGGGACGTGGCGGAGGATTCCACACAAGCCCGACCTTCTCGGCGGCCCGGGAAAGCATAGCCGCCCACTCTGGATCCGGCTCGGACAACGCTACACACCCAGACGGGGGCAACGCAGCCGAGTCGTCATCTCCAGAGGAGTGAAGCTCCCCCTCCGATGCTGCGATCGACATCTGATCGTCAGCTGGCGCCCCAAAGGAAACGACCGGCCGTTCAGGAGAAGGACCGAGTCGATCGCAAAGGGGCGCGGATGGCAACAGCGCATGAGAGGCGTGAGGGGCCCGCGGAGATTGCCTCGACGGGGAAGCCCTCACGGTAATCCTCAGATCACCCTGGTCATGCGCCGAAGTAGGCTTATTCTGCAGGGCAGAATAAGCGCTAGATCGGGGCATAGGCGAGGGGACTGCACCTCCCGTGAGGTAAGCAAGTCTCGATCTAAGCGCTGCCATAGTCATATTCCCGCAATGGGAACATGAACTATTCACAAAAGCTGCCTCAGCGTGTTGAATGCCCAAACACGAGAGGCAACTCTTGTGGCCATCTGCTGGCGCCAGGGAACGACCGCATCCAGAAACGCACAAGCGGAATGACATCCTGAAAAGGACGCAGGGTCACGCTTGTGTTGCTCTTTTAGTAAAAATAACAAACAGAGGAAAGAAAATAGACTCTTTAGTGCTGAAGCACCCAGGGGTAGCCGCGGTGTAATCGGGTACACTCTCAGATGAGGAACGCCCACGAGACCGACACACACACACACATAAACAGTGCCGTGAAAACGGCAGTTGTGATAAGATGCTCGCGGCCACCACTGATCGCGCCGTCACACCAGCACTGCAGCAGAGTTCTTCTTCTCCCTCTAGTTGTTGACAGAAACAACGTTCAGCAGTCTGTAGAGTCTCAGAGTCAAACAAAGCTCGGCTCCGAAGCGAAAGACAATGAGTGCGGCGTCCGCTTCCTGTTTATACCCGCGCTGCGGGGCGGGGCGCGTGACGCGTTTCACGCACGCCAACGTTCATTGGCTTGTTCTTTAGATACTCGAAGTTGATAGGGCTCCCTGAAGTGATCCCCTAGCGTCGTCACGTCGACGTCACGTCGAACGTGAGCGACTGAAGGGGAACTGATCTAGTTACATCATTAAAAAAGGTAGAGGGATGTAGTCCAAACCGGCCATTCGCTGTATGCTTTGACAGGGGACTTCTGTTAAATAAAATATCTCGCTAGGCATTGAACTTTGAGCTTTATAATTTTACAGGTATTATTTATGCTCTAAAAGCAACATTACACACTAACTAAAGTTTGAAAAATGGAATCGCGAAGAACAGGACCTTTAAGTCTGTTTTAAAACAAGTACCCAGTAAAGGCAAGGGGAAGTCACAAACTCTCTGACACTGACCCTGGTCTTTGGACCATCCTTTTTGTTGAGGCAGGTATTAAAGCATCTGAGAGGTAAAGGAAGAAACTGAGAATGAGATGGAAAAAACATCGGCGAGCTGCAGTGTGTGACGTCCTCTGACTTGCAGTGTGTGAAAGCGTGCTTAGCGTTAGGCCTACTCACTTGCAGGGTGATTTGAGGACAGGCTTCTCCATAACATCATAATGACCGGGAGAGAGGTTAATATCCTGCGTTAAACACACACACACACACACACACACACACACACACACACAGCACGCACGCACACACACACGCACATTCATATACTCAAAGGTAAAAGCTTAACTCCAGCCACTGATATCATCTGAAATAGTTTGATTTGTAGGTGTGAGCGGGGCACAACCTAATGTGGGGCTAGTTGTAACAGTTGAATAAGTTGGTTATGGTTTAAAACTTTCCACACATGCTAGCATGACGAAACTTAGTGTACTTACTAGTTGCCATATGAACACTATATAGAGAGTTAATTTTCAATCATCAGTTTTTTATTGTGTTTATTTAAAATTAGACAAATCTGATATTGTTTTAATCTTAAATCTGTTATTTTGACTGCTCTCATTAGAGTCACAAATGATTTGCTATTATCATCCGATCGTGGTTGTATCTCTCTATTAGTGTTACTCGATCTTAGTGCTGCATTTGATACTATCGACCACAACATTCTTTTAAATAGACTAGAAAACCATGTTGGCATTAGTGGAATTGCACTAGCATGATTTAAATCATACTTATCTGAAGTTCAGTATGGCGTACCACAAGGCTCAGTACTAGGACCGCTGCTGTTCACTCTGTACATGCTACCATTAGGAGATATCATTAGGAAACATGGAATTAGCTTTCACTGTTATGCTGATGATACTCAGCTGTATATTTCTTCAAAACCTAACGAAACTTACCAATTCACAAAATGAACGGAATGCATAGCTGATATAAAAAATTGGATGACCAGTAATTTCCTACTACTACATTCTGAAAAAACAGAGATTCTAATTATTGGACAAAAAACTTCCACACGTTATAACCTAGAATACTGTCTAACACTTGATGGCTGCTCTGTCAAACCTTTGTCATCGGTTAGGAACCTGGGTGTGCTCTTTGATACCAATCTTTCATTTGAAAATCATGTGTCTAGTATCTGTAAAACCGCATTTTTACATCTTAAAAATATATATAAATTACGTCATATGCTCTCACTGACAAATGCGGAACAATTAGTTCATGCGTTCATGAGCTCAAGGCTAGATTATTGTAATGCTCTACTGGGTGGTTGCCCTGCACGCTTAATAAACAAACTACAGCTAGTTCAAAATGCAGCCGCTAGAGTTCTTACCAGAACCAGGAAGTATGACCATATTAGCCCAGTTCTGTCAACATTGCATTGGCTGCCTATTAAACATTGTATAAATTTTAAAATATTGCTGATTACTTACAAAGCACTAAATGGTTTAGCTCCCCAGTACTTGAGCGAGCTCTTAACGCATTATAGTCCTTCACGTCTATTCCGATCTCAAACTTCTGGCCAGTTGATAATACCTAGAATATCAAAATCGACTGCTGGCGGTAGATCCTTTTCCTATTTAGCACCAAAACTTTGGAACAATCTTCCTAACATTGTCCGGGAAGCAGATACAGTCTGTCAGGTTAAATCTAGACTAAACACATCTATTTGGCTTAGCATACACATAACACATTATAGATTTCTATAATTCAATGTTAGGCTGCATAGTTTAGATCAGCCGGAACCGGGAACACTTCCCATAATTCCTGATGTACTTTGTACATCATAAGAAGGATGGCGTCTACGTTAATATTAGTCTCTCTGTTTATCCCGAGGTTTACCGCAAACCGCCGGATCCAGGCCGTATCCAGACCTGAGGAAGGACCATCACATGGACACGACGACAACGCATCCCTGATGTGCCAGCCTCATCAACACTGTGAAGACCTCATGGACACCTCAACAAACCCGTCTCCACACCGGCGGGATGACTCCGACCTTAACCAGATGAACTGGATAATTATCATGAAAGTTCTGATCCCATCTCACTTCTGCCCTATTATGCTGCCTAAATCATAATCATACACTGTTCGTTCGTTGGCCAAAGGAGGACTGGCCCCCTGACTGAGCCTGGGTTCTCCCAAGGTTTTTTTCTCCATTCTGTCACCTGATGGAGTTTTGGTTCCTTGCCACTGTCGCCTTTTTCACCTCTCTTCGCCTTTGTCGCCTCGCCATTAGCTTTTGGCTTGCTTAGTTGGGGACATTTAATTTTGGATTTAACAATATTATTACAACATTATTTTCCTGTTATCTCTGTAAAGCTGCTTTGAAACAATTTGTATTGTAAAAGCGCTATATAAATGAAGGTGACTTGACTTGACATTTAACAGTTTAGATAGTTATTTAATGCTGATCTAACCAGCAGAAGACACAAGCAGGGTTTAAATCCCAGTTGCGCAGGTGGGGAACGTTGTAACACTGCGTTATGTGTCCCTATTAGAACTTATACTTGCGTGAATTCTATTGAGAAACCATGAGAAAAAGGTGAACAAAGACTGAGAGTCAATGTTCAGAAATGATTAATTATTATGATGTTTTGAACTAAGCTATAGCTGTGTTTTGCAGTGTTTGTTGTCAAACTCAAATATTACTATTTATTTTATATGAAAAAGTTAATAATTGTATTTTATTCACAAAATATTTTAGTTTAGTATATATTTTTTGATTAGATCAGATAACATTTTAAGCTGTCATGTTACAATGTACTAGCCTGGCTCCGCCCTCCTACGCACTTCCGCTCAATTTCATTTTCCTTCAGTACTACGTCTGGGATTGTGCTGTAGACTTTGGTTTCCAGAAATCAATTTTTTGTAGGACCAATCAGCGAACAGAGGGAGTGGCTGAGAAAGATGACGTTGATGTCGACTCGTGCATTATTTTGAGTTGTAGTTCAAAATAAGAAAGATGCGAGCGAAGCCATTCGGTCCGTTGTGGCAACGCTGACGAATATCAAGAAGTTAAAGCCGGACCAAGAACAATCTTTGCTTAGTTTTGTGTTTATGGCCATCCCCATCCTCCCACGGGGTTCGGGAAAAGACATATGTCACAACCAAACGTTAGCGATTGGTTATGGCAGATAGAGTGACTCTGGGCAGATCCAATATTTTTAGACTTCAATAGAGGAAGTTAACGCTTGTCAATGGAGCAGTGCCAGACTCTCTGTACAAATGAAATGTACGAGAGTCTGGTAGAACCAGGCTAACAATAGCCGCGTTTCCACTGCCGGGCCAGGGCCGAGCCGTGCTGGTGTGTGCCAGGGCCAGTCGCATTTCCACTGTCACTTCCGGGGCTTGGGCGGGGCTTCCTCGGGGCCAACGGCCAGGATTTCTGGCCCGTCGAAAACCTTGGGCCAAAGCGGGCCAGCTCGGGCTAGAGGCGTGCTCAAGGTAAAAGGCGGAGTTTATCGGTGTTATGGAACGTTATGATCTGAATCAAGATGCACATTTCACTGTTTTATATCGCGAAAAATAATCGCTGTTTGAAATGGAGAATCGCCTGTACTGGTCTGTCGAAGATAACAAAGCTCTTCTGAGCATTTGGGCAGAAGAATGACGGCGTGTGAAGAAACGAGGACGTTATAAAATGCATCGATGCTGAACTTTCTAAGCTAAGCATTCAGCGAGCAACGCTTCAAGTTCAGGAAAAAATAAAAAAGTCGCGGGCGCAGTATATTGTACAAGGCGATTAAAATGCACAATGGACAAAGCGAAGCTCAGAGAAGGGACTTTCCATGCTTCGACTTGATGTACGGTGTGCTGGGTCACCGTCCACTCGCAAGACAATCGGGACACTATTGCAGCCACGGCCGGTGAGTTAATATACATGCTATCTTCCTATTATAAATAAATTCATAATACCCGCTGAAATGGGTTGGGTTGTATTGTATGACGTTTGATCCAGAAAGGCGTGTTGGAGCGGGGTTTAGGGCAGCGCTGCAGGGCTACTGGCCCGGCAGTGGAAACACCAGCCCGGTGCTTGAGGCCCGAGGCCACTGGCTCGGCTCGGCTCGGCTCGCTGTTAGCTCTGGCCCGGCCCTGGCCCGGCAGTGGAAACGCGGCTAATGTACCCCACCTATGGGGCACATTTCACTTCCATTCTTTCGGGGTAAAGCAAGAAAAAAGTATACACTGTATTAATGAAACAAAACCCCATAATTGTAATAGATGTGTGAAATTAATGTGGGAAAAAATAAATTCTCTGAACCCTAAGTGGGTTTACACAAACTGAGAGTCAAAAAGTGTAAGGTTGTGCCCCGCTCTCCCCCACATCATATGGAAGTAAGACAGAATGTTGAACTGACCTCAAGGCATCTTGCATGTGTATGCCTATATATCATTGTGATTAACTGACCTTATCCCTGAGGCCTAAAGTGAGGTTGTCAGGTCTGGGGCAGTTTTTGAAAGAGTAAGTTGCCTGGCGCCGCAGAGCCTCATTGGTTGAGTCAGTAAAGTTATATGCCCCGGGCAACAGATCCACCTCGACGCTCAGTCCATAGGGCTTTCGCGCGGCCTTTGAAGCTGTACGTCCTCGGCACCGGGTTGAGTCCTGTCTCCTCTATGAAGTCTCGGATGTGGTAACTGCCTGGAATGGGATAGTTCTGATGGTAGAAAGAGGAGACCTCTTTTACGCCTGTTTCACAGCTTACATCATTTCTGGCTTACTACACTGAGTATGTCCTTTAGTAACAGCCAAAGTATAAAATGGTTATTGAGTGAAGTCATTGTTTATTACAACACACTTAAAGATTGTGAAATCCCCCGAATGGCCCAACGTGTAATAAACTGCTTATATCATCTGGACTAAAAGCATAATGATAAACAGGTTAAAGTGCATATCTTTTCATTACAAAAATAGGTTGTCGTTGAAGCTGTGACATTACACATGCTGCTTATGTGTGAAAGCAGTAACCTGTTAATATGAGCATCAAAATTAATACAAGCTGCTTTTGTGTGCAGTGTGAAACAGGCCTTGTTTTTTAAGACAGTAGCTATTTGTACACAAAAAGTACACTTCATATTGTGTTTGTCATGACATACATTTGTTTCAGAACAACTACTGTATGTTACTTTTGTAAAATATCACCTACCTTAATAGTGTTACTCCACCAACCACTTCTGTCAGTGTACATTTCATCTTTCTGTTTCTGAAAAGAAGAAAAAAAGACCACTGATCACCATTTGGGGTTGGTAAGATTCTGTTGTGTTCACCCAAGGCTGGATTTATTTTATAAAAAATAAACTAATAAACAGTAATATTGTAAAATATTATAACAATTTAAAATAACAGGTTTTTTTTTTTTTAAATGTAATTTATTCCTGTGATGGCGAAGCTGAATTTTTATCATCATTACTCCAGTCTTCAGTGTCACATGATTCTTCAGAAATTATTCTAATATACTTATTTGGTGCTCAAGAAACATTTATCATCATTATCATCAATATTAAAAACAGGATTATTTGATGACTAGAAAGATTAAAAAACGGCATTTATTTGGGAAAAACACTTATCTTATTTACAAATATCTTTATTTATTCAAATATATATATAATAATCTTACCGGCCCTTAAAACTTTGAATGGTTGTGTCAAAAATAGGTGCAGTAGATCCCTGCACTATAGAGAAATAATTCTTATGCACCAACCTTCCACCACAACAAATGTAAAAACTTACCCCATCTATACATTTCTCTTTGGGTAATGTTTTCTCTCTTCCCGTGGCCATAGTTCTGTCGTTCCTGTTTGTTTTCTCTGTAACAGACACCTCTACAACAAGAGGCGTCGCTTAGATACTAAAACTATTTAACTATTAATCGAGAGTACTGGATACACGAGTTTCTGCTAGTTGTTTGCTTTTGTATTTATTATTTACATTTACTGATTGTGTTACCTATTGAGAAAAAAAAATGTCTCATTGAGTTTGTTCATCAAATTCTCTGATCAAAAATATAAATGTGAACAAGACACAAGAAAAAAATTTCAAGCCGAAGTTATCTGAGCTGCTATCCACAATTATTTTTGTACTGTATACATTTAATTTCTGTATTAAACTTCAACTTAAATAAATCTCCCAAGCTTTAAAAGGGATTGCGACAGAATAAAGTGAGTTTTATTTTTCATATATTAATTTGTTGTATGTAAGAGGCATATGACACATCCATAAGTGTTTGACACAGATGAATAGCACAGCAGAAGCAGTGAAGCTCTCTGGGAGTTTCTGGCAGAATGTTCTGCTGTTTCTAGGCAACCAGGAACACATGCTTCTAACAAGCAACTGAAGGGCCCAGTGTTCACTGTTTGTCAGAGCGTCTCCTGTACCCGTGCACTTCAACACTGACATACCGTGAATAACCAAGCCATGCTTCAGTGTACTCCTGTCATTGTAATAAGCTCTTGAAAAAAACGTGGAGAGGTGATGAATGATACTTTATAGCTGTGTATTAACTATCTTATAAATACAATATAAAAACATGCATTAAAAAGCAACTAGTCTTCGATAAACATAGCCAAACTTCTGAACAGAACAGATGTATTCTCACAAGGAAAAGGATGACTTTTACAACAATTGTCATTCAAGATTACTTTAATGAGCTTTTTGTTTTTGACAGAGGCCTCGCCCCAATCCAATCCTGTGAACACATAGCACTTTGTCCAGCTGACTCATCGTATAATGATGTACAAATGAATAATCTGAACTATTACAATAAATAGAGTAAACAACTCGGTTAAGTAAAATAGTTAGTGATTTGGAACTTGTAAAAACCAGCTGCAGAATGATTAACAGAAGGGCTTTTCATCAGAGGCTTCGCAAACAAAGAAACTTTTATGGGTAAATAGTCAAATTTTATTGGAAAACAAATATACAACTTGGAATGGACTATCTGAGGCATGACAATGCCATTAAGCGGC
Source organism: Chrosomus eos (assembly GCA_036326025.1). Taxonomy (NCBI): domain Eukaryota; kingdom Metazoa; phylum Chordata; class Actinopteri; order Cypriniformes; family Leuciscidae; genus Chrosomus; species Chrosomus eos. The sequence goes on along the minus strand of CM070833.1, from coordinate 27,589,254 downwards.
TTTAAAAAAAAAGAAAAAGAAAGAAAAAGTAAAGAAATAAAACAATTATGTGAATAAGTGATTAAAACATTAAAAAGCACTGTAAGATTCAAACAAGTTCTTAGTATAGAACAGCAGATACAAAAAGAGTTTATGTACGAGTATCTTGTAGATACACCCGTGTCTTTTTCTTTTTTTTTGCAGTAGTGCAATGCTGAGAAATTTCATTATAATATATATTTATATATATATTATATACTTTGTCCATAGTCCATGCAGAGTTACTCCTCTACATCGTTGCCGTGCCAGCGTCGCTGCCAGAAGACAAGCAGCTGGCAGGTCTCCACCTCTACGCATGAGGGGGGCAGACAGACGTGACGTGTACGTTTTTGCACGTCACAACCCCCTCTTCGCGGCAACAAGCACCTGACCGTGTAACCGCACCGCCACTCCAAAAACACGATGACAGCAAAAGAAAGGGACATGAGGACTGAAGATCCTATGCAGTTTACATGCAGTTCCTTTGGACAGCCGGGAGGAGGAAGGGGAGGGGACTTAACATTTTACAGATAAATTAAAAAGAAAAAAAGGCAAATTATTTATAGAAGAGAGAGGATCTGTACAAGGCCTTCATTTCGCCGTCATCATCTGTACAAATTCTGTGGAGACATAGAACGGGTTAGTCCGTTTCTGAGCGATGACAAGATGTCTTACATGAACTCAAGATACACCATATCCTAACAGCCACGACTGAAAAACGGCTGATCCAAAAATCCCACTCCACATAACAGTATATTAAGCAAGCCATGTTCTGATAGGCTGTGGTTCTGATACGTTTTATTGAGGACACGATCTAACAAACAAAACAACTTTTCAGTCAACTCACCTTCGTAGTTAACCTGTCCGTCTCCGTCAATGTCTGCTTCTCGAATCATCTCATCAACCTCCTCGTCGGTCAACTTCTCTCCCAGGTTTGTCATGACGTGACGCAATTCAGCTGCGCTGATGTAACCATTGCCATCCTGAAGCCCAAGATATCCAGGTCAGTGAATTTGTGTGGCACTATTCTGTGTGTTATTCTGGAACTAGGCAAGCTTTACCTTATCAAAGACACGGAATGCTTCTCTGATCTCCTCCTCGCTGTCGGTGTCCTTCATCTTCCTCGCCATCATGGTCAGGAACTCGGGGAAGTCTATCGTCCCATTTCCTATGCACAAAGCGAAAGAATTCAGACAAAGCCCAACGTTTACCATTCACTTGGGTTGAGGATGCACGTGGTCGTCCTTACCATCAGCGTCCACTTCATTGATCATGTCTTGCAGCTCGGCCTCTGTGGGGTTCTGTCCGAGCGAGCGCATGACGGTGCCCAGCTCTTTGGTTGTGATGGTGCCATCGCCGTCCTTGTCAAAGAGTGAGAAAGCCTCTTTGAATTCTGTGAAGGGTGACAAATAAATGGAATAGGATCTTGTATTAACAGAGTCTCCCAAAGATAAACAAACACTGAACAAAAGACACACAGAGGAACCAGTGGGCCAGTTCCAAAGAAGGGAAGCCCAAATACACTTTACACACTCAATTTCAAAACAAGCTCTTTCAGACATTAATGCAAAAGAAGCTTGAGCTCAACCATAGAGCTTTTAAAGTAAACTAAGATTGACCCTATTTACTTTAAAGCGTGTTTCCAGGTCAAAATGAATGAATAATCGGTGCCTAAAAGAACAACAAAAACCCCCATTATAATCTTTTATTAAAATGCAATTTTGGCTGCCGTAATGAATCCTCTCTTTTTCAACCACCAGGCTTCATTCCCGAAAAGTAACACCTACTTTAACAGTGCAACCAATTACTAATTAGCAACATGTCCTGGCGTATATATTTCCTCCCGCTGCTGCACTCAGAAAGGAAAAAAAAGGTCTGATTATGGAAATAAAACAGGTTGCAAATTAAGTCTCATTTTGGCTTTAAATTAATTCAGGGCCCGAGACCACAAGAGCACGACAGTTAGGCAGTCTTTAAAAAGCAGTTTGTCCTTTCTCATAATGAACACTGCGAAGAGCCACTGTATAGTGGGAAAAAATCTGCAGTCTGTAATTACCAGTTTATTACGCAAGGCACAAAAAACACGTGACACTCAAACTAGAACAGGCTTGAACAACTTCAATGGAAAAAGTCCTAGATATCAATCCCTCTAAAATGAATTGTGACATCTGTTTATGTAAAAACGCCACTGGCTGCTACAACTGCCCGTCCTCGCATAAATGAAACCTTACCCTGCTTCTATGCAAACTATCAACTCCGAGGCACCGTTTCTATGGAGATCCAGCACTGTGACCTCACTCTGTTCCTATGGAGACCCACTGAACCATATGGAGATCCAGTGATGTGACCCCACTGAGCGGATATAGGATCTAGATTTCAGAGCAGTATGGAAACACTGCTGTGACCTCACACTCTCCAGGGAAACACACTTTGGAGACTATGTTTTGATGGATAAACCACCATGACCTCACTGTCGCTATGGGGACAGACCACAATGACCTAAATGGTATCAGAGCATTTCTGTTTGAGGCTCTTTACTGTAATAGCACAACCATGACCAGAAGCATTAGTCAAAAAAACAGTTGATAATATTACTTTTCTTCCAACGTATTCAAAATAACATTAATCTTGCAGGGTGGTCTTTGCACACGATACTAGAAATATGAATCTCAATCACCTAAAATGAAACAAATATTCTGTTGTCATAGCACAATTCTAGCACGTGTATGCTATTACATTAGAAACAAAGATATAAGTGCACCCTATAAACACTATATAAACCATTGAAATGACCCTAAGGATGCAAAACACCAAGGAAACATATTATATAAAGTATCCCATAACCCAATAAAGTAACGCATATAAGTCCATCATGAGCTCGAATCTGCAATAGCAGGTCAGAAATGACTCAAGGCAAACCAGCAGCCAATGAAACTGTAACTTCATGTCAAAGCCATTAATATTGAGCAGGGGACACACCCTTGTTCCTCAGAGCCTGCAGTTACTAACTCTCTCCAACAGAGAAGGGTGTGTTCATTGAAATCTACACCTAGCCCCAGGAAATTACTCAGTCACTTAGTTTTAAAGCCTGGCGTTACACGCTTCCTACCACAACAACCTATCCGTTAATTTGAGGAATGTGTCCCGACCAAGTCTCAGTGCTTGCCATAAAAGGAAATAATATAAATCCATGGTGTTGTGTGTAGAGAGAGAGAGAGAGAGAGAGAGAGAGAGAGAGAGAGAGAGAGAGAGAGAGAGAGAGAGAGAGAGAGAGAGAGAGAGAGAGAGAGAGAGACCGACCACGGGAATCCACACCACTGACCATGTGCCAATAGAAGGGAGGTGGGAATGTCTTACCGGCAATCTGTTCTTCTGTCAACTGGTCGGCCTGCAGAGAAAAAGAGAAGACGTACAATGATGCATATGAAGCACTGGTGGAAACAAATCTAATCATTTAGGAACCAACCAGTAAACCCGTATTGGTCAACCATTAAATTAAATATTGGAGGTGACATGTCTAGGGGTTTAAAACCTAGGCATCATAAAGGATTTGATTCACTTCTATTTAAAGGAACAATTCAACCCAGAATTTCATGTTGGACAGAATGACAGCCTCAGTCTCCATTCACTTTCATTATGGGGGGAAACCGATGGAACTAAAGTAAACGTCGACTGTCTGAGACTGCCAGTGGCTAACATCCCCCCTTTGTGTCCTAAAGAAGAAAGTCAACCAGTTGTATGGGTTTTCATGAAATGCATTTTCGTTTTGGGTTTCGTTTTGACTTTCCCTTTAATGCTAACTGCAGAAGGTGTCGCAGTCCCTTCTCCACCGCTCATAAAAGTCTTTGTAATACTTTATTCATGAAACGTTGAATTAAAGAACAACAGACGTCCAATGCTTTCCATACGCGTGTTTGATAATGAGCACATATTCAAACATAAGCGTGCGCAAGAGAAATGCGCCATATTTGCAGCTGACGTGCCCCTTTGGCTATCAATGAAGCTTTTCCAAGCTGTTGCTTTAAATTATTTCATGTTACAGCAAGAATTGAATATTTAACTGATATCCCCCTATGGAATAAAACGAATACGCATATATAAAATACAAGAAGAGAAACAGACATTAATCCATAAACTCACTTACATTCAATGAAAAATAAATTACGTTATGCATAACTATTCAATACCTACGAACTGTGTAGTGACTGTAACGCGCATTATATATATATATAATATATGTCTATAATATCTACATTTTGCAGCAAATAAACAGTCACGTTAACACATAACAGTTTTTACTCACCATCGCGCTGTTTTAACAGATGTATTTCCACACAGAACAACAGTCCGCAGCTGGCAAAAAAACAGGATGCAATCATACAGTGCCTGACGCGCCTTTAATGGTCGGTTATAAACCCCTCCCCCTGCTTTATCTCCATCCGCCAACACACTTCCTTCCCTATCAGAAACGATCGTCAAAGATGTCACAATTGTGATGCGTAAGCATACAGTAAAGAGTAACATGGATTTTATACGATAGCGACGTCTTCAAATCACAAATATGTATGGTTTGCAGCGAGGGGGGCTTGTTTTGAGTAGAACTAGCTAACCCGCGGAGTCATACATTCTGCTAAAGTGTGATGCGTCAATCGCAGTACTGGACGTTATGGCAAGGAGAGGCGGCTTCTGATTGGTCCATTTGTACCCGCAATGCGTCACTCGCTAAGATCCGAGGAGAGCTGCATTCCCGAATACTAGACTCAAATCACTACACATCAGGGTCAGTTATTAACCAGGGCTCAAGGCGGGAATGCCAGGGAAAGTGAAAAATGTGTGCAACTATTTAAAATATTTTGGCAAAAAATGTCCCTGAAGTACATTCTTCATGTGTTTATCTGTTATGTGACATTATACATATATATTTAATATTATCTAGGCCTAATAAATATTTTTTTATATGTTAAAGTACTGGACATATTTGACAGGTGCTCTGAAAACTGCGCTTGAATGTCAATGCCCAAATAGGCTAATACCCATTCATAATTGTGATACATTAATCACAATTAAATTACTAATAAATAACACTGATTACAAACATTTCTGACACTGCATCATATGATGCACTTTAAGCAAGTGGGGAAGCATTTAAGCATCAAGTGATCTAAGAAGTGTTTAGAGGTTTTTTATTTTGATGATGCCACCAAAGCAATTCATAATAATAAAAAAAAGTTGGTTAAATTTGAGCAAATAATTAATTACAATCATTATATTCAGGATTGGCAGGACCAAATGTAATAAATTATTATAAATAAACCAGCAAAAATAATATAGGTTAACCACTAATATAGATATTGTGGGGGGAATGTCACTCTTTGTTACAGCGTGCAGAAAAATTAACTTAATGGACATGCTGGGCATATGTTTAGACTGAGAATTACGTGTAATATTACTTCAATGCAATCAATGAAATAAAACAAATGGTTGACCCGCTCTCGCTCCGTTAAAAGGATTTGAACATTAGTTATGGAGTGCAATCCACTTAATTTCTTCATCAGATTGATTTGGCAAGGCTGGCCTTCTGCAAGCTTTACAGAATGTCTGCCTCCAATGTCTTATACGACAAGAAGAATAAAGCATTTAAACCCCAGCAATGATTCAGATCCCATTAATACTGTATGAATCACCTGAAGTAAGACAATTTGGCTTGATTGCAATTAAAAACGATTTCGGAGACATTTCATACACTGTATTAGATCCATAATTCGGAATAACAGGTTATGCCAAACACAAACAGTGACTGTTTGTATGCTTTTGGTGTGTTGTGTGTGTAACATCAGCTGAGACAGGCTCATCTAGCGATATGTCAGATGTGGCATAAGGAGCAGCAGGTTTGTGGGCACACGTGCAGTAGATGCTAGGCCTGTATCACTGAATGCATGAGTATCTGATGGCCTGCTTCTCTATGCTTGGCTGCCTGGCTCTCTCTCCCACTGGCCACCTGTCTCTGGACCAAACCCAGTGAAGTTGCAGGTGGGAGAGCGTGGAAACTCTGGGGTTCAGTTTAAGAACAACACAACAGGCTCCAGTCCTCGCAGCAAAATAAGGTGGGTTCATACATTTTTGGCCCATGCAATAAAATCAGTGGGGTCCAGTGTTGTTTTGGACACCATTGACTTTCACTAATTAGTCAAAATATTTATTCTGTGTTCTGAGAGTGATCAAATCATGAGAAATTTCAGTTTTGGTTGAACTATCCCTTTAGACTGACCGCAGTGTGTTCCCAGATTGCGCAATTAACGTTAAATCGTTGATTCGTAAATGGATGCAAACATTCACGCACAAACAGGAAGCATGCCATCCGCACCCAGATATATGCACAAACACACACACAAGCGCACCATTTAGAGATCCTTATAAGTAACTGCTTCAGTGTCCACTTGGCACTTGCCACCGTCTCTGCTGCCTAATCCTCAACACAGTGGCGTCTATTCATTCAAATCTGCTTTTCTACTCTGGGATTACAACTCATAGAGAAGATTATTCGACAAAGAAAGGAGAAACATCATAAAGGGCCTTGCTATTAATCACAAGGGGGAGATAAACTGGATTCAGACTGAGCATGAACGCATGGTCTTTAAGAAGAAGAAACAAACAAACATGTTTGTGACAATGGCTGCAAGTTCGTGTGTACAAAGGCTTTCTGTGTAAATTTTCTCTTGTTAAATATTAAGATGTAATCAGCTTTTCCATCTTCTAAAAAATAGCAGCTACCTCCTTAGGTCTCTCAGGAAAACCATGTTTTAGGTCAGACATATACATAAATTAGAGTTTATTTAAGTAATGAAAAAATACCTAAATGGATGTATATAATCAGTCCTTGAAATCAGCATCTTTATACCAAAGCACTAAATATTCCAGAATAGCGTTATTAAACCGGTCCTGCCTTGTGATTACTCACATAATTTCAACCTTGTTAAAACCAATGAGTGGTGTCGTATAGCAACAAATGAATAATGAGTTCCCACAATTTATTAATTTGTGTAATTAATTTGTTCATTTTAAGTAAACTGTTGCCAACGTACCTATTCATTCAATTATTTTGTTAAATTGTGGCCACTATTTTACTAAAACAAGGGAATGAATTAGCACAATGTGGCATCGAAAGATGCCAATGAATTTGTTAATGCATGCATAAGTGTCTTAATTTAACATATTTAATGAGCTTATGATTTAATCTGGAAATAGAGCAAAATAACTGAGAAGTTAGAAATAGTCCCCAGATACCATGTCCGTGATTTATAGTAAAACATCTAACATTATTTCGATCTCAACAGATTCATTAAAATAAGTTATTACTCCACCACCTGCGGGACATCATTAACCAACGTGGTTGAACGACCAATTTGCGACAATATGGTTTCGAGAAACAGTCGTGACCAGCTAGTTGATTTCTTCAACGATGCAATGTACTATGGTAGTTAAAGGATAATTCCGGTATTTAGCACTTTGAGTCTATTTTTTAGTTTGTTTTGGATGAACTAGAGTGGTGGACTTAGAAATTTTGACAATGGGTCCTGTCTCGACTTTTTGACTATTTTAGAATCGCCTCTGAGCGCTTCAGTGTGGTTGTCTACGAGCATACTCAAACAGTCCTTAAAACGTCTCTGGTTACTTACGTAAACTATGTTCTCTGAATAGGGAACGAGACGCTGCGGAAAGCGCAGTGGGATATCCTCTGGATGTGCCGATTGCCTGAAGCCCTATAGAATCACGCCAATTCATTGGCTGATGGCGCTCGCGCAAAGCTGGCTCCGCCCCGACGCTCTTACGTCGCAGCATGATGAATGCGCACGCGCCATCCTCTCATCAGATTTCTCTGCCGAAAAGAAAAACTGTCGGCAGCGCGAGGAGCTTGGCAGCGAACGCAGCGTCTCGTTCCCTATTCAGAGAACATAGGTTACGTAAGTAACCAGAGACGTTCTCTTTCATAGGTTCACTCAACGCTGCGGAAAGCGTAGTGGGAACGAAATACCAAACTCGCCAAGCTAAGCGCTGCCATAACTGGTACCAGACCACATAATAATAACAACCATGATCGGTTCAAGCAGATAGAACCTGGGAACCTGGAGTCATGTCAAGATCTAAATTATAGAACCTCACAAAGGTGTGCGGAGAGGACCAACCTGCCGCCACACAAATGTCTTCCAAGAGGGCCCCTCTAAAGAGAGCTTGAGAGGACGCCACACTTCTGGTGGAATGTGCTCTGATGTTAAGAGGTGAAGGCAAACCACGCACCTCGTAAGCCAGCGAAATAGCGTCCGTTACCCAGTGGGAAATCCTCTGCTTTGATGCTGCAAGCCCGAGGCGGCCAGCACCAAAACATACCAAGAGCTGGTTTGATTTCCACCAACCGCCTGAGCGATCTACATACAACTTCAAAGAACGGACCGGGCAGAGCAAGTTAAGTTTCCTTTCTTCCTCAGAGGCAAAAGGAGGAGGGTGGAAAGCATTAAGGTTAACAACCTGAGAGCGGAATGCCGTGGAAAGAACCTTGGGTACATACCCCGACCTCGGCCTCAAGGTAACCCTAACCAGGCCAGGAGCGAAGTCCAAGCATGACTCACTAATAGAGAGAGCCTGCAAATCTCCCATCCGCTTTAGTGAAGATAAAGACAACAAAAGAGCAACCTTAAGAGTCAGAATCCGCTCAGGAGCTGACTCCAAGGGCTCGAAGGGAGCCTCTGTCAAACCCTCCAGGACGACTGACAGGTCCCACGAGGGAATACTAGGGGGAATACTCGTCCTTGGCGCTAGAGCGAGGCCAAAGGGGAGGACCTTGTACTGGTACGCTTTTTCTCCAAAGGCGAACCTGAGAAACTTCCTGTGTCGCCGTACGACCTGGATGTGGAAATAAGCATCCTTGAGGTCTACTGTCACGAACCAGTCCCCCAGCCGGATATGAGATATGATGACCTTCAGCGTCAACATCTTGAATTTCCCTTTGTAAAGAGAGAAATTCAACCGGCAAAGATCTAGTATCGGCCTCAGGCCGCCTCCCTTCTTCGGGACCAGGAAGTAACCGCATGCTCCAGAGGAAAACGAACTGTGCCTCCGAGACAGCGATTGGCGGGTGTAACGTGCACCGGGAGCGAGGGGAGAAAGTGAGACGCGTCTCCTTCCTCCTGCGCCGGACTGGGTGAAGAGAGTGAAACAGAACCTGCACTTCGAAACACGCTGGCTGGCGAAGGTGACAGGGTTGGAGGAGGAGAGCCGGTTGGAGGAGGGCAGAAACGCTTGTGCGGTCGGTCCCAACCTCGTAGATCTGGTGAGGCTCTCCTTTTTCTGACCTGCGGGTCAGGAACGGCTTGAGGGGGCTGGAGCGGCCGATTTGTTGGACCGCTTCAGCTGAAGACGCTTGTGAGGGCGCTGGCGGGGAAACGGACGACCTTGGGCTCCCCAGACCGTAGATGGTGGGTGGTGAGCTGGGTCACTCCTGCTAGTAGGGAATTCAGCCCTATGAGCAGAGCGTTCTCGGGTTAGAGAAGGGGGAGGGTTGGAGTCTCTTGGCTCTCTAACCCTCCTGGGCATAAACTGCCTGAACGCGGCCGACTGAGACTTAGCGGCACGGAACTTCTCAACCACCGTGTTGACCGCCTCCCCGAAAAGACCTGAGTGGGAGATAGGGGCATCCAGGAGGAAACTCTTATCCTTGTCTCGGATCTCCGTGAGATTCAACCAGAGGTGGCGCTCTGCGGCAACCGAGCCCGCCATAGAGCGACCCACAGCCCGAGCAGTGTGTTTGGTGGCTCTTAGGGCCAGATCTGTGGCTTTGCGAAGCTCTTTGACAGCTTCGGGCGTCAGTCCCTCTCCTTCATCCATGTCCTTCAAGACGTCCGCTTGGTAGGCTTGAAGGATGGCCATGGTATGCAGGGCCATGCCTGCTTGACCAGCCGCCATGTAAGACTTCCCAATAAGGGAGGAAGTAGTCCTACAAGCCTTGGAAGGAAGAAGGGGGCGTGACTTCCAGGACGGTGCCGACGACGGGGAGAGGTGGTTAGCCAGCGTGTCCTCGACCGCTGGAATAGCGGAATAACCCTGCTCCACAAAACCCACAAGGTTGGTGAAGTCAGCGGCTACCGCATTAGTTAGGCGTGCGGAGAAAGGCTGCTTCCAGGATCTGGAGATCTCGTGATGCAGATCGCTGAAAAAGGGCAGCTTTCTTCGCTCTGGCCTAGAATTAGGACCACGTAGGAACCTCTCGTCGAGTTTGGACGATTGAGACTCGCGGGGCTCATCAGGCCAGTCAATAGAGAGCTTCTCAGTAGCGTGCGAAAGCACGTCAATAAGCTCAGTGTAGGCCGGAGTAGGCCGCGTGTCCTGGCCGCTAGGCGGGATAACGTCATCAGTTAAAGCAGGCCCGAAATCCTCGGAGTCGGAAGCTGCAGTGTAAATCACGTCATCCAGACCGAAAGAAACCGATTCGCGGGCTCCCGGGCTGGGGCATAAATAATCATGCGCGAATTCAACCGCGCCACGTGCGTGCTCGGGAGAGGGAGGGAGAGAAAGGGCGAGGCCCGTCTGCTCGTACTCAATATCCTCGAGCTCAACATCCAAACCCCAGGTCGCGGATCCACAAGAGGCCTCAGCAGTCTCGGGAGCGCGACGGGGGGGAACAAATGACTCCTTCTCAAAAACCGCGAGTCTAGAGCGGAGGGTTTTGAGAAGGAGATTGTCACAAAATTTACATTTTGACAATCCTAATACAGCCTCACGCGCATGCGAAAAACCCATACATTTAACACACTTACTGTGAGGGTCGTCGTTCGAGATAAAACGAACGCATGGCGGAGAGCAGCGTCGATAATCCATGACACTTCACTGTAAGGAGAACAGAGTTCCACTTATACCAGTCGCTGAAGTGTCGAGACGAAAGCTGTAGTTGAATTTGAAGAATTCGGGCTCAGAAAAAACCGAACGAAGGGCAAGATGTGACCGCTTCGTGAAGGCAGAGAAATCTGAGGAGAGGATGGCGCACGTGCGTTCATCATGCTGCGACGTAAGAGCGTCGGGGCGGAGCCAGCTTTGCGCGAGCACCATCAGCCAATGAATTGGCGTGATTCTATAGGGCTTCAGGCAATCGGCACATCCATAGGATATCCCACTGCGCTTTCCGCAGCGTTGAGTGAACCTATGAAAGAGAACAACCCTTAACGTTCGTTTTCAAAACTGTGCAACTCATCGAGTGGTTAGTGGTGTTCGTTGATGTTCCAAAACAAGTAGCGTAGCGAAATACAGTTTCTGTCGTCTTTTATTTGCCATTTTTTTAATCCCATTGATATAATAATAATAATTCATTACATTTATATAGCGCTTTTCTTGGCACTCAAAGCGCTTTACATAGAAGGGGGAATCTTCTCAACCACCACCAATGTGCAGCATCCACCTGGATGATGCGACGGCAGCCATATTGCGCCAGAGCGCCCACCACACACCAGCTTACTGGTGGAGAGGAGATAGAGTGATGAAGCCAAACAGTGTATATATATGAGGTTTATTAGGAGGCCATGATGGACAGAGGCCACTGGGCAAATTTGACCAGGATGCCGGGGTTACACCCCTACTCTTTCGAAGGACATCCTGGGATTTTTTGTGACCACAGAGAGTCAGGGCCTCGGTTTAACGTCTCATCCGAAGGACGGTACTCTTTTGACAGTATAGTGTCCCCGTCACCATACTGGGGCGTTAGGACCCACACAGACCACAGGGTGAGCGCCCCCTGCTGGCCACACTAACACCTCTTCCAGCAGCAACCTGGTTTTCTCAGAAGGTCTCCCATCCAGGTACTAACCAGGCTCAGCCCTGCTTAGCTTCAGTGGGCAACCAGTCTTGGGCTACAGGGTGATATGGCTGCTGGATATCTGTTGAAGGACTCAGTGCTCGTTGATATCACTGCGCTCCTGGATACCGAAAGGTGTCTGTTTACATTTGGTTGTAGTCTTTTCGCTCGGTTCTCCGTCTCTCAGAAGGCTAGCGTGAGCAGAGCAACTGCAGCAAAGTGGTTGTCGCCATCAAGTGGTCGGGAGTGTGCTAACGCTTCAGACTCAAATTTCCTGCGGAAGTTTATACGCGGTTGTGAGATATCTGAAAAAATTGTTTCACTATAGTAAATAACACGGATTGAAAGCATACATTGCGCCGATATATTTATTTTTAATCATCAACGAACACCACTAACCATTTGGTGAGTTGCACAGTTTTGAAAATGAACGTTAAGGGTTGTTTTTAAGGACTGTTTGAGTATGCTCGTAGACAGCCACCCTGAAGTGGTCAGAGGCGATCCTAAAATAGTCAAAAAGTCGAGACAGGACCCATTGTCAAAATTTCTAAGTCCACCACTCTAGTTCATCCAAAACAAACTAGAAAATAGACTCAAAGCGCTAAATACCGGAATTATCCTTTAAGCAGCGAGTTACGTCGTTGTACGGGAAACACACCCTTGGTTGATCTTTCAATTTTCGGTTTGTTTTTTGTGTTGGACACAGTGTTACGCCTGGTTTCGTGCTACTTATTAAACCTCATTTATAGTTTTTCATTCAGTCTTCATCATGATGACACTCAAGGTTGTGCTGAATTGTGAATATAGTAACTTTGCTGCTAACAACGCTTTTTAATGAGACTTTTCTTATTTCTAAATTTGAATGCTGTTTCTGGGTGCTGATTGGTCAACACAGCATTCCATTGCACCATTCCCCATAGAGACCAATTATTGACCTTAGATGACATATCAGATGACATAAATCTTCGAATGGATTTACTTAATAAAATAAAGATTTAATGAAAATTCCCTTAGAGTTACGATGAAACGAAAGTAGCCAAAGATATTTTCTTTCGTATTGTGATGTACATCCAAGTCAAACAAATTATTGAAAAAGAAGAAAATGTCCTATCAATTGGTTGTTGATTGGATGAAGGCTGAATGCCAGCTTGCAGTAAGAAAGGGGCGGGTTTAAGCAAACAAAATGATTAGAAGGGTGTATGTGAAGTGCAGCCTACATGACGATTAAGTTATTAAAAAATTCAGGTCAACAAAATGTTAAAAAAAATAAACATATGCATGGATTATTTACTTTAAGATTATTAGAAAATAGATATTGTGAATTTTCATTTCATGCTGACTTTAATAGGCCGGCACCCTGTCGCTGCGCAACAACACCCTTATTAGTGACTCTATTCATTACTGTCTGAAGATAAAATAATGATAAATAAAAATCTAATAATATCTGTCAAATTATGCTTTTGAGAGCAATATTGTCACGAAGGAGCCAATTGTGGGTGTTAAGAATTCCAATCTCGTGCTATTTCAAGTGTATGTAGTGAGCAGTGAGCATGTTTGAACGTAAACTTGCATGACGTGTTTGCCCTACAATCGTTTTGGGTATGCATGAGTGATGGTACCATACGTGGGTAGGAGTGTGAAGGCAAGGCGTTTATGTATATACTTCTCTAAATGTGTTGTTCTCCTGAAATGACTCACTCTTCCCTGTTTTTCAAGCATATTTTTTTCACTCAGCACTCTTGTAAAGCATGTGGTACTTCAATGAAAGGAGGCTTTATCTGCCTTAAAACATTCCAGATCTTTCCAGATCTAGAGCTCAAAACGCAACCATCATACCTTGAGCGTTAAGAGGCAAGTCAAGGCAAGTCTATACAGGGCAAGGCATTCAAAAGTCATTGCAGAACACCTCTTCACAGGAAATATGCAGCGGACTTCTCTTAAGGGCAATTGCTGAGAACTAGATGGTGCACTTGGTTCTGTTCACTGCTGGAGTCTTCAACAAAGGGCTGTGCATGTGTGTGGATACTGAGGCCCGAGCAGGTGTCTGGGTGTAGATGTCTGCTTGTGTAACTGGAGGTTGTGTCGTCTTTAATTTATGAAGCCTGCCCATGCTGGAGGGGATAGTTGTTTTTTTCTGGGGCGTATGAGGATGTTTAGCTCTTACAGGAACATACAGTGTTCTGATGGTATAGCATGGCACTTTTGTTTGTATCCATGGCAACTAATGACTTGGGGGAACAAAGGAACACAGGAAACCGGTAAATTAGAGAAACAAACTAAAGTGAAAATGAACGTTAACATCTCGCTAACGTGACAACTCCAAGAATACCTTGGTACAATGTCTCAAAAATATGAAGCCAAATATGGATGGCATTGCAGGCGACAAAAAAGATATTGTGGCCAAGAATTAAGAATTCATTCACATGACCTATTTTTTATTCATTTATTTATTTGGAGGGGACCATGTACAATATTAAACATAAAAGGCATTCAATTGATGCTATGTAACATACTTAGCCAATGGCTAATTCTAATCTGCAATCCATTGGAATTATTCATTTGTTCCCTCATTTTAAGTAAATGTTCCACTAATTTGTTCCCTAGTTTAGTTAAATCATGGCCACAACTTACAATAACTAAATTAAAACGAGGGAACAAATTATGTGGCAACTTATTTAGCTCATTTGTTGCATGTTTTAGTTAAAGTGCCCCATTATGCTTTTTTGAATATTACCTTTCATGCAATGTGTAATTTGCAAATGTAAAAGGACTGCAAAGTTTCGAAGATCAAAGTGCACGACAAAAAAATAAATAATAATAAATCCAGTTCAACGTGACAATGTAACAAATTTGCATAATGCCAGCCTAATGACACAACATCTAAGTTGACCCACCCTCAAACACATTAGAGGCCTGGAAGAGTTTGGTTCATGTTGTTTATGTATAGAGAAGACGTCTGACCAATCAGAGCAGAGTAGGCCCATGGAAAAGGGGCGAACCAATTTCAGACTCTTTGAGAAATTAGGTGATACTGCAATGTGTATTATGAGAAAATGTAAGTGTTTTTTGACTTTGGAGGCAAGTAAACCTGTTGTAGATGACCTCCAAAACACAATTAGGAACATTTAAAATAGCATAATAGGGGCAATTTAAATCATGGCCAAGACTTAGTAACCAGATTAAAATGAGAACTAAAATAAACTAAAATAAAGAAACAAATTACTACAATTTTGTAACTAAAACGAGGGAAATAATTACTACAAAATGGCCATGATTTACCTAAAATTAGGAACGAATTACTACAATGTTGCCACATTGTAACTAAAAGAGGTTGTGGGAATTAATTCTTAATTTGTGGCCTTGATATCCATAAAACTCTTTACAAAAACACACACTTTTTGTCATTGACATGCCTGCTTACAATTCAAAAGTTGTGAGAGTCTATTAATGCCATTAAACTCTTGTGTGTCAAATAGCCATGTGGGTCATTTAAAACAGCATAAGTACTTTCACCCTTGAGTTCGGTAAAGATTTACAGCCAGATGTTGTTGGATTCATGCAGTTTCTGAACTGCACTGTTACACTTAGATTGAAAAGCTGTACTCAGCATTACTTGGAGCCCAACTCTGGATTAAATTGTTGGCAAAAAGCAAGTCGAGGGCTTGCAGAAATGACGTAAAGGGGAGATAAGGCCAGAGCATGAAAGAGCTTAGTTAACATCCTAAACTTTATAGTTTTATGACTGGAGATAAACGCTAGCAAAGTGCAGAGTCCAAAGGCAGGACCTTGAGGGCAGCTGATAGCTCTTTTCTTTAAGAGTTTACTTCTGTGTGGCAAATGCTACAGATTCAACAAGGCGTCTCTCCCAGGTGATACAATGTCATGCAATTAACAATGTCACTACAAACAAAAAAAAGAGAGAATGGGTGTCAACAAGACACAAAATATTGAGTCTTACTGAATGGAAAAAAGGGTTGTGTATAAAAGGCAGTTGTTTAGGTAACCTGTAAAGCTGGAACATAGAATGACAGTCCTCCGCCCGGTTACACCTCTTATGTTATGCAATACAATGATAGATTTGCATGTAAAAGCCTCTCTCCTCTCAGAGAAGTTAGAAGCTCATGTTCTCTTTTGGGTCTCAGAGACCCCAAGGCTGTTTTGATGGCTCATATATCATACTTGAAGTTAGGTTGAAACTTCAAGGATTTACCTAATCTTGATAACACACGTCAAAAACCTCCATCAAAACATTGGGCCCTATTTTAAAGATCTAAGTGCATGGTCTAATGCGCAGGGAGCAAGTGCACTTAGGGAGTGCCTAAATCAACTTTTGCTAGTTTAACGACAGAAAAATAGCGTATGGTCTAAAAAGGTTGTCCCTATTCTCTTAATGATATGATTTCACCATGTCTTTATGTACACAATATTAATATTTTACATTGTAATCCTTTAATTTGTAATATTTGGCTAGTTTGTGTGCTGCTGTGCGTCCCTGTGTGTGCACCTGCATATAGGCTCATATTCCTAATGCGCCCTTTAAAGGGGAACTATGCAGTTTTTTTAGCTTAACTGAACAGCTTCGGAGTTATTGGAATGGTTATATGACATTTTTCTGGTTGAATGGTGGTCGTCTCCGCCCCCCCCCCCCTGGTGCCTGTGAGTGGAAAAACCACACTTGCAACTTTGGCCCGGCGGGCCGTCGGCTTCAACGTCAGGAAGTATCGCGTGATATCAGCTCTCGCGATGTAACAAATTGCTTTACGGCACTGCACACATACAGTACACGCCAGGATCCGGCTAGCTAGTGCATTTTCAGAAGTGCTGGGTACAAACTTGTCAAACTGTGCAGCCTCTCTGCTCATAAATGCATCGATCCGCAAGTTTTGTTTAAGTTTTTTAATGGTCTAGGAGGTGGTAGATCTTTTGACAAGCGTGTTACAGCCAGGTTCTAAGTTTTTTTTTCTCTCATCAAAAGTTCATCAATGGTTTATCTATATCAAGCAGGGACACGTTTGTGTGTGTTTTATTTTGTGATTTCACCAGAACGAACAGAGACGCAACGCAATGACGATAGATTGAAACGCGCGTCCGAGTGAAGCACTGCATAAGAGAACACTGTATCCATGACATTGATAGCAGCGGACACGAGCGCTCAGATCGAGTTCAAAACCACTCTTATTTAAAGGCACACTATGAAAGATTTGTACCTTAAAATATAACAGCTTCAAAGGGGTATCAGGCCGTGAGTGCAGAGACGCTGTGAGTGAGTGGTATTTACGACAGTATGTTAAATACAAGTACTCCACAGCGACTCTGGGTCGTTGTTTGACAAAAACGGAATTCTTGCATAGTGCACCTTTAAATAAGAAAAAATAAAAAAATACTGCGTCATTGACTTTAGACCAGATTGTCGTTGGTCAATGTTGTCTTTTTCAGTTACCTCAAAATAGCAAAGCGCCTGAACACACCTCGTTTTCAGACCAGCACGCCCATGGACGCACAGATGGGTGCAAATGCATTTGATTTAACCAAGGTATTTAGGTATTTAACCAAGGATGTGAAAGTTGGAATGAAACTAGCAAAAAACACTTGCACAATGTATGATAGGGCCCATTATATGAAATAATAATATAATGCAAATATTTGAATTTGAATTAACTGACCTCAAACAGAAACAGTTACTATACGGAAAACATTTTTGAAAAGTGCATGTCTGTTTTGTGATACAAGTTATAGTAAACTGTCAATAATGTCTGACTCTGTTTAGAAGACCGAATTAAATCTGGAGGTAAAATAAAATTAATCTAAAAATATTTTTTTTACAAGCCAATATTATATTTCTAAAGTCAGTCAAAACAATACAGAAGCCCTTAGAGTCCACAACACAACATGAGGGTTACATATTTATGTTTAGTTTGCTAATGCTATGCATTAACAACCAGAATTTATTCCTAAAGCCAGAATGTGGGTGTTACCTAAAGAAATAGGCTGTAGAGTTTAAAAAAAAAAAAAAAAAAAAAGATTTGCAAGGCTAATAGAGGAAAATGAAAGTCAAGACAAGGTAGTGAGGGGCTGATCTGCTGATGGGGAGAATTGAATTGGTTTATGACAACAATTACTGTTGAAGAGGATGGGAAGGGTTAGCGATAAGGATGGCTGAGAGAGGAGGTGGGGTATAAAGGGAGGGAAAAAAGAAAGTGTACATGCGGCTGCTGCCCTGCTCTTGACCCCCTCTCCCTGTGTGGGCCTTAATCTGCAGTGCAGGGCTGCAAACAACTCTGATGATCTCATCTTGCAGGGCCCCCACCACACACACACACACACACACACACACACACACACACACACACACACACACACACACACACACACACACACACACACACACACACACACACACACACACACACACACACACACACCACACACACACACACACACCACACACACACACACACACACACAGAGAGAGAAGGTGCAGGTGTCTGCCTGGTGGTGCCTCTTGTGATTGACTGTCTGCCCTAAAAGGACAGAAACACACTGCTGCCACCCAGGGGTGAAATGTACATACTACACTTTTAAAACACTAAACTAAAGTAACACATGCTAATTTACTTTGAGGACAAACATTCTGAGACGACCATGTTAAAAAGTCGCAATGAATGAAAAATTTAAGTATATTCACAAGTGGTCTCAGGCTTTTAGAGCCCACTGTTGTAAAAATCATGTTTCCTTAAAACAGTTATAAAGAGTTTACGTCCAGAACTCTGTTAAAAAGGTTATTTTTGTTCATTTTATTTAAGGAAAAGTTTGGGTGTACAAATATAATAACCCATACAAAGTATTTGACAATATTTGAGTGGTTTGATGTTTGAACATGCATACATTAAGTTGCTTTGCTTTCAACAGACACATTTTGACCAGAAATACATATACGATCTTTAACTAATGTGCAATATATTATTGACCATTATTTCACTTTCTGTAAAAGAATCACATAAAAATGTTATATTTCATCCCCCAAAAAAGGAAAAAAAACAAACAAATATAAGAAACATTTAACATTATTTAATGGCATTTTTACACATTTCACCACAATCCATATTACTATAATGCATCCAGACCTTTCTTAAAATTTGAATGGTCCTAAAATGGGCTTATTTTCTCCAAATGTATCCGTATTTCCAGCAATACCTGCCGCTGCTGTTCAGATGTTTCTCCTCTAATTTGAATATTTTTAAACCATAGCTTCTTTTAAAGGTCAGTGCCACAGAAGTGCAACTAATGTGCGTCAGTTGATTATTTTAGTGAGATCATTGCATATATTTTTCTTCTGCATGTGTTTGGCACTCTTTCACTCTCACATGGGACTTTAAAAGCCAGCAGTCTCTTTTTAGTATAAATATTACTGTATTGGGATTTCCTTTAAACACAAATGTACTGCATCTGCATTGATGCTGGATGAACCAGACAATACAAGCGCGCTGGGCCTGTGTTATCGATACCGACGCTTCTGTCGTGGTGTGAGGTTGTCAAGGATACGTGGGCTGCAATGGGTGTTATATTGCAGGGAGGGATCTTCAAAGTTGAACGGAGGGTTGAACTGCTCCTGAATGTACTCGGGCAGCAGGTGAGGAATACTTGATGGAGAGAGAGAAAGAGAGAAAGTTCAGATCCAGCATTCACAGTGCATGCACTTCAAGGACACAGACTGGTTGGTTTATATGCTTAATCATAATAAGAAGCAAGTCCTAAAATTCTGTATTATGAATTTTTAAGGCCAGACAAGTAATTTGTTGAGGTCAATTTATAAAGAAAGACTACACGCCTGCGCATATATTTATTCAAACGCGCATATCTATAGACTAAACACGTAATACGCATGCGCCGTCAGTGTTTTCACAGATTCACGTTTTTTTAAGTTTACGCGGAGATGATAACGTTATAAAAATCAACACTTGCACTTTGGAACCTATTTCTGAGTTGGAACCTATAGTTGGAATCTATATTTATATGCACTTGGAACCTAGTATATTTGAGTTCTCGAGGCACCAGCACAAACGGAGCGCGTTAAGGGGACAATTAGCGGACGTGTCGTGTTAGCGGACAATAGGTGGACAATAACATTATTCTAGAACTGCGGTAAAGCCAAAACAATTTCTGTTACTTTTTTTTGATATTATCACTGTAGAGCTGCTTTGAAACAATATATATTATATTGTTTAAAAAGGTATATAAATGAAGGTGACTTGACTTAAGATTGCTTTAAAAAATCCTCCACAATGTCATTGAATGTGTGATCAGGACACTCACTCCCCAGAGATGGTTTTCTTCCGTGAGCAGCAGCAGAAGCAGGCGAGGGCCGCCAACAACAGCAGCAGCAGGAGGGGGATACCGATGCCCAGGACCAGACCCAAAATTAATGCCTTCTTATCTTCCTTAGTAGTATCGCCGGACAGGCTTGTGCTGTTAACACTGTTCCAGTCTGAGAAGAAGGAGGGGGGGGGGGGGGGGGGGGGGGGGGGGGGGGGGGGACACAAATTTTTATGAAAATCTAATGAGCAGATTCAGGGCCTGAAGACTTTTCTCTGGTGATGCTCTTACCAAATATGCATGACTGTGACTCCGTCTTCAGATCAGTGCCATTGCACACACACCTGTAGCCACCATAGGTGTTTACACACTGGGATGTTTTTGAACATGGAGCCTCATTTGTCTTGCATTCATCAAGGTCTAAATAAAACAAGGAATATAAAGTATAAAGACAAGGAGTAGACGTCTTATATCTAATACAATACCACAATTAATTCGGACCCCAAGTATGATTGGTTAAACAATGTTTCAAGAGAATACAGTTCAACAGCACTGTGGCCTGTTTGTAACGTGTGTTGTCTGTGTTCCAGAGAGTCAGTGGTGTAAGTGTGTTAGTGGTGGGGATTTTTAGTAAATCTTATTTTTTTACGCCAGAAGGTGGGGATAAATGAATGTGTTAATGAGTGAGTCATTGAATCATTCACTCAAGCGTTCATTCAAAAACACTTACATCCAAAATCGAATACTCTCCGAGTGAGTAGGTACTTACTTTGTAACCACTGAAAAAGCATGCTCTATAAAACATGAATGTGTGTAGTTGTTGTGTAATACAGACGTACATGTATATTCGCCATGTTGTCATTATCATGTGATCATAACATATCAGTGTCAGTTGCGTCACTTCACTGCCATAATAAAAATCCTTTCCCGTGGTCTAATGGGATGCTAAAGTGTCCATTGTATGTGCATTTCAAAATCTGTCCGGAAGTATTGGCTCACCCGGGAAAGTTTTGGCTACTCTTTTATGAGTACTGTGAATTTAGACATACTACTCTTTGCCTATAGTAGAGAAGTATGTAATGCAGCCTAATTCATGCAGACATTAAACAAGCCTTCATAAAAGAGTAATTAAATTTGTTAAAAAACACAGATTCATTCAGGAACAAAAAATATTTCCTTTATGAGGGAGTCGTTGAATCTCATATAGGATTTTATGGTGTTTAATCTCATAAAGGACTCAACCAATTTGTTCAAAAACAACCATTCATTCAGGAACAAAAGTTATGTTCTCAAACCATTCAACAATGCTGATTCATTCAGAAACAACACTACTCTCAGTTGCTTTGAGGCACGCTGCAGTTAATCCTACTCTGGCCTTTTTTCCATTAGCAAAGTAAAAATAGACCCAATACTTGGCAATAATGTGTTTAAAATATAAAGCTATTCATTGTTAACTTCAATATTCACAACAAAAACTTGTTTATTGAATTCATGTATAAAAGAAATATCACACTCACAATAAGGCTGAATGTCAGGTCTGATTACAAATATAATGTTGTGATTGACCAATAAAGTGTTCCACAGAGCTGTGTAATAAGTGAAAATAACACATTACCCTCCACATAGGCTGACCGGATGCCGTAGTACTGTCGGACTCTGGAAAGGTAGTCCATGACATACCAGTGCGGCGTGTCGCTGGACACATTGATCCTATACTCGCTCAGGCCGTCTGCTAATGCTGAATCAGGAGCTATCGCACTGGCGTTGTAGAACTTGTTCTGGAAACCCAGTGACAGGATCTTCTCCAGCTGCAGAGAATGCAGAAACGTTAACACTAAACACAGATGAAGTTAATCTGAGCTGCAGAGTTTATGACATGACATGTCTTTGAGTTTATCTGATTTCTCAGATCCACGCACTGACCTGACTCAGTCCCTGTCCAGACTCCTGATTTCCCCAGTCCATGGACACGTTAAAAACATTCCATCCTGGAGAAAAAAGACATTGATGTTGGTCTCTCCTAAAATATGAACTCCAGGGTGCGATTTGCCGGTGGGAAGGATTTCCCTGCCTCTGCTTTTGATCATGTGGTGATGTAAGTTTTCCTACCGGCTTACAATAAAACAAGCACTATCCAATCTTTTTTCCTAGGCCCCCTAATGCTTTGCGTGAATTATGGGAGTAACTTTTGTGAAACTGTAAACAATCAGCGAAAGGTTCACTCTATGAATTCAATAATAATAATTTTCAAAAACTGAAAACAATGAGATGGCATTATTCTATTCACCCTTCAACCGTCGAACATTAAAAGGAATTTAAAAGTGTAAAAGCATTCACAAATAACTACAACAGACAATGAATAACCCCAAAAAGCTTGATTCTTTCTACAGCATTATTACGGATGTGTTAATTATCATTGTAGTAATATATGTTTGTATTATGTAACAAACGTTGCCTTAATCAAAAAGTTATTAACTTTTTAAGTTAATAAACTTATTATTAAGTGATTATCACTTTATTAAGTGATAATATTTCAAAGCTATTTCCGACCTGACCTAGAAACATTCCAGTAAACACGGGTAATAGGGATTAGAAGTGAAAAGGGGAGACAATTACATTTTAAAGACAAACCTGAAAAGAGACATGAGGATTTGGGGAGAAAAACTGAGAGATTCTTGCATTCGAGTGAATTATTCATGAGATATATCGTAAATTAAACCACGAGAGCAGATCACAAATGCGCAGTATGTTCTTTTTTTCATACTGTGGTCTTTTAAAAAAAGAAAAGAATCAGGAGGAAAAGAATGCAGCGACTGAGAAGAGCTTTTGCCATAGATATTCTTGTTATATCATTCAAATGCCAAGTGCAACATTATTCTCCTGACATCTGAAAATAGAACATGAAGGACATTTTTACAGCTCATTTAGTGAAACTGACAGATACGGATTATTTGTAGGGCAACCTTATTATTTGAAATGATTTGTTTTAGTCTTTTTGAGTGGAACTTTCCACAAACTGGAAGTGCCTCCCATTATCTAAAATGCAGTAGGTGTGTTAGGAAAAAGGTGGATAGCTGGGATGTCCAATCCTGCTTCTGGAGTGCTACAGTCCTGCTGAGTTTGGCTCCAAACACACCTGAATCAAGGTCTTCAGGAACTCTAGGCAGGTGTGTTGGAGCAGGTCGCAGCTGAACTCTGCAGGACGTCGGCCTTGGACATCCTATACTAAAAATACTTCCAAGTGGAATGGTAAATAATTGGATTAATATGATGTTATCATTTTAGGTTTAATGTATTTAAATGGCAGGTTAACAGTTTTAGCCATTGCCATCCTCGACAGGAGACAAGCATTTCTATAGTCAGCACAACATGTCACTGCCACCACTCTTTCAAGAGACCAAAACAGATCTTGTGTTTTTTACAGCCTATAAAGTTTAATATAATGACTAATCCTAGATTAAGACAGAATGATTAGACAGAAAGGTAATACAAATGTATTACGATAGAGGGTTGAAATGTGTTAAAATTTTTAAAATGTTTGACAGCTTATCTAATACCTCTTGGGGCCTGTACATTTTATAAATAAATATATAGCTATTAAGTTAATTGTAAAACAATTTTTTTAACTTAGTTTATGAAATAACAGTTATAGAAACCACTAAAATTACACTGTATTTATACATTGTCTAAATTCCTATACATTACAGTTTCAATGATGGCATTCTAGCTCAAATATCCACCCTCTAATTTTTTAACAAATACCACCCTGATTAAATATAATTTGGTATAAGACAATATATAATATAATATTTAAGTGAAACAATATACACAGTCTTACCTGTTGGATTAGCTGATTCACCTAAAAAAAAGTAAACAAAAGTTTTGCATATTATTTACATAGATGCTATAAAATGTAAATATAACTTATAAATATTATTTTTGAGTATACAAATAAAATACAAATTATTGTATTAATATTGGACACCAAAAATATAAAAACTAAAATAATCCTAGTTTAATATAATCATAAAAATCTTGCTCATATAAACTATATATATATATATGCCCTTTATTAAAATATTATTATTACATTGCAATAACCTCTAAAGCATTAACACATGTAGAGCAGCAGATGTCCTCAAGCAGCGGTGTTTTGTCTATCATGATTCGATGCAATTGTTTACACTCGACTCAAAATGTTTGTTTCTTCAATCACTTACAGTACCTGGGTATGGTAAATGTATTTGTGTTGACTCAAGAAATTATGATTTTTGAGATATTACTGATTCAAACCACTTACCACAGCCATCAGTGTCTGTGGTGTTCTGGTAACGGCATACGCACCGCACTGATCCTGGCATGTTCAGACATTCAAACTTAGCACTGGGACAGGCTGAGGGGTTCAGACACTCATCAATATCTGTGGGTAGAATAAAACATGCTTGAGTGCAAGTGTGTCTTAAAGAATGCCTGTGAGCCTGTGAATTCACGTGTCATACCTGAGCACTCTTTTCCATTGCCAGCATAGCCACGCTTACATTTACATGTATAGTTGTAGCCAGTGCTGGTGCAGTCTGCCATCTCATGGCAGGGGAAGGGGAACGGAGGGAGGCAGAAGTCTGTGGGGCAGAGTTAGATTAACTTTGTTTAAAAAAAAATCCCATTCTGTTTCTTAAATCTCATTGGATGCGCTGCATTTAAAACTGTTGCAATGAAAAATAGCAAAATAAAATACTAAGTGGGCCTTTTAAGTAACTACTGACCATTTTCAAAGCATTTGTATCCTTGTTTGTCCTTGTATACAGTCGGAGGAGGGCACTGTCCACATGTGAAGAGCTCTGCTTCTTGTTGTCTGATGCATTCCACACCACGAAAACAGGGTTTTCCTTTACACACATCTGTTCTGTTATCACAGTACTTGCCACTGAAACCCGGTGGACAAAGACATCCTACAACCTAGATGTATACAAACAGAAAAACACATTTGTCTATGTTTAGGAAGCATTACATGTCTGTGTTACAGTTTGACTCTTTGTTTTCCCCTTTCTCTTAGTGTTTTTGGTTTAGTGCTATTCAGTTTTCCCGCTCCTCGTTAGTGTTTAGTTCCCTCACCTGTCTCCCTGTCATTATCAGTTCCTTTGCCCCAGCTGTGTCTTGTTCCCATAATCAGTTCTGTGTATATAAGTTCCTCCCATGCCTGTATTCCTTGTCGGTTATTGTTTCTGTGTAGATGTACGTTTCTGTGGTACTCCTCGTTTCCATTAAATAGATGTGATTGTTCCAAGTTCCTTGTCGTGCGCATTTCTCCTACCAAGAACGTGACAGAACGATCGACCTTAAACCTTTAAAGGAGCTGAAGGATGAGCCTGCGTTATGTGGGAACCCGGATGGCAAGGTTTACGGGGACCCGTGGAGGTCGTAGTAGGGGAGGCGATCGAGTTCTGGTGGTCCTGAGTCCAGTATGTCCTGAGCCTTGGGATGACCTTCCTGAGCTTCTTCCCCGGAGACCGTCCAGCCAGAGCCCGTCGCCTGCCCGCCAGAGCCTGAGCCCGTCGCCTGCCTGCCAGAGCCTGAGCCCGTCGCCTGCCCGCCAGAGCCTGAGCCCATTGCATGCCCGCCAGAGCCTGAGTTTGACCCTTTTGACGACCTTCCTGAGCTTCTCCCGCCAGAGACCGTCCAGCCAGAGACCGTCCAGCCAGAGCATGAGTCCAGCCCCAAGCTCCCTGAAATGCTGATTCCGTCCAGTTCCGAGTCCCCTGATGTGCTGGCCCCGTCCAGTTCCGAGTCCCCTGATGTGATGGCCCCGTCCATTTCCGAGTCCCCTGATGTGCTGGCCCCGTCCAGTTCCGAGTCCCCTGATGTGCTGGCCCCGTCCAGTTCCGAGTCCCCTGATGTGCTGGCCCCGTCCAGTTCCGAGTCCCCTGATGTGCTGGCCCCGTCCAGTTCCGAGTCCCATGATGTGCTGGCCCCGTCCAGTTCCGGGTCCCATGATGTGCTGGCCCCGTCCAGTTCCGAGTCCCATGATGTGCTGGCCCCGGCCAGTTCCGAGTCCCATGATGTGCTGGCCCCGTCCAGTTCCGAGTCCCATGATGAGCCAGAGCC
Organism: Chrosomus eos; assembly: GCA_036326025.1. Classification (NCBI taxonomy): domain Eukaryota; kingdom Metazoa; phylum Chordata; class Actinopteri; order Cypriniformes; family Leuciscidae; genus Chrosomus; species Chrosomus eos. The sequence continues at coordinate 27,562,985 of CM070833.1, read as the reverse complement.
CGTTGACCCAGCGCCAGAGCCAGAGCCCGTTGACCCAGCGCCAGAGCCAGAGCCCGTTGACCCAGAGCCAGAGCCCGTTGACCCAGCGCCAGAGCCAGAGCCCGTTGACCCAGCTCCAGAGCCAGAGCCCGTTGACCCAGACCCAGAGCCCGTTGACCCAGACCCAGAGCCCGTTGACCCAGACCCAGAGCCCGTTGACCCAGACCCCGTTGACCCAGCGCCCGTTGATGTCAAGTCTGTTTCCGTTCTTGAACCTGTCCTTCTCCCCAAGAAAATTTGGGGGGGGGGGGCTATACGCCTTCGCCGTGGCCGGCCAAAGATCCACGGAGGCCCGGAAAAATAACACCGCCGTGGCCACCTGAAGGGTCTTCACCGCCGTGGCCACCCGAAGGGTCCTCACCGCCGTGGCCACCTGAAGGGTCTTCACCGCCGTGGCCACCTGAAGGGTCTTCACCGCCGTGGCCACCTGAAGGGTCTTCACCGCCATGGCCACCCGAAGGGTCCTCACCGCCATGGCCACCCGAAGGGTCTTCACCACCACGGCCGCCTGAAGGGTCTTCACCGCCGTGGCCACCTGAAGAGCCTGCACCGCCATGGCCACCCGAGGGGTCCTCACCGCCATGGCCACCCGAGGGTCCCACAGCACCGCCCTGGACGCCCGAGGGTCCCACAGCTCCGCCCTGGACGCCCGAGGGTCCCACAGCTCCGCCCTGGACGCCCGAGGGTCCCACAGCTCCGCCCTGGACGCCCGAGGGTCCCACAGCTCCGCCCTGGACGCCCGAGGTTCAGCCTGCTCTGCCCTGGCCACGCCCACAGCCTACTCTGCCCTGGCCACGCCCACAGCCTACTCTGCCCTGGCCACGCCCACAGCCTACTCCGCCGTGGCCACGCCCACAGCCTGCTCCGCCCTGGAGGCTTCCCGGACCTGCACCATGCCCTCGTCAGCCTCCAGGGCGCCCACCCTCCCACCCCTTTGGATGTTATACGGCGCGAGGACGCGCCTTTTTGGGAGGGGGCGTACTGTTACAGTTTGACTCTTTGTTTTCCCCTTTCTCTTAGTGTTTTTGGTTTAGTGCTATTCAGTTTTCCCGCTCCTCGTTAGTGTTTAGTTCCCTCACCTGTCTCCCTGTCATTATCAGTTCCTTTGCCCCAGCTGTGACTTGTTCCCATAATCAGTTCTGTGTATATAAGTTCCTCCCATGCCTGTATTCCTTGTCGGTTATTGTTTCTGTGTAGATGTACGTTTCTGTGGTACTCCTCGTTTCCATTAAATAGATGTGATTGTTCCAAGTTCCTTGTCGTGCGCATTTCTCCTACCAAGAACGTGACAGTCTGTGTGTACAAATTACCCTCAACGCCACTGTTCACAAGTGAATAGCATAGAATTCACTTGACAATTCATGAAGCTGTAGCTAAATTTAATTGTAAAATACAAAATTCTTTCGCAAATATTTTGCACTATACTTTGTTGAAATTGCATAAATAAGACATTTATGTTTCAAAAGATGTCTATTTAAAAAAATGCTGTCCTTTTTTTAGCCATTCAATTCTTCAAAACTTCCTGATGTATAACCATTTCCACATAAAACAGTAAGCAGCACAACTGTTTTCAACTGATAATAATAATAAATGTTTCTTGAGCAGCAAATCAGCATATTAGAATGATTTCTGAAGGATCATGTGACACACTGAGGACTGGATTAATGATCCTGAAAATTCAGCCTTGCCATCATATGAATAAATTATATTTTATTTTAAAATCTATTCAAATAGACAACTGTATTTATTGTATTTTTGACCATATATGCTCCCAACTGGTGGGATCATCACACAAAGCTAAAGTTTCTCAGCAAACAACTGTATCTGTGTGCAGGGTTAAAGACGCGGTGTACCTGAAACTTCCCAAGCAGAAGGTTCTCAGCCACGCTGTTGTATTGGCAGATTCCTCCATTTATACAGTTACAGAGCTGCAGAACAGGGGTGATCAAGGAGCTGGATGTTTGATCACTCACTTGAATCGTCAGATTCACTGGCTGAATACTGGAAGGAGACCACACTAGGATACCATCACCTTCAAGACACACACGCAAAAAAAGAATTGTGTTGTTGTGATATATCAATGCACCAAAAGGTAGAGCACAATGTTTTATTAGTATTAGAGTTAACAGAGGATAGATCTCTAGAAAGAGATCTCGGACATGTGCATACACTGTAAGCAGACTAAGTTTGTAAATAGAAAGCTTTGCAGTAAATCTCACTGCTGCCGATGGTGATCCGTGGAGAGCGTGGTAAGGCCAGGGAGAAGGTGATTTGGTCTCTGTTTGGATCCTGGGCTTTGAACTGAACTCTAACTGTACTATTGACCTTACACATGATAACAGTCGGCTCTGTCACAATGGGCGGCAGGTTACCTGTTGAAAACAAGACGAGGGAGGATTATTATACACAAATGTGAAGAATTTAATAAGAGTTCATCTTGAGATCTCTTCGGTAGTCTTGTCAAATCTGAGGACAGTTTGTAACATTGTTAAAGTGACTTAAAGTCCCCCTGTGGTGAAAATCAAACTTTTAATGTTGTTTATATGTCTTTGTGGTGTCAGACAAATTCATGCAAATTCATAAGTCAACACCATTGCTGAGTATTTTCTCCTTAAAACTGCAGTGAATCAAAGACAGTCTCAAAAAAACAAGTTTGAAAAAATTCAGGTGTTTTTGATGTCACAAACTACCTTGTAACCAATCACCTCAACGTTCGATCGTCAATGAGTGGATCTCTGTGAGTGGAGGCGGGGCTATTGCATATTCATAGATCCGCGTGTACTAAATGTGTCAAGGGTGTAGAGTTACATTCAAGCTATATTAAGGCATGAAGAAATTCAAAGATTTTTCAAGGAAAAAATTTTTAAATATGTAATTTTGGTGATCAAAGATGAGTTTTACGGCATAAAACGATTGACTAGTACAGGGGGACTTTAAGTCTCAATTTGCTCTCCATTTATTCTCATTAAATATATTTGTCTTATGTGATTTCTCTTTTCAAAGTGATAAGCATAAAATACAGCACCGTTCAAAAGTTTGAGGTTAGTAAAACATTTTTTTGAAGAAATTGATTCTTACTGAGGATGCATTTGATTTATCAATAATGTAAAGGCATTTATAAATGTACATGTCAAATAAATGCTGTTCTTTTGAACTATCTATTAATCTACCAAAATATTTTTGCAGCACAACTATTTTCAACATTAATAGTAATATGTTTCTTGAGGAGCAAATCAGTATATTAGAATGATTTCTGAAGGATCATGTGACACTGAAGACTGGAGTAAAGATGCTGGAAATTCAGATTTGCAACACAGGAATAAATGACATTATATCCAAATAGAAAATCATTATCTTAATTGTAATAATAGGCCATTTCACACTATTACTGTTTTTACTGTATTTTTGATGAAAATAAATGCAGCTTTGACGAGCATAACAGACTTCTTAAAAAAAACATTAAAAAGTCCTACCAACCACACACTTTTGAACAGAAGTGTATGGTTTTTACTCTAGGCAAGTTTTTAGTTAGGTTAAGATATTTTTTGTGTTAAGTCAGTTAATGTGGATGAGCATCTAACCGTAGATTTGCGTTCGGTTCTGAAGTTGCTGCTGGTCTTTCAGAACATCCAGGCCGAGGTTTGTGTTTCCTGTGGCTAGGATGTCATGCACACACTGCATGCTGCCCTGGCAGGTCTGACTGTGTTTGGCCAGCACATCTGGACTCACTGAGGACATCAGTTGCTCTGTCGTGATGGGACTGAATGGAGCACTAGGAGGCTCTGAGAACAGAAGACTTTCTGGAGCAGGAACAGCCCCTGTGGAAAAAAGTCAAATCTTAAATGAATATATAAAGTATTCCTTTTTTATCACCCCCTCCCTCCCGCTCCCTCCCCAGAATTCAGAGGGAAGTCCTAAAGTGAAACAAAAGTTTGTGTGTTTGTGTGCTACTGCACGTACCTGTGTGTGTGTGTAATAAGCAGAGTGTTTGCGCGTTGTGCACCCTCCTATTGGCGCATATTACTAATGTGCCCTTTAAATAACAAAAGAAATACTGTGCATTGACTTTAGACCAGGTTTTTGTTGGTCAATGGTGCAGTCTATTTTAGTTGCCTCAACATGGCAAAGCACCAACACTGCGACTGAACACACCTCATTTTCAGACCAGCACGCCCATGGGCGCACAAATGGGCGCAAATGCCTTTGCTATTTAAACAGCGCCACAAAGGATGTGAAAATAATACCTGCGTCGGGCTGAAACTAGCAAAAAACACTTGCACGTGTATGATAGAGCCCCTAGTTTCCAATTCCTCAAACACTCTTGAAAGTAAAGGTTCTTAATTGGCGTTTCATGAAGAACCCCCTTTTGGGACCTGTATTTTTAAAAGTGAAGGATAAAATGCCCCTGATCGCAAAGACATTTGCCAGGGATTTGAACAACCTTTGTGAAACTGTCCAGCAGCAAGTTCTGTAAGTTCCTGTTTATTCAATATAGGAACTCATTTTATTCTAAAAGGAATTGGAATTATTCAAATTACTAGTTAAAAAGAAAGAATGCCAGTTCAGCACTGGTAAATACATATTAGTTGTTAATTTTTTAGTTAAGTTGCAGTTTCTACAATATTTCGTATTTTCTCACAAATACTGAATCCAGCTGAAGAGTACACGCACATGACTGTCCAAAGGGAAGCAGACTCTGTTCAGAGGGGATGTTGTTATTTAGAGAAGGCACCAGACGGCCATTGGAAAACAGGAAGTCATCTGTCCTGTTGGAGCTCCAGTGGCCCAGCAAACCCACTGTACGGTTGTAGAACCTCTGAGGAACCTCCACCAGAGCGGTCAGCCTCCCAGCATCGCCTCTCCACACCACCACATACAGGCCCTCGGCATACACCACTGCGCAGCGACTCATAGAGGTACAGCGTACTGCAAAGCCTTGCTCCTCTACATGTATCACTCCTGTCAGAACAGCAGAGAGCGCTGGGTTAAAACTAAAACAAGGACTGCATCTGAAATCACATACTTCCTTACAATATAGTAGGTGAAAAATAGTATGTGAAAAGAGTAGTATGTCCAGACATTCACAGTATTCATAAAACAGTAGGCGATATATGACCTGCTACTTCGGGCAAGATTCTGAAGTGTGCATAATGGACACTTCACTATCCCATGAGGCCAGAGAGGATTTGAGAACGGCAGTGAGGTAATGCATCTGACATTGGTAGTAAGCATGACAATGACATCATTGTGAATGTAGTACGTCCGGACTACATTCATATTACACACATTACACAACGTAAGATGTTCAGACACCTTTCCATTTAGTCTTATCTGTTATTTTATACACAACCAGTCACACACACACACACACACACACACACACACACACACACACACACACACACACACACACACACACACACACACACACACACACACACACACACACACACACACACACACACACACACACACACACACAAATTTTATTCTTCTCTGAACTTGAATCTAAATTGTGTGTTTACGGTAAGAATTTCTTTGCAAAACTAAGACTTTAATCGATAAGTTGTACCTGACAGTCAAAGAAAAAGCATTGAGGAAAGAACTTGGAAGGATGGAAACAAAAAATAAAATAAAAAATGCTTCCCATGATGCCTATAGGTATGTCTATTTGTGTTATTTTATAGGCACTGTGACTTATTCTAAAATTTGAAAAAGCAATAATAAAGGAGGTTTTTCAACTTTTTGTCTTGTAAATAGAAGGACAGCTGTGTTATTTCTTTGCCTGAGCATTTGAAAACCTTTAAATTCGTTCTTACCAACAGACAAAGGAATGACCACATCATTGACCAAGACCTTAAGACCATTTCCAGATTCAGCACATTGCCACTCCACCTTTCAAGAAATCAATTTGCAATCTCTAAATTGTGGCACATTCATATATGCATGTATTTTACATGTACATTTTATGTTTCAAATGTCAAACTCACCTTTCCAGCACCCTGAAAGAAGGCGGCTAATCGTACCAGAGCAGGCACAAGTTTGGGCTGCCCGTTGACCACTAGAGCAGCTGTTTGTCCCTGCAGGGTGAAGATGTTTGATCCCGTGCTGGTGGAGAGGCGAACTATGACGTACTCACCCAAGCTTTTGAAGGTATACTCACTTCCGTCAAAGGTGATAAAGTGAAGACTTCCGTATACCATGCCTGGATGAAAGCAGAGAGTGGGACAGACAAGCAACTTCCTTGTAGACATCAGCTTCAAATTAATCATTTTTTATATGAAATAAATCACTCAGTAGTCATTGGGAGTGTAAACATTAACAAATGGAACAAAGAAAATTCAATGCATCGATTATGGAATTTATGATAATTAATTCTGTATAAAATATAGGTACAATATTGGTTAAGCATGCTCGTTTGCCCTTTTAGATTTAGATTAACTTTGCTGTAATCTAACAAAAAGTTAACATTATTATTTTAATAATACTTTTAAATGTAATCTTTAGCAAATCTCAAAATGAATATCCATTTTTCATACTGTATAATGTTGTGATGCCTAAATTAATTTGTAGAATTTAAAATAATTGATTGTAGCTTTTACTTAGTGTTTGGTTTGATTTATTTATTTATTTTTTAGACAGCATAGAATTATACTACCACACAATAATCATTTACTGCCCATAACATGACAATAATTATTGGCTTATCTGTACCAGTCAAAATTTTATATGTTGCATCCCAAATAATGATCTATAATACTTAATGTATTGCATGTTAATTTGTTTTCCAGAGTACACTTGAACTACTTTCAGCTGTTTAACTCAGATTCCCAATCTAGTTTCAGTGTTGTGCCTCTACAATTTGAAAATAATTTTAATTGCCCCATAATAATTCAATCAGATGTCACCAAATTGTGATTAAATATCAGATTTATTGATGCTTTACATAATTTTGTAAGGATCCCTAATCAAATCAAATACACTGCTGGTAGTCATGCATAAGGGAGCTACACTTAGCGAGGCCTAAAGCCCTTACCAATCCCTGGTGCTCCCCTGTTCCCAGGTATACTGCTGTCAGAGCTGTTCCAGCTATACCCTTGGCACCGATCTAATGGTCTCTTTTCCAAGTAAAAATTACACAGAGGGGATTGAACACAGCACCACTGGAAGGGTAAAAGATCCTTGTCTAGAAACAAAGACAGCATGAAATCATATCAATAGAAATAACTTACAATGCCTTTGCAAACTTCATATAAAAATATATCTGGAATGGCTTTACCTATATGTTGTTGTGTCTTGTCCTCAGTAAAGAACCGTTCACTGTATCCAGCCAGCAGGGGGCCCTCTGGATCATACACACACCTCTTTCCTGCCTTTTGTTTGTTAAAGAGGATGGACTGAAAGACACGGCTCCTGCTGCCACCCCACCTAAGAGATCTCAGATCCCTCACATGTGCCATCTGTTCTGATGGTAGAGTCTCAGGGCCAAAGGCCAAATCCTCCTGTGCCTGAACACGGGTGCAGGGACATGATGCCAGTCCTAATGCCCATTCTTTAGGATCTGGCTCGTTAAAGGCCCATATCTGGCATTGCCTCTGAGGATCTGAACTGATTTCATTAGATCCTGCCAGGTCATACACCAGCTGCCCCAGTTTGCCTGTGTTACCAGTGACAGTCTGGGGACGGTAGCGCCCTCCGGGGCCAAACAGGTTGTCCTGTGGCTTTGGAATCTCATTATGGAAGTTATTCTTGCCATCAGTATAGCCAATAAGAGCGTTATGATCAGTCCTCTGTCCTGGACCCCAGTTCATGTCACTGTAGCGGAGCAGAGCAAATGAACGTAGTCCATCTGTGGTCAGAATGCTCTGGAAGGTGTTGGTCTGCGAATTACATTAGGTCGATTATTACTAAGATGAGCTTTTAAGAGCAGTTTACATACAGTCTGCTCTTGCACTGTTTATTTTTTCAGTTTCGGTTTAAAGTATGTCAACTTAAGAAAATCTGTCTCAAGACCCCAATGGTCTGTTCCATTCTGTACGCGACCTGTGTGAATGGCCTCTTAGGCCCTGTTTACACCTGTATTAAGATGCGATCGCAAGTGGATGATGCTAAATACAGGTGTAAACGGGGTCTAAAATCTTTTGAGCTTGTCCACTTTCGATCACTGTCAGAGGTAGTCGAAAACGCATTAGACCCGATTGCTTTCTTAGTGTAAATGCTCATGTGATCGAATGTGTTCGAACAGCCGCAAAAGTCCAAATTTGGGCTGAAGACCCAAATTTGAAAAATGTACGAAGTGAAATGTTCTCTCGCCATACCTGATTTCTAACATGCACTCACTACATTCGGCGTGGTCTTGTGGCTGTCAGAACAGAAATAAAAGCTGCTACTCTCTGTATGTTTTTCCGTCGTCTCCGGTCGGGTTCATGTTTAAATTGCTTATTTTGTCCATTAGATCGAAAGATCTGAAAAAGCCCATACATTTACCTTCACCCATAGAAATCAGGACAAAAGTGGTGAAAGTGGACAAAAGAAACAGATTAAAGCACCAGGTCTAAACGGGTAAGTGTCTCCCTCTTCTACTTGTGATCTGATCGACCAAAACGCATCTTAATACCAGGTGTAAACAGAGCCTTAGTCAATGCAAAAACTCTTGATTTGGCTACCAATACAAACTAGGGCAGAGAGTGGGGGTTAGGGTGGAGACAGCAACACTACACCAAGCCCATCTTTGTACTACGCATATAAGGAACTAGTGAGACTGAGAAAGGATGTGGCTTTCATTTTCTGTAAAATGAGACTATAACCCACAAGTTTTTATCTACTGCCTGAACTAACTTTGCATGTTTATGTTCTGTACTATACTTTCTATTTCCTAATTTGCCTTACAATGTCATTTTAAATTCATATGTGGTTGGTTGCCAGAATGTTGCTAAGTGTGGTTGCCTGGGTGTTCTGGCTCCTATGTGTTTGCTTTTTGGCCCAAGTCAAAAAAGTCTGCTTCCAAGTCTCTATGATATTCTACCTTCTAGATATGATTTAACTTTAAATTCATGTTTAAGTTTATGGAATTTTTCACCAATTCTATAATTTTCCAAGTAAAAATAATACAATTGATTGCTTAGAAAAATAATAATCACCTCAGACAAGTTTAGCTTTTGATAGGACACAGGCAAAACGTGATCCCATGTGATTTTCACTATCCAGGATGGAGTAAAGGGGGGGTTGCCCCTTTGAGTCTCAAATCTGCTAACATCTTGTGCTGTTCGGTTGAATACTGTCTCAGCGTAGATGTCAGATATACTGAGCATACTGTATTCCTGTTGGACAGAAAAGGAGAATGTTCAAGATTTCCTTCATGGTACCCTGCTGAAAAATCCAGCATTGCTAGTCAACAGCATAAGCAGCGTTGGGGAGTAACTAGTTACATGTAATGGAGTTACATCATTTAATTAAAAAATACACGTAATTGTAATCTGTTACAGAGAAAAAAAAATCTCTTTTGTTTTGAGCTTTCAACTAATACAATACATTTTTTATTAAAAACACATTTAAAAAAACATAAAAAAACAACAACATTTTGCATTATTAGTTTTATTAATTCTAACCTGGTATAGCAGTCTTCCATCTCCGAGGGTAAGGTCAGCATCATCCCAAAACACTGCCAACATGGGAAGACCCTCATTACCATGGAAACCCCCTGGGATTGGAGAAGGGATCAACAGTTTCTCATTCTCACTGACCGATTGGAACTGCACCAAGCCGTTATCTGAAAACTGAAAAAGTTCATATATCAAGACTCTGTTAACTTTTAAAATGTGAACAGACGTAAGGCTATCTGTAAGTAGCCAAAATGTTTCCTGAGATATTTATAGTTTATTAGTTTTGACATTTCAGATTAGCCTGCTCACCATTAAATTGCTATTAAAATGTGAAGAGTTGAATGTGCATGCTTACAAACAGCCGCTCATATAGTTTGCCCATGAATGGAAAGCCTGCAGGAGGAGTGATGTATGGAGAATTTCCATCTGCCACTGAAATTGGTAACTCAACATCACCTGCTTCCGCTCCAAATGGATACAGGTAACTTTCTGTAAAAATATATACAAAATGCACCCAAAGGGGACAAGGTTTGGCTGGTTAGCATGAGCAGTTAGCCACTACTGGTAGATGTCATAAAAACACATTCTGGTCACCAAAAAAAAAGTGCATTTAGGTTGACCAGAGCTAAAACATAAAAAATTCGAGTTCTATGTTGGGAAAATTAGTTTGATGTGAGTTTGTTTTAAGCTTATGTTTATTAACTCTGGGGTGCGTTTCCCGAAAGCATCGTTAGCTAACTAAGTTCCGTCGTTAGCAATAGAGTTCAATGGAAATTGCGACCAACTTGCGACCATAGTTGGCTAACGATGCTTTCGAAAAACGCACCCCTGGTTGGATGGTCATGTGATATAAAAATGGCAGTCACCATAAGAGAGTAACTCCCAACATAAAGGAGCAACATTAACAGGGAGTGGAGTCTTCATGTGAAGTGAGTGTGAATTTAGAATTCATATTTCTTTAATTACTAAATTATTCCTGTGATTTGTGAATACTACATAGGTGTAAAAAATATAGATGTATAATTTTACATAGATTATTTTCATGACTGTAATAAAGTACCCCACCCATTTGTGGCAGCTGTGGGCAGTCAGTATCTCCGGTAGAGCAGGCACAGGTGTAAGATCCTATTAAATTGGTGCATGTTCTGTTGCTATAACATACGTCAGGTGAAAGACATTCATTCCGGTCTATGCATCCACCCAATCCTTGCCCATTTCTGACTGAGGCATCCCATCCATTGCCACACTTGCACTGAAACCCACCTACAGAGTTGTAGCATGTGGCAGCAGGATGGCATCCACCCCTGCTAGACTGACATTCATCTAGATCTACACAAAAAGACCCTAATGCAATAAGACCTGGTGCACATACACATACATAAGACCCAGGGGTATTGATGCATTGGCTTGACTTGTGGCAACGTAAGGACGATGTGGAACACTCATCAATGTCTTTACAGTATGTCCCATTCCCAGCATAACCTAAGCGACACTGGCATGTGAAAGACCCCACTGTATTCCAGCATCTTGCCAAGGGGTGGCAGGTAGTGTTATTTGCACATTCATTGTTGTCTATGCAGGTACCATTTTCCTCATGATGTCCCAGTGGACAGGAGCACCGGTATGATCCAGGTTTATTGATGCACACCTGATCGGGACGACAAGTTCTGTTTGAAAGGCATTCATTGATATCTGTACACTTTGGGCCTTGGGCCTCAAAACCAGATGTGCATGGACACTGGAAAGACCCCGGTGAGTTCACACATACTGCGTTGGCAGTGCAGGGACTTTGATCTGCCTGACATTCATCAATGTCTTGACACTCTGTTCTATTTAGAAGGAAACCCAATTTGCAGTTACAATTGTAAGACCCAGGGATGTTGACACATGTAGAGTGAGGTTGACATATGGATTCATTCTTTGATCCTGAACACTCATCTATGTCAAGACACCTAGTGTCATTGCTCCAGAATCCCATGTCACAAACACAGTGGAATGAGCCAATTGTGTTAATACAAGTTCCATGAGTGCAGAGTGGCCCAAACTCTGGGTGTGAGCACTCATCTATATCCTCACACAGGGTACTTCTGGTACCATTAGAGGAGAATCCATCATCACAAAGGCAAAGAAATGAACCTTCAGTATTGACACAGATACTGTTGTCTGAACATGCAGAATTGTTCAGGCATTCATCAACATCCTCACAGACTGTCTGATTACCTGTATACCCATCCCAGCATTCACAAAAATACCATCCCACTGTGTTTTGGCAGTTGGAAGCATTTGGGCACTGTGCTTTCCCTGTGGCACATTCATCAATATCCAAACAGAGAGAGTTGTTAAGGTATAGGAAGCCATTGTTACATGAACAATTATACCCTCCCTCTTTATTGTAGCATGTGCTGTTGTCTGGGCAAATAAAGTTTCCTACACTGCACTCATTTATGTCTTCACAGTGTGTCCCATTGTACTGGTAACCTTCCCAGCAGTCACAACGAAAGGACCCTTCTGTGTTGAAACAGTTGGACAACTTTGGGCAAGCTCCTGTTTGTGAACATTCATCTATATCCCGGCAATCTCTACCATTTCCAAGGAACCCTTTAATGCAGGAGCAATAGTTTGACCCACGGATGTGTTTGCACTCAGCATGGGTGTTGCACGCATTCGTTACATTCTTACAGTCCTTTTCATTCACGCAGGTACCAAGATCATAGACCAGACCAATGGTGCATGTGCAGGTATATGTTCCAGGAAAGTTTTGGCAGGTCATGTTGTTCCTGCAGATTGAAGGTAGCAAGCATTCATCCATATCCTCACAAATAAACCCATCTCCCTGATATCCGTCCATGCACTTGCAAATGTAGGAGCCGTCTGTGTTGTTGCACATGGCGAGAAGGCTGCAGTTATGAGGCAAAGTTGTGTTTTCATTACACTCGTTCACATCTTGGCAATCAAACCCAGACCCGTCATGCCAAAGGGACAGGTACACTTGTAGGAACCAGGGGAGTTAGTGCATCTGGCAGCGGGATGGCATCCTCCATGTTGGGATTGGCACTCATTAATGTCTATAAGTCATCCAAAATGGGACAGGGTCAGGAAAATAATCCCTAAAAGACTGAGAAGAGAGTCCTCAAGCAAGAAAAGAAATGCACAAATTAATTTTGAAAAGGGAAAAAGACTTACCAGAGCAGTTTTTTCCATCCCCAGTGAAGCCACTGCGACAGAAACACAGATGACTCCCAATGGTGTTGGCACACTGTGCAAACTTGCTGCAGCTATTGGCTCCAGATTCACATTCATCCACATCTGTAGGGTAGGAACAAAAATAAAATGTTTTGAAAAAGAAGATTACATTTAGGCATCTGGTAGACACATTTATCCTGACTTAAAGTGCATTCAGGGTAAATGGAAAACTGAATCCATGACCCTGGCTTGTGAAAATATAAATCATTTTTAAAATTACATGTGAATTGCACATACCCTTGCATTCTGTTCCATTAAGAGTGTAACCCACTTTGCACACGCAGTCAAAGGATCCTGGTTTATTGACACACTGTGTCTCTTTCTTTGGGCACACATTTTCTTTACATTCATCAATGTCTGAGCAAATGAGTCCATCCCCTATGAATCCCACATCACACACACATTGATACCCTGAAGGTGAAGGATGACAAAGTCCATGTGTATGGCAGGCAGGATTGCATTCACGACTAGGGAGGACACAGCTGTTGTTGTATGCTACCGTGCCATTCAGACAAGAACAGATATATGCTCCAGGGGAATTCACACATACAGAGATATCTGGGCAAGTATAATTGGAAAGGACACATTCATTTACGTCTGTACAGGTGAAACCATCTCCCGTAAAGCCCCGGTGGCATGTACACAAAAAATCTCCAGGATAATTGTAGCAATTGGCATTTAGATGGCACATATCCTTGTTTGCACATTCATTTATATCCTCACATGTTACACCATTTCCTGAGAAGCCATATTTGCAGGTACATAAGAAGGAGCCTGCTAAATTCAAGCATGTGGCATTCTGGTGACAAGATTTCAGATTTTCACATTCATCAATATCAGAGCAGTCTAAATCATCACTGATCCGACTGAAGCCTGCTTTACACTGGCATGCATATGACCCTTCCATGTTTGAGCACTGTTCATTGGTGCCGCAAGCCTTTTCAGGTAGCTGGCATTCATCTATATCCTGGCAGGTGGTATGATTGACTAGCTGAAAGCCTGAGGGGCAAATGCAAGAAAAAGACCCCTTACTGTTGGCACATGTTGCTCTGTTTCTGCAGCCACCATTATCAACAAGGCACTCATTCACATCTATGCATTGCAACACACCATCCCCTGTATATCCCACCATACAGCTGCAGTTGAACTTTCCCGGTACATTAATACAGAGTGCATTAACATGGCACAGAGTTTCTATGGCACACTCATCCACATCATTGCATACTAATCCATCACCTTCGAAACCAGCTAGACATGAGCAGATGAAGGAACCAGGTAAGTTTTCACAAGATGCGTAAGGACTGCAATGCTTTATGGCACATTCATCTACATCTAGACACTGGTTTTGACTAAAGTTGTAGCCTTGACCACAGTCACAGATGAATGAACCTGGTGTGTTGACACATGCAGCATTGTCTGGGCAAATGTTACTGGTGATACATTCGTTAATGTCAGTACACTTTGTACCCGTGCCCACGAAGCCAAAGCGGCAGGAACATTCGTAGCCTCCTAGCAAATTGGTACATATTGCGTTGGGGTCACAGTTGTTCTTTCTATCACACTCATTAATGTCCACGCATGCCAAGCCATTTCCTGCAAATCCTTCAGGACAGGTACAACGAAAAGATCCCGGCAAGTTTGTACAATCAGCAAATGAGCTGCAGATGTTGATTTCACATTCATTGATGTCCTCACATGTCTGTCCATTGCTTTGGTAGCCACTGTTGCAAAGGCAGGTGTAGGTTCCAGGGAGGTTCTTGCAACCTTTGTACCCAAAGAAAGCAGAACACACACTAGGAGTCTCTGAACACTCATCAATGTCTAGGCAGAGATAATTTCCATTGCCTTTGTAGCCAGTATTGCATGTGCATACGTAGGATCCAGGGTTGTTTATGCAAGTGGCATTCCAGTGGCAGATTCCTGGTCTTGCGCACTCATTATCATCAGTGCACTGAAATCCATTTCCACTGAAACCAGACTTACAACTGCAGTCCCTTCCTCCATCTCTGTTGGTGCAAAGCGCATTGGCATGGCAGGCACCATTATTAGTTTGACACTCATTAATATCTTGGCATTTGAAACCATCACCAGAATAACCATTTTGACATGAACAGGTGTAACTGCCCAGAGTGTTACTGCAGATTGCTTTTTCATGGCAGTTGTGTAGACCAGCAGTACATTCATCAATGTCCAGACACTGCACTCCATTGCCCCGGTACCCAATTTGGCACATGCAGACAAACTTCTCATCACGTGTTTTGTAGCAATCTGCATTGGTGTGGCATATGGTGCCAGCAGCTGCACAGTCACTGAGATCTGCAACTGTATAGACAGAATTGATAAGAGATCGGTTAGTCTGGCAATAAGTGACTCTATTCTGTGCTGTGAGTTGATAAATCATAGACTCTGATCTAGACTGTTACTCACCTGCAGTTGTGTACCTGAACACAGTACACAGGCACAAAAGGTCCAGCAGCAGATTCCTGCAAAAGAAGGTAAACAAATATAAAGATACAGTGAACACAGATGCATTCCCCAGCAAAGGAGTTTTAGCAGCCCCAGTGACTCAACTCACTGCTAAGTTAATGATTCCATGAGCTTTTGTGACCGTGCAGTGACCATTATGTGTCATTGTTTCGCTCACATTTGATCCAAATTTTTTTCCTCAGAAAACATAAAAGCTACATATTGTAAATTTCAATTGTGTTTTTGTCTATTGTGTATTGATTAATCTAGCACCTCAGCTCAGTGTTAAGATATACACAAAATGAAACTCAAAAACCATAAATTATTTTTTAAAATATATATATATTTTTTATCCCTGGCTATGACTCACAGCTTCCTGGTGCGAGTAATTATGTGAATTCCTAACAGTTACCTATATGTGTGTATACCTTTACATCTATAGAGTTACATCTACGTATCAAGTCAAACAAGTGCACCCATAACAAAAACAGAGGTAATGTGGTTACTTTGTCCTAAGCCTCATTTCATGAGACCAAAAAGGGATGGATATAGGCTCAAAGGACCTAATTATTCCAAATCAAAAGAACTTTATTAGACTCAAAGAAACCTAAGTCACCCTACTGTTTCAGAAGCAGTAATTTATTCCACTATTTTGTCATCTTTGATAACCAGTAAACATCTCTGCTTTTTCTTTAAGTAAATTTCAATTATAGAATTTCTGATTATAGCATAGTTCCCTAAAACTGTGTTAATTTATTGCCAGACAGTGTGAGATAAAGAATTTCTTCAAAGAATTGAAGTCAATATGAATGGTGCCCTGAATAATAAAAATGATGATGATAATCCTTGATCTCTGACTATATTACATGCTGAATATTTGACCTCCCTGTGTGTCAGATTCAGCCATTGTCTGGTTGATGGTATCTCTAGAAATCTGTGTTGTGTGTCAGAATCAAATTACGTCAAGACGTGTATCTAGCATACAAAGAATTTACTGGAAAGAACATCCTTCTCAACATCACATCAATCCTGACCATCACAGCCCAAAAGGCACATTTTCCGCTACAGATTAGAATTGTTTCAACTAAAATTAACCATTAAAACTATTTTGAGACCATTTGTTATGCAACAGAATATAAAAAGCATTTTTTAAAATCTTCCTAGACTGTCCGTGTATATATATATATATATATATGTATATATATGTATATATATATATATATATATATATATATATATATATATATATATATATATATATATATATATATATATATATATATATATATATATATATAATATATATATATATATATGTATACAATACTTCATGTGTATCAGAATATAAATCTAGAACTCATATGACAGTATAATTAGGTTAAATTGCTCAATTCCATATTTGTCTGAAAATAAATCATGAGTGATAACTTCACTTCACTTCACTTCACTGATAACACATATTTAGCGCTAGCGCTTAGTACTTGTACAGAAACAAGCTAACAATTTCCACTGTTACTGTAAAGGAAAAAACAAGAAATTTAAACCTGAGAAATAAAATGATAAATTTAAATGAGTACTTACAGCATATCTGATGGCTGGTTGTCCTATAAGGCTGACATTGGGATACAGAGCATGTAGGTCCCTTTCAGGCTTAGGGAGGTGTGTCACTTCCCTTCTCTATAGACTCTTCTGGCCAAGTTACAACACTTTTTTCATCCTGGTACAAAGCATAATGACCCATCTCAGCACCAGAGACATCCTAAACCAGCATAATAGGGAACACCCATATATTGGTATGATTATGTTTCTCTCTCCTAGTAAGTGTACTACTCCCATTGGGCTTCAGCTTGCCTCAGGGTGTAAAATAAAGGACGAGACAATAAAGAACATACAATAGTTAGTGTTTTGTGTTGAGGGTACTTTTACCTCATGCACAAATAATAGATTATAATTACCAGAGATGGACTGGGACTAAAAATCAGCTCTGGATTCACATAGCTTTACAGCACATCACAACCCCTAGTATGAGCATCGCACAAATACTGTATAATACAAAGTAGTTGGCGCAATGTACAATCATATAGTGCAAGTATATTTCTATAGCCCAATGTTAAGTGCTTTCTTAGAATTTAGCTGAAACATCTTTAGTTCCATTTCTCATTGCCTATAGAGCAACTTAAAAAAAAAAAAACATTTTTGATGTTGTTGTTGTTGTTTTTAAGCTGCCAGCCAGCAACATCATTTTTGATCATTACATGCAATGTATCAAAATAAAGTACAGAGCCTTTGCTATAAAAAATATATATTTTAATAATAATTCTAGCTTCATGCATTCTTTTTTTAATCAACACTTGAATGTGGGAATGTATGAAATGAATGTATGAAAGTTTCATAAAAAGCAACATTTTGAAAAAAAATCGGTGAAAAATCTCATTTTTGTCAAAGACTACGCCCGGAACGTATTCAGAACGATGATCAAAATAAGTAGAATTGAGCCCATCAACAACCCCAAAGTTTGTCCTGTTTCCCAGTTTTCCCGCTCCTCGTCATTCTTCAGTTGTAGCACCTGTGTCCTAATCATCATGTCATTCACCTGTGTCATCATCATGTTCCTTTGTTTGCCATTGTTATTTATACCCTGAGTTCTCCCTCATTCTTTGTCCATTCTAGTTTATTGTATAGCGTGTTTTGTGGTTCCTGAGTTTAAATAAATTCCTGTTTCCTGTTCCTCATCGTCTTCCTCGTGATTCGTACCACCACGCAACCAACACATGCATGATGGAGCCGGATGTGGTTGGAAATCTTTTAAAGTGAAAAAGTAAATAGGCTGTTTAGAAAAGCTATCAAGCGTGTGACTGATTTACCTCAGCATAATGTATGAGAGATATCTGATCACATAAGACATCTGACACTTAACACTGAAGTAATGGCTGCTGAAAATTAAATAAATTACATTTTAAAATGTATTCAAATAGAAAGCAGCTATTTTAACAGTTAATATTATATTGTAATACTATTTCACAACTTTACTGTTTTACTATATGTTTGATCAAACAATTGCAGCCTTGGCGAGCATGAGAGGCTTAACTTAATTATTAAAAACCAGCAATGTCCATTTTTATTTCTTCTAATTTTCTTTAGTGTTATGTACAGCGTGAAATGTGCTAGAAAAAACTTGATTTGCCTTGCTCTGCCTAAAAATATATTTGAGTACAATAAGAGATAATTTAGAAGGATTTGGAAACCTATACTGAGAGAAACTGTGTGATCAGAATTTGTGTATTTGATATTCTATATTGATTTTTTTTTTTAAAGATGCTCATATGCAACTCAGATCTGCTTTTGTCATGACAATGTGAACAGCACAAACCACATGAAATCTGATCTTTTCAGTTCTGATTTGGGCCACTTCTGCTACATTCACACTGTGAGCCTTAGTGCTCAATTCCGATTTATTGCTCAGATCAGATTTTTTTGTATAGCTGTTCACGTAATTTTTAAATGTGGCAAATATCAGATTCCAGTGCAAACAGATCATGGTCCTGGGGCCTGTTTCAGAAAGGAGGTTAAGTGAAAACTCTGAGTATGTTAACCCTGAAATGAGGGAAACTCTGGGTTTTCCGTTTCAGAAAGGGAGGTATATCAAACCCGAGAAAGCAGAGTAAGTCAAGCCTGTTTCTGAAAGAGAGGTAACTTATACTCAGAGTCAGTTACCATGGTAACTTACTCTGTGAACCTAACCAGGTTTAGGTTTTCTTCAGTAAACCCAGAGTTTCTTGCGGTCTCCTCCCCTTTTTTAAAGAGGAAGTGGTGTTTAAACACCAACAATAATACTAAAATGTATTTACACATTCTTTAAGGAATATATATTGTTTGTCCATGGTTTAATTGACTAAATCTGTTTTGCAGCACTTTGCCAAAAAAAAAAAAAAAAGGATTAAAACGTTTGCTAAACTTTTATTTGATAACCGTTTTTGATCATATATTTGTATTACATCATTAAAAAAAATCGGAATAAAAAACATATCACAGAACTCAATTATTTTTTAGACATAATTTAAGAAGTTATTAATGATAAAAAATAAGATGTTAATCTAATTCATAATCAATTATTGAAATTAGTTGATTAGATATGTTTTATTGAACAAATGTTTAATTTATTTAACTATCATTTTAAATGGTGATAATAATAACCATAATTTAATAATGCAGTTTATATATTTAATAATTGTTTAATACCATAAACCGTGATATTTTCTGAGATGGTTATCATACTGTGAAACTCTCATATGTTACAACCCTGAGAGTCCGCCACCCCCTACTTGCTTGTGATTTTAAATGTACTAAACTCCCAATTAAGTTGTCCAACTTTCATAAACAAGCTTTGAATGCGTGGAAATTAATTTACAAACACAATTTCTCTCCCCATTCATGTGTTATTTGGAATAATGGTAACACTTTATTTGAAGGGGTGTGCATAAGACTGACATGACACTGTCATAAACATGACATAACACCTGTCATGAACATGAAGGAGTCTTTATGAATGTTTATGACTGTTGTCATTAAGTGTCATTCGGTAAATTATGACACTTTTAATTCAAAGTTGACATTGTTTAAAATGTCTTTGTTATGACAACTTGACATTACCCAAGACAAAAATGTCTTGATTATGACAACTTGACATTAACAAAGACAGAAATGTCTTTGTTATGACAACTTGACATTAACCAAGAAATCATAACCTGTCAACCTGTCACAACTTTAGCCGTCATGACACCATTATAACTGTGTCATGAATATTACCTGTCCTCAAGTAAAGTGGAACACATTGTACTAGTTATAAAGATGTCATTAAGGGTTATTACACAGCAAAATGGTTTAAGTTTGATAATTAGACCTGTTATGACATATTTGTGACAGGTTGACAGGTTATGATTTCTTGGTTAATGTCAAGTTGTCATAACAAAGACATTTCTGTCTTTGTTAATGTCAAGTTGTCATAATCAAGACATTTTTGTCTTGGGTAATGTCAAGTTGTCATAACAAAGACATTTTTTGTCTTTTTTAATGTCAAGTTGTCATAACAAAGACATTTTTGTCTTTGTTAATGTCAAGTTGTCATAACAAAGACATTTTAAACAATGTCAACTTTGCATTAAAAGTGTCATAATTTACCGAATGACACTTAATGACAACAGTCATAAACATTCATAAAGACTCATTCATGTTCATGACAGGTGTTATGTCATGTTTATGACAGTGTCATGTCAGTCTTATGCACACCCCTTCAAATAAAGTGTTACCGGAATAATCAATATGTACTATTCAAAAACAAAACCATTTTTTGGAACGATTGGTTTAACAAAGGTTTAATTTTTGTTAAAGATTTGATAAATCAATCAGGTGACCTACTTAATTATAATGAATTTATTAATTATATTGGGACAAATGTATCTTCTAAAGAATACTTTAAACTTATTCATTGTATCTCCCCAAAAGTACTTTATCTTATAAAAAAAGAAAAGATGTATAATCCTGTAACTCCAAGTTTTCTTCCTAGTCTGACTGTTGGGGGCCTTTCTATTAAAGATAAAAAATTTAATAATATATATATCAGAAGAATTTTAACCAAAGAAAAAAGTTCTTCACCTACGGCAATGGTGAAGTGGAAGCAGGCTTACCACTTTCTGGTTTTTAAAAATTTGTGGTCTGACATAAATAAATATGTACTCCCTAATAAAGTTAAAGAAAGTCACTTTAAAATAATAAACAGATACTATCCTTGTAATGACTTTATTAGTAAATTTAAAGAAAGGTTTTCACCACTATGCAGTTTCTGTAATGAAGAAAATGAAACAATAATACACTTATTTTTTAGTTGTAATTATACTAATTTATTTTGGTCCCAAGTTTCTTGGTTTCTTTTTGAGTTATTCTATAAATTTGTCACAATAACTGAGGTAATGGTCTTGTTTATGGATTGTAACTCTGATTTATTGGAAATGAATAATATAATGAAACTTCTCATTCTATTTGGAAAATATCATATACATAAAGCAAAATGTATATCCACTGTACCAAATATTAGACTATGTTCCACTGATTTGAAGATGTTTTATGACTCTCTAACTTCAATACAAAGCAACCGCAAAGCTCTAAAGACATCAAAACTGTTGAAAAGGATACTTAATGTATTAGAAATTTGATAGATATGTGAAATATGCAGAATTGTGAATTTTTTTGTTTGACGGATTCAAATGTCTCTGTATTTCCCTTTAACGTTTTCTCAATAAAAAAAAAAAAAAAAAAAAAAGTCCGCCACCCCCACCCCACCCCCGCTGTTAAAAAAGTAACTCAGCAACTTTTACTCACATTTTAAATTAGCTACATTTTACTTTTACTTGAGTAGATTTTTAGACTGGTATTTTTACTTGTACTTAAGTAATTGAATTGATCAAAGTGTGTAGCGGGAGAAAGTTACATAAAAATATACCTTTTAAAAATGTATGTTAAATCCACTATTGTTTTATACTGAATTGGTCTATAGTTGTCAGGGTTGCTGCAGGTAGCTGAAGACGAGGACACGGGAGTTTTAATATAAATGATTTAATTAACAAAAATGAAACTTCCAAAATCAAACAGAAACAAAATAACAGACTCCAGGAATTCAGGGTTAACATACAACCATACATTGACGACGATCGACAAACACTCAGGGAAAACACAGCCTCACAGGGCTTAAATACACTGAACCAAACAAGATAATTAACTGAAAACAGGTGCAGAAAATTGGACACAAACGAGGAGCGGGAAAACTAACAGGACTAAACCAAAAATCACACAAGACAGGGGAAAACAAGATCACAAAAGATAACTAAATACATCAAAACGTGACAGTACCTCCCCCCTCCCCGAAGGCGCGTCCTCGCGCCGTATAACATCCAAAGGGGTGGGAGGGTGGGCGCCCTGGAGGCTGACGAGGGCATGGTGCAGTCCGGGATACTCCAGGGCGGGAGAGGCTGTGGGCGTGGCCACGGCGGAGGCAGGTGCAGGTGGGGCGTGGCCACGGCGGAGCAGGCTGTGGGCGTGGCCACGGCGGAGCAGGCTGTGGGCGTGGCCACGGCGGAGCAGGCTGTGGGCGTGGCCACGGCGGTGCAGGCTGTGGGCGTGGCCACGGCGGTGAAGACCCTTCAGGTGGCCACGGCGGTGCAAGACCCTTGGCGTGGCCACGGCGGTGAGGACCCTTCGGGTGGCCGTGGTGGTGAAGACCCTTCGGGTGGCCATGGCAGTGAAGACCCTTCGGGTGGCCAGGCGGTGAAGACCCTTCGGGCGGCCGTGGTGGTGAAGACCCTTCGGGTGGCCATGGCGGTGAGGACCCTTCGGGTGGGCATGGCGGTGTTATTTTTTCAGGCCTCCAAGGATCTTTGGCTGGCCACGGCGAAGGCGTATAGCGCCCCCCCAAAATTTTCTTGGGGAGGACAGGCTCAGGATCGGGAACTGACTTGACATCAATGGGCTCTGGGTCAACGGGGTCTGGGTCAACGGGCGCTGGGTCAACGGGCTCTGGCCGGTCTGGGTCGGTCAACGGGCTCTGGGTCAAGGGCTCTGGGTCAACGGGCTCTGGGTCAACGGGCTCTGGGTCAACGGGCTCTGGCGCTGGGTCTGGGTCAAAGGGTTCTGGCTCTGGGTCAACGGGCTCTGGCTCTGGCTCTGGGTCAACAGGCTCTGGCTGGGTCAACGGGCTCTGGCCTGGGTCAACGGGCTCTGGCGCTGGGTCAACGGGCTCTGGCACATCATGGGACTCGGAACTGGACGGGGCCGGCACATCAGGGGACTCGGAACTGGACGGGGCCGGCACATCAGGGGACTCGGAACTGGACGGGGCCAGCACATCAGGGGACTCGGAACTGGACGGGGCCAGCACATCAGGGGACTCGGAACTGGACGGGGCCAGCACATCAGGGGACTCGGAACTGGACGGGGCCAGCACATCAGGGGACTCGGAACTGGACGGGGCAGACATAGGGACTCGACTGGAGGGCAGACATCAGGGGACTCGGAACTGGACGGGGCCAGCACATCAGGGGACATGGACGGGGCAGAATCAGGACTCGGAACTGGACGGGGCCAGCACATCAGGGGACTCGGAACTGGACGGGGCCAGCACATCAGGGGACTCGGAACTGGACGGAATCAGCTTTTCAGGGAGCTTGGGGCTGGGCTCAGGCTCTGGCGGGCAGGCGACGGGCTCAGGATCTGGCTGGATGTGGCTGACTTGAACCCCAGCCTCGGCAGCCATCTTTTTGGCTAATCGCACCGATATCAGTGGGGGATCAGTCATACAGGATATCATCCAGGGAAATCCAGGGACAGATCTTGTGGCAGGGCTGATGCGGTGTGCAGGCTCTGGCGGGCATGCGATGGGTTCTGGCGTTAGCGTGCAGGTGATGGGCTCAGGCGCTGGCGTGCAGGTGATGGGCTCAGGGGCTGGCGGGCTTGGCACTGGCTGGAGTGGGAGATCTTCCACTAGGTATTTCGATCCACAACGACCACAGCGTGTGATCCACGAACTCCAGGAAGGATAGATGGAGGTCCCTTACCAGAATTATCTGGGCTAGTGGGTCTTTCAGTCCACCCCAGAAACTCCTTGTTAACTCCTCCTCATCCTGAGTCTCGTCATCATACAGCTTTATATACAGTCCTGCATACTCTTCAAGTGAGCGTTCCTCTTGGAAGAGGATTGGGTTGTCGAAGGGGCTCACCTCTTTGTCTTTCCTCCTTCGGCCCATATTTTGATTTTAAGGTCGATCATTCTGTCAGGGTTGCTGCAGGTAGCTGAAGACGAGGACACGGGAGTTTTAATATAAATGATTTAATTAACAAAAATGAAACTTCCAAAATCAAACAGAAACAAAATAACAGACTCCAGGAATTCAGGGTTAACATACAACCATACATTGACGACAATCGACAAACACTCAGGGAAAACACAGGGCTTAAATACACTGAACCAAACAAGATAATTAACTGAAAACAGGTGCAGAAAATTGGACACAAACGAGGAGCGGGAAAACTAACAGGACTAAACCAAAAATCACACAAGACAGGGGAAAACAAGATCACAAAAGATAACTAAATACATCAAAACGTGACAATAGTCTATGCAGTAGCCTATTTAATGTAATTGCATCATATTTTATTTTAAATTACAGAAGAATTAAGAGTAATCCCTTTAATTAAATGACAATATTTAGATTACTTGGTAATTAATTACACCTAACACCTTTTTTTGTCTGGCGCTGTTGCCATGGTGACTCATAATATCTGCGCTCCATTGATAATGGCTTTTTATAGTTGTGGCGCACGCGCTTAACTCAGAGTCAGTCAACTCAGAGTTGATTGAACCAACTCATTTCAGCTGTTCTGTAACCGAAAACTCAGAGTTTCCCATCTCAGGGTAAAGCCTGGTTCACACGGCAGGATAATTAGGCCGATTTTAGCCCCGATTTACCCCTTCCGACAATCTTAAGGATGCTCCGATTATCATAAAATAATCTGATCAGATATTCCTGCCGTGTGTGGTGTGTTAAGACTGCTCTCGTCTGCTCGGAAGGACGTCGGGACCGCTCCAATCTCAAATCGGGGATATCCAACATGTTGGATTATTTTGGCCCGATTTCTCCTCGTGTGTGGTGTCCCCCGAGGACGAACGAGCACGCAGCCTGTGGACTGTGGCGTGTAGCCAATCAGAAAGCTAGGTGACGAAGCGCAGAGGAAGCACCGGAAATAAAATCAAAACAGCGTCCATGCTCGCGTTGTCTCCGCGTCTTTGCCATCGCCTTTTCTTTTGATAACGTTTTTTTTCCGGTTAAAAACAAACTACAATCATCCGCCATTATTGTTTACTTTGAAGTCACGTTTGATCTCGAGGGATTTTGCGGTGATTTTCCGTCTGACCTGGGAATGCTCGGGAGTCAAATCGGTTCGTGTGTGATGTGTTGATTTTGCCGTGTGGCTGCGCACCACACATGGCACGACCAAAACTGTTAGACCCGTGATTTTTTTATCGCCGTGTGTGGGGTCTCTCAGGTTTGGAAAATCGGCCGACAATTTTAAAATCGTCCCGTGTGAACCAGGCTTAAGTCAACTCAGAGTTCAAGTTTTAACTCAGAGTTGGTTGAACCTCCTTATTGAAACAGGCCCCTAATCTCCCCGGCATACCAAAGGCAACAAAAAACATCACGCAGCATGCGTCAGTGAAAGAACAAGAGAATTATAGCTGCATTCCGTAACTTTTTTGTGTTAAAAATGATCCAAAATAAATTGAGCAAGCACACAACCAGTACACAACCAGCCAGTGTTCAAAACTATCTGCTTGCCTTAGCATGATTCAAAACGGTAAGCTTGTAATAATGTTTTAAATTCTAGTGAAACTGGTGGATTTCCATAGGAAATTTGAGCATGTCTTTGATTCATTACGCCACATCTGTACACATTAAGAAGGAGTCTCTAGTAGGTTATATTGCGTGTGAGGATGCTGGAGGTGGAGATTTATAGCCTTTTCTCACAGCACTTGATTTAATTAAACTTATTAATTTGATGGCGGATCCAGAAAGGTTAAAACGACAACCACCAGTGACAAATGGAGATTCACCCGTTGTAAAAAGCAAAAGTCTTTGTTCGGACTTCGGAGTGGCTACAGAAAAAAAGAGACTGCAACCGGGCCCATGCGAAAACAAGGATAATATCAGAAGGGCATTAAATGTAGTCACGCAATGCTGATGTTGTTAACATTAACAATTTGAGAACAAAGTATACTTTGTACGGTTTGACATAAGCAATCGTTAGATTTAATCAGCGCGCTTTACCGCTTTACTTTTTTGGACATTTGACAAGGACATTTTCTGGTGAAAATTCTTATGGTGGTCATACTTCCAAAAAGTAGAATCTGTGATTCCAAATGACAGTATCCCCACCGGTGCAGTGTCTGACAGCTGCACATTTTCCTCAAAACATTGGATTCATCCGCGCTGTGCCGTGCCGCGGCACAAGTTGAGTATATCGCGAATAACTGCAAATTGCAGATTTCAAACAGAGATGTCGACAAAGAGGAAAAACTACAGACTGCAGCTTTAAAGTAGAGTTTTTAAACATTTATGATACGAGTCCTCATTTTTTTCTTGTACAGTTGTAATCAAAATTATTCAACCCCCATTGCAAAAAGTTTCACGTTTGACTGCATGTTAAAAATATCAAAGTCAAAAGCATGGTCCAAAAAGGGAGAAGATGTCATAGAAGATATCTTAAGAGAATACATCATCGCCCTTCACAAAAAGTGAAGGCACTAAATGTTCCTAGAGACACCATTAGAATCATATTTCGCAAGTTAAAAGTTAAAGGAACAGTAGTTACACTACCTGGACAAGCTCACCACGCCCTTGGCAGCCCCTGGTATAAAAGCATCTGGTTCCGTCAAAACTACTGTAGCCAGTCAGGAGTTGGAATTACGAGTATTGAAAACGATCAGGATAGCGTATATTAGCATCTAGTTAGCATAGCATTTATGTAGTTATTTAGATTATTTTGTGTAGCCTATGTAGTTAATTAACATAGTTGTTAGTGTTGTTAGTATTGTTAGAAGCATAGTTAGTTAGTAGCATAGTATTGCATCAGTTAGAACAGCGAAGATTTTTAGCATTAGCTTTATCTGTTTAGTACAGTGGTTAGGATGGTACGTAGGTGTAGTGTTGCTGGTTGCAACAGCACTGCTGGACTGCATAACTTTCCCCTAGACTTGGAAATTAGGCGCCAGTGGTTGGATGCACTTGGCCTGGAAGACCGCGAGTTCCTGTCTATCGCTCGAGTGTGCAACCTGCTTCTCCAACGCAATGGAGGTGGAAATGGGCTTCTCCACACAGCTCCGCTGAAAAGCGACACAGTGCCAAACGCAGCTCTTCCAGCATGGACTCCACTCACTCACATGATGTGAGTGAGCATATATTTCTAATCACAATTTTATGTTTCTTCTTATTAGGCTAAAGTTAACCCTCTGGTTTCGACAAACGTGCCGGCCCGATTTGCTGGATATATTTTTGCTGTCCTCGTCGGATGCGGATCGCGAAATTGAGTCCGAAATTCACATCCGAAATTTTCACACGTTAAAAAAAAAAATCAACCTCAGTTATGTCAATCACTCTTGCACACTGCCTCCGAAACTTTCGTCCGTCATAAAAAAATTCGGAACAGGTTCGATTTTATGCGTTTTTCGCATTCCACAGCCAGCATTTTGAGAGGTTTTTGGACAATTCAGACAAGCGAACGACACAATCCAGAATGGCATCTGACAAGTTGATACACTTCGTCTCGCAGCACAAAGTAGGCTACTGTATGATAAACAGTTCTGTCTGCCCATCGTTTCTGCCGGCCGTGTGTGTGTGTGTGTGTGTGTGTGTGTGTGTGTGTGTGTGTGTGTGTGTGTGTGTGTGTGTGTGTTGTGTGTGTGGTGTCTTTTTTGGTGGTCTTCTTTTTAATATGTGGCTCCAGTTTCGATAGCAAAGCATCAAACTGTTCCATTGACATTCTGAGGTAAATTTTGAATCGCTCGGGATAATTTCGCAACTCCTTGATGAGCTGAAACTCTCCTTCCTCTCGGCACAAGATTGGATGGACCCCATATTTCCTCTTTTTCTCTTTTGAAGAAGAGAGAGGGCAACAAAATCATCCTCACTGCTTGACGAATCCATTTGGTATTTGTTTGCGTTTTTTTCCGCAAAGGTTTAATAAATACGCATTGGACTCAATGTGCAAGGTTTCTGTGCGTGACGAATTTTTAGGCAAATGTACACGAAAAAACGCATACGAAAAATTCGGACTCAGTGTGCAATGGCCTTAAGGCCCCGCACTAAAGAAAAATTCCCTTAAAGTGTAAATTGCAGGTTAACCACCACAACCGATTAATGTGTACATTAAAGTGCACAATATGGATATATTTAAAAATTTCTGTCTTAAAATGCGTTAAAATAGCATTTATTGGGGTTTCTTCAAAGGTAGCGTGTTTTTTACCTTAACTGGGTGATGATGTCATAACAGGGAGCTGCGGGCAGTAATGCACTCACTCTGTGTGTGCTGTTTGAGGGAGAATAAAATGATTTGCGGGACTCCCGCAAACTAGAAATATCTGAATAAAACGTAAAAACTAATACATTTTTATTCATCTGTTGCAGAAAATCAATAAGAACATCTAAAACAAAATAGAAACGGTTTACAGGCAGAGTTTCTATTTCTAACATGTCAGCAGCGAGGAGCGATGTAGCCAATCACAGACATATGTGTTGATTTCTTGAACGCAATAATGGCCAATGAGAAGCATTTACGATAGATTCCCCTCACCGCTCAAAACAGACTTTTTGTTCAGTGCTGAATTCTGTATGCTGGCAAATCCTCTAATTATAACAAACATAGTGTAACGTTATATATTATGGAAGCTTCATTGATAATAACAGAGATCTGCGAGATCTCTGTGAACTGATGTCAGCTTTAGGAATTATTATGGGATCGCACTTTGCGCGCAGTCATGCCAAACTATGCACGCAGTAGCCCGCTTGCTTTTATGTTATAACAGTGGTTTGTGTGTTAATGCAACAAACAATTGATCAGGAGCATGTATGCTGATGTGTATGGTGGGCTAACACGTAGGCTAACTTGAAAGTATTTGTAGGTACAGAAAAAAAGTATTTTTGGGGGGGGCGGGAGCGGAACAAAACATGAATGTTGCGGTCGGGAGAAAGTAATATAAGAAAGTAGTTGACCACTCAGTTATAACGACACACGTATTCAAAAATAGCCGGGTTTAAACCGGGCTTGGGCTCATAATTACAGTTTATGTGTCGGGCCGGACTCGGACACAGCGGGCTCGGGTAACGTTAGGGTCTTGCTTGATGTTTTGGGCCGATCTAAGCTCTACCTCGGGTAAGTTATGCGAACCATTACAGGCACGAATCAGCCGTTTGTCCTTGGGGAACTTGTGGAGCCTCTCCCCCGTTTTTGATGTATTCGTACATCCCGCACAAGCACAATAGTTAACCATTTTCGCTAGCTAGGACTCCAATATAACGTAACTCTAGGCTTGTTGCATAGACCGTAAAAGCTTGGAGTCCCTGTTATGACATCACGCCCAGCCTAGTGGAAGGAGGGGGCGTGGTTAAAAGCACTGTAAAACGAACCAACTTTTCATTATATTCAGCATTTGGTATAAAAAATATAAAAAAAACAATGGTGGGCGGTTCTTATCTTTATATTTAGTAAGCACATTGCATTATCTTCGTGAAAATTTTTACCTGCAATTTACACTTTAAAGTGGCCCCAGACGAAGATACGGCCCTAGTGGAGTGACAAGTAACACCCACTGCTAAGGGTTGATGAGATTTGTTATAAGCAAACTTTATCGCCTCGACGATTCAGAATTATATTCTCTGTTTGGACAAAGCTGCACCTTTGCGTACCTCACCATTAGAGACGAATAAATCCATCTGTCTGAAAGAGGCGGTAGACTTAACATAGAACTTTAAAGCTCGTAGAGGACACAGAAGATGAGACCTCCCCCCATCTGTATCTGAGTGTGGTGGTTGAAAAGCAGCCAGATGAATAGACTGATTCACAAATTGCGGTAACAAAACTTTAGAGAGAAAGGCTGGATTAGGCTGAAGAATGACGACCCCAGAATCCTCTGTTAACCAGCATAAGCACAATTCACTCCCTGACAAGGTATGAAGTTCACCAACACATTTAGTGTTGGCCAACAAAAAAGACACTTTTAAGGACACTTTTAAACAGCCAACTATTCAAATGGTGGTGTACAAATGAACTATAGAACAAGCGATACGTCCAAACAGGAAAAGGAGTAAAACAAACAGGCTTTAAACGCCTTTTCTTGATTCCCGCACCAAGAAAAAAATATACTCCAATGAGTAGCATAAAGCTGTCATGTGGAAGGAGCCCTAGCGCTACCGATAGTGTTCACTAAAGCTGGTTCACAATCCATTAAATGTGAACTGGACCCAAATGCCAAACCCAGAGCTGAAGACGAGTTGGATCTGGATGCCAAACACGGCCATGCATTTGAGAAAGGAGGTCCCGTCTGATGGGAAGCTGCCATGGTTCTCCCTGAAACAGACTCAGAAGAAGAGGAAACCATAGCCTGTCTAGCCATCGAGGTGCCACTAAAAGTACCCTGTGCTTGTATATGAATGTTTCCCACAGAAGTGTAAAAGGAGGTAGTGCGTACAACAGGCAACTTGGCCTCTCGTGGGCTAACGTATCCTGCCCCAATGGGCTTGATGTCTCGGCTATCGCGAACCACCTACGGCAATGAGTGGTCATTTCTGAGGCCAACAGGTCACCCCTGCCTTGCCAAACTGTTGCCAAATTCCCCCGGGAGCAGCAGATCCCTGGACAGAGCATCCGCCGCTTGATTGTCCGATACCGGGAGATGAACTGCCCTTAATACGTACGTGGAGTAAAACCCATCCCTCTGACTGAGGGAAAGAACTTTTCAATGGCTCCTTTCAACAACAGTGAATGAATTTCTAAGGAAAGGGCCATTGAACTGATTACATTTTTGACAACTGTCGGAAGGATTCCTGAAAACTTGGGAGGTCGGAATTGCAGAGTGTATCCCCTGCTTAAAGTCGCCAGAACTCAGGGGTCGGACCAGTAATCTAGATTTTGCACTGCGAAACGACCGACTGCTGGCCCCAGAGCTTCAGGGTTTTTGGCTTCTGCTATTAGGACCTGTGGTGTGAGCGCTGATGTGGTCCCCCTGATGGTGACGGTGAAAAGGGAGGCCTCAGCCCCTCTATGTCGCCTGTGGTGCCTGAAGCTGAGAAGCATTCTGTTGACGCATTTGTTGCTCTGAGCCCGGGTAGAGTGGTTGAACCGGTGCCAGTGGCATGCTAAAAGGTGGTGCCCATGGGACCTGAGTTAGTTGTCGTGTGGCTTCTGTCAACTTCATTCTCTTCTCCAATACCAATTGGCTGTTCTCTCAATGTCTTCTTACAATCTTCAGGTAACCTTGTGTGATCATTCAACCAAGCCATCCTAGATATGACATTCTTCTTTCAGACGAATACAATCAGAATTATATTAAAAAAAATGTCCTGACTCTTTCAAGCTTTACAAAGGCAGTGAATGGCTGGAGAAAATTTGAAGCCTAAAAAAGTGCATCCATCCATGATAAAAGCACTCCACTTTTACTCCAGGGGGTTAATAAAGGCCTTCTAAAGTGAAGCCATGCGTATGTGTAAGGAAAATACCTATATTTAAAACTTCATAAATTAAAATCACTGGCTTCCGCAAGGTAGCCGTACGCATCTTTTCACGGTGGAAGACTAAACCCCTGACCCGACACACAGCTTAATGACCAACACAAAAGCTTAGAGGAAAGAGCAAAAAAAAAATCACCAGTCACGAATTTGCAATTTAGAAGAGAAATGTTATATAATAATATAATCTATATAATAATATAAGAGGAGCTTCAGTTTGTTGCACAGCCCTATTTGTTTAAACTGGGAGAGGCGTCTAAGCTTACGATACTCCTACATCCTACGTCATACAGGTGCTACGGGTTACTCTTGTGGCGCAAGTCGAATTGCGTAGTATGCGTACAGTCGTCTGGCGGAAGCTAGTTATTTTAGATTATAAAGTTATAAATATGGGTATTTTTGTTACAAAAACCCATAGCTTCGCTTCCGAAGGCCTTTAGTAAACCCACTGGAGCCGTGTGGAGTAATTTGTTTTGTTTTTTTTTCAATTTTTTTCCAGCTATTTACTCCCATTATAGAGCTTGGAAGAGCAAGGACATGTTTTAATATAACTGTGATTGTATTCGTCTGAAAGAAGAATGTCATATACACCTAGGAGGACTTGAGGGTGAGTAAATCATGGGCTAATTTTCATTTTTGGGTGAACTAACCCTTTAGTGCAATGCTAATCAACATAACTTGTATCATAGAGTTTAATAAAATAATATTCTCACTCTGTGTTAAGAAGCAACATGAAACCAATTTCAAACAGGACTGACATGTATTGTGATTTGAAAGTCCAGGTAAGATCATTTGAATGTTTCAGTTGGGTTAAGTGGGGTAGGCCTACGGGTTAACATGTTAAATTAAATTCTCCTTTTTTTTCGTTCTACCGAAAATGTGCTGGGAGCCCATTGTTGCTATACTAATAAACTACACTTTTATGTGCATCTGACTGACAGATAAATAATTCAATCTTATTTCACTGTTGTTGAGGTTTTTCAGCTTTGTACAAAGTTTGCTTCGTACATTTAGTTTAACTATATAAGGCGAGCTTTACCATTTAATTGAATTGTGTGCACGTATTTTAGACGCTTACATTGTTCTTGCTCCATCAGTGCAATAACTGCGTCCATGTTATGAGCAGAGTTTTTCCATTTACTTCAACTGCTCAGTGCTCTGGTATTATCAATGTAAATACCCATTTCAGGAGTTGCCATAATTAAAATTTAAACACATAATATGAGCATATTCACTGAAATATTGAAACGTTAGTGATACTGATTCAAAACAGTGCCAGTAATTTAATGCGATTTGAACGCCCCGCCGTTTTGATTGGTTTTGCACCCTATTGGCTGAAGCGCTCCAGATCTTACTGTTATTGGCTGAAGCACACCAGATCTGACTGTTATTGGCTGAAGCGCTTCAGATATGACTGTTATTGGCTGAAGCGCACCAGATATGACTGTTATTGGCTGAAGCGCTCCAGATCTGACTGTTATTGGCTGAAGCGCTCCAGATCTGACTGTTATTGGCTGAAGCGCACCAGATCTGACTGTTATTGGCTGAAGCGCACCAGATCTGACTGTTATTGGCTGAAGCGCTCCAGATCTGACTGTTATTGGATGAAGCGCTCCAGATCTGACTGTTATTGGCTGAAGCGCTCCAGATCTGACTGTTATTGGCTGAAGGCGCACCAGATATGACTGTTATTGGCTGAAGCGCACCAGATCTGACTGTTATTGGCTGAAGCGCTCCAGATCTGACTGTTATTGGCTGAAGCGCTCCAGATCTGACTGTTATTGGCTGAAGCGCTCCAGATCTGTCTGTTATTGGCTGAAGCGCTCCAGACCTGACTGTTATTGGCTGAAGCGCTCCAGATCTGACTGTTATTGGCTGAAGCGCTCCAGACCTGACTGTTATTGGCTGAAGCGCTCCAGATCTGTCTGTTATTGGCTGAAGCGCTCCAGACCTGACTGTTATTGGCTGAAGCGCTCCAGACCTGACTGTTATTGGCTGAAGCGCTCCAGACCTGACTGTTATTGGCTGAAGCGCTCCAGATCTGTCTGTTATTGGCTGAAGCGCTTCAGACCTGACTGTTATTGGCTGAAGCGTTCCAGATCTGACTGTTATTGGCTGAAGCACTCCAGATCTGACTGTTATTGGCTGAAGCGCTCCAGATCTGACTGTTATTGGCTGAAGCACTCCAGACCTGACTGTTATTGGGTCCAGGGGCCTGTTTCAATAAAGAGGTTCAACCAACTCTGAGTTAAAACTTGAACTCTGAGTTGACTTACCCTGAGATGAGAAACTCCGAGTTTTCGGTTACAGAACAGCTGAAATCAGTTGGTTCAATCAACTCTGAGTTGACTGACTCTGAGTTAAGCGCGTGCACCACAACTATAAAAAGCCATTATCAATGGAGCGCAGATATTATGAGTCACCATGGCACCAGCGCCAGACAAAAAGAGGTCTTGGGTGTAATTAATTACCAAGTAATCTAAACATTGTAATTTAATGAAAGGGATTACTCTTAATTCTTCTGTAATTTAAAATAAAATATGATGCAATTACATTAAATAGGTTACTGCATAGACTATAGACCAATTCAGTATAAAACAATAGTGGTTCTCTTACGAGAGTATCTCTCGTACTGCATAATATCTTACGCTATGGGGAAAACTCTTTTCCACGAGATATTGAAGCCAAAAATTATCCTTAATTTTTTATTAATGTAAAACGCTTTGCGGCAGCAAGCAGACATAGGCGAGACAGCTTGCGCGCCTATTGGCTGCCCTGCGGCAAAAGCAGCAGCCTATCGAGAGAGGCTCTGCGTGACGTCACGACGAATGGGGGCCTTTCGCGCCCATATCGTCACGTCCCGCCAGAAAGGGCGTGGTCTCGCCCTATAAATGGGCTCGATAGCTGCTCTTACGTTGATTTTCATCTCTTCAGCGAAGCCTCCCGCATCGCTGGATCCAGAGTGAGAAGCCGCGCCGTCGACCTGTAGCCTTCAGCGGGACGTGCCATCAAGTCTGGAGTCGCTGGCCTCGCCGCCTTCAGCCGCCGTACCTGCTGCGCTTTCCGGTGTACATATTCTTTCCTCTGCTTAGAGTGTGTGTGTTGCATTTTTTGCCTTTTTTTCTCACCCCTCTAAAAGAGCGGCGTCTTTTTAAAGAGCGTCTTTTAAGCGGCGTCTTGATGGCGGTCTGCCGCCGCATCCGCCATCAAGTTGGACGATAACACTGAGGCATGTTCTCTCTTGGCTTCGGATAGCGAGGATTGGGCGAGCTCCGTGGACCTCCCCTCCGCTAACGTTTCCCGCCAACCCTCTGGAAGAGAGACGGCATTGAGGCTGAGCTGATGCGTCTGCTCACCCAGGCCGTGGAAAGCATCGGCCTCGATTGGGAGGCGCCCACGCTGCCGCCGCGCAACAGATTGGACGGACGCTTTCTCGGGAAAGACGAGGCTCCGTCAAAGTCTAGGCCCGCGCCCTTCCTCCCGGAACTTCACGAGGAGGTTGCAAAGTCGTGGAAGGCCCCCTTTTCCGCCAGGATGTGTACCTCTACCTCCGTGGCATTCTCCGCTGTCGACTGGTGCGGGAGATAGAGGATACCTCGCCATTCCTCCGGTGGAGACGGCTGTTGCGTCACATCTCTGCCCGCCCTCTGCTGGACGGCGTGTTCAGACGACGCTCCCGTCCAAAGCCTGTCGGGTGACATCATCGCTGCACGGACGCGCTTACACCGCAGCCGGGCAAGCAGTTTCAGCGCTGCACACGATGTCTATTCTGCAGATCTACCAGGCAGACCTTCTCCTCAGGCTGGACGAGGAGGGACCTGGCGCTATCTGGTAGCGGACCTGAGAAGCGCTACAGACCTCGCTCTACGCGCTTCTAAAGCCGCTGCACAGGCCATGGGGCGGAATATGGCCTCTCTCGCCGTCGCCGAGAGACACTTATGGTTGACGCTGTCTGAGATGACGGAAGCCGAGCGCTCTGCGTTCCTCGACGCGCCCATTTCCCCAGCGGGCCTTTTCGGATCTGCCGTCAAGGACTTTGCAGACAGATTTGTTGAGGTGCAGAAAACTTCTCAGGCTATGAAGCACTTCCTGCCGAAGCGCTCGAGCTCCGCTACAGGTCGCACCAAGCCGCCTGCTCGCAGCTCTCAGCCCCAGCCTGCACCGCCCGCCGCCGCCTCACAGCGCCGCCAGGCCCGAGATCAGAGACCGCGGTCTCTGCCCCGGCCGAGGATTGAGATCAAGCCCGAGGCCTCAAAGCCTTCCTAGCCACTCTAGGAAAGGGACGGTGTTCAGATCCCGCTGCGGCCGGATTTCCACCAAAACGTCTTGCTCGTTCAGTTCCATGCGTTGTGACTGTCCCAGTGTATTTTGCAGTGAAGCAGCCGGTGTCTCAGCCCGCTTGCTTGCACACAAAAGCCGTTTTCATGGCTACCCAGATAAATCCAATAAAGAGTGTATTTTCTGGTGTTCCGGCCTCGGCCGATGGTGTTATGAGTGTTGTAAGAATGCCATCGTGCCCATTCCACACCCAGACACAGCCCGCCACGGTGCAGGGCTCGCACAAATAATAATAATAATAATAATAATAATAATACCTTTTATTTAAAAGGCGCCTTTCAGGGCACTCAAGGACACCGTACAATATAAAACAGGGCAATACATACAAAACAGACAAAGCACTCCATTACAACTACACATCAAACAATCATATCATTAAAAGCTAATCTAAACAAATACGTTTTTATCTGAGCTTTAAAATGCAAATTGAATCCATTTGGCGAATGTGCAGTGGTAAAGCATTCAACAGTTTAGGCGCCACACAACTAAAAGATCTACCACCATAGGAACTCAGCTTGAAGTTTGGAACAGACAATAATTCTGCAGAAGAGGATCTCAAAGAACGTGATGGTCTATACAAGTGAAAAAGATCTAAGAGGTATTGAGGTGCCAAATTATGAAGAGCTTTATATGTAAGGAGCAATATTTTGTAATGTATACGATGACGAACAGGGAGCCAGTGCAGTTGGTAAAGAATTGGAGTTATATGATCAAAAATACGTGAGTGAGTAACAATCCTGGCTGCTGAGTTCTGGATTAACTGTAGTCGATGTAGTTGTTTTTCAGGAATACCAAATAAAAGAGAGTTGCAGTAATCGATCCGAGATGTAACCAAGGCATGAATGAGTACTTCGGTAGAGTGTTGAGAAAGTGAAGAACGAAGTCTTGCAATATTACGTAAATGAAAAGATGCAGCACGTGAAATTGTATTAATATGAGAACTAAAAGAAAGCAAACCATCAAATATGACTCCAAAACTTTTCACCTGAGTGGAAAAGTTAACTGAGCAATTATCAATAAGCAAAGTGAACGATTGAGCTTTAGATAGAACAGACCTAGACCCAACAAGGAGGGCTTCGGTTTTATTAGAATTTAACTTTAGAAAATTATTTTGTCATCCATATGTTAACATCCTGCAAACATTTAGAAAGGTTAGATGGAGGATGAGAAGCATTAGGTTTTGTGGATATATATACTTGTGTGTCGTCAGCATAAAAATGAAAATGAATACCATAAGAATGAAAAATATGACCAAGGGGTAGAATATAAAGAATAAATAAAAGGGGACCCAACACTGACCCCTGCGGAACACCGTGAGTGACTGAGACAGGCTCTGAGTGAGCAGTCTTAATCTGTACGAATTGTTTCCTGTCGCATAAATATGAGGAAAACCAAAGAAGAACATTACTAGCTACTCCAATACAAGCCAATCGTTCCAGTAATGCTGAATGACTAATAGTGTCAAAGGCAGCACTAATATCCAAAAGAATCAGAATAGACAAGAAACCAGAATCAGCAGCCAGGAGAAGATCATTTGTAACTTTAACAAGAGCAGTTTCAGTACTATGGTTCGATCTAAATCCCGACTGAAAATGCTCAAAAACGTCATTGTCTTGCAAGTGTGACTCAAGTTGAGTTGCTACTATTCTTTCAAGTATTTTAGATATAAAAGGAAGATTAGAAATGGGCCTATAATTCTTTAGATCATTAGGATCAGCACCAGTTTTTTTGAGAATAGGAGTGATAGAAGCCATTTTTAATGATGAAGGAACAGTAGCAGTAGATAATGATGAACATACTATAGCTGTAATAATTGGAGCGATTGAATGAATACAAGACTTTAACTAAAACGGTAGGTAAAGGATCTAGTGAGCAAGTAGACGACTTAGACTTATGATAAGCTTAGTAATGGAATCAACTGAAGGCAGCTCAAAATTAGAGAAAGTACTTGCAGACCAACTAATATGATTATTACAAACATTTTGGTAATCACTAGACATTAAGTTAGAATGAAGTAGTTCTTGATGTATACTCTCAATCTTAGATCTAAAAAATTTTGAAACAGATTCACATTAACAGGGAGAAAGTGAAACAGAATTGTGAGGTTTCAACAGTTTGTTAATAGTACTGAATAAAGTCCTTGTATTACTTTGTCCATTGGCAATGATATTCGCATAAAAAGATGATTTTGCTCTTTCCACATCAGCCTTATATGAAACCAGATGCTCAGAATACATCTGTTTGTGTACTTCAAGACCGCTTCGTTTGCATAGTCTCTCCAGTCGACGACCTAAAGCCTTTTGGTGACGAAGCTCAGAAGAATACCAAGGAAAAGAGTTGACAAAAGATACAGTACGAGTTCTCACGGGAGCCACATTGTCAAGTATTTGAGACAAACTGTTATTATAAAAATTTAACAAGTCAGATGTAGGATAATTAAAACAGCATCTGTTTACAGAGTAATCAATCATTCCATCCAGAACATCAAGATCAATATTCTTAATATTACGAAATGAAACAGAGCGTTGTGGCTTAACTTTAGACAGTGGAAGAGAGATATTAAATAAAACAGGCTTATGATCTGAGATAGAAAATTCAGTATAAGTAAAGTTAAAAGGCTTGACACCTGAACAACATACAAGATCTAAAATATGTCCCTTGCTATGTGTTGGAAAATTAACATACTGCACAAAGTCAGCACTATCCAGAATTGATTTAAGATCATTATATTGAGTATTAGTAGTGTTGTCAAAATGAATGTTAAAATCTCCCATCAGCTCGATGTTCGGAGACAGGGTACACAGATGTGTTAAGATGGTAGAAAATTCATTAAAAAATAAGGTCATAGATGCCTTTGGTGGTCTATAAATTGTGACAACAATAGTGGGAGTTGAACCTTTGAGTTGTACGGCCAAAATTTCAAATGATGATGGCTCTGATATAGAAATCGGACAAACTTCATAGCAGTCACGATGAATAAGTGCAAGACCACCCCCTTTACCAGAGCTGCGAGGCTTGCATGTTTAGGAATATCCAACAGGTGTTGCTTGATTTAGATGAAAAAAGTCATTAGGCTTCTGCCAAGTCTCAGTTAAGGACATAAAATCAGTGTTTTGGTCTTTAATAAGTTCGTGAATAACAGATGTCTTGTTGTTGAGTGACGTTAAAAAGAGTAAAGCAGAGTGGTGAAGGCTTGAAATCTGACCTGGGCACCAGAGCGAGCACTTCATAGTCGATAGACCTCCCAGCATTTTTAGGCAGTCTTGGATTTAAAGACCAAAAAGACCGAATTTGTCCACCACGTTCAGGATTGGCAGAGTTGGTTCTGACATTCCGATGAGACCCGCGATGCATGTATTTCGGTCGGCGTAGTAGATCCGGATGATGCAGCAACAGCGTTGTACAGAGTTGTAATTATAGATCTGAGTTTGTACAGATCTGCCACCGAGTACACCAGTCGAGGAGCAGCGCTAAACACCACGGAGGAAAAAATAATTCCCCATCAGCAGCTTGAAGAACCACATGATGAAATCTTGTTGAGTTATGACAGAGATGAAGCTGAGCTGCAAACGCCAATCCTCCGCCAGAAGGTCAGAAATAGATATCAAACTTCAATCAGATTTCCGAGGTCCAAGGGTGCAGCAATGAAGCAAAACAAGGCTGGATAAAACTTCCTGACTTAAAACATTCAGATATAAAACAAAAACAACAAAATAACCGGTGAGTAGCGGCAGCCAAAACGCGCCAGCGTTCACTCAACCGGAAGTGATGTGACCTGACCTGACGTTGTCCAAACCACAGTCTATTTCTCCTCCTCAAATAAAATCGACTCCGGTCGATTGTGCAAACAATGTAGTGAACGCGCCCATATCCCAATGCCCGCTTACACTACACGCTGCGTGTCCCTCGGTTTCTGTAAAAACGAAACCAACACACATTCAGTCGGCCCTAAACGACAGTGTTTTCAGTGCAGCAAATGTGCCCGCAGGCCCGCGCCCACATTTCCTCACTGACACGCCGAATCCCAGGGGATTCGCCCCGCTCGCTCTCTCGGCGCCACCCGCCTTAGAGGAGCTGAGCGCGGCCAGGCTGCCCGCTGTGATCAGCGCGCCCCCCGCCTCGAACGCTGTAAACATGGCGCTGTGTTCCCAGCACACAGGGACTCTCGTGCCGCCGCTTTCCCGCGGCCAGAGCCCAGATTTCATTCTACCCCTAGCTATTCGCGCGGATGCGTGGTCAAGGCTTCCCGGGGTATCAGAGTGGGTGCTGAACACTATAAAGAGAGGCTATTCGCTACAATTCGTTGACGCCCTCGCCGTTACACGGCGCGCGTCGAAACTACGGTGAAAAGCGAAGTATCTCATCTACTTCGAGCTGAGGAAAGGGGTTATAGAACCTTTATCTCAGGCTCAGAGCAAAGGGGGCTTATACAGCAGATATTTTCTGGTACCGAAAAAAAGATGGTGGGCTCAGACCCATTCTAGATCTGCGACTGCTGAACAGAACACTTGTGAAGCGCCAGTTCAGAATGCTTACGACCAGGAAAATCATCGCGCAAGTGCGCCAAGGAGACTGGTTCATGTCAATAGATCTGAAAGACGCCTATTTTCAAATACAAATAGTGTCCCATCACAGGCCATTCTTGAGATTTGCCTTCGAGGGCCAGGCATATCAATACACAGTCCTGCCGTTCGGCCTGTCCCTAGACCCCGTACGTTCACGAAGTGCATGGACGCGGCACTCGCCCCCCTGAGACTTCGGGGCATGCGAGTTTTGAACAACCTTGGACGATTGGCTGATATCCAGCTCGTTCACCGACGGATGATCATCAGAACACAGGCGACGCGAATATTACCTTCGGACGGCCTATACAGTCATGGGCGAAAAGCTCAGCTGTCGCCGTCGAGATTTCCTTTCTGGGACAGTTTGGACTGCTATCCTGCGGCACGCCTGTCACGGCAAGCGCGGATTGAGTATCGTGGACCGCAGGTCTTTTTCGCCTCAGGGTCGACCTTCAGTGCATTTCGGCTCTGAAACCATGGAAAGTAACCGACTGGTATCAGTCAGGTGTGAGTCTGGGGATCCCCTCGAGTGTGAAGGTGGTGTCTACGGACACCTCCACATCGGGGTGGGAAGCGCTGCTCGAGGGCAGACCGCTAGCTGGCCTATGGTCAGTATGGGAGAAGCTCCTTCACATAAACTGCTTGGAATTAATAGCAGTCGACAAAGCGCTACGGCGCTTCTGTCCCCAGATAAAAGGCCACCACGTATTGGTCCGGTCGGACAACATGTCAGTGGTGGCGTACATAAATCGCCTAGGGCGGCGTCAGGTCCCGAAACCTTTACAGGCTGACGGAGCGCCTCCTGGTCTGGGCCCAGCACAACCTGCTCTCGCTGAGAGCGGCGCATGTGCCTGGTCACCTAAATGTGGGACCAGACAGGCTGTCCAGAAACAACGTCCCAGCAGGAGAATGGTCTCTGCACCCGCAGACGATCCAGCTGCTGTGGGAAACGTTTGGCAAAGCGCAGGTGGACCTGTTCGCGTCCCAAGAAAACGCTCACTGCCCGAGATTCTTCTCGAAAAGCCGGGACGCGCTGGCCCATGTTTGGCCCCGCCACCCCCTATATGCTTTTCCCCCTGTCTCACTCCTGCCTCAGGTGTTGGAGCGAATCAGGAGGGAGGGATGCCCAGTGTTACTCATAGCTCCGCTCTGGACAAACCAGTCGTGGTTCCCTGTCCTAATGCAGCTGACCAGCGCTGCCCCATGGCCTTTACCGTTGAGGAGAGACCTCCTCCCTCAGGCGGAAGGCTCGATTTGGCATCCTCGCCCGGATTTGTGGTCCCTGCACGCATGGGCCATCAATGGGTACCCACTGACATCCCAGAGGGAGTGTTAAACACGATCGCGCAGGCTAGAGCCCCGTCTACCAGACGGCTCTACTCCTCGAAGTGGTCTGTGTTCTC
The DNA here is from genome assembly GCA_036326025.1 of Chrosomus eos. Classification (NCBI taxonomy): domain Eukaryota; kingdom Metazoa; phylum Chordata; class Actinopteri; order Cypriniformes; family Leuciscidae; genus Chrosomus; species Chrosomus eos. Next base: position 27,521,010 of record CM070833.1, on the reverse strand, counting down.
TGCTTGGTGTCAAGCGCAGGGCTTTTCACCTGTAGACTGCGGGGTTACGGAAGTGCTTTCCTTCCTTCAGAAGCTACTGGATAAGGGCAGGACCCCTTCCACACTCAAAGTATACGTGGCGGCCATAGCAACGTTTGCAAAACCGGTGTCTGGCCAGTCACTGGAAAGAACGACTTAGTCGTGCGTTTCCTTAGAGGAGCACGGAGGCTAAACCCTCCCAGGCCCCCTTCAGTCCCGACATGGGACTTTTCCACGGTCTTGGAGTCCATGAAAGGTGCCCCATTCGAGCCAATCCAGTCGTCAGACATGAAACACTTGTCTTTCAAGACAGCGTTTCTTATGGCTCTCGCTTCAGTGAAGCGCGTAGGGGACTTGCAAGCGCTTTCAGTAAGCGCGTCATGCATGGAGTTTGGACCTAATGACTCAAAGGTCATACTCAAACCGAAGCACGGCTACGTGCCAAAATCCCTCAACACACCGTTCAGGGCCCAGGTGATTTCCCTGTCTGCCCTTCCGGTTCTCAATGAGGAAAAGGACGCGAGTCTCCTTTGGCCTGTCAGGGCACCAAGGGCTTATGTGTCCCGCTCGTCTGGTTTCAGACAGACTGAGCAGCTTTTCGTTTCGTTTGGCGGCCGTGCTAAGGGACTTGCCGCTTCGAAACAGAGCCTATCCAGATGGATTGTCGGTGCCCAGGCTTGTGCACAATTCAGAATTTGAATTCAATTTGAATTTATGTCAAAAGCAGGATCTAGAATTACAATTCGAATTTGAATTAAAGCAGAATTGCAATTCAATTAAAATTCAAAGAAATTCATATACATATTTTAAGTAAAGTGTTTAACAATGGAGCTTTAAATCAAATCTAAATCATTACATTTAAAAATTAAATTTAAATCAAATTAAAATGAAATTGCTTTGCATTGATAAAGAAATCCAAATAAAGTAATCCAAACCACATTTATAATGGGTAACTTATAACAGTTAAGCAATTGCTTCACTTCACTTAAAATATGTATATGAATTTCTTTGAATTTTAATTGAATTGCAATTCTGCTTTAATTCAAATTCGAATTGTTAATTCTAGATCCTGCTTTTGACAAATTCAAATTGAATTCAAATTCTGAATTGTGCACAAGCCTGTGACAGTGCCATAGCGCTGGCTTACACTTCTAAGGGCCTACAGTGCCCTATGGGTGTTAGAGCCCACTCCACAAGAGGCATGGCCTCCTCGTGGGCATGGTCTAGCGGGGTTACCCTGCAAGATATTGGCCTCGGGCCTTGCCGTCTACATTTATAAAATACTATAACCTGGAGGTTCCCGCCTTACAAGCTAAGCTTTTGGCGGTATAAAATTCAGTGCTATCTGCCCGCTGTGCGGCTCGGATACTGAGTTTGACCTGCGTATTGCTCACTGACCGGTACAGCAGCTCATTAAAATGTTGACACACATGTGGCCACCCAGTTCAGGCTGAATGTTCACCTTGACGGTATGGTCTATTTGTCACATGATTAGCTCCTTTCGGATGCTATTTTACAGGGAATGATGCTTCTAGCCTCTCTTCCCTCACTCTCTGTGAGTTTATGGTGATTATGCACTATATGCGCCCCGGGCTTGGCCCCTGGGACTTTGGTGTTGGATCCCTACCAGCACGGCGTGTTGCATTGTGTTCCCCATAGCGTAAGATATTACGCAGTACGAGAGATACTCTCGTAAGAGAACGTACTCGGTTACTAACGTAACCTCGGTTCTCTCTAGAGAGGGAACGAGTACTGCGTATCTTGCCGTGCTTGGAATACGCTCTGGTTCGCTTCGGCGATGAAAACAAACGTAAGAGCAGCTATCGAGCCCATTTATAGGGCGAGACCACGCCCTTTCTGGCGGGACGTGACGATATGGGCGCGAAAGGCCCCCATTCGTCGTGACGTCACGCAGAGCCTCTCTCGATAGGCTGCTGCTTTTGCCGCAGGGCAGCCAATAGGCGCGCGAGCTGTCTCGCCTATGTCTGCTTGCTGCCGCAAAGCGTTTTACATTAATAAAAAATTAATGTAATGCTCGTCTCCTCTCGCTAGGCCCTCCCCCTTCCTGCCGGAGCTCCACGAGGAGCTAGTTAAGAGCTGGAAGGCGCCATTTTCTGCAAGGCTTCGCTCCACCACCTCCTCCGCGCTCTCTGTTGTTGACGGCGCGAAAGGAAAAAGGTTATCTCTCCATCCCTCCCGTCGAGGAAGCGGTGGCCACGCACCTCTGCCCACCAGCTGCTGGATGCCGGTCGAAGCCAGTGCTGCCTTTGAAGCCCTGCAGGGTTACGTCGTCTCTGATCGGTCGCGCCTACGCCGCCACCGGTCAAGCCGCTTCAGCACTACACTGTATGTCCGTGCTACAGATCTTTCAGGCCAACCTTCTCCGCACCATGGACGAGGTGGGCCCGACTCCTGAAAACTTTAAAGACCTGAGAAGTGCTACGGATTTAGCCTTGCGAGCTACTAAGTCCGCTGCCCAGGCCATCGGTCGCAACATGGCGTCCCTCACCATGACTGAGAGACATCTGTGGCTAACACTGTCCGACATGAAGGAGTCTGACAGAGCTGTGTTTCTCGACGCGCCGGTGTCTCATGAAGGCCTCTTCGGCCCAGCAGTCAAGGGTTTCTCAGAGCGCTTCACGGAGGTACAGAAAACGTCACAAGCCATGCGACACTTCATTCCCCAGGCGCTCTAGTTCCGCTGCAGGTCGCCCGAAGCAACAGCCGCCTGCACGAAGCTCAGCGCCACCGCCTCCTCAGCCGCCACCCTCTCAGCGTCGCCACCCTGCAGACAACCGACAGCGTGCACGCTCTGCTGGCCGCCAGGGTCCGCCTTCCCCGAGGGGACCCCGACCAAAAATCGTGCTGAAACCCGAGCCTCCTAAGTCCTCCTGACTGCGCTGAGGAGGCGAAGATGTGCGAGTCCCGCCGCGGCCGGACCGCCATCAAAAGCAGCACGCATCGCTCTCACAGCTCCCTCGACGGAGGCGGCTGGAGTAGTGCACTTCACAGTCAACAAGCCTGTTACGCTACCCGCTCGCCTGCACACAAAAGCCGTTTTCACGGCTACCCAGATAAATCTCAAAAAGAGCAATATCTCTGTGTTTCCGGCTCACGCCGAAGGTGTTTTAAATGTAGGAAAAGTGCCCACTTCTCAGTGCCCACCCCTACACACAAGCACGGCCCGTCCAGTGACACTCACTCATACACGGCCCACATCAATAAAGGCTCACGCCGAATGTGTTCTAAATGTAGAAAAAGTGCCCACTTTTCAGTGCCCAACTCTACACACAAGCACGGCCCGTTCAGTGACACTCACTCATACACGGCCCATATCAAGACTGGCTCACGCCGCCTGTGTAGAGCATGTGCCCACTCTCCAGTGCTCACCACTACCATTAAACACTGTTTACCCCGCCACACACACTCACTCAGAGTTATCTCTAATAAACACAGATTGTGCTCTGTGTGTAGAGAGCGCGCGCGCCACTATAAGCGTGCGCCCTCTGACAGGCGCTACGAGCTGTGTGTTACATGCATGCAGCGTCCAGAGCCCGGGTGTCATTCTCCCTCTAGCTTTGCGGTTGAAAGCATGGGAAATGATCCCGAATGTGTCCAAATGGGTTTTAAGCACCATAAAGTGGGGCTATTTTCTACAGTTCGCTCGCAGACCCCCGCGTTTCATAACCAGGGTCGAAACTACGGGAACAAAGCGATGTAGCACATCTACTTCGTGCCGAAATAGCGAAACTGCTGCAGAATGGGGCTGTGGAAACCGTTCCTCTGAATCAGAGCCAGTCCGGTTTCTACAGCAGGTATTTCCTTGTCCCCAAGAAGGATAACGGTCTCAGACCCATCCTAGATCTCAGGCGTCTGAACAAAGCGCTGATGAGGAGATCGTTCAAAATGCTCACGACCAGGCAGATCCTCGCGCAGATTCGCCCGAGGGACTGGTTTATTTCACTGGATCTGAAAGATGCTTATTTTTAGATTCAAATAGCGCTCCGTCACAGGCCTTTCTTGTGATTCGCCTTCGAAGGTCAGAGCTATCAATACACCGTCCTGCCGTTCGGCTTATCTCTAGCACCCCGTACTTTCACGAAGTGCATAGACGAGGCGCTTGCCCCCCTGAGACTCCGGGGGATGCGCATACTGAACTATCTGTACGACTGGCTTATATTAGCCCAGTCAGAATCAGAACTGATAGCCCACCAGGCTTTATTGCTCAGTCACTTGCGAGATCTGGGTCTCCAAGTCAACTGGACCAAGAGCTCGCTGTCTCCCAGTCAGAAGATCTCCTTCCTGGGGACAGATTTAGACTCCGTGTCTATGACAGCATGGCTGACGTCACAGCCATTGCAGATACAGCGCTCAGCGGCGTCCTTCAGAACCGGCTGTGTTTCTCCTCTGAAAGATTTTCAGAGGATGCTGGGTCTTATGGCCTCAGCCTCGGCAGTGCTTCGGTTGGGTCTGCTACGTATGCGCCCCCTCCAGCACTGGCTGAGAACGCGCGTCCCGCGACAAGCGTGGACTTCTGGTCGTTTTCGCCTCAGGGTGACCCAGGCTTGCGTCAAGGCACTGGGACCATGGAAGGTGTCAGACTGGTACCAGTCAGGTACCGTTCTGGGAACGACTTCGTCACGAAAAGTTATCTCGACAGACGCCTCCAAATCAGGTTGGGGCGCCCTATACGAGGGCAGGCCAGCTTTCGGTCGCTGGACGGCTCGGGAGGGCCATTTAAACATAAACTGTCTAGAGATGATGGCGGTCGTGAACGCCTTAGAACATTTTCTCCCTTTATTAAAGGGCCAAGACGTTCTAGTCCGTACGGACAACATGGCAGTAGTGTCCTACATAAATCGCCAGGGCGGTCTCAGATCGCGATGCTTGCATGCGCTGGCGGAACGCCTTCTGGTGTGGTCCCATCACAATCTACGTTCCCTCGCAGCGGCGCATGTGCCGGGACTCCAGAACGTGGGCCCGGACAAGCTGTCAAGGGACAACGTTCCCCCAGGGGAATGGTCTTTGCATCCTCAAACAGTCCAGTTACTGTGGGACATTTTCGGCAGAGCGAAGATCGATCTCTTTGCATCAGCAGAGAACGCGCACTGTCCAGTATTCTTCACGAAGAGCAGGGACGCGCTGGCCCACGACTGGCCCAGCAGCCCGCTGTATGCATTTCCCCCGATCGCACTATTACCACAGGTGATCAAGCGAGTGAGGGAGTGCAAGTGCTCTGTGCTCCTGGTGGTGCCGTTCTGGAAGAACCACGCTTGGTTCTCAGAACTGATGCAGCTCACGTGCACAGCTCCGTGGCCGATTCCTTTGAGAAAGGATCTTCTCTCTCAGGCCAGAGGCGTGATTTGGCACCCGCGCCCCGACTTATGGGCATTGCATGTATGGACGGTCAACGGATACCCGCTGACCTCCCAGCTGGAGTGCTGAGTACAATTACACAAGCAAGAGCGCCCTCTACGAGACGGCTCTATGCGTCTAAGTGGTCAGTGTTTTCTGGCTGGTGTTTGGCCCAAAACCTAGACCCATCGCGCTGTAGCGTTACGGAAGTTCTTTCCTTCCTCCAAGAGATTTTTGGTCCCCATCCACGCTCAAGGTGTATGTTGCAGCCATAGCAGCGTTCTCAAAACCTCTGCATGGTCAGTCTCTGGGCAAAAACGACCTTATCATTCGTTTTCTTAGAGGAGCAAGGAGGTTGAACCCTCCGCGACCTCCCATGGTACTGGTCTGGGATCTCTCCACGGTCCTGGAGGCTATGAAGAGTGGTCCCTTTGAGCCACTGCAGTCAGTGGACTTGCGGTGTCTCTCGTTCAAAACCATTTTTCTCTTGGCTCTCGCTTCGGTGAAGCGAGTGGGTGACTTACACGCGCTTTCTGTGAGTGTGTCGTGCTTGGAATTTGGGCCTAACGATTCTAAAGTTACGCTCAAACCGAGACACGGTTATGTCCCCAAAGTTCTCTCTACTCCGTTCAGAGCGCAAGTCATTTCCCTGTCAGCCCTTCCGGGAACTGGTGGTGAGAACGATGTAAACTTCCTTTGCCCGGTCAGGGCTTTAAGAGTTTACGTTCTACGTACCGCTGGCTTCAGACAGTCGGAACAGCTGTTCGTTTCATTTGGTGGCCGCACTAAGGGGCTAGCTGCCTCGAAACAGAGCATCTCCAGATCGATAGTTGATGCTATCGCTTTGGCTTACAAGTCTAAAGGCCTTCAATGTCCTTTAGGTGTTCGAGCCCATTCCACTAGAAGTATGGCCTCATCATGGGCCTGGACTAGTGGGGTCTCACTCCATGATATTTGTAGAGCGGCGGGCTGGGCCTCTCCGTCTACATTTATAAGGTTTTATAACTTGGAGGTCCCTGCTCTGCAGGCCAAAGTGTTATCTGTATGAGATCGTTCTTATCTAGCGAACTGACTTAGTTCTGCTTATACAGCTCAGTCTTATTTTCATTTACGCTGACTGTTATACTGTGTTAAGCACTCCTTTATACATATGATGTGTCACACTCCCCATATGGTCTTTATGTGTTAGGGCTCACTGGGTGTCGGCCGGTGTTCCCCAGGCCCTTGCCCTTGGGCTTAATGTGAATGGCCTCAGCATACACGGCGCTTTAAACTGGGTTCCCGTAGCGTAAGCTAGCTTACGCAACACGAGAGTACTCTCGTAAGAGAACGACACTCGGTTACTAACGTAACCTCGGTTCTCTCTAGAAGAGAGAACGAGTGTTGCGTAACCCGGCCGTGTTAATGCTGTGTTCTTATTTCGCTTCAGTGTGAAAAACCAAAGAACACCCTATCTGGACTTGGCTTATATAGAGGTAAGCCACGCCTATTCTGGCGGGACGTGACGCACTAGGGCGCGCGCCCTTATTGGTGCTGACGTCACTATCAGTCCACTGATAGGTTGCAGCATCTTGCCACAGAGCAGCCAATAAGCGCATGAGCTGCTTAGTCTAGGTCTGCTCTGTGCAGAATGCGTTTTAAATATGTGAAAATTAAAGGATAATTTTTCTGGCTTCAGTATTCTCGAAAAAAGGGGTTTTCCCATAGCGTAAGCTAGCTTACGCAACACTCGTTCCCTCTTCTAGAGAGAACCGAGGTTACGTTAGTAACCGAGTGTCGTTTTCACTTAACCTCCTTTCTGAAACAGGCCCCTGATCTGTCTGTTATTGGCTGAAGCGCTCCAGATCTGAATGTTATTGGCTGAAGCGCTCCAGACCTGACTGTTATTGGCTGAAGCGCTCCAGACCTGACTGTTATTGGCTGAAGCGCTCCAGACCTGACTGTTATTGGCTGAAGCGCAGGGCTCCACCGCAGTAGTTTGAAAAGTGTCTGTCAAATGTCAGCTTGCCCTGTTGCTCCGTCGGCACCTTTGTCAAAGTACTTTGTACTTTTGGTGAAAAATAAAATGTAGCGAAGTGGAATACTTTATTTTTATTCTGCTCAAGTAAGAGTTAAAGTACCACAATTTAATTATACTCAAGAAAGTAAGATACAAATCGAAAAATCTACTCAAGTAATGTACGAAATTTGTAATTAGTTACTTTCTACCTCTACAAAGCGTACTTTCACAAGCTTAAAAATATGCTACAAGTATTTAACTAGTAAAATATAAATATTGCAAAGGTCACCTCTGCGTGGGAGTTTTTCTGATAGAATATGAATTTTTTTTTTTTCGTGTGGCACTTTTAAACCACACTTGGCCTAGTAGACAGGAAGTTCTGCCAACATCTGTGTTCACTGTTCATTTAAAAAGTTTCTGAGACAGAGTTGATTCTATCCTAATTACTACAGTAGATATTTGTGGAGTTCAAGTAAGTAGATTGTCATTTATTTGCGTTTTGGTTGTTAAATAAGCCTACATTTCTTCAGACAAAGATTGTTTAAAACATAACTATAAGATGTTTTTAGTTCATTAGTATTGTTTCCGTGACCTGTTTACGAATATTAACCGGTTAACTTAAGACATTGCTGAGAAATTGTATCTTTTTGTGTCATTGTATCAAGTTATTACACACACACACACACACACACACACACACACACACACACACACACACACACACACACACACACACACACACACACACACACACACACACACACACACACACACACACACACACACACACACACACACACACACACACAATATATATATTTATAGTAATAATATTATATATAAAGTATACTATAATAAAGTAAAGTAGCCCATAATAAGTAAATTACTTTACTATTATATATATATATATATATATATATATATATATATATATATATATATATATATATATATATATATATATATATATATATCTATATATATATATATATATATATATATATATATATTAAGTAACACAAAAGGATACAATTTCTCAGCCGTTTAGTAAGTTAACTGGTTCATCAACTATCTTCAGCTAAAGCTGACTAGAAAAAAATAGAAGCTGTAACAAATTACTTTTAAACTTTGTATGAGCACACATAATTTAAATGTATCACAATGTTTAATAAAGTTTGAGAAAACTGAGTAATTATAGAGATGATTTAGCTTTATTCAACATTCACTTTTAAGTCAAGTAAGATGGTTGTATTCTCGTGGATTATACTTTTTATTGTTGTTTTTAGGTGTTTAGAAATAAAAATATTGATGTAAAATGGGCAAAATACAATTGCTTACAAAAAAAAAAAAAAAAAAGACCTGTAGTGCCTGTCATTAATAGTTTCTACAGAATCCAGTCATACCTTTGGAATTGCAATTCTGGACATTTGAAAATGTAGATCAGGGTGTAAACAAAAAAATATAAGACAGTATCATTGTAGAAAAAGATATAAGAGCACCATCAAGTGGCGATGTGGAAACATAACAAAGAGAAACAACTTTTAAATGCCTTCAGTTGTCAGTTATAACATATTTTTATTCAACAACACAAGCTATGCAGACCAGACCAATATGTCAGCCATTTTTAGATTTTTTTTTTCAATATAGCCTATACAGAGTGTGATAAATAGGCTGACTGCAACTTTAAATTGGACCTCCAGATTGTTGTTCTTGTTGTTTAGTTTAGACTAAGACATTATTAAGAAAAGGTTTTACAAACATATAGCTGTATAAATAAGGTTTCAGATCCACATGACCACAGTTATATAAAACACCTAAATATACAATTTAGAGCCAAATATCAACAAGACAAACACATATCCAGATGTGATGTCTATGTTATGGAATTGTCTGTGAGATGTTGTTTAAGATACCACCACAAACAGAGAGTATGACGTCAGTTTCGATGTTGTTTGGGTATCAGTCTGGAAGGGTGTGTCCATTTGATTAATTCCTCAAGCTTTGACAGTGCTGGGTATCTCATGTCGTGATACCCAGGCTAAAACCACAAGACAAAGATGAATTTTCGACACAATCCAATATGTCCACAGAATTGCTTTAAGGAGTCTAAGCAATAGTTTACAGAAAATTTCCTGATTGTGAAATGCTCAGAAAGTAGTGGTTGGGGGTTGGGCCACTTCTGTCCAAACTTGTTCACCTGGTTTTCGCTGCATTCTCTGAGAGACAGAGAGAGCCTGAGTGTTGATGTTGAATGACTTTACTCTGATGTCCCAACACTGACCATTAACAGTAGCCTACTGTATGTGTCTCAGTCATATTTGTGCATGACACCTGCCTTTCAATATAACACATTAATTAATCAAAAATTGGTGTTTTAAATGCTGCGTGTAAACTTATTGTGGCAATTCAATGGAGGTGTACCTTTTTTTTTTAAGAATTATTATGCCATTCCATATCACCAACATCCTACCTCATGTAATTGTAAACATTTTAATTAAAATGATAAAACATATGGTAAACATTATCATTCAAAAAGCCAAATAAAATAAATAAATAATATAAAAAAAACACATCCTAACAATTCTAAAAACATAACAGACAGTGTGTGAGAGCATGTTAGCACTTTGACAATTGTCAAAATGTCTATACTGTCCCATTATTATTATCATTTTTTGTGGGTTACAGCCCTTCTTGTCTGGTTATATTATTAGCTTTTTAACATGTAAATGAAAAGCTTGTATTATACATTATATCACATTAGACTAGAGAATATCCTGCTTTATATAGGCTACGAGTGCTGTCTTTCCAAACGTATTAACTACAATAATTACAAATCAAATCATTAGAATTAAAATGACTTTCTTACACAAAAATAGCTTGTTTTCTTGTAAATCCTCTATATTTGTACAGGTTCTACTGTCACCTCAGGGGGGCAATGGTCATGTATGATAAATGATTCCACCCATTAAAGCTTTAAAGGGATACTCCACTTTTTTGGGAAATAGGCTCATTTTACAACTTCCCCAGAGTTAAACAGTTGAGTTAGGGTTAGGGTTAGGGTTAGGGTTAGGTAGGTCTCATTGACTTCCATAGTAGGAAAAAAATATACTATGGGAGTCAATGAGACCAGAAACTCTGCTTACTGATATTCTTCTAAATATCAGAAAATCGGCTGAAGGATTCAAAAACGGTAAAACTCAACTGTTTAACTCTGGGGGAGTTGTAAAATGAGCCTATTTAAAAAAAAGTGGAGTATCCCTTTAAGCTTGAATTAAATTCGAATTAATTAAACTGATTATTTTTCTACTTTCTCCTATGCTCTTATGTACGCATTTAAGTTATTCTTAATACTTGCTGACAGTACTTTTTATTCATTTTAATAAAACATTTTTAAAGCATTATTTTTATGGTCTTAAATTGTTTTAAAACTCAATATTACTACATGATTGTATTTATCTCTCTCCCTCTTCATTATGCACTTTGAATCACAATTGTGTATAAATGTAAAAGTTGCTCATTTTAAATTAAATAAACTTGCCTTGCCTTACATCTGTAAGTGCAAGCGTGTTAGTCACCTTGTGTTTGTTTCACTCAGGTAGCCGTTGTCATATAGGCTACCTACAAGTTGCAGTACTGCAGTTTCACTTGATAGGTATCAGAGTTTGCATGTGTCGAGTTTCAACCGAAAATCTTTGTTGACGCTTTACATTTTCAAAATGGAGAGATGAAGTTTTGCGTTCATTCTCGATGCGTCAAATTGCCAGATATGGTCATGTCCGGGAAGAGTGAGTAAGAGTTAGTCCCGCCCACTTCCACCTGACGTCGTCACTCAAACAGGTATACATAATTAGTCACCTGTTGCGCGTTAACATCAGTCGTTTGGCGGGGTAGAGAGAGAGGGGACATCTGCTGGATCTAATCTTTATAAAGCTCAACAGTCTACAGTCAATCAAGCGGAATATCTCACTTTGGTTGGATTTTGTTCTCTTTTGCAAGGCTAGCCGAGATTCTTTGGGTAAGAAGACTTGAGCGTTTTATTGATGAAAGAATAGTTAAAATTGCGCATTTGGATTTTAACATAGGCCTAAGCATAAGTCCATCGAGCGGAGTGATTTATAATGCCGGTACTGTTGGTGTTTGTTTTTCAGTTCTTACCCACGATGAAGGTTTTAATCGCTTTGTTTGTGGTATTTGTGGATCTGGTCGCCTCAGAATGTAAGTGATTTGTTTTATTATTTAATTTAAAGTTTTAAGTATACATTACAAAGTGAATTCAAATCTAAAAATTGTTTAATCCTGGTCATCAACCTGATAGTTAAAAGGCAAACAAAGAGATCCTGGGTGTGGTTCAGTATGGGGGGAGGGGGGGCAAACTCTACTTGCCTGGGGTTATATATGTTTAAACCCTATATGCTCATCACTTTTTTTTTATCCAACAGGTCCTTCTTGTAAAAATATGAAGTGGGGAGTATGTGATGGACCCTCATGCGAGTGCACCCTTCAGTTTGCTGATGATGTCAAGAATCCGGTTGATTGTACAAATTGTGAGTTTTTCTCTAGGTTTGAGTTATTTAACAAACTAATGTTTTAGGGTTAGTTTTTGACATCTGTACTTTAGGGTCAACCTGGGCTATATTAAAAGTGTATTGCAGCCTAGTTTGCTGGCTTAACTGAATTTTGAAATCCTTACCTAAATTAGCTGAGCACCAACTTGCCTAGCTGAGACAAAACCAGGAAGGTTTAATCGTCTTTTCTCTAAGTGTAGTAAGTGGTTCTTCAATTCTCTCTCCCCTCAGTGATTCCCAAGTGCTTCCTCATGAAAGCGGAGATGTATCGTGCCAGCAAAAACATGAGCACAAGATCAATTGGTGGGAAGCCAGTAGAGACTGCCATTGTTGATAATGATGGCATCTATAACCCAGAGTGTGAGAGCGACGGGAGGTTCAAGGCTGTCCAGTGTAACAAAACTGAGGTGTGCTGGTGTGTGAACAGTGCTGGTGTACGTAGAAGTGACAAAGGAGACAAGAACATCAAGTGTGAGCCTGTGGAGACATAGTGAGTGCACTTAAGCATGTAACCAGGACACTCTTCTGACTGACACACCCAGTATGAGGTGTGGTCTGTATTGTACTACTGTTTGTGGAAGGAAGCACATTTTGAAAGTCTGACAATGGCTCTTTTTCTTTCCTGTAGTTGGGTTCGCCTGGAATTGAAGCATAAAGAATTAGCCGGTCATACTCTTGATGCTGCCAAACTGAGGACGTATGTTACAATGGACTTCTAGGGCTTTGCTAGATCGTGGAATATGAGAACCTGCTTCTGACGTGTTTTGCTAATTTGTCCTGTTTTTACAGTGGGATTGAGAATGCTTTGCTGGAGCGTTATGGCTTGGAGAAGAAATATGTGACTGAGGTTCAGGTAAGACATTGGCATTGTAATGCAACCCCTCAACTTTTCTGCTTGTGGTACCGAACCTAACCCCTCCCCCCCTTCATCTCCAGTATGATAAAGATGGCCGGCTTATTGTTGTGGATGTCAAAAAGGAAATGAAACAACCTCTTCCAGACCTGTCCCGCATGGCCTATTACATGGAGAAGGATGTAAGGCTCCTTGGGACCTTTCTCGTAATTTTACTTCCTGGTTTTATATATTGTAACTTCTGTGAAATTCGTCTGTCTTCCATAGGTCAAAATTCTGCCCCTGTTTTTTAACCAAAGCCCATTTGAGGTCAGTGTTGAGGGATCAAAGGTGTCCATGGACAAAATCCTGGTCTACTATGTAGATGAAGTGGCCCCTACTTTCACCATGCAGAAGTTGACCGGTGGCATCATTGCTGTCATTGTGGTGGTCAGCGTGATTGTGATTGCAGGACTTGTTGTTCTGGTAAGTGTGTATGTAGATTCACTTTTAAATGAAGTATATGCATGGATGCTTGTCTAACTTTTCCTCTTTATTTTAGTACTTGCTTGCACGGCGGCAGAAGGCCCAGTACAGTAAAGCACAGGTTAGTTCTCATTTACTTCATTATCCAAAACGTTGTTTGTTTGTTTTTTTTTCCCAAAAGGGAGCAAGCTTCTGTTTTTAACACATTTCATTCTGTTCTTGCAGCCCAGAGAGATGGAGACCATGTCTTAAAGCTATTAATGATGTCCCATGTACTTGAATCTGACACTGGGACGTGCCCCCTGCTGAAGCATAGACCTGTTGTGTGCACTGCATGTGACTTTCATATTGGGAAAATTGTGTCTGTTACATGCTGGCTACAGTTGTTTTTAAGCAATGTTGCTGTTACGTTTTGCTATTTAATAAGGGCTCACTTTCATTGGATCAACATTTTAACATTGTACAGTTTGTGACTTGTAAGTTTTTAATAAAATTTGTTAAATGTCATGCTCTTGTTGTTTTTAAATCTACTGTATTCCCAATTTAAATGGTAAATTAGCCCTTTTACTAAAGATGTATTGGCTTCAATGAAAAGTGCTACTGCAAAACAATTTTTTTTTTTGAGCAAAGGATTTAATTGTCCTTTTCAGCCCAGGCCTGTTGTCACATGAGATTCATCACAGAAGTAACCCTTATTCAAAGTCAATATAACTTGTTTAAAAGACCAGTTTTAGCTAGAGAAGACTTAACACTGTTTTGTTTGGGAAATGAATCCACTTCTGAGACAGACTCCCTATGCATAGGCTATAGGTAAATAAAGTGCAGAAAATGGTAAAACATTTATGCTACAAACCAACATGTTTAGAATTACAAGAAGTGTATCAATATCAAGCAGCATAAAGAACTTTTGGAAAATTAAAGTCGCTAGAAATGAGATTCAGTTTACGAGAGGCAGTGCTTTTAAGTAAATAAAAGGTGAGAAATGCAAGTGTTTTAATGATCCAAGGCCTGAAGTGTCTACTTGTACACCTCTTAAACCTGTGCATTTGTACAAGGGTTATTTCTTTTCAGAATTTAGAACAAGGGCTGTTTATTAGCTCAAAGCTGCTGACTTATTCAGTGAAGGACTAATTATTAAACCCATGAGAGCTGTGCATTGAGCTTTTTGAAAAACTTGTCAGACCGGTTGCTCGTGTTTCAGGCCACAAAGTTCCCGTTGTGGTATGACTAATGCAAATTTCTGACTCAACCTCACCCTCTTCTCACGAATCAGGAAGCAGCGTTTACTCAAATTCTGTTTTTGGTAGAAAAGTCTGTCAGGTTTTAACAGGCACATTAATGAATGACTAATCTATTAATGAAAAACTTTCCCACACTGGCTTAGTAGAAGTAGTTTTTTTAAGAGATATCTTCACACAAAAGCTTGGCTGGCACTCCCTTGCTTTCAGTTCTAGTCCCCCAGTATTTTTCCCAGAAAAGCTTCGAGCATTTGTTTCTCAGACTAGTTTAGACAGGTTTAGGTGGATCACATGTTGCCCTCCCCCAACCGTGCTCACACCTGAGTCAGTCTGCGTTTCCATGGCAGAAAAGGAGGGATTAAATAACAAAGCTTGTCAGATGAGTATGGGTCACAGTGGGGAGGGACATTTTCATGAGGATGGTTCACTCCTCACCTGTGTTTCGGTTCACATTATCGACGATACTTCAAAGACACGTGATTCGGTCATGATCAAATGTAGCAAAGCAATCTAATTTGGTCACATCCTTAGCTTTAGAGTATACAAGTGAAGTCGCCATCTTAAATAGTTTTCAAGTATCAGGTGTTTATCTAGATCACTTGACTCTGCATTCCTGCTTTAAGAATAATAATGATTAGTTTGAATTGAAGGGTAAATGTTTGAATTACTTTAAAAAAAGTAATTCAAAGTTTCCAAAGTAATAAAAAAAAAGATTGATTCAGTGTAATGAAGGGAGGGAGTCTGCCAGTAGAACAAATGCATACTTTAACAACACAAAGAAAAACAGCTGCCAAGTGGAAAGATGTGACATGGGGAAAATACCTGTATGTTTGTTTTTAATTCCACTGCTTTGGGAAATAGCAGGAAGTGTAGCAACCGAGGCAGCAAGTCAGAACACACCTTTGGTATAATGCAAAACTAGTTTTCACGATCAGAATAAGCCAAATGTTCATGCAAAACGTTTTTGATCAATCTCGCATTGACATGTGGATTAAAAGAGATTGTATCATACACATAATAATTAGGTGAAGTGTAGCTGTCTTGTACCGTATATAATGCGTACTTTTCAGGAATACATTAACATTCACGTTTAGGGTCAGTAAGATTTTTTTATTAAATAATTTAATACTCTTATCCAGAAAGAACAAATTAAATTGATCACAAGTGACAGTAAAGACACACAAAAGACTCACACAAGTCACAAAATATTTATATTTCAAATAGAAAGTTGTTTTGAACTTTCTATTCATTAAAGAATCCTTAAACCAAAAATGTATAAAGGTTTCAACAAAAAATATGAAGCACAACTGTTTTAAGATTTAAAATAATAATAAATATTTCAGTCAGCATATTAGAATGATTTATGAAGGATCATTTGACACTAAAGACTGGAGTAATGATGCTGAAAATTCAGCTTTGCATCCCATAAATCAATGACATATTAAAATTTTAAATATTTATTTTAAATTGTAATAATATTTCACAATATTACTGTTTACTGTATTTACTTTGATCATATAAATGCGGCCTAGGTGAATAGAGATTTTTTTCATAAACCTCTTTCACAAAATACTAATGATGAATTTCTATTTTAAAAACAGATTCAATTTTCGTTTTCTTGAGAAAGGACATTTATTTAAAATTGCATTATACAGAATATTTATAGAAAACACACAGGAAAAATACAATTTACTATGACGTTCTCTGTCTTAGTGTCCCTTGTTGAATGATGAAATATAATGCTTTGGCTTTAGAAAATATCCTGCATTGAATCTCTTTATGAATCTCACACCCCCAGTTCAGTACACCTGTACATACACTCTAAAATACTGCAACCACCCTATGACTGGCTTCTTCGCCAAAAAGCACACATCTTAATACACTTCCTGTTATATCGTGATCCTTACATTCTTTCGCTGCAAGTTTAAACATGCAAAGATGAGGTAAGATTCAGAGTGGAGGGATATAACTAGTATTTCTCATTCTGCAATCATGATTTACTTCCAGTTAAAAGTACAAAGTGAAATAAATGTTTTTCTCCAAAACACGTTGGCCACAATTATTGGCACCCTTTTATTAATGATTGCCTTTTTGCAACTTCCTTTTGCCAAGATAACAGTCTTCTCCTATAATGCCTGATGAGTTTGGAGAACACCTGACAAGAGATCAGAGACCATTCCTCTATTGGTGCTTCTTCTCTTCAGTTCAGCCCACTCATCTTCTATAGGGTTCAGGTCAGGGTACTGGGACGGTCATGGCAGAAGCTTCATTTTGTGCTCCGTGATTTTGATGTTTGGTTCATGTCCTGATGGAAGATCGAACCACAGCCCATTATAAGATTTCTAGCAGAGGCCTTCAGGTTTTGATTTTTTATCTGTTGGTATTTGCTAGAATCCATGATGCCATGTATCTAAACAAGAAGTCCAAGACCTCCAGCAAAAAAAATAGGCCAACAACATTAAAGATCCAGCAGTATATTTAACCGTAGGCATGGGGATCTTTTCATCCCTGTTAGCACTAAACCCATCTGGTGGGTTTGCTGCCAAAAAGCTTTGTTTAGTTTCATCTGACTGTAGAATCTGGTCCCTTTTGAAGATCCAGTCGTGTCTGACCACTGAATATGCTGGAGTTTTATATTTAGAAGAGCAAGGAGGATTTTTCTTGAAACCCTCCCATACAACATGTGGTGATGTAGGGGTTGTTTGATATTTTTTAAGGCGTTTTGACCCCAAGACTCAAGTAATCTCTGCAATTCTCCATCTGTGATCCTTGAGGAGTCTTTGGTCAGTCAAACTTTCCTCCTCACCGTGCATTAAGACAATATAGACACACGTCCTCTTCCAGGCAGATTCGTAACATCTTTAGTTAATTGGAACTTCTTCATTTTTACCCTGATGGTGGAAATGGGGATTTTCAATTATTTAGCTATATTCTTGTTGCCACTTTCTATTTTGTGAAGCTCAACAATCTTTTGCTGCACATCAGAACTATATTCTTTGGTTTTACCCATTGGGATGGATGATTAAGGACATTTAGCCTTTGTGTTTCCTTATATTTAAACTGTGAAAATATACTTCAGAGATATTTTACTCATAAAAAAATCTAGGGGTGCTAATAATTGCGGCCAACATATTTTGGAGAAAAACATTTATTTCATAATGTGATTTCCCCCCCACTTTCAATTATTTTACTTCAGTTAAAGGTTAGAGTTTAGAATTACAATTCATTTTTACAGCCATCTTTGATCATATTTACCAGGGGTGCCAATGATTCTGACCACAACTGTATAGTGAGACTACTATTGAGAATAATGTGAATTACAAAAAAAAAAACCTAAAAAATGCAATGTCAAGGAAAAAATATGTTAATGACAATCTGACAATTGTAAAAATAAATTTACAGTACAAAAAAAGGCTTCATTTTAATTTCCAAAATAATTTTTGTTGTTTATTATTATATTGGATCGGAACATGACGTAAACATGAAATCTCACTCATTTTTATGTTCACCCTCAGGCAGTCACATCATATTTATTTAAGATGATTTAACCCTAAAAGGGGCGACGTATCCTAGGAGAAACAAACATTTGAGAAGCTGTGGGGAGAGGCAGGGAAAGTGTAGGTCTCATTTCTTGGTTTCATGTTGAAAGGGTGTTTTGTTGTGAATATTTAGATCTGGTGACTTTGTTCATGCATACTTTGTTTAGCTCATGGGCAGCATTTAAAAAAAAAACATGGCCACCTACAGTGGTATATTTACTCACCTTCAGATAAAAGTTGATATAGTTCACATAGTTCCAATATTTGGAGGGGACTTGCATGTTTAAAAAGTTGTTGCTAGCTTATTACGTTTATGTTAAAATGTTATTCATTATTTATTTTTTAAATTATAATCTGCCTGTAAATGTTTGTATCCCTCAGAATACGTCACCCCAGGGGGTATAAATTCATTGAAAAAAGAATGCTTATTTGGCAATGCGTGTTACATTTTTAGTAAACATTTTAAAACATTTACGCTTTCATAACTTAAACTAAACATTTGTTTGCAAAATTCTGTTTAATAATAAGTATAATGCCTATTTATGAATATATTAGCTTATTTTATCATATTTAATACGCAAATTTCTAGGGCCTATAAGTTATCAGTATGACCAACTTGGTAAAAACTCTTGTACACAATCTACTTCATGTCTTCTGTCCTCTGAATGAGAGCTCATACTTTTTTTTTTTTAATCAAGTAAAGTCCTTTTTGTTCAGAAATCATTAATGATTTTTATATAGTAAATGCAAGATAAACACTTACTGGAAAGAAGCAACTTGGGTTTACTTGATTATACATATATTTTTTAATGTTAAAAATTATTTTGGTATGTTAAATGTGAAATAGGACACCACAGGCTTTTGGGGAACATTTTCCATCTCTTAATTATCAATTATCAATGAAGCCATAAAAGCCTTGTGTGTGTGTTTGTGTGTGTGTGTGTGTGTAAAATATGATTCTCCAAAAAAAAAAAAAAAACACATTTCAAACTTGTTTATATATGTATGTGTGTGAACATATATATGTACACACACATACATATATATGTACACACACACATACATATATAAACAAGTTTGAAATGTGTACATATATATAGTATGTGTTTTTGTTGAGTATATTTATACATCAGGGTTTTATGGCTCATATGCAAAAATCAATAATAATTAAGAGATGGAAAATGTTCCACAAAATCCTGTTGTGTCATATTTGACATTTACATTTCAAAAGATTTTTAAATTTTTTAACATTAAAAAATTGTGTATGAATAATCAAGTTAACCCAATTTGCTTCAGTATACAGGATAAAAACATTAAAATCAAAAATTTAAGTCATGTTCTAAAAAAAACACACACTAAATTGTATTATTTATGTCCTATAATAAATCAATAAATATTTTTTCTGATGTATCTTTTATAGATATGTCTCTCATTTCATGTCCAGATTCCCTTTGATGTAAATCAGTATATTGTAAAGATGGTTTGGGCACTAGCTTCTAACTTAGGCTGTATCTCACTACACTCTGAGTGAACACCAGCACACATGGCCCAGCAGGGATGTATTAGAGAAGGGTGGGTGTTTTGCTGGGTCTGCAGGCAGCAGGAGGAGACTTGCTCCTTGATTCCTTGTTCTTCATCTCTCCAGACAGGGCCAGAAGCAGGGCTGGGGCCGACAGGTGGTGCACCGCTGCTTTCTGTTGTTCTGTGCAGTTAATGTAGCTGGCTATGAGCAGCGTCAGGTCTCGAACCTCAAATACACAAAGGAAACAGAGAATTGCTGTGAGATACGCTTTATACAATGTGCATGCATGTTTGCTGTTTCAGCGTTTCAATTCTCTAGCGGCATATGAAATGTTAGTAAGAAATGTAATGTTCATGAACGGCAAACAGAAGTATTCATCAGGCTGTGTTTCAGTGTACTTTGGTGTGTGTGTGTGTGTGTTTGTTCTCTTTGTTTCTTCAACTACAGGCTACTTTTCAAATGCCTTATATGTATGAATTATTGTGTTATTGACGATCTAAACCAAAAGTTACGTAATCTACACCACCGTTCAAGTTTACTGTCAGTAAGATGTTAATATTTTTGCTCACCAAGGCTGAAATTATTTGATCAAAAATACATTAAAAACATTAATATTGTGAAATATTATTACAATTTAAAATTACTGTTTCTATTTTCATATATTTTAAAATGTAATTTACTCCTGTAATGGCAAAGAATTTTCCACATCATTACTCCAGTCTTCAGTCTCACATTATCCTTCAGAAATTTTATTCTAATATGCTGATTTGCTGCTCAAAAAACGTTTATAGTCTTAAAAAAAGTGTTAATATTTTTGTTGAAAATTAGATTTTTTTTTTCAGGATTCTTGAATAAATACAGAATTAAACAATTTGGTTATACTTTATTTTAAGGTGACAGTTACATTGTACTTAAAATTAAAATAATAAATAAAAATATAAATGAACTAAATTTTATTACTATAGAGTTTGGTTTAGGGTTAATTACAGTTTCACTTCATTTTGATGGTCCCTTTAACACATTCTGTTGACTATAAGCAGGGTTGCCAACCCTCACGCATCTGGCGTGACAGTCACACATTCAGCCTCAATCATTCAAACGGTCTCACGCTCAAAGAAATCTCACGCTAAATATGACATTCTTCTGTGCTGTATTTATTTATTTTTCACGTCACACATCTTTCTCACGCAGAGAAAAATCGCGAGTCAAAGGACAGGACACTAGTAGCTAGACACCGACAGACAAGACAGAGAGCTACTTTGGATATGGAACAAATTTTCAGCTCTCATATTCTGTTAATATTTTTATGAGATTCAAACTATAAATACCGTTTTTGTTGCTTTTAAATGTGACAGATTGCTGTAGCGCCTCAGCTCTCAAACGGCACGTGATAGTCTACTGTACAACTTTTTTTCCCCATAATTCCACTAGTAGTCTGTTAGGGTTAGTAGAATAAGTTTACATAGTTGAAAAGCCACTTATAGTCAACAGAATGTTCAAAACGAACCATCAAAATTAAGTGTTACCTTAGTTACTTGTAATTATGCATAATTTACTGTTATTAATATGGTAAGTACATGTAACAACGACACTGTAAAATAAAGTGTTACCAACTTTTTTTTAAGTATCTTTTGTAGCATTATTACTGTCACTTTTGATCAGTGTAATGCATCTTTATCCTGAATAAAAGTGTTTTTTTTTTTTTATTCTTACTGACCCCAAACATTTGATTGTAGCCTAGTGTAAAACATCTCAATACAGGTCCTTCTAAAAAAATTAGCATATTGTGATTAAGTTCATTATTTTCCATAATGTAATGATAAAAATTAAACTTTCATATATTTTATATTCATTGCACACCAACTGAAATATTTCAGGTCTTTTATTGTTTTAATACTGATGATTTTGGCATACAGCTCATGAAAACCCAAAATTCCTATCTCAAAAAATTAGCATATTTCATCCGACCAATAAAAGAAGTGTTTTTAATACAAAAAAAGTCAACCTTCAAATAATTATGTTCAGTTATGTACTCAATACTTGGTCGGGAATCCTTTTGCAGAAATGAGTGCTTCAAAGCGGCGTGGCATGGAGGCAATCAGCCTGTGGCACTACTGAGGTGTTATGGAGGCCCAGGATGCTTCGATAGCGACCTTAAGCTCATCCAGAGTCTTGGGTCTTCTCAGGAGAGTTGACAGGCCAATTGAGCACAGTAATACCATCAGTCAGTAAACCATTTACCAGTGGTTTTGGCACTGTGAGCAGGTGCCAGGTCGTGCTGAAAAATGAAATCATCTCCATAAAGCTTTTCAGAAGATAGAAGCATGAAGTTAGGGCTGGGCGATATGGCCTAAAAAAAAAAATCCCCGATTTTTTGACAAAAAATCCGATTTACGATTTAAATCGATTTTTTTCTCTCCCTACTTAAAATCAATCCTCAGATGACAAAGAAATTGTTCAAAACAAGTTTTTACTTTATTTTGTTTTGATATTCCCTTCTGGGATATTATCTGGATTAAAGTGCAATCAGAAACAACAACCCAAAAAGACCAGAGGGTCCTGTCATTGTAAATAGCCTAGTGTAAATGTAACATAACATAAAATGGGTGGATTGGGGGGGATGTGTAAAGAAAAAAAAACTTGCATCACAAGAAGTTTATTGTGATTGTCAAATTATTTGGTAACTAAACATCATTTTATCAAGTTTATTAACTATGTAAACACAATGTTTACATGCATAAAGACTGGTATGCTACTGTTTTTATTATTGCTAACACAAATTTCACAATTTCAATTCAATTCATGTGATTTTGTTTCTGATATTGATTCAATATCAATTCCTTTGGATAAATATTAGGTACAGTAGATATGTTAATGTGTTATGTTAATTGTTCTCCAAAAATAAATCACCTAATGCTGTAAACAGAGCCCTGTCAGCTGGTATTATTAAAGGTTAAAACTAACTCAAATTAAACATAATGCGTTTTTTATAATAACAAACAATGTTATAATATTTTAATGGTATAGGTAAAATATAATAAATGTGTAATATAGTTATCATATTTAGCCAAATACTCCTCTCTATTGCAATTATTTTAAGTCCAGCTAACATGCGTGCTATGGGTCATTAAAAGGCATCCTGAGGTAAATGTAACGTTACGTGACACATGTTGTTCTCCAGCTGTTTTATGGACATCTTTCCGCGGTTGAAAAACACTGATCGATTGATTTTATTAGCTACATTTGGGTAAGTTAGTAGTGAAGAGTAACAGATGATCGGTTCATGTGCCGCTTGAACTGAGATCTGTCAGCGATCTTTCACGTCACATTTACAAGCGCCAAAACGGTGTTTATTGTTTGAATTTCGTAATAAAATTAACAGAATCTGAGAGCCGAGAATCTGTTTCATATCAACAGTAGGCTAACCTGCTCTGTCTTGTATGTCGGTGTCAGTGTCCTCTTTGCTTCGCGATGTTTCTCTGCGTGAGGAAATGGATGTGTGTGTGAGAGCTTGTAAAAAGTGACAATTGCGTGTCTCTCAGTGAACTCGTGAGAGTTGGCGGCCCTGCAGATTCAGTTTGTAAATGTTTTCGGCGGGTGTGCTTCTGCTGCCGAGGTTTTGTTCATTTGCCATGTTGTTTGTGTATCTCTATCATGGCAAGCGCTGAGCGCGGTCGGAACTACGGAAGCCCATATGGGCGCGTCGACGGTTGTTAAAGAGAAAACCGATTTTCATTCAAAAAAATCGGCGTAAACTCGCGTAAGCTACACATTCGAGTTAATCGATAAAATCGATTTATCGCCCAGCCCTACATGAAGTGCTCCAAAATCTCCTGATAGCTAGCTGCATTGACCCTGCCCTTGATAATGCCACCCCAGACCATCACTGACTATGGGGACTTGACACTGGACTTCAAGCATTTTGGCATTTCCTTCTCCCCAGTCTTCCTCCAGACTCTGGCACCTTGATTTCCGAATGACATGCAAAATTTGCTTTCATCTGAAAAAAGTACTTTGGACCACTGAGCAACAGTCCAGTGCTGCTTCTCTGTAGCCCAAGTCAGGCGCTTCTGCCGCTGTTTCTGGTTCAAAAGTGGCTTGACCTGGGGAATGCGGCACCTGTAGCCCATTTCCTGCACACGCCTGTGCTCCAGACTCAGTCCACTGCTTCCGCAGGTCCCCCAAGGTCTGGAATCGGTCCTTCTCCACAATCTTCCTCAGGGTCCGGTCACCTCTTCTCGTTGTGCAGCGTTTTTTGCCACACTTTTTCCTTCCCACAGAGTTCCCACTGAGGTGACCTGATACAGCACTCTGGGAACAGCCTATTTGTTCAGAAATTTCTTTCTGTGTCTTACCCTCTTGCTTGAGGGTGTCAATGATGGTCCTCTGGACAGCAGTCAGGTCGGCAGTCTTACCCAAGATTGCGGTTTTGAGTAATGAAACAGGCTGGGAGTTTTTTAAAAGCCTCAGGAATCTTTTGCAGGTGTTTAGAGTTAATTAGTTGATTCAGATGATTAGGTTAATAGCTCGTTTAGAGAACCTTTTCATGATATGCTAATTTTTTGAGATAGGAATTTTGGGTTTTCATGAGCTGTATGCCAAAATCATCAGTATTAAAACAATAAAAGACCTGAAATATTTCAGTTGGTGTGCAATGAATATAAAATATATGAAAGTTTAATTTTTATCATTACATTATGAAAAATAATGAACGTTATCACAAAATGCTAATTTTTTTAGAAGGACCTGTATTTATCATGTGAAAATTATGTTTTTTTGTTTTTTTTTCAGCTGGCCCACAATTGTCATTTCCACAATAACCTTTTTCTTTTTAACAAAAAAACACAAATTTAAGAGCACAATACCTACCTTAGATGGAGTCATAGCAAACAGATGCTTCTCTGTCGACTTATCTTTGGATGTGTTGGTGCCAGAACTTGGAGCTACTACCAGCATAAAGTCCTGACCACATGCTCCAAATGACACAATGCTTTTATGAGGGTAAGATCCAAGGACTTTCTAGAAGACACAAGGTGAATACTCATCTTAGCCCTTTACTAATATGAATTGTTTTGAAACAACATGAAAAATTGCTGTAGCTCTGAAAAGAACATGTTCACTTACTATAGAGTTAAACTCCAATATGCTGACTCCATCTTCATGTACTGCCAGCCAAGCACGCACATTCTTCTGTGGAGATGAAGTTACGGGCTACAGGGAGAAAGAGAGTATGACTAAGTAACAATGTCACAGCATTTACACTTTTTGGAGTATTTAAATATTGAAAAATTGTACATATCGCCTTTAGTCTTAGAAGGAGACCCCCTTAGAGGCCCGTTTACACCACACGACAACTATAAAGATAACTATATCAGAGCACAATATCGTTATGTTTATTATAAGCGCGTGCCTGCAGTTTCGTCGTCTGCCACTTTAAATTCTCAAGCTCTTTAAAGCAGAATGGAATCTGATTGGCTGTCAATGTTTTTATTGTTTAGCAGCTGGAGAAAAATCTTGTTTCTCTGGGCTGTTATTGTTATAGTTGAAGCGTGAACTCTGCTATTCTTTTATATTTACAATGATTTTTAGAACTTTATCATTATCTTTATATTTATCGTTCTTGGTGTGAAGGGGCCTTAGCTCACCTCAGCCTCAAATAGTTTGGCTCCAAAAAACGACCACTTCCGGGCCACTGTCAGGTAGATTCGTATGCACTCTGAAGAAGTCCGCCCCCTCAGAGATGCCCAGCGGGTAGAGAGTTTCTGTAGCAACTGCCTGAGAATGCATGCTTTTCAGTTGGTAAGCCAAACAAATTCTTTGCATTCATATACGAGTTTGTTTAACTGGAGACATAAATACCTCATTTGTTCCTCGGTGGAGGCGTGTCTGTAATGCTTCGGGTAGAAACGCTCTAGAACCTGTTTGAGGCTCTGGTTAGACTTAGTCTGTGCAGCTCCTGAACCACTCGGACTAGAAAATGGGCGCTCAAAGTCCCCAAACTCCACCTGCATGACACAAAACCCATTGGGTTTACATACCGAAAGGAAATAAAGCCTATTTTAGGAACATTAAGATTCAAATTAAGGATATTTTCTCCCCAAATTCTCATTACCGTAATGTGTTCAGACATGTTTTTAGTAGCTGCCATTATTCCCCATTAACAAACTACTATAATACAATATTTACTTTAATGAGCATGAATTTAAAGCAGTAGAACAAATACTATTGTGTATAAATACTATACATTTTTTTAAATATTTTTTTTTGACATGTTACAGTGATGACACTATTTTCATGTCAATTGATCAAAACCAATTTTCATTTCCATTATTCGAAATAAATCAATGTAAAAATGCACAAAAAATGTATGGTACCTAAAATAGAGCTCATTTTCTTTGGAGGTCCTGTGATATTTTGGATAGAAGTTTCACCATGCCATCGTGATTTGTTTTGACTGCTTTTCAAATGTCTTTTATACATAGATTTCATTGTTTCACTATTCGTTCTAGACTTAAAATATAGGAATTTATTGATTAAATATTCATTATATGTTTGAAACTATGACAGTCTAAACAAAAAGTTAAATAATAATGAATTCATTCATTATGTATCACGTTAAAAAATATTTATATAATATATAAATACAATAATTCATTTTTTTAATTGGTTTTGATTAATTGGCATGCAAATGTTACAATATAAAAGGTGCTTTAAGTGATCAGATCCACTGGGAGTCATTTTCTGCATTTGCATTTGCTGACATCGGTTTGGCCGGTGTGCATTTTGGAGAGAGGATGTGGGGTCGAAGAAATGTAGTGGGCATTGCCAAAGTGGGGTAAAATACAGTATGACCTGAACATGTTCTTGACAGGTTTGTAAGATGTCTCCAGTAATATAATAGGAGCAGCATCGTGTACCTGAGCAAGCAGGGTGGCCATCTCTAAAGCAAGCTCTTTGTTAACAGGGAAGCGACCAGCTGTAATCTCCTCATTTGTTTGGTATGCCAGAAGCAACCGCTCTCTCTCGGTCTCTCCTCTCATCTGCTGGGAGAAGTACAACCTACAGGGAACAAACATAAATTGCAGCCTGTTGGATGTAGGCTTGTTGATGATGTTCTGTTTAAGAATGTGGGGCGGGATTCACAAAACATTCTTGAGAATAAAATTCTTCTTAACTTCTTAAAACTGCTATTTTCTTCTTATCTTCTAACTTAAGAAAAAAGATAAGAATATTTTGTAATCCCAAAATCTTTTCCTAAAAATGTTCTTATCATTTTTCTTAAAGGTCCCATATTGTCAGAACTAAAATTCCCTGGCTTTTTCCCTGGCACAGTATGCAAGTAGCAGTGCCTTTTCATGAGCTGTTGTGACTTCCCTATAAATGTGATGTCAGAACTACTCAGTCACCGCCTTCAGTCACCACCCCCACCAATGGTGGGTCACTCAAACAACAGGCCAATCAGAAGAGAGGCTCATGAATATTAAGTAGACAGGCCAAAATCGACCTGTTCTTGGCAGAGCTCCTGAGAAAGGAGCTGTAAATATATATATATATATGTTTTTTGGTACTTATACGACAAATCTATATTCTTAAGGACATCAAAACCTAAAATAAAACTTAAGAACAATCTTAAAGGTCCCATATTGTACAACTTTCTGAAGAAAACATTTAAGAAGCATTCATATTCCTGAAAAGAATTTTCTTAAAATCATTGTAAATAACTTCTTAAAGTTAGGATAACCTCCAACCTGTCTTAAATCTCCAAAGACAAGATGTTTAATGAATTGAGTTGAATAGTTAACAAACAAGTAATCATTACTTCAGTGAGCTCATTGTTTCTTAAATTATTATATAGTTTAAATTAATAATTTTTTTAGCTAACTGATTTGTATATGTACATTTCTGAAATTCATAACTAAGACAGTAACCTCTGATAACAGATCACTCTAAATTGTAATGTGGACTCTGTAATATGGCATTTTCTGTAAAGCTGCTTTGAAACTATGTGTATTATGAACAGTGCAATTCAAATAAATATGCATTGAATTGAATTAATTAGATTGTTTAAAGATTTAGCATCACAACATAACACTACCTACATATAATACATATTACTAGCATCAGGAATGTGGGCAAGTGTCACAGATCAATCATTAAAACAGTGATCACTGGAGTGAACGCGTATACATAATGCATTCACTCTAGCTAGAACTAGTGAGGCAGCACACACAGATCCCGGACACATTCACTCTATGGTACATTAAAATCACAGCATTGAGTTATTAACTCTCATCAAGCCATTCGTGACGAAAATAGTCTGAGCGCTTATTATAACTACAGAATCTGCAGGCAGCACAAAAAGATGGGATTTGAGGTGTTTTTCATTCAGCGAGTCTTCAGCAATACCCGCCTTTCAATCAAATAACACCAAAGCCTTTCATTTTCGTAATATTTGAGAACTTCTTAAGAATTTTTCAAGAATTGCACTAAGGAACATTCTTACGAACTTAGAATTTATCTTAAGAATTTTCTTGAATCCGACCGCTGTACTCTACCTGTTCTTATAAGTGAGTTTCACTGTCCTGGCATTCTCAGATTTGCCTGTGTGCTGCTCCTTCGAGGCCTGCTCCCATTTTGCAATAATGTCACAGATCTGAGGACACAGCACATTGGTTTAACGATAAAGATGGCTACAAAGTACAATACGTCACTGTCCAGTAGAGAGAGTGTGTGTGTGTGTGTGTGTCTGACCTTCAGGTTTCCCTGAAGACAGTGCTCAAGGTCTTTGCCAGTGGGGTCATCAGAATAAAGGCTGAAACCAGACTGACCAGTTTTCCTCATCCCTGTGTCCTGGTTCAGCCGACTCTGAAATTCCTCCACTGTGGATGAAGCATCAAAACCAACAACCTGCCATACAGAGACAGACTGTTAGCTTAGACAAGTAGATACGTTCGTAATGTCATTTTTAAAGAAACAGTTCTTCCAAAAATAAAAATTCCCACATTATTTATTCACCTTCATGATGTTCTAAACTGTTATTTTTGTTCCGTGGAATATAAAAAGAGAACGTTTGTTCCCAGACTTTTTGCAAATTAATTTCCATGACTTTTTCTTAGATTTTCAGGGTTATTTTTATTTAATAATTAGGTGGTGTGGATCAGTAAGGTTTTAAATACTTAATACAACGATTAAATAATACTTATTCAGCAAGGATGTAATACATTAAGCAAAAATGATAGTAAAAACATTTACAATCTTATAAAAGGTTTACATTTCAAACAAATTTTAAATTTCTATTCATCAAAAAAAATCCTGAAACAAATGTACAGTATCAGTTTCCACAAAAAAGTTTTCATCATTGATAATAATAAGAAAATGTTTCTTGAGCACCAAATCAGCACATTAGAATGAATTCTGAAGGATTGTGTGACACTGAAGACTGGAGTAATGATGCTGAAAAATTCAGCTTTGCCATCACAGGAATAAATTACATTTTGATAGTTTAATATATTGCACTAATATTTGACAATATTATTTATATATATTTTATTATTAAATATTAATTTATGTATTTTTTATTAAATAAATGCAGCCTTGGTGAGCATAAGTTAATATTATTTCAAAAAACTTTTTTTTAGTAATCAGTAATTTTGAAGGAATTATCTCCAATAAGTCTCATAACAGACAGGTTTCCTCCACACAAGAACAAGAAAAAAATGCGTTGGAGCCGAGCAAAAAAAAAAAAAACTATATATTCACTATAATAAACATTTATAACAATAAATTAAATAAAAATTCCCTGAAATTTTCAAGTTTTACTTGCCCATGGGACTCCTTATTAAATAATTTCCATGCAGCTGTTTTCTAGTCATGCACTTGGTAGATACTTAAAATAAACTTGCATGTTTTACATTCTTTGGATATCAAACCCAAGATGTTGTTGTTAAAGTCAGGCTACCGAAACACCACATGATGACTCATAGAGACAATGTCAAGATCCAGAATGCACAATAAACAAATCATCAGTCACTTGCTTTCTATTTCAAGTATTCTGAAGTAAAGTCTCAGTTGGCTAAGGATATGGCTTTTATAATACTGAGTTTTTTGTCATTTTTGGTCACTCAAAATGAGCTGCATGAAGATTTAAAAGAACATCAGGATGAGTAAATAATGACAGATCAATGTTAATTTCTTGATGAACTGTTCCTTTATCATAAAGTGTTTTGGAAATGTGTGGACCTGGTAGGTATTGTTAAGGAAGTGTACAGGTACGCTGAATGGCAAAGAGTGGTGGTAAGGGTTCCTGAGTAAGATTGATAAGATCTCCATACGTGAAGATCGGGCTTGCCGATCCCCTTTCTGCTGCGTCCGCTCCAGTGAGCGCTGGCAATAAATTGCATACTTTCCCACCTCCGTCCTGGGGACGATTCAGAGATTGAGCAACTGTTAAATTGAGTGAGTGGAATGTGCTTCATGGAAGAGTATGATCATTTATCTGATTTACCTTGAATCACCATATCTTTTGAGATGAACTTGCAAATACCAAAGAGTGGGGTGTGTGGGCAGGAAAAGACCGACACACAGAGCCAGAAACTGCCACCCCTGTGT
The DNA here is from genome assembly GCA_036326025.1 of Chrosomus eos. Lineage (NCBI taxonomy): Eukaryota > Metazoa > Chordata > Actinopteri > Cypriniformes > Leuciscidae > Chrosomus > Chrosomus eos. The sequence goes on along the minus strand of CM070833.1, from coordinate 27,490,848 downwards.
TAGAGAAAATGTAAACAAGTCATGGACATCCTCATAAATCACTTCCAAGTTGGCGAGAAACAAAACAAAGCCAAGCACCCCCTAGTGATGTGTGTTCACATCACAAGCATACCTGCAGGGTTCCAGGCGCTCCCTGTGGTTGCCTCTTCTGTGTCTGTTTGATAAGCTGGCAGTAGATCTCGTTTTGCAGCTCTGGGTGGGTGAGACACACTTGTAGAGCACATTGGGCAAGAGTCACGTGATAATCTATGGCTGGAGTGTCAATGGCCACATTAATGAAGAGCTGACATGTCTGTAAAGAAGAGAAAAAACAGTGTTTGTGCCTGTGTTTTGGGGCTATGCTCCCCAAATGTGTAATGAATGAACACACACCTTGAATAGCTTGATGGCTTCAGTTTGTAGAGCCTTTGAAGGCAGAGTGGTGAGTGGAGAAGACAGTCCTTCCTTAGTGAAACACAGCATTGGGTGTCTCCAGAGAGGAGATCCTGAGAAGGAATGCCACAGTCACAGTCACATGCCACAGTCCTTTCATTTAGTGATGTTAACCACCACACAAATGCCTATGGCCCATGAGATCTGGGGCCCCATGCTGGCCATAAGCCACTGAATAAATCACACAACCTATCACTGCATCTTTTATTTAATACAGATAATAAATTCAATTTGTCTATATAATAATTATTATTTTCATGATTAGGGTTAGGACAAAAGTAAAATTACAATATTAATATGTGTGGTTGTCTTCATTTCTTTGCTTTCAAGTGCAAAACTATAAGGGATTTATTTTGGCAGAAAACCGCTGGGAGACCTTAAAGTGTAACTAAACCCTAGAACAACCTTTTTTAGTTAATGATCTGTAAGACTGGGGCTTTATTAATGCTGTTCATTGATTCGAGAACATTTTTTGACATTTGGGTATAAAGCTACAATATATGGTGTAAAAACGTGCTGCCCTCTTCAGGTTGAACGGTGGCTACTGCAGTTGAATTTTCCTATTGGATGTTGTAGTACTGCATGAAGTAAGTTTGCCATTTTTCAAATATTCCCAGTGGGTGGAGTCAGGCTCTGACCAGGGGTTGAGTTACCCTTTAAACCTTTTCATTTGTTGACAACAGATTTATTAGAGCTTATCATTGCAAGTTTAGGAAGATGGTTGATGTGTGTTGCATTTTCAAATGCAGATTATAAGCGACCCAAATTCACTTGCAGAGATGGAGTTTGCACGAAGCAGCATTTACTGTGAACCAAAACCAAAAGTTACTCAAAAACACCGAAAATACCGGATCATGAGTAGTAAGCCTTATAAATATGGAAAAATCACATCCCCGTCTTCAAACTTTGCTGGGGACCCTACAAAATGCTGAATAGTGAATCTACGCAACTACTGGGAGCCAATCACAGATTATTCATTGTCTATATTGAATATATTGAAATATATTAAATGAATAACACGATCATCCAGAATTCAGCAGTTAGTTTCTTACCTGGGTCTCCCTGCATGTTGAGAAGTTTACCAACCAGCTGCTCAAACTCAGTTCCCACCTGCCCCACTGTAGTGCCTGCTGCCACACACAGATGATAAAACCAGGCTGTCTACAGGAGAGGAACACATACAAGCAACAATGATGTTTTTTTCATCATAAACTACCCACACATTTAGGATTATCTTTGAATTTATACCTTTTCTGTGCCGTAATGATATTAGATCCCTTGTGAAAAAGAAGTACACTTATTAAAGCATACTTTTAAAAAGAGCACTTATTATGGAAATAACATACTTTAAAATGATATATTTAAGAGCGAACTGAATGTACTGTAATGTTTTTGGACAGTTAACATTTATTTACAATTAAATAAAAAACATTAGTTATTATTATTAACATAGAACAAATGAGTTGAAATTAAGAGTTTTTTAAGAGTTTCTAAGAGTTGTTAATTTTTTTGACACACTTAAGAAGTACTAGTACATCTTTATATGTAATTTCATTATTTAGGGGTCCAAGCACAGAAGGCGTGATTAAATATATATGCTGTCTATTTAAAATGAGGAGTCTTATTATAATAATATAATAATAAAACAAACACGTGTTAAACTGCAAGAAGGTTAGAAGGCAACACGTATAGAAAACATTTTATAAAAAAAGAAAAGGGCCATGAGATAAATGCTTCAGATAAATAAGGTTTTGTTCTGATTTGGTTTAGTTTTATGTGTTCCCAGTTCTTGTGTCTATTTCCTGTTTTCCTAAGTTGACCAAGGCTGTGTCTAAAATAACCCCTTATACCCTTACATAGGGCACTATTTTTAACCGATGTACACTCAATGGCTAAAGAATACCCATAATGCACTGTGAGGGCTGTGCCGAATGAATTCCCACATCTGACCAGAACACGTGCCCGCAGCTGAATCATCCATCCATCCATTTTCCAAACCTCTGGTCCAGTGTGGGTACAGTAATAAAATACATGTATAAATAATTGATAGTTAAATAGTTTAATTACAGGTTTATACATGCTAGTTTCCATGACAGAGTTAATGATAAATCGTTTATTTACTACTGTAGCTGCAAGTTTGCTAGGTTTCAAATGAGTTCGAATGCATACTCATTTTCAGTTATTGCTTCAAGTGGATTATATAATTGGAGTAATGTAGGGAATCTTGAAAGGAGGTATATGGGGCAATTTCAAACACAGCTCTAGTTTCCTAGAGTATGCCTGTTAGTTACTGCTACAACTAGATCCTGCTCAAACTCATCCTTGCTGCAACATGACAGAAAAACAGACATTAAAAATGGATCTGGCAGCAGTTTTTCTCAGACCAGAAACTATTCTGTGTTCTATTTTCCAGAATGGCATGGAGATTGAAGCATATGTGGAGGAACTCCTGGAATACTGCAACCTGGCATCATTGGATGATTGTTCTCCGATAGTCTGTTTATGGAGTGGGCTTGGCGAGAACGTTGGATGCCAGCGGGAGGTTCCAGCTTGACACTGGCAAAGGATCTGGACACTGTGCTGTGGCCGTGTGGCTCATCATTTACCATCGGTGAGGTGGAGGACAGCATCGCCACACAGCTACAGCCATCCCAGTCAACTCCTACCGTCCTGATATTGTCAATCATGGTATGGTATGGTATGGTATGGTATATACTTTATTGTCCCAAAGGGAAATTTGTTTTGGGCTCACAAATACAACCACTGCAACCCGACATTTAAAACAAACACAATACATAAAAAACAGAGAAAAATACACACTTAAAATCAAGTATTTGGCCTCACATTACTATGTGCACCAGAGAGTACCGGCATCATGCTACTGAACACTGGAAGTGCACTTCTATGCACTGTAAGATGATTAGCGTCACATCACTCTCTACAATGGGACACAACTGGCATCATGCCACTCTATACACTAAAAATTAACTGGCATCACGCCCCTCTGTCCGCCAGAAAAGTAATCTGCATCACGTCACTCTGTGCACTAAAAATTAATTGGCATCACACTACTCTGTCCACTATAAAATAATCGGCTTCACACTACTCTGTCCACTATAAAATATTTGGCATCACACTACTCTGTCCACTATAAAATAATCGGCATCACACTACTCTGTCCACTATTAAGTAATCGGCGGCATCACGCTACTCTGTCCATTATTAAGTAATTGGCATCACGCCACTCTCTCCACTAGGAAGTAAACGGCCTCACGCTACTCTATACACTTAGGAAAATTATTATTTCTACTTGATACTATTTAATAACTTAACCGCTGAAGGAATGAATGAATTCTTAGACCGGTTTAGTCTACAGCTAGGCATTCTAAGTCTTCTCCCCGATGGCAGCAATACGAACTCAGAGTGCAGAACATGTGTTATATCATGCATAATCTTATTTGCCTCCCTTAATGTAGATTTTTCATATAAGGTCTGGAGATAAAGAGGTTCTGTTCTGCCCATGACCTTCATGGCCGTTCGAATGAGACGACCAAGCCTAGATTTCAAATGTACTGTTAAATTACCGTACCAAAGATGTATTCCATAAGAAATCACATTCTCCAATACAGCCTGGTAAAACAACATCATAATCCTATTACTGACCCCATAAAGTCTCAGCCTTCTCAAAAAATACAGTCTTTGTTGTAGCCGAGTGCACAAGGTATCTATATGAACCTGCCATGTAAAAGAGCAGTCAATGTAAACACCCAGATATTTATATGAGGACACTTGTGTGATAGGAACATCATGGATATAAATAGAGTTATGGTTCCCAATTGACTTTGGATCAAATATCATCTCCTCAGTTTTCTTCACATTTACAATCAGGTGATTAGCATCACACCACTCTATAAACTGACTAATCTCAGAGCAGTAAGAAAAAATATCTTGATCTTTATATAACAAGCTAAGAATTGCAGTATCGTCACTAAATTTCACAATGTAGTTGTTACTACAAATCCTCACACAACTGTTTGTATACAGTGTGAAGAGAACTGGGGAGCTCACACACCCCTGAGGGGCACCTGTACTGATGTCAAGAGAGTCAGAGATCTTCCCATTAACCCTAACCCGTTGGGTTCTGTTTGTTAAAAAAGAAAAATACCATTTAATAATAAACGGGTTTACATCCATCGATTTAAGTTTCTCCAGTAATAAGTACGGTTGCAAAGTATTAAAAGCTGAGCTAAAATCAATAAAAAGTAGACGCGCATATGCCTTTGAATCATCCAAATGTTTAGATACAAGATGGGTGATACTTCCTACTGCATCATCCGTGCTTCTACCCTGCCTGTACGCAAACTGCCATGGATCTAGTTTTGACATAACTTCATATTTTAATAAAGACACCATGTACTTCTCAAAACATTTCATTATTATTGATGTTAGTGCTACAGGTCTAAAATCATTATTCTCAGACGGATGTGGCTTTTTTGGAATTGGAATAATCACAGCTTTTTTCCAGAGCGCAGGAACTGTATGTGAGTCCAATGAACGCTGAAAGAGTGTACACCACACTGGAGTAAGTTCTGCAGCACAGGTTTTCAAAAGCTGTGAGGAAATCCCATCAGGTCCCTTAGATTTCTTAGTACATAACTGCTGAAACAGTAATTGCACCTTAGAACTATCTATTATTAATCTACTGCCACCTGTCAGAGAACCTATAACAGATCTACATGTATGCGAGAAGTCATGAGTTTGAAACCGCAGATAGAACTCATTAAGTTCATTAGCTTTCTGTAAATCGTCATTAGTATTTATAAGTGGACTATTTATTTCCATATTAGTAACGGCCTTTATTGTGTCCCACATTTTTCTCGGATTTGAAGTGGAAAACTGATGCTCAATAAGATCTTTCTGTCGCCCCCTTGCTTCTTTTATCTTATGATTAAGCTCTTTTTGTATTATTTTCAGCTCAACAAGATCATGGTTTCTAAATGCAGCATTTTTCCTGTTAATACAACTCTTAATTTCTTTACTTATATAAGGTTTGTTGTTTGGATACATAATAACATTTTTTTTAGTGAGTACATTGTCCACACAAAAGTTGATATACTCCGTTATTGTCTCAGTAGTCGTATCAATGTCCATATCGTTAAAAACATTCCAATCTGTACAAAGGAAACAACCTTTGAGTCTCTCTATGGCATCGTCTGACCAAACTGTTACTTCCTTCATGTATGGTTTACTGCGTTTGAGCATAGTCCTGTATGTAGGAATAAGATGGACTGTGTTGTGGTCAGAGTTCGCGAGCGGAGGTTTCGCTCTGGCTTCGTAAGCCTTTTTAATATTGCCATAGCACTTGTCTAGGGTTCTGTCCTTTCTTGTCCCACATTTTATATATTGTTCGAAGCCAGGCAAGAACAGTTCCAGCTTGCATTGATTAAAATCACCTAATATAAGTACGGGAGCCTCTGGCGAGCACTGTAATTGCTGGTGAACACAGTCCGCTATACATTTTGCTGCTTTAACTGCATTTCCACTAGGAGGGACATAGACGGCACAAACGATGACGCTACCAAACTCCCTCGGTAGATAGAAAGGTCTCATTTTCAAGCACAGAACTTCAGCATCAGGACAGCAGATTATGTCTTTAATTGTATACTGTTTACACCAAGCGTTACTCACATACACAGCCAGGCCGCCGCCTCTGGTTTTCCCTGACTGGGCATTCCTATCCGCCCGCACCAGCGAGAATCCCTCCAGCCCCAGAGCATCGTCCGGAATGTCCCGGTGCAGCCATGTTTCCGTGAACACCATCAAACTTGAAGTGCGATATTCAAAACATATTTTGGAGTTAGCTCGAAGTTCCTCCATTTTACCATGCAATGATCTGGCATTGCACAAAATCATCGATGGTAAGGGTGGTCTGTTTCCTCGTCGTCGGAGACGTTGCCGTATTCCCCCTCGTTGACCCCGTCTCCTATGCCTTCTATTGCGTTCAGTTGATGATCCCCCGCAAACAGGCAGGTTCAAAGGAGGAGGCCCGGCATGGCGAAGCGCAAGCAGTGCGTCTCTGGTGTAGCTAATTGACGTCCATATTGCCGCACCTGGGTGTGTTTGGCAGTGTGCAAGGTATCCACATACAGCAACCACTAGGCATATCTGAACGAAACTTGCCATGCTGGTATTAGCATAAAAACAAACACAATGTGGCTAAAACTAAGAGCTTATAAAAAATAAAATAAAAAGCGGATAAAAAGAACAAACCACAGACAAACCACGACAAATTGGTGCAGTAGAGCAAGAGCAAGAGCCCGGGTCGCGTACAGAGCAGCGCCACCGGATCATCAATCATCTACTTAAAGTCAGAGCCATTACCCATCAAAGACCCAGAACCAGAGACGACTGCAGACGCTGAGCCAGAGCCTATTCCCGCCACTCTGACCAGGTGTGTGAGCCGGTCCCATGTCTGTCCCAGAGGGAGTTTAGTGGAATTGGACAGTCTGGAGTGCCTGATTGACTTGAGCGACACAGAGCCAGCTCCCGTCCTTGTTTCTACCATTGAGCAACATTCTTCCCTGCCGATTACCTCAAGCTGTTTAGATATTCCAGAACTTTGTGATGTCCTTCTCCCTCTGCTGGTTTTTCCCGGCACCAAGCATCATCATTGATTATGCTCCCACTATCCATCTTAGTTTTCCGACCTTTCTACTGGAACAAGGTGAGCTCGCGTGTGATGACATTCAAAGCTCCAACATCCCTTTTCCCAGGTAAATGAAACGCAGCATTACTTCTATTGTCTAGTTTAGAAAATACTCTCTTTAGGTACACTTACTGTACATTTTTATTTCATTAATATTAGATTATGTGCATGCAAATATTTCTTACATATACAAGTGCACATCCAATAAAATTAAGTGCACTTCCCTTTGAAACTTCCCTCTTTCCCCTGAAAGAGATATTTGTGGTTGTAAGTATAATTCAGTATGGCTTTCCTACTGTACCTTCTCATGAGGTGAGTCGATGAGCAGGTATGTCGGGCCCTGGCTGATTGACTGAATGGACAGGGTATACTGAGAAGAGACTTCAGCTAAGTCACATGACTTATGCACTTCCTCCACACAAGCATCCCACAGTTTGATCTGACCTAGGGGAAACTTGGTAGGGAAATACAATATTAGTGCATGCACACATACAAATGTCGTGTGCAAGATGACTCTGATTTAAGGAGACAAAAGACCTTGTCCTCTTGACTTCTGAAGTAGTAGAGAATCTTCCCAAAAAGCACACACCACACATGCTTGGAGTAGCCATGTTTTACCTTATAGAGTCAGAGACAACATATAACACACACCAAACAAGTTATAAACGGCTACAACTTTAGTTTTTACTTTAGTAGTTACAACTTTAATTACAAACTAATACGTTTATTCAGCAAGGATTCATTAAATTGATCATTAGTGATAGTATATACATTTGTTATGTTACAAAACATTACTATTTCATATAAATTATGTTCTTTTGAACTTATTAAATCAATGATTCCTGAAAAAAAAAATTCACAGTTTCCATAAAAATATGAAGCATAAAAGACTGAACATTGAACATAATAATAGGAAATGTTTCTTGAGCACCAAATCAGCTTATTAGAATGATTTCTGAACATATGAAACTGAAGACTATAGACTGAACACGTAATATGCATGTGCATGACGTCATCGTCTTCAGAGATTCGCGTTTTTGTTGTTAACACAGAGACCGTTTTCAAAAACGTGCACTTTTAAACCCGTTTTCAAAACTTTGCGTTTTCAGGCACCCAAAATGCCGTTGTCATGTAAACGAACGGCCAAAGCAAATAGAACATTTTTAGTTGAAAACGGTGTCATATAAACAGCCCCTAAGAGAAAACAATTACGAACACACAGACATCCAACAATGCACAACAAGGAACTAACACAAAGTGTGGGCTTAAGTACAAGGGCAAACAGAGGAGCTTATGAGATAATTAACAAAACACACCTGACCTGAGGACTCAAATCAATCTGTAACCATAGAAACACAGGGACAGGGAATGGAGGAGAACTGAACCAATTTACAAACTAACTGCTAGCTAAAGCCTAGTTCACACTACATGATTTAAAACACACCACACGACACAACGTGATTGATCCGCAACACAAGGTAACGCACTACACGAGTTGACAACAATTCTGTCACCCAACGATTCTATCTTGTCCACAAACCACGTTTTCTCACGAAAAATCACGTGATAAAATGAACCGAAAATGACGCGAAACAGCACGCGCACCAATACCAAGGGAAGAAGAACACAACACGCGAATATATATGGACGTCAGACAGGACGTCAGAGTTGCAAACTGTTTGCGCAATGATTTGCTCGGAGAAAATATATACACTCACTCAACAACTTCATTTAAAAAAAGAACACCCAGAACATCAACATTGTGGACATCTGCAATATATACAGTTGACTTTCCTTTTTCCTAAAAGTATTTTAGTGAAACGAAACCTATGACTACAAGCAGGGATATACTTCCGAAAAGCATCCGTAATTATATTTTTATGTCTACACATACGTGTATGTTTAATCTCTAGTTGCTCTGATTGGCTGTAGCTCATGATATCACGTGAGGTTGAGTCGCGCGACAGCTCTGGATATCTAGCATGGGCTCGGCGACGCGTCTGCGAGGCGTCTGTGAGCGTCTTTGATGCGTTGTTGGCTCTTTCATACTAACAGATTGGCGAGCGCTCATCGCGCGCTAATCACCCGCGATTTGCACGCGATAACACCCGACCTGTCGGCGAGCTCAACGATTTGCAAATCGGGCTCAAATCGGGCTTAAAATCATGTAGTGTGAACTAGGCTTAATACAGTGAATACAATAAAAACTGAATAAAAAAACAGAACATACAGTGTGTAATACAAGTGATCTTTCTTTCCTACAGAATACCTTCGTCAGGTGTCCTTTCATAATGGGCCGTACGTCTGGGTGTGTGAAGAGCGGGCTAGCAGCTTTGATCCTCAGGACGCTCTGCAGAACCCTCAGCCACTCCTCCAGGAGGTTCGGGGAATCTGCTTTCAGATTACACACACTTTTACCTGTCACCACCTGAGGGGACACATCAACATGGACAGTCATGATGTATGAACAAATGCTCGCACTCTATTTCTCTCTCTCACACACACACACACACACACACACACACACACACACACACACACACACACACACACACACACACACACACACACACACACACACACACACACACACACACACACACACACACACACACACACACACACACACACACACACACACACACACTTTACCTGAAGCATCTGTTTCCCATCACCACGTGCTATAGTGCTACATGCGTTCAGATCAATCTGGCCTTGGGGCTTATGGATGACATCACTCTATGAAACAAAATCAAAGAATCTCAGGAAACAAAGTATGTTTTATTTGTAGCTTGAACCACCATATTGGTCAGTTAACCTAATATATAGTTAGCATATAGTTCTATTTTTTATAATATAGCATCAATTAAAAAGTGTTTAGAAAGTGCTTTAAAGAAGACGTACAAATAAAAAATACGACAAATTTGTGAAAGAAATAAAGAAACAGTAAACGTAAAACAAGCTAATAAAATAGGACAACAAACAAATTTACAAGTAGTAAGAGATAGACAAGCCATTTAAACTGACTGGTGATTTGTAGTAGAGAAGCTCTCCATCCTTCAGAACAAACCAGTGCCTCTTCCATGTTTTCTTCCATGTCTTCACCATCTTGAGAAGGTACCCAGACTTCTCCATAGACTCCTGAGATACAACACATTCTCAATAAGGTTTCTCACAGGTGTGACTCACTGAAAAGCACAAATGTGATCATACATGTGACTTACACTCTTGCCGTTGTCACTGTTGGAGGAGCAGGTCTTCGGTAGTTTGTTTTCAGGTTCAGAGCACTCCGTATCAGTGGAGTAAGCGTCAGGAGGAATGGCATAGTCGCACTCAGATGTCATAGAAGATAATGACACAGCTACGCAAAACACAACACATTCATTAAGGTGTGTCAGTAAAGCCCTATAAAATCTTTTTTAATGGGCCAATTTTTAAAGCATGTATAATCAATTTAATTCATAAACCTTTAAAATGTAATTTAAAAAAATGTAATTAAATGAAAATATAACAATTTTTTTTACAAAATATAAAACTTTCATTGTGTAAGTACATGTACTAACTATAGGGTTAGGTTAGGATTAGGTTGAGGGTTAGTTGCATGTAATTATGCATAATTTACTGTTATTAATATGGTAAGTACATAACAAGGACACTGTAAAATAAAGTGTTACCAAACATTTTTTTGCCAAATAAAGTGCTGCACAAAACCTTCTTTTATAATGTTTTATAATAAATTATATATATTAATAAGTAACCGCAGAACCATACGTCATAACAGTGTGAGGACGACAGCGCCAGCCTAACAGTCTGATGCCGGAAGTGGGCGTGGCAATGCATTGCGCTACTTTTGTGTTTTAGAACGTTTCAAAGTTTAAAACAACATTATTATAAATATATTTTTTAAACGATTTAATTAAAGATACATTTAAGATGTGTGTATAACAAGTGAAACTCGAAAAATTAGAATATTGTGCAAAATTTCATGTATTTCAGTAATTCAAATTAAAAGGTGAAACTAATATATTTAGTATAACTATGTACATATGCATGATTATACTTTTCAGAGGGCCGACATTTCTGTATTTAAAATAATTTTTTGTATTGATTTGAGGTAATATTCAAATTTTCTGAAATTTTAAATTTGGGGTTTTCATGATCTGTAAGCCATAATCATCAAAATTATAACTTTTGCACAATATTCAAATTTTTCGCGTTTCACCTATATATATAGGTGAAACGCGAAAAATTTAAATATATTGGATATATATATATATATATATATATCAAATATTATAAAAGATAATAATTATTGTCCTATTAACAAAATACAATATACAATTAAATGCTTTTCAATTCAATCAAATGTTCAAGCTTTGTTTTCATTTTATTATTATTTTTTTGTTTAAAGCTTTGTTCAATTTATATTGTTAATCATTTGACACAACAAATGGATAAAATATAATTTTAACTTTTCAAAAACTATTAACGTTTGTTAATACTCAACAATTTCACAACAAACTATTTTTTTTCATAGACCAAACACAACATAATTCTATGGTGGACTGAAACAAAAATCATTAATTAAATAAAATTAGTTTTTTTCCTCTGAAATGGCAAAAGCATCACACACTAGATGTACCTGCTCTAAATAAATAATAGTAATTAAATAAAAATACAAAATCGAACTATAAATAAAATAAATTATAAAAAACAAAATCAACAAAAGGCGCCTCAGGAATCGTCAGGATTAACTCCATGTGTATGGAGCTTTGATTTATTTAGTTTATTTGTCACTTGAGAATTATTGTTAAATGTGTGTCTGCATAACTTTAATAAGATTTGTTTTCTTTGGTTTGATTTTGTTTTATATAATTTATTTATTTAGATTTTGTATTTTTATTTAATTACTGTTATTTATTTGGAGCAGGCAGGTTTTGCTATTTCAGAGGGGAAAAAAACATTTTATTTAAACAATGCTTTTCAATTAAATCAGATGTTTAAATGCTTAAGATTTGTTTTCGTTGTATAATTTTGTTTGTTTTAAGCTTTGTTCAATTTATATTGTTAATCTTAATGAAATCATTAAAAAATATATATAATAGCATTCTTTTAAACTTTGAAACGTTCTAAAACACAAAAGTAGCGCAATGCATTGCCACGCCCACTTCCGGCATCAGACTGTTAGGCTGGCGCTGTCGTCCTCACACTGTTATGACGTATGGTTCTGCGGTTCTGCAGTTGGTTATTATTGATGAATTCTGGGGTAGGCAAGGTTGCGAAGGATCTATCTGTTGTATCCTTCATTGCACGGGAAACGAAGGATGCATTTGGAGGCAACATTTGAAGGAGCAATCGAATTGGGACAGCCTCCTTTGCAATCGGAAGGCCTGCGATGCAATCGGCCTTTGAATGCGGCCTTCCAAGGATGCAGCCTCAGAAGTGTAATGCAGCTTATATATATATGGACAAAAGTATTAAGACACACTCTTTAATTAGTGAATTCAGGAGTTTCTATTATACCTATTGCAACAGATGTATAAAATCAAGCACCTAGCAATGCAGTCTGCACTTACAAACATTTGTGAAAAAAATGCGTTGTTCTGAAGAGCTCAGTGAAGTCAAGTGTGGTACTGTGATAGGATATAGGAATGGGCAAATGAAGCCTCATGAAGCACTGAGGCTTTCCCCTAATTGCTTCAGGAATAGATTCAAAGCAAGAGTGTTGAAAACAGCGGCATCTGGTGTTTAGCAAAAAATAAAGCACCCAACCTGTGAAAGAAGCTTTGTCGGACGAAGCAGCCACCACGCATTCCCTAGATAGTTTCATGTTACGTGCACAAATAAAAGCCTAACAGTGCATGTGTGTGTTGAATTGCTCTCTGTGAAAAATTAATTTAACCATTAAATGTGGCATTTAAAGACAGTGTGAATATCAATATGATGTAATAGAAGAATTTTGTACACAAAATTAATATGGCAAATATTTTTTTTCCCTGTAATAATTTGTATTATTAGATTATTGTATGACTGGGTATTTAAAAATGTAATTGAATACGCCTGAATGAAAACTCACCCGTAAAGTAAGATCTGGGGGTTCAAAAATTCCAACACGCTAAATGAATCGCGCACGCACGTGATTGGACCGAAAGTGAGGCTTTGTTTGTCATCGGTCACGTGATTTCTACATTAACAACACAAGCCTCGAATTGCGGTTTCATCTGACACACCCATTTATGCTTGCCTCGGTTCAAATATCACCACTTATAGGATGCCACCTTTGCAAAAAGTCAGTTTGTGAAATTTCATCCCTGCTAGATATTTCATGGTCAACTGTAAGTGTATTATTGGATTATAAGTATTATAAGTGTATTATAAGTATTATTGGAAAGTGGATGCATTTGGGAACAGCAACAACTCAGCCACAACGCGGAAGACCACGTAAAGTCCCAAAGTGCACTCTGGTCACAGAGTGCTGAGGTGCATGGTGTGCAACCTGGCGCAAACTGATGAAGAGTGTACCCCATTTAAGATTATATGCCCACTGGTGGAAAAGTCTTGTTCCCAAGTGTCCTTCAAAAGCTTTGACAAATCAGGAGTCAAAGTAATAATTATGTTATGACTGAGGTAAGATGTTTATTGTTGGGTTTAAGGGAAATTAGGGAACAGTTTCTGCACAAATTGTCTGATCTAAAAAAAAAAAAAAGAAGAAAAAAAAGGTGACTATTGGGGAGATTAAACTTAGACGGAGATAAGTAGGATGATACTCATCTGTCTCCTTGGTCACCATCATTATTAGTTAATGTGTCGGCTGTGTGTAATTAATCATCCTCATTTGTGTTCACTACTTAAGGTACTTCTCCTGTACTACTTGTTCAGTCTACAATGCATTTAGTGTGTGTGTGTTGCCTTACCTGTCTATGTATTGCTAGTATTACCCTCATTAAACTTCTTATTGGAACTTTATTCTTCATCTTCATCTGCCTTTCCTGCAACCACCCGTAACAATACTAATGTATATGGGCCAGATTTACTAACAGCTTGCACCAGCGCAAACCCTCTTTTGGGTTTAAAAAAACTACTGTCAGGATTTACTAAAGATATGCAGTGGAAAAGTAGTGCTGAAAAGGTGTGGACAGGGTTATTTTTGTGGCTGACCTTATTGCATATGTATTTTTAAGAGTTTCTCTTTCAGATACAAAATTTATGGAAGGAGAGTATTTAAATTAACCATGCAAGGTGATTTACTAAGGTTTGCATTTTGCACTAGTCAATTTACTGGTATTTGCGCCATTATTTAACACCCATAAAGCATGTAATTTATTTCTGTCAAAAATTAAAACATTGGCAGTTTGTAGTAAAGACCTTTGAGTGTCTGTGTTGTATTTGACGATGAAGTGAACTCTCAGAGCAGCTCTGGAGATGAAGTTCACGCGGAGTGTCGGCAGATGTGGAAGACACCATGATCTTTGCACGTCCTTGACTATGCGTAGTCTTATTTACTCTGAGACAAGTGAAACATGCAGACTTCATAATTAAATAGCAGTCTTTTTGTGGTTTAATATTCAGACACTATATCACAATTACAGTTTGATTAATTTTTAGAGCCCTACGTTTGAATTTTTAATCCAAAATGTTTAAATTCCATGACATTAAATATTATGTAGTAAATTTCAAATTCCATGACTGGATTCCATGATTCTGTCTGTTAAAACAATTTAATTTATTTTTCCATGAATGCTTCAGTCCTTAATGATCATTGGATGAGGATTTTTAAAAATAATTTTGTAGAGACTGCACTCATAAAGAATACGCATTTTAAAGCAATGTTCCAGTGTAAGTATTACGAGGACAGACGGTAGCTGTGATTGAAGGTCTGGCTCAAAGGTACAATGGTGATAACTCATGGATTGCTACAGTACTTGCAGGGTTCAAACCTGTGATCTTTAATAACGGCTGCATAATGCGTGTACCTCTCTTAAGTGATCGAGGGCTTCCTCGGCTGCTGCTCTTGTGTGACTCTGATCCAGAGGTCTGACAGTTTTCCTCCTCTCCAGAGTTAGACTGACACTCCTCCGAACTGTCCTCCTCAGAACTACACGACTCCTCACAGAACTGAATGTTGCATAACAAAGTCGCCTTCTATGAGAGAAAAAACAAATGTGGCATTCAACATAATTAAAAGATTTGCTTCTATTACTGATAGACATGCAGACTCCTATGCAAAAACAATTTCTACAATTAACACTGCTGAGCATCACAGTCTTACAGTGAGACAGCCACACACTCCAACAGACAGATAAAGACACACACAGGTCCCTACCCCTTTCATTGTGGTGAAGACGGGTGTATTTGTGTTCCTGTAGATGAGGGATGTGTAGAGCATGTAGGCGGGGCATGAGAATGGGTGGGAGGAGTCTGGAAGAGGAGGATAGGACAATATGATTTAGGCAAGTAGGCCTTGGACTAATATTTACATTTCTACAGTATGCAAAAATCATTGGCCAAACATCATTCTATAAATATAACTTAAAACTACAGATTTTAAAATCAAAGGGTTTATACAAGTAAATAAGAATATTGCCTAAATCTCTAAACCCAGTCCTAAAACTAAATAATTAGACCCTCTAATCTGTGAATAAACTGTAATTGTTCAGGGGAATTTGGCAAGAACATTTATATTTGAACTCTTTATTTTTTTTAAATGTATTTTTTTTAATTATTAATTTAATATTTAAATTCCTTTCCCACAATACTAAGCCCATAATGCAAAAAAAAAAAAAAAAAAAAAAAATAATAATTTTGTGAAATCATTAATTCATTTTTTTCCTAGTAACGAAAATTCTTCAAGATAACTGAATTTATGGTCATTTTAAAATTAATAAAAAAAATGTATTTGCATTTTGCTAAACAGGAATCTTGAAAGAAATGTACAGTATTAAAATAACATTGCTATTCTTTATTGTAAAGTATAATTTTTCTAATACAATAGCTAAGGGAATGATGGCAAATTAAACATCTTTCTCTCTTCTGACCAACATAATCAATCTCTCAATGTTTGTTTCCTCTTTTGTAAAGTTATACAAACATTATCATGGATTTTTTCTTTTGCTATTAGAGCAAATGGGAACGCAACAATTTGTTGTAGTTTGCGGTCGCCACTATAAATGTTTACCCAACTATGTAACCTGGATATAGGAAAAATGTCCATGGACAGAAAATAACATGAATGAAATGCACGTGAATGATAATGAAGATATAAAAGGAAGAGAGATGAATGAAGGGCAGCTGGATAGAAAAAAAAAATAATAATAATACAAAAAAACGATCTAAAACACACCTTTATTAGCTTCATCTGCACATGACGTCTCTGACAGACGAATTCCTGATTTTGCCACAGCATATATTCTGCTCTCCTGCAGATAACATGAAAACACAGGTTTAGCACATAAACTAAAACAACAGCAATTCTATTAGTTCAACTACTATCTCCAGGACTCACCCAAGAGGGCAGCCTGTGCAGTGGAGGGGTCGGGGGTTTACTCCCGGGAACAGCTGCAGAGGCGTAGGGTGTTTGGGGTTCAGCTGAAGGCACATCAGTATGTTCTCTTTCACCAGTTTCCATCTTTGGATCTTGGTCCATGTCAGTTTCTTGAGGCCGCAGAGGACGTAGCATGCTGATAGCATTTCGAGTCCGGCCGTGTGTGGCTTCACTGTACAATGGAGGCTGACTCATATGCTTCTTAGCCAATGCCAAACTAACATTAAATGCATTTGGATTGCGCAATCGGGGCTGTTTGGGGGAAGCTGGGTGTCTTGGGTGTCCTGAGACGGGGTGGGCCGCTTTGGTGTGAGAGCTGGAGTTAAGACTGGACTGGAGGTGTTTGTGTCACTGGAGGAGGACGAAGAATCCAGACATTGTGACTGGAAGCGCTTATTTAACTCATCTGAGGATCCATCTTCAGCATCTTTCTTTGACGCGTTCTTGGTGCCAGGGAGACAAAGTCTGGTGCAGTCCACACGCTGCATGTCATCATCAAACAGCGAGCTGCTGTCGTCAGAGGCGGTGTGGTATGTCTCACTTGAGGGTCGGCTGAACTGCAAACCTCCAAACAGACTCCTCTCTACCTCAGAGGACAGGATAGAGGAGACACCTCCGGGACTGTCCCGCTCACCCTCGTCTTCAGATCCCCCTTTAGAGCAACGGCCAACACACTCTGTTTCTGGGACATGAATATACAATACATGAATAAAAATAGTAAATATTTTGCAAACCATTGTCAAGACATCCATTTCACTGAATCAGACTCCCAAACATGACTCATTTGAGCAGTTCTTTTAGTGAATCAAAATGAAGTCATCACAACCAGTGCAGTTTGATTCCTGAACAAATGACTTGTATGAGCTGGTTCTTCTGAATCAAAAACATGAACAATGTTACTGTGAATCACAGTGTTATGCTGTCATGCTGCTTAATTTACACATTTTTGAATTTCCAGATGAGGAAATACGTTTTGAGAAACTTTCCTTTTGTAGATGTTTTTGTAGAGACAATTAAAACTGGATGATCAAAATGATTTTTTTCCATTTAATTTTTTTTAATTAAATGTTATATACTGTTCAAAATTTTTTAAACCAATTCTGTATTTATTGAATCAAGAATACATTAAAAACAGAAATATTGTGAAATAAAAAATATATATTTTAAAATGTAATCCATTACTCGAATCTTCAGTGTCACATGATGCTTCAGAAGTCATTCTAATATCATTCTATAACATCAGATTTATTATTAACAGCAGTTTTGCTGCTTAACATTTTTGTGGAAACTGTGATAGTTTTTTTTTACAAGATTCTTTGATGAACAGAAAGTTAAAAAGGACAGCTTTTATTTAAAGCTTCAGCCCGTAACTTTTGGCGCTCTAGCGGTTAATAAACAGAACTACATGCGCCTTGTGGAATAACATTGTAGCCAGAGCTCCTTCTCTCTGTTTAAGTCTATGAAGAGTCACACAGGTACTGGGCTACTCCACAGTGGTACGACCCGTACCAGTCTAAAATAGTCAGAATATAAACACTTACTATAGGTGTACGTCAGGGTTGTGTTTGAACGCCTATTACCGTAATTCCTCAAATAAAAACCGGTATTCAAATAAACGCCGGGCCTCTGATAGTGGCCGGGTGCGTGGTCAACGCGGACAAATAAAGGCCGGTCTCAAATTAAGGCCGGGGAAAAATTAGTGTACACTCAAAGACGGACGCGCGGTGCGCTTGTCATATATCACAACTATTCAGTGTTTTAACCACATGTTTATTTTAGGTTTCAGACATTTAAATAGATAAGATTTATAGCAAAACAATACATTTATAGTTTGTAAAATACACAATGGTGTCTATGGAAGCAGCAATAATCCATTCAAATATATTTGGCGACGTGTTTTATTCATATCAGATACACAGTGTAAGTATAAAGTTTACTCTATTCTTCTCCCAGTTCGCCGGCCACTTACTTTCATGCATTTCGGGAGAAACTGAAGAATTCACGCGCTGTGTAATAAATCCAACAGGAATCTCTGAACTGCGGTGCCGATCTCACGTTACAGATCAGGATCAATTATAAAGGGTTTTAAACGACAAAACAAACTCACTTACACTGATTTGAGAGTCAGAATATAAGATAGTTGATGACATGGTAAGCAAGTTTGTTAATATTTAGAAATAAAAGCGCTACATCTGTCATACAGCGCTATTTTGGCTGTGGTGAACACGTGCCAAGCATGACGCGTCACCATGGAAACTTGGCTGACGGGCGGGCGGGGATCGCGAATTAGAAATAAAGGCCTGCCTCTAATAAAAGCCTGCTTCAAATAAAAGCCGGCTACCATCTGCAGTTCAGGTAAATAAAGGCCCCGGTCTTTATTTGAGGAATTACGGTATACGTCTTTTAAACACAAAATTGCTTGCTGGGAAATATCTTTAATGCCACTTTTGAATCAATTTTACTTTGTAATAATTTCTTAATTTCTTCCCAGCCCTGTTGCATCTCAATCAAACTCAGCCGAATATGAACTATTACTATTAAGTCAAACAACTGAAAATATCATATTAGTCTTCTGACCAGTAGGGGGTCTCCTGCAATCCATGTGTGTGTGGTCACGATCCGGCAGGGTGTCGATGCTCTTCTGGGACGGTTCTGGGCCCGTCAGTACCTGTGGGATCTTCCCTCTGTTTTGGAAACAGCCAAAAGTCAGACTGCTGAGCCGCTGGGCCTCACCAACACTGGGCTGGACTGGGCCACCAGAACCCAAAGTCTGCTCCATGACTAAAACAACACAACAACATGACACTTAACAGTTTAAAAAGATAAAAAATAATGTTTTCTGAATATATATATGTTATATATATATATATATATATATATATATATATATATATATATATATATATATATATATATATATATATATATATATATATACAGTATATATTAAACCTTTGCTGTGTTTGATAGCCCAATTCTTGTTCTTTTATTTATTTGCATTATTTATTTATTTGTTTATTCCTTGCTTCGTATATTAAAAACTGAAATATCATTGATATAAAAAACATGTCAACAAAGGTTTTCATCAGTCTAACACTGTGCATACTGCAGACCTAGCAGGATTATTATGGTACAATGTTATTGTGAATATTGCCATGATTTAACCTACTATTTGATCACATGCATAGTCACCTTGCAGTTGTCTTCTTAGGTCTTGTATCTTATTTTCCTGTTGTTGGTTGATCTCTCTCAGAGAGGCATTCTCTACATCAAACTACAAGAATGATGATTGTAATCACAAACGTTCACACACTCCCTATATTTACCTCTTTCTAAAACACAAATACATACAAAGAACATGAACATACTTCATTCAACTTCCGCATGACCCATTCTTTAATCTTAGCTGCTTTTTCTTCCACTGTCCTGGCATCTTGGATGCGGTTCTGTTTCTGAAGGTGTAAAATGTAATGGATCACATTTTTCTTTTTAATGGATTTAAAGGCGTTTTTGTATACTGATGTAAACCTGGTGGTTTTAATGACTGGAGGTATGACTGACCTGTTCCTCCAGCTGCTGCTCTAGGGTGTCAATAAGCTCATCTTTCTCCTTCAGTCCCGCTTGAAGATTTTGACAGCGCCTGAAAAGCTGCAGCTCTGAATCACTCGAATGGATATCTGAAGTCTTTAAACGCTCTTCCATCCACTGCACCTGCAACAAACACATGCACATACACAGTGCTAATACATGTTATATGATTATATAAAAAAAAAAAAAAAAAAAACACGCGCGCACACACACACACACACACACACACACACACACACACACACACACACACACACACACACACACACACACACACACACACACACACACACACAACACACACACACACACACACACACACACACACACACACAAACCAGTTCATATGCTTGTTAAAGCAAATATCTAATCAGCCAATCACATGGCAGCAACTCAATGCATTTAGGCATGTAGACATGGTCAAGACGATCTGCTGAACTTCAGACTAAGCATCAGAATAAGAAAGTAACGTGATTTAAGTGACTTTGAGCGTGGCATGGTTGTTGGTGCCAGACGGGCTGGTCTGAGAATTTCAGAAACTGCTGATCTACTTGGATTTTCACACATAACCATCTCTAGGGTTTACAGAGAATGGTCCGAAAAGGAGAAAATGTTCAATGAGCGTTAGTTCTGTGGGTGAAAATGCCTTAATGATGCCAGAGGTCAGAGGAGAATTTCCAGACTGGTTCGAGCCGATAGAAAGACAACAGAAACTCAAACAACTCGTTTCAACCGAGGTCTGCAGAAGAGCATCTCTGAACTCACAACACACGTCAAATGAAAAACGTTGGAAAACCGTTGCCTGCAGCCCAAAAATCATGTAAATAATGGATCAAAATCTCAAAACCGTGTTGAATCTATGCAATGAAGAATTATATATATATATATATATATATATATATATATATATATATATATATATATATAATATATATATATATATATATATAATATATATATATATATTATAATATTTTTCACTGATTCTTGAGAGTCGGGACAAAACATGTCCCACATAGAAAAGTCTAATTTATAGCAACAATTAAGAAATTCATCATGTATGACATACTTACAAAGTTAAATCTAAAGGAATTGTATATACCTATCTGATTTTTAGAATAAACTTTTTTATCTTTTTGGGGAAAAGTAAATGTATGATCTGTGGTAAGATGGTCCATGTTATTGCACTTGTCCTCAGCAAGAGGTTACAATATTAACCATCCCAAAAAACTTTTAAAAAGCTCTACAATTGTGAAAACATATATATCAAATAAAAAATAAGGGGTATAAATATAAAAAACAATGCATGAAGTGGACATCAAACAATATTTTACATAAATATCTGCCTAAGTTGTGTCCTCAGTTTCTGTCAACTCCGTCAGATTTTTTCATAAAGCTCTTTAAATCAGGAAATAGTATGGTCAGCTATATCCTTGAGGACCCCGTTTCATCTCCATGTCTGTGGTGAATGCAGCACTACCACACATGCTCTGGTATGATTTTACATTTTTTTTATATTTTAGACAAACAATGTCAATATTCCTATGGTCACAGCTGCACCATGTCAATACCATCTTTCTGTTAAGATACTTTTTTTAAACCATTGCGGATAGAATTTAAGCATTTTAGTGAGGTTATTGGGACAGCTAGCAAGTGAGGAAAAACTACCTAGCTGCAGTGTACAATACATGTTTTGGTGGGAAAACACATGCCCTTACATCAACTCCGTCAAGCGTCAACTCCATCAGGTTCTATGTCTGACGGAGTTGACCTGTAAGCTGACGGAGTTGACAAATCCACCAATAACCTTTTAATGTGCGAATGTAAAATTATTTGTGAATATAGTGAAGGGTTAAACTGTTATTTCAGGGTTTTATTTACACATAAATGCACATACATAGCATGCATTACATTATTTAACCATACGCATCTGACTTGTAGAGAATGGGGAGGCAGTGGTCTGCTTATTATTGTGTAACGTGTAACTTTGCCAGCACTTTAATATATTATTTATATATGTAGAGACAGAGATATAGAGAAATGAGAAGCCAGTGTAGGGCTGGGCGATATGGCAAAAAAAAAAAAGTATCACGATAATAAAAGTCTGATTCTATAGTCTTATTCAAGTACATTTTTCTTTATTTCAATTTGTATTGTAGGAAAGCATGGCTGGACAGAAATTGTCAGTTGAGGAGCAAAGGAGAAGAAATAGAGAGTACCAACGAAAGATAGGAGAAAAATTAAACAGTGACCAAGAGAGCAAGCATGCTATGCAAGAGAAGGAAAGACAAAGGTGGAAGAAGAGAGTTCAAGACAAAAAAGTAATACAAATAGAGCGTGTGCATGTCCGACGCCTGCTGCTCAAGGCATAAGTGCAGGTTAGACAAAAATGAAATCTTAAGTAAGCTAATTGAACCTGATTCTAAGCTACAGATTATGTGTTGCAGTATTGTTGTCAAGGAATGTCAATTTAAGATCACACCCAGTATAAAGTAGGTATAAAGTTTCCCTTATTGTTTTTTTTTATAGTTGGATACGGTGTTATTTATAATAGTTGGAAACGGTGTATGTGCAATATGTTTAGTTTGCTTTACAGTAAGTTCAATACTCTAATAACAAGGAGTAGTTTTAGTAGTAGTTTAAAGAGCATATCTGTTCAATAATCACAATGCACACATATTTTTTGTCAACACCGTCAGATCTTCATCAACACCGTCAGTTTTTCATAACACCGTCAGTTTTTCATCAACACCGTCAGATCTTCAACAGCGTTGGATGTATGTTTTGTTAATTTTTTGGGGAAAAAAATTCTCTTTCTTCAGTTTATGTTGTTTTTGTAATAAAGGACCATCTGATATACATCTTCTTATGTTTTATTTATTTAAGGAATTTGTTTTTACAATATTGAAATTAAAATCAAAGTTTGAAAATGCAAATATTTAGAAATCTGAGTTTTCAGAATAGTGTGAAATCACAACTTAAGTTTATATAGTATTTTTTTTACATATCAGAGTAACTAAACACTATTACAATATACTTCAGAATTTTAGATACTTGTTGGATTGGAAGAATTAAAATTGTATACTTTTTAGTGTGTCTGACGGAGTTGACACAAATCCAGTTCTGAAGGGAAACATGTTTATTGATTAAAAATGTGTTTTTATTTAGAACCTGTTCCTTTACATGGTTAAATAGCTAAGACCTTTCTCTGCAGAAACATACAACTCTAATTGATATAGTGTGTATTTTTTTAAAAAGTTTTTTAAAACGTGTTTTGTCCCGACTCTCAAGAATCAGTGATATATATATTAGTATGGGTTGGACGCCTTTTTATCAAGAAAACTCTCTTTTATAATAAACATAGTGCTACCATTGTTTTCAAAGAGCTATCTTTACTATTAATAACCTGTGTGTTTAAAAATGTGTTTTAGTGTTTGAATGTCCCTTTAAGAACATAATCATAATTCAGCTGAATCTAATACCTACAGTACATCCCTATTATTTGATGAAATGTCCACAAGAGTGTTACTAGTCTTTACCTGCTGGTTGCCTTCATATGCCCGACGCTCTGCTTCCAACACCTGCTTCTCCAACTGCTGCATCTGAGAGAGCAAGAACGATGAATGAATGAGCAAAGGTGCTGTGTTTGTGCATGTATGCATGCACATGATAATTCTTCATATGAAAGTCTGCTTTCATTTTTCTCTATGCCATGGGCATAGAATAAGCAGGGGACTCTTAATAAAACGTAAATTCGTCCCCTGCACTTTTTTTCGGCCAAGTGTGTTCAGGTAGAGGTTTTCATGGACCAATATGAATAATTTCCAATTTAAATTAAAAGATACAAGATAGTCTATGCATGACCTGACACTTTATTGTAATCCAAAATGAGGCAATGTCAGCATTATGGAACGCTTAAGTCTGTTTCTTTCATTCTAGAAGCCGGAGGGTGCCCTCATGCAAAGTGAGGAGAGGATGTAATTTAAGTGTAATGAGTAAAGATAGAAGAACGCAACCCTATGCAATGCAGTGCTAATTGACATCACCTTTATATCAGTGGAAATTATAAAATATGTTTTCTGCCTTATTCTGCAATAAAAAGTTTTATTAAGTGTTAAGGCCCGTTAACACCAAGAATGATAACTATAAAGATAACTATAAAATAACTATAATAGTGTACATACGAGCGGATGGTATCATTCAGTTTATTTTAAGCGTGTGCTTGTCTGCCGGTTTAAATGCTTGAGCTCTTTAAAGCAGGATTGATTCTGATTGGCTGTCATCAATCAGCTGGATACAATTGTTCGTTTTTCTGTGCCAGTATAGCTGTGGTGTAAACACTAACATTCTTTAATATTGAGAAAGATTTTTAGAACAGTATCTTTATTGTTATATTTATAGTTATCACTCTTGGTGTTAACGGTCCTTTAGAGTGGCTTTAAAAAACACATTGTATAAAATCCATGATGAAAATATGGGCTAGTAAAAATATTTTAGAACATTAAAATTATTGGTTATTGTTCAGCAGTGTATTTCATTTCTTGGCTAATTAAAAGCAAGAGATAAGAAAAATAAAACCTGTCAATTAGACAAAGGTCAGAATAAACTAGTATTACACATACTATTGCACTCTATGCATACCATATTCCATGCATTACTGAGGAAAATAGCCAGCTGGTTTTGTAAACAAATATCCTCTGAGCTATAAATCTTTTTATACGTATTACTCTATTACTCTAGTATTGTCAGGAATGCAGCATGTCCATTTTCAAAGAATTTTTTTCCAAAGCAGGAATGCCATGCTATATTACCGAAACATTCCATGAAGTCTTTTGTTTTTATTTTCTTGGATGAGAAGACCATGAGAAAAATTCCTTTAGAAAGTTAGGGAATGCAAAAACTACTGTCCAAGCAAAAACATTTGCCAAAGTTTTGAAGCTGTGTTGTATTGAAATGAGATAGAGTTTGAGTTCTGTGGTAAACCAGTGGTAATGATTCAGTAGCTGGTCATTTTGGTGACTTTACTGTCATCATTTATTAACGTAAATTTCAGGGAATTTTAACCACTTTATTCTCAATCCTCATACTTTAGTTGAGCTCTGATATAAATTCCATATTCCTCTTGCCAGTCTTAGACAAACACTTCACACATTCAGGGTCTAGTTGTGCCCATCAGTGGAGTTTGCTGAACGGCTCTTGGAAATCTAATGAAGACCCTGTGTGAAAATGCTTATATTGTGCATATAATTATATTGCGCATATTATTCTTAAATTTTAATTCAAATTAAATTATCAGTGTAAATAATGTAAATTATATTTTTTTTGGCAATAATGTAGTTATTTGATTAGTGACCTAGAAAAATAGGAGCACAATCTCAATGATCTCTTATTCGTTTTATGGCATATAAATTAAGTTGAGAGGACAACAGGGTTCAAATGTAACTGAGAACTCTGCATAAAAAAATATTCATTTTTATATAAACATTATATATATATATATATATAGGTAAAAGGTGCTTTTTTTGCTTATACAATTTTTTGGAGCATACTTTATAATGAAATATTTGTATTGAGAATGTCATTTTTATTGGATTATGGTAATTCGAATTTAGAGGCTGCCTAACTGTCACAAAAAAGGTTAACAAATTAGCTTCTATTTATGCAGTTTTTGGATCTTTTCTTAATTATATCTTTTTGATTTTGGAGTTAAATTCATGAGATTCATGTGTGTGTGTGTTATTCGCTGGAACAATTTGCTTGTTTCTATTTTGGCATGAGCTCCATCAGCAACCTGTTTCTTTTCACAGAGTTCCCAAAGGAGAACAGACAAATATGACCTAACAGACTACTAATAGTTACTGCTGCTGCACTCATAGTTTCCAATGAACACCAAACAAAAGTATTCTATGCAGTTATGTGTATGTAAGCCCTTCTAGATCGGCCCAATGTTGGCATCCGATAGAACAGGTGAAGGTCTCTGGGCGTTACTGTCTTTCCGAGTGGCAAAGTAATTAATTCCATTTAAGCTTTTATCTGACTCCATTTTATCACGGCCTCGAATTAAGGTTAGATTGCTAATTGGTTATTGGTAAATTATATAATAGTTCAGCAGCGCATTTGATTATTCTTTTCAACTCTTTACTGGTATTTTACCCACTAAAATTAGGAAGCTATGTCGCTCTGAGGTCCTCACGCCTTCTGCTTAACGCGGGTCTCACGATCACAAGCCCATCAGTTTTGGTCAACAGAGGTAATTGCTATATACCTGAAATATTCAGAATATAAGCGCATTCACGCTTACACAATCAAAGATACTTTGGTATAGCCCCCATGGTTGCATACACTTGAAATTAAAGTAACGTTTACTTCAACAGAGGTATGGCCACTATTACAGATGTTAGCTGACCAACATTTACTTCTCTTATAATAGCTTTGGATTGGCCATGCCGTGGTTTCCCACGTACACTTATCTAAAGTAACATTAAATTAAAACAGACACACCCAAATTTAGATTGGTCAAGCAGCATTTTTGCTGTTCTAAACGGAAATTCACTTCTTGTCTTTGCAAACCACGTACACTTGAATTAAAGTCAAATATTAGTCGTCACTAATCTGACGCAAAACTTGCGGTAACATACAAATCCGTTTAATCTACTTGGGAAAACAATTTCAGAGTCAGTCGGAATAAAATCAAACGTAACACTTTAGTATGTCAGGTAAAAGTATCATGCCAATTTCATAATCAGTTAAACAGATAATCATTACAATAGCTTAAAATGCTCAGAGAGCATTTAGAGTAAAAGATGTACTGTAGGCTAAACCCGACATTTTGAAAAACACATAATGCTGAAGTCTTTGAGATCCTTCAACATTATGCTGATCCTAGTTACAGAATTGCCCGAGACTCTTGTTGCATTTCTTTATAGACAGAAATGTCTTTCACATGGAAACATTTGCTAACAATGGGAATTTGCATTCAGTTTACACCTTTTGGGAGCAGAATGCCATTTGCCTGGAAGACACACCCTCTGAGTGCCAGTTATCTCTAAACTCTTAAGAACTATTACCTTTTGGTTTACTTCTTTGGGGATGAGACACCAGTCACACTGATACATTTCAAATGATACCAAACCAGTATAATACTGTATGATAATTATTCACACTAAACCATATAGATTTTTGGGTGAATACCTGGTGGTCTCAGCGTGAGAGAGACACAACATGGGGGAGGTGATTGACTCGGGAATGCTAGTTTCTCAAGAGAGAGTCAAATGTTCATTTCCAGGAAGGTCCTTTGTCTTCTCGGGACTGGTCGTTCCTCAACCAGACTGCCCGGTATTTCTTAATTCTTATATGACTGAATGATATTCTGATCTTTCTAACAGCCTCTCTTGTATACAAGCCTCTGTCATTAAAGATGTTTAATAAGGCTCAATGCACAGCGGACTACTGACAAAACTGTCATTGTGCATTCTGCTCTAGTTCTCTTGGACTTAAGGTAAAGCACATTTTGTTGGATTTGTTGATGGTGCATTAGTCAGAGCATGATGAATTGCATAAATCTCTTATTCACGGATGGAAGTTAAAATGATTTACGAAGACTCTGGTTAGTTTTCTATCATAAAAGTCTATTGCTATTCAGTGTTTAGTGAGCCAATTCCTAGACTAAACCAAAGGGTGTGTCCCCAAAACACACTGATGGTCAGAAATACATCACACACTCTACACACTCATTATCTATATATCATCCTCACACACAGCCACTATCCCCACAGACTATTCATACACATGTATAACTAACTACAGATATGTTCATCCCACAACAACCACACATACACACATAGTGTATACACCCATCCTCATCTGTGGTCAAGCTGGTCCACCACTGCCCAATGAAGCAGATATAGAAAATAAAAAATAGCAGAGTAATTACAGACTGTTCTGAGAACAGCTGCACAAACCAGTCAGATTCTGACCAGTTGAGCCACAGGTTATTGGTACTAACATGTGCTTTTTTCTAAAGCTCATCGTTAAATTTGTTGTGCTCCTGGGCACAATAATTCAATGAATTCTATATCTTTCATGCTATTTAAATTTTGTGCAAATTGCACAAAACATAACAATTTGTTCCTTAGTTTCAATTAAATTGTGGCAACATTGTACTAATAATTTCTTTTGTGGCTATGATTTAACTAATAAAACAAGGGGGAAAAACGAATGATTGGCCATGATTTAACTAAAATTATTAAACAAATGAATAAGAATGTGGCCATGATTTTAACTAAAACGAAGGAACAAATGAATAAAACTTAAGGAAGTAATTCTTTTCCACAGTATATTTTTCTTCCTCATGTCGCAGGGCATTGTACAAAAGGGTATTATTAGTTCTGATTATTTTCTGACAGAAAATATGATTTGATTGTTGAACTAACGTGGTTCAAACAACAGAGGTACGACCAGTTTCTGAAAACAGTTGTGACAAGATAGTTAGTTTCTACAACGATGCATTGTTCTATGGTGGTTAAGCAGTAAATTACGTCATTGTACAGGAAATGCACCCCTGTGTTAGATAAGGACGACTTACAAAATGTGCAGAGCAGTGTGTCCCCAGGAAAGAAGTTGAGAATCACCACATTGAATGAATCAAAAGTGACAGACATTTACAATGTTACAAAATCTTACTGACCCTGAACTTTTAAACACTATTATAGTCTAGCTGGAGTCCACCTGGAAACAATGTTGTGTTTAAAAGATATTAAAAGATTTCAAAACCTTTGAACGAAGTAAAATAGCCTATTCCACTATGTTTTGTAAGTTATTGATCTGCAGTGCCGGTCCTATTTGGTATTCTATGGCAGCAGTCCAAACAATCCAGTACTAAAGTGAGCAGTCTAAAATCACAAATTGATTCAGATCATCTTGCTAACATGTTTGACCATTTCAGTGAAAATAAGCATCACAAAAGTATGGAGCATTGCATATGACATGAAGGGGGGGGGGGGGGGGGGGGGGGGTATATTGTGGCTATGATTTAACTAATAAAACAAGGGGAAAAAACGAATAAAACGTGGCCATGATTTAACTAAAATTATTAATCAAATTAATAAGAATGTGGCCATGATTTTAACTAAAATGAAGGAACAAATGAATAAAACTTGAGCACGAAATAAGGAAGGAATTCTTTGCCACAGTATATTTTTCTTCCTCGTGTCATGTGCAGGGCACTGTACAAAAGGGTATTATTTAAAAACATTTTTTTCAAATGAGTATTGACATGATGGGCGACTGATAATGGGATTGCAATATACTAAAACAAACTAAAAAACCTCCAAGCTTTCATCAGTTTGCACCTGCAAACTCCACATTTTTGATCAATAGTTTTCTTTAATCTACTACCATCCCTCTTAGCTTCTCCAGCCCATATGGTCCTGGCTACAGTCAGTCTTCCATTCCATGAATTCCATCCACGGCCTTCTGTGGCGGCCCGCCCTGCACCCCTCATCCAGCCTCCCTCCACAGCCCAGCTCACAAAGCCTGTCTGTATGACACCCCTCACTGCACCACAGCTCCAAATTCCCAAGCGTCACCCGGCCTCCGCTCCACACACCACTCATCTGTGTCCTACACACTCAGGAGGGACAGCAGCACACTGTATATTGGATACACTTTGGAATGTGCTAGAAGCTAACATTTCTATTCAAGTAGAGTCCATTGCTGAAATCAGAATATTTTTTTTTCTCACAGAGAAATTCTTTTAATTATACATTTTATAATAATTAGTTTAAAGGGGTACTTTACTGCTGGCAAAATGGGCTTTCAATAAAACTTGCCTACATCTGTTTATGTAGTAGAAAAGCATAGAGTAAACGTTTAGTGGGAGTGAGTTATTTTCAGTTTCGAGTGAAAGGTTATAGGCAGTGCATGGCAAAAAGTTGCAAAGCATCATAAATATGGAGAGAACACTGCAATGGAAAATCTGATAAACCTTTGTGTTTGTAGTCTCCATTTAAAACTAGACAATAAACACAGACTTTAATGCCGCGTTCAATGAGGGAAATGAGGTTGTAATTGGGAATATTCAATTTGGTGTTCCAATCAATCATACATCACGTTCACGAACACACGATGTCGCAACGACACAAGAGCATTTTTGTTTCAATGATATGGCAAAAAATACATCGAAAACAGCTGACGACAAGAACAAATTAAACGTTATCATTATATAAACGTAATGTTTATTGTTAGTTTGTTTTTACATTTGACATAGGGTAGCTCCACGCAATGCTTGTTGGAAGCAGGACTTGCCGCCATCTTGGATGTGATGTTTGACCTGAGTTCACAGGTCAGATGTCCGACATCAAACAGCATTCCAGGTGTTATTTACAATTAGGACATGGGAAAAATCTGAATCCTGAATTGTTTACAACGGAGCATTAGGGCAAACGAAAAAAGAAAAACTCTGAAGAAATATACAGTGTTCATGATCATTGTTAGTTCATGTTAGCTCAATGCCTTAACTAATGTTAATGAATGGGACCTTATTGTAAAGTGTTACCAATTATACATATTCAGAAGTTCACACTTACATATAATCAGATATAGTATGAAATATGCATATTTGGCATGCTGTCCGCGGAGAGGGCTCTGAGCTTAGAATTGGCCCAAACTCAGAGCATTAGGGAACATGTCAGAAACATGTCAATAATAACAATGTCTGTACTCTCTGGCCACTGCTGCCCAACTAAACATGTAATCAATCTGAGAGTGTTGGGCACGAGGAGAAGCGGAGCGTTAATCTACAACAGATTCAGACTTCACACAGTATGCTTTCTGTGTGAGAACACAAACAGTATACATGTTTAACTGCACTTTTTTATTGTTTAATTACATGCAAGCTGCCCTTATTTTTACCATAACGGTTTAAAAGAAAGGTTTGCATGAGTTCAGAAGCAGGATATGGTTTAGCCACTGAAGTTTTCTTCATGTGATCCTTTGTGACATTCTTTGAGGATGGCTCACTGCGAATGTTCGTTACTGTTTTGAGTTTCTTTGCATGATGAGCAGTTGCTGTCCATGTTTGGTTGATTAATTTTAAACTTTACAAAACAGGATGCAAAGCAGGAGAGAAAATGACCTACATTTCTCCCAACAAACCACACTTGCATCAGCATATACAAGTTTGTTTGTGTATATATTTAGGATGCTAACTTCCTGTATAGCACAAAACCAGGCATTTCCTCCCATGGGAGTCTCAGTGATTAAAGGATAGTTTGTTTTGCCACTCTGTTCGTATGTCTCTCTCCTCCCCTTTCACTCCCTCTCTTTCCCTTTCACTCTTATACCTCTTCATTATCCTACAAGGCATGTTCAAAACTATAAAAATAATTCAAAATAAATTCATAATAGTTTGAGACAACCCACAAACTAGGAAGGATAACTAAGAAGGATGGTCCCTTCGAATTGGAATCTCACTTGAAACACAGAATACTATGTGAAGTCCACTTCGCAGAGCAATTATGGTTGAATGGAACGCACCTAAGTCATTGAATCATTCACTTAACTGATTGTTCAAAACCACTGATTCATTTAGGAATTAAAAAAAACTAAAAGAGTTCTGCAGTTGATTCATAAGAAATATTTTAGTAGGTGGAGCAAAAATAGACAAAGTAACTGAAAATAGTGTGTCTAAAACGCAAGTTACTCAATATTAACTTTGTTTAATTGTTGTATACATTTGCATACATTTGTACACAAAATTGCTGTGCTTTAAATTAAGTTATGGCCTGTTCGCACCAAGTTTAAATTACAGCAACAGAGTCTGCTTACTGAACAAATAGCAAAAAATATATATCGTCCGTTAGTGTCAGCACTCATATAGTCACCATTATAGTTCTCTTTATAGATATCCTCCTTGGTATGAATAGGCATTTCATTTAAAGACACAACTTCTTGTAGTAGGTTTTAATAGTTATGTTTCCATTCAAAGTTGCAAATTGAATTTGCACACAAAATTGGAATATTCGTTTCCATCACATGTGTTTAAAAGAACAAAATCGCCACTACCTGGAAAATTGGCGCTAAATATCTAAGATAAAAATGGAAGCTGATGCAATTGGGGAAAACTGTGGCTCTTTTTTCATCATCATAAATTACTTGCATCTCAGAGCACATAGAAGAAACACAATAAACACTGTCATGTTCTCTTGCGTTCTGAAAGGTCATTATACCAAATCATCCTGATAACAGACTTTGGCTCAGGCATTTCAGAATCATCAAACCAACATTTGAGATGCTGTGCAATGCGATTGGTCCGCTGATTATCAAATCAGATCCACTGTTGAGGCAAAGTCATGTGAGCTTTTGTTGCACATCAAGGGATTTATTCGGAAAATGTGTTTCTATAGTATGTCCATGTGTTCTTATCGTATCAAAAGTATATCCGCTCCAATTGAGCAGAAAAAAAACTTTTTTAGACATTTTAGAATGTTTGCGCATTTTGGTGTTTCCATCCAGCATTTTTTTATGGGATATCTCAAAATGAGCATTAAAATAGGTGGATTGAAACACAGCTAGTGTGAGACTATCACAATGGCAGCATTCGAAAATGCTCTCCATAAAGTTGCATCTCTTAATTCAGCCCAGGTTAAGCACAAAAAAAGATAAACTAGTCAACCTTTTCAGTTTTTGGCCGACTAGTTGATTATCCTACACTTTCCTACTTCCCTACTTTCCTCACTTTCTTTATCCTATGACCTATTTCTTCCCCTATCCTCTTCCTTGGTCTAGTTCAACAGGATTAATCTCTGACATTTCCTCCAACTGATCTTACCAGCTATCTGTATATTACAGCACAGCTGATCCAGGATCTGCAGTGAGAGGACATTCTAGGAAGGAGGCCCTATGTAAACCTTTAATGGCAGCTTTTAATTACTGCAGTAAGCGAATGCATCCACATGCTATGCAAGGGAGGAATAATAGATGGCAAACTTAAGCGGGCCCAGACGGTACCAAGCTGATAACAACAACATCTACAGATGAAGGAATGAGAAACCATTACAATGAGACTCTTAAATTATGGAATCATTAAATTTTTTTCATGAAAAAAATTTGAAATTGGTAAACCAACTCTGTTCTTCTAAAAGTCACTTTGTGTCCATAACTCAGATTGTGTTGTGATGCTGGTTTCAAGAGGCCACTATTGAAAGATGGTGCAGTTGAAACATTATTGGACTTTATAAACTTTGGGAACCAAAACTTTAAAAATGAGCAAGACTGAAGAGCTGACTATGAATCAATTCACTGAAACGGACAGTTTGAACTGGTCCATGGAAATGGAGTAACCAAAATGTGTCTAATGACATGATCGACTTTAGGAAACTTAAGGGCCAAACAAAACCAGATATCATGTGACTGACCTTCAATGTTGAAATGTAATGTAAAACATACAATATAAATATATATTTTGTAAAAACAAATCCTAAACTTGACCTCTCCCCAAAGGCAAGACATTTAAAGCACCCCGAATACATCTCGAGTCTGTAATTCAAAGACGATTCTGCTATCCCAGAATGCAGCAGTCTGGAGCCCTGTGGTCAGGCGTCTGTTTATATTAACCTCTAATCTGCTCTCCCTCGAGATAGGCCAAAGAAATAGGCCAGGGCACGCGCACGCGCACACACACACGCGCGAAAACCACACACACGTTTTTTTTTTTTGCTTTTCCTAGAATTCACACTTGAGTATCTCTCCTATATTAATACAGACAGGAATTAGTGGGGCAGTGACATTGCAGACAAATCTTATGCTTGGTCTGTTATTATTTTAATAAAAGATGGCTAGCGGTAAAGTAGGTTTTACTTGCTCAGTATGCAGTCTGATATAATGATTTTTAAAGATCCTAGAGCACCAGTGTAAAACAGCAGTCCAAGTGAAAGGACTCAGGGACCGAGACATGCGTTTGACTGACCTTTTCTGCCGTGAGCTCTCGGATCACGCTCATCTGCCCACGGAACTTAAAGAGCAGGGCCTCCAGGGCCATGTACTTGTCTTTCCACTCCCTGCCTGCGCATTCATCACCCTCCGCCATGCCGTCACCCCTCAGGCTCTGCAATATTATATACACAGCATGAGACTGAAGCAGGCGGACAAACAGAACATGCAGTAGAAAACCACTAAAGAACTTAAGCTAATGAACATAAGTCCAAATATAAATCAGGTGCAGGGCTGGGTGATGTATAGCAAAACAAATATTTATATATTTTCTCTAAGGAGCTCAGAGGAACCATCATTTTGAACAACCAGCATCATTTCAACTTTGAAATGTGGTTAAAATAACATTGAAAAACGCTTAATGCTCAATGTAAAAAGGTTAACAAAATACCAGATCAACAACGTTCATTCGCTCATATTGAAAAGATGTTGAAACAAAGTTGCGATATCAACAGTGATTCAATAAACAAAATCGAAACTAATATAAGCAGTTATTTAATCTTGAGCCATGACATTGATTCACCTGTAATCAATTTGTTGATCCAGTTTAACTTATACCACATAATTATATGCATTATCATTATCTCAGGGACTTCTGTAAAAAACAAAACAAAAAAAAAAACATTTTTGGATAATGTAAATAATTAGAGTTATGAATCAATTCACAGAAATGGAAAGTCTGGTCTATGGAAATTAAGTACCAAAATGTGTCTAATGACATGGACTATCTAATGACAGATAACTTAATAGGCCAACAAAACCAGACAGCATGTGACTGAAAATGTAGTTAAAAAATTGTAGGCTTGTTGTTTCAACATTAAAAAACAACATTGGAACAATGTTTGATGGTTGTAAATAGGTTATCAAAATAATTAATTAAAAAATTAATGTTGAGATTCATTCACCCATGATTGATAAGGAACATTTTGTTAATTTTTTTTTTGCAGTTTTAACTTTGACCCACCATGTTGATTTACCTGAGAATAAATGCTGAAATGCAATGGAAAATGGAAATGGAAAGATCATTAAAATCATCATCATCATGAATTGCAAAATTTGTTTTATTAACATTTAGACAAAATAAGTCTTCACCTCGCTTCAAAACGTGCTTGACTTATCACAACCTCCTATGTGTCATAGAACTCATAATTATGTTTCTTTGGGTTATTGTAAATAAATAGTGAATATACTGAAGAGGGTGTTTATTTGCCACAGCCACTAAATTCTGATTAATATAGGTATA
The DNA here is from genome assembly GCA_036326025.1 of Chrosomus eos. Lineage (NCBI taxonomy): Eukaryota > Metazoa > Chordata > Actinopteri > Cypriniformes > Leuciscidae > Chrosomus > Chrosomus eos. The sequence goes on along the minus strand of CM070833.1, from coordinate 27,455,349 downwards.
TATCAGCTGTCTTTTATGGATTTATGAAACTGGAATCTTATTAATAAATGGTTTACTCTCCAATCAAAACATTTATATGGTGCATGCACAACCAGAAAATTACTAAATTCCAATACTAACTGGAATAGAGAGACAAACTTTCACTTCAATAATAGTTGGAAATAAACAGCAAAGACAGTCTGTATTGGTTGTGTGAAAACATCAGAAGTGTTGGAGGACCAGGCAAACTGACCACCACTATAAAAACAAACCAAACCAGCCAGCACTGATGCTTTTCCATCGTAAAAGTTTAATTATGAAAAACGTGTGTTAACTGATGTAAATCAGGTGTTATAAAGCACAACAGAAAAGTGTGAGTGAACACATTACACTACAACTTGTCTAGTTATAATAAGCTGTCATTACAGCATTGGCATGAGCACAAAGGGAGTGCAAACATGTGTTGAGCTCAATTAAGCTGTGGTAAATAATAAGACTGAGGATTTGAATCGCAACCAATGTGAATAAAAACAACATGTTACTGTGGAACAACCTCCTTGAGAGACACATTTAGGGAAAGCGAGCCAAAGTGAATAACAAAGTAATTAAATGTAGATCTAGAAATGTATACAATGATCTGGGAAATGTGGTAGGAATTTGCATCTCAGGAGTAGATGGACAGTGGTCCTTTGGCTCAATTAAAGGTTCTCTACAGTAGACAGTTAAGAGCAAATATGCTATACAATAATTCCACATAACTGTAATTACAGGTAAAATCTTTTGATTGGAAAGCTGACCTCATTTTCAGGCACTATGTGAAATATTTGTACTTTCAAAGATTAGTGGGCCATTGAAAATAAATGAATTAAGACAAAATATATATTTTTAAATGACGTATAATGTATTCAGACAAATTCTTCTTGATATAAAAATCTTGATATAAAAAAGGTCTATGTGTACATAACGACAATTATCTATATAGCCTAGTTAACTGCAGTTGAAAGACTGACGATGCAATACAATTAGAGTTGTGTTCATGAAAATGAACAGAAAAGAACAGAACAGAATTTATCACTATTAACCACATTTCAATCATATACAATCAACAAATAGTGTATTTCAAACAACATAAACTGTATATTTAAGCAAGTATTCTCTCCTATTGCCTTTAACAAGAATCAAAAACAAATAATACTTTTTGTTAATAGTTAAAGATTACCCTTACCCGACACTCAGTGTTACAGTGCTTTAGATGGCACTGGTTTCACACCATAATACAAATATTATTCCGTGTTGTCCCAGTTGTTATGGCACTAATGACCTAATTATGATATAAAGAGCGAGCTTTTTCTAGCTCAAAGTTTTCACTCCAGCATCGTCCTGTGGAAGTGGACGGGCTCAGGGGCGTGTTTTTACGAGCACGCACAATCAAACCATTGTAGGTGTGGTTAGGATGGGTTTTTTTTGGAGAACGGTGATGTCATGAATGATTGACTTTCCTGAGGACCAATCACACATCTGAAATGTTGAGTCTGGACCAATCACATGTTTGAATGGGCGGTCTTTCATAGCGACTCCGGAATTAACGCGTCACACGTGTATGTTATGTTCCTGTGGAATTACTGATTTCTACACGCATTATTGAACTTTTTCACCGGTACCTGCTTTATTTCAAAGGTATGACAATAGGCTATATGTTCATGCCTTAATGTGTTCTGAATGTGCAGTATAATAGGGTTTACGGTGTGGGAGAACTTCGGTTTAATATAAATGTCTGCCGTAAACAATAAAGTGACTAGCACTAGGTTACACTAAGGGCTGTAGTTTAAAGTTGCTCTTCTTCAGTTGTTGTATTATATTTTTAAACAATTAAACGATACATGTATGATACTAATCTGCAGTTATTTTTTATGTCCCAGAACTAGTCATGGTTGTGAAGAAAAAAACACCTAAAGTGGAGGCTGTAATTTTGGATGATGTCAAGCTGAAGAGTCTGACAGGTGAGTGACAGATATCAACCTTTAGTGGTTGTGTTGTTGCAATGCTTATAGTTTCCTGTAATGTTTCTTTATATCTCATGTTTTCTCCCAGATTCCTTATCTGTGGAGGGGGACAGTAGATCAATAGAGCTGGCTCAGGTGCTGAAGGACAGTTTATCTTCACCTGACCCGGTTGAGCAGATCCAGCTCATCTCTAAGGTTGGTTTGCATCACATTAATCATATGCTAGGTATACTAAATGTAATCGCTTAACACTTTTAATTCATTGCTTTGCATGTTGACTGCAGGCAGGCTTCATGTTGGAGCAGTTGAAAGAGGATGAATCCTCTACAGGTCCTTTACTGCATGCCTGTCTGAGCACACTAGCGTTCCTGTATACCACACTGCCAGCTAAGAACCCACTCAAGAGAGCTGTAGCAAGGTTAGAAGTACACACATTTCACTGTCACTCATGTGACAGGAAATCAACAATGGCATATTGGCATATTAACACAATGGCATATTATTTTTCTTTTCCACCAGTGCACTACGCAGTGGCCCAGATTGGCTAGAGGAGAAAACGGTTGGATGGCTGTCTGAGTGCCTGTCTTCTTCTCTCTCCTCTACGAACACAGATCACTTCTCACACCTAACAGATAGCATCACTTCCTGTCTGGATGGCTTTAAAATTGGTACGTCTAAGTGATGATATAATTTTATTAGATTGAATCATAAATAATAGCAGATATCCACCTTATTATTTTTAAGGAAGCTGTTTTTGGCAATGTGTCAGACATCTGATTCATTAGCTGCTTTAGGTGAATGACAAAATTGCTGTAAATGGTAAAAATATGTGTGCTACAAACCAGTGTTCATAATTAAGACAATGCATTAAATGTACACTATGTAACTTTTTTTTCAAAATTAACAGTTTAAATGAGTCAATCCATCAATTTAAAAAAAGTGTTTTTGTCTTGATTCACTACAGTAAGCTTATTATAAGAGATTATATTTTAGACCTATCGGGGTGTGTGGGGGGGGGGGGGGGATTTTAGCGGGAAATTGCGTATGTGCCACTCGCCCGTCTGTGACTTGTCATATCCGTAAATGGGGAAAAGTTGCTTTAGCTTGGAATGGCTAAAATGGGAAGTGTATGGAATAGGAGTTGTATAGGTTAGTTGTCACAATGATCGATCAAGAAAGATATACATGGATCACGCTAAATCTTGCGTGAACCTCCGGGGAATCATAGTATAGAGGAGAGTCTTGACTTGGCTTTTTGGAGATGGTGAGAACTGAGAGATTTGAAATGTTGTAAAAGGAGATGGCATTTTATTGGAGAAGAAGGTATTTTATTGAACAGATAAATTGTTATATGTAGCTCTCTAACAGTTCATTGTAAAGCATTTTTATGGAAGTACCGTGTCTATTAGTGGGTATAACTATTGTAGCATCTTCAGCTAGTCAGCTTGAGATGATTTTCATCTAACTAGTTATATAGTATGTAGTTTAGCCACATTGTTGGTGCGCACCAACACCAAATCGTGTTGTTGTTGGTTTCTTGAGCACCAAATCGGCATATTAAACTGATTTCTTAAGAATCAAGTGACACTGAAGACTGGAGTAATGCTGAAAAGTCAGATATGCCATTACAGCAATAAATTACTTTTTATAAAAATATTTAAAAATAGAAAGAAATTATTTTAATTCATAATAACATTATATTATAACACAATATTACCGTTTTGCTGGGTTTTTTTTATCAAGTAAATGCAACCTTGGTGAGCATAAGAGACTTAATTATTTTATTTGTTTAATCTTAGAGACCTCAAACTTTTCAGAGGTAGTGTAAATGGCTGTAATACAATTTTAAATAGTTCTTCTTGATTTACAGGTGAGAAATGTGTTCATCGATTGCTAACAGAAGGTTAGAACACAAGTTAATAATTTAATGGCATACCTTTGGCTTTCTCAGCTCAGTTTTGCAAATACAGTCACTGATTTTTTCTCTCTCTCATAGTCCTCCAGTTCTTCCAAAGGACTTTGAATTATTATGTGGAGCAGAACAGGTAAACTGTTCACTTGTGTATCGAATAGTGTGCTGTATGCATGGATGAAAATGTTGACATCTTGTTCCTATTATCCATAATCCTTGAAAATTGTCTGTAACATGGTTTATTGTTGTATATTTACATTTGATATGTTTTTCAGGGGTCTGGTGGGTCGCCATGTAGCCCAGGCTCAGCTGATGCATTCTTGTCTGGCAGTGGTGAAGGCCTCAATGCTGGTGGTTCAGAGATCTCAGGAACCCATTAGTTCTGCAATGCTTTCAGCTTCAAGTGACCAATCTGATCTGCCTCAAGTTCTCTCTGGACTACTCAACTGCTATACATGTATCTTGACGGATGGTATTAGGACCACTTTATTCTTCATATGCAATTGACAATGAGGTTTTGTTTGTGTTTACAATTCTGTTGTTGTTGTTGCATATTGTATTTATTTTTGTATTATATTTTAGTTCTTGCCTTTTTTCCCCATCCAGAGGAGTTTCTTCAGACGGTCCAGAGCACTGCAGGGATGGCTGTTGTTTTGTTCATTAGATCTATTATGGGGAATGGAGATGATGTACCAGTTATAGTAAGTGAGCATTCTTTCTTCCCAGGATCAAGAGTCTAGCGTAGTATTTTGTACTATCATTATTCAGTTTGAATAAATTATCTCAACTTGAGCTGCATTTGAACCCATTTCTGGCTGTGTGTAGGTTGCCGGTCTCCTGCAGTGTTCAGTGGATGCAGGCGACACCGTCCCCCAGTGGTTGAGGCAGAGCTGTGCAGGTCTGTATGACAGCAGCAGGCCTGCAGCGGTGGCTCTGTATCTGAGTCATGGAGCTCTGGCTATGCTCAGCTGGAGAGGAAAGACTCACAGTCCACAGACAGAGAAACTGCTGCTGCTCATACCTGAAGTGCTCCTGTCTCTAGATACAAGGTATTGAAGATGCCAAATGCATTCACACAACGACATGGTTAAAATACATATTTTAACAGTTGACTAGTCAGTGGTTTATCTGAATCAGGGATTTGTGTGTTTTTGTTTTTTCCCCTCCCCACAGTTATATCTACTGTATAAACCGAAAGATAAGACTTTTTTTCTTTGCACTCAAATTTGTGGACGTTACTATTCTAAAGGTTGGAATCTGTTAGATTAAAAAAAAGTTTTTGTAAGAACTCTTTTATGCTCACCAAGGATGGATTTATTTGGCTATTGTTAAATACTATTACAATTTTAAATGATTGTTTTCTATTTTAATATATTGAAAATGTAATTTATTTTAGTGATGGAAAAGCTGAATTTTCATCATCATTACTCCAGTTGTCAAGTCACCTTTGTTTATGTAGCACTTTTTACAATGCAGATCGTATCAAAGCAGCTTTACAGTGATAACATGAAAATAATACAACAAAGTTTGTTTCTAGAAGAAAATTGCATCATCTTCCACCTGACGTAAGGCAGATCAATAATATAGTTGAATGTTGATTGTCCCCAACTAAGCAAGCCAAAAGCCAAGGCGACAGTGGCAAGGAACCAAAACTCCATCAGTGACAGAATGGAGAAAAAAACCTTGCTAGAAACCAGGCTCAGTCGGGCGCCAGTTCTCCTCTGGCCAACAAATAAACAGTGTATGATTATGATTCAGGCAGCATTACAGGTCAGAAGTCAGATTGGATCAGAACATTCACAATATTTATCCAGATCTATCTGGTTAGAGGTTAGGAGTCATCACGCCGGTATGGAGATGAGTTTGTTGAGGTGTCCATGAGGCCTTCACAGTGTTGATGAGGCTGGCACTTCAGGGATGCGTTGAGGTCGTGTCCAGACGCAGGTCCACCATCTGATCTGGATACGGCCCGGATCCAGCTGACTTCAGTAAACCTCGGAATAAACAGAAAGACTAACATTAGCGTAGATGCCATTCTTCTTATGATGTAACGAATACATCGGGTGTTATAGGAAGTGTCCCCGGTTCCGGCTGACCTAATCTATGCAGCCTAATAATCATTTAACTGATTTGAATAATAGAAATGTATAATTTTCTATGGGAATGCCAGGTAAAAGAGATGAGTTTTTAGTCTAGATTTAAACTGACAGACTGTATCTGCTTCCCGGACAATGTTAGGGAGACTGTTCCAAAATGTAGGTGCTTAATAGGAAAAGGATCTACCGCCAGCAGTCGAATTTTGATATTCTAGGTATTTTCAACTGGCCAGAGTTTTGAGATCGCAGTAGACGTGAAGGACTATAATGCGTTAAGAGCTCGCTCAAGTACTGGGGAGCTAAACCATTTAGTGCTTTATAAGCAATATTTAAAAATGTATACAATGTTTAATAGGGAGCCAATTCAGTGTTGGCAAAACCGGGCTAATATGGTCATACTTCCTGGATCTAGTGAGAACTCTAGCGGCTGCATTTTGGACCAGCTGTAATTTGTTTATTAAGTGTTGCAGGGCAACCACCCAGTAGAGCATTACAATAATCTAGCCTTGATGTCATGAACGCATGAACTAACTGTTTTGCATTTTTCTTTGAAAGCATATGAAGTAATTTAGATATATTTTTAAGATTGAAGAATGCGGTTTTACAGATGCTAGAAACGTGGCTTTCAAATGAAAGATTTGAAACCAGAGCAGATTTGACAGAGCAGCCATCAAGTGTTAGATAGTATTCTAGGTTATTACATGAGGAAGTTTTTGTCCAATAATTAGAATCTCTGTTTTTTCAGAATTAAGTAGTAGGAAATTACTAGTCATCCAAATTTTTATATCAGGTATGAATTCCGTTAATTTTGTGAATTGGTGCGTTTTGTCGGGGCATGAAGAAATATAGAGCTGATATCATCACCATACCATTGAAAGCTAATTCCATGCTTCCTAATGATATATCCCAAGGGTAGCATGTACAGAGTTGAACAGCAACGTTCCTAGTACTGAGCCTTGTGGTACGGCATACTGAACTTTTTATCGATATGACATCTCTTTGTTTACTGCTACACACTGATACCGGTCAGATAAGTATGATTTGAACCATGCTAGTGCAATTCCACTAATGCCAACATAATTTTCGAGTCTATTCAAAAGAATGTTGTGGTCAATTGTATCAAATGTAGCACTAAGAGAGATACAACCACGGTCTGATGCTAAGAGCAAATAATTTGTAACTCTAATGAGAGCGGTCTCAGTACTATGATATGGTCTAAATACTGACTGGAAATCCTTGTAGATACCATTTCTTTCTAAAATGAAACAAGGATAGGCTATTGCCTTTTCTAGTAATTTTGACAGAAAAGGTAGATTTTTTTGATCGGCCGGTAATTGATTAATTCTCTAGGATCAAGTTGCGTTTTTTTATTAAAAGATTTAGCCTAATCATAGCCAGCTTAAAGGGTACCTATTATGGCATTTAAAATGTTCCTAATAATGTTCTGGGAGTCCCCAACAACAGTTTTACATGCATGCAATGACAAAAAACACTTTTGTTGTCTTATAATATGCATTTATTTTTACCTGATTTGCTCACCGACTCCCTAATGATTCGTTTGACGACTCATTTGTCCAAACCCCTCCTTTGCGTGACGCTAATCGGCGGTGATTGGTCAGATGACCCAATCAGTTATATTTTGCGTTAGCCCAAAGCTTAAACGTATTGATAAAGCACTGCAGTACTACAATACGCTTCACATAATTTCACATATTTCAAAAAACAAAAAAAATGACATCGGAGACCTAGAAGCTGCTGAGCGTAACTCTCACTCTCTCACACACACACGCACGCACGCACACACACACACACACATAAAAGCAACAATTATTAATAGTACTTACAGGTTGTGATTCGGAGGAGGAAGCTGATCCAAATAAACTTGGTATTGAACGTTCCTTCAGTATCAGGCGACTCGCGAATACACCATAATCCACACAGCATTTGTGTTTGTGAAGCGATCGTCATTAAAATAACGTGAACACAGCTCAAGGTGGCTATACTTGTGTGGTATAGTTGTAAATATAAACTCTAGCCACTGAGTCTTCACATGCTTGTCCCTGGGCAGTGAAAAAAAAAGTTTGCTTTTGATTCGCACTTCAGAACAGAGTCTCGTCGACATGTTGTTGTCAGGTTTCTCTGTCTGCTGGGCGCGCGCACTGAGTGGGCGTGTCGAATTCAAATAACTTGTGCAAGTGACGTACGAAAGTGCATCGTTCGTCTATCGATTCATATCAGCGACTCAGAGTCGACTCTTACTTTTGAGAGACAATAACTTTGTATACGGTGAACTTTCATATTTAAAACTTTGCAGGATGTTTTTGTTCACTTAGATCTATGTTACACACTACATGAAAGGTAATTTTCAAAATTCCATGATAGGTTCCCTTTAAAAGTTTTCTGTACATATCCTAGTGACAAAGATGAATTAATGATATTAAGAAGAAGATCTATGACCTCTGGAAGCATCTCTTTTAATAGCTTAGTCGGTATAGGGTCTAACATACATGTTGTTGATTTAGATGATTTAACCAGTTTAGACAATTCTTCCTCTCCTATAGCAATTAATGAATGAAATTGTTCATCAGCAAGACTACAATGCACTCCCTGATGCGATACTGTAGTAGACTGTTGCATAGTTATATTTTTCTCCCTGATATTATCAATCCTGTAAGTAAAGAAGTTTATAAAGTCATTACTGCTGTGCTGTTTGGAAACTTCGGGTGTCACCCTATAGACCAATTTCGAGCCAACGTCACAGTTACGTCACGGCACTAGCTGGAGGCAAAACCATAGACATAATATAATACATAGACGCCCTATTGGCCGCTGGAGCGCACGTCAACGGCGCCGCCATATTGGGGATGGCAACTTTCCCATACCTCTCATACTGGGAATTGAGAAAAATGCCTGTTTTGTGCACTGCTTGGGGCTGTACAAGTCGCCACACAATTGAAAACAGCTTTCGAGGAATTATCTTTCACAGGCAAGACTGAACGTTTGTTTTTGGTTGTATTTGGTCATTATTTAATTAGTAATAGTAACGTTCAGAGGATAAATGAAAAAATACTACTGTTATTGTGTTACGAAATGTAGTTTTAATAGTTTTTCAGTCGACAATGTAGTTGTTTAAAGCTTAAATATGTGGTTTGTTTATAAAGATAGCGCCTATTTAAAAATTTGATCTGACGGTTTCGGAGTTGTAAGATGCGATCACCGGGCGCTCAGCGATCATTAAGCCCGCAGAGGACAGCCTTACCTCGGCCAGTCCTTTTGAAGTTTGCCGCCGGCTTGGATGTCTCTAGTCTAGTGATTAAAACTAGACTGAGATATAATTCGTCTTGTGTATATCTAACGGGCGATCTTTGGTCTCATTAATCTATAAATGGTTCCCTGGTAAATCATTTTGGCTGAGGGCAAAGTAAAGTTTCATAACTTTATATTTAGGCTATTTTAACGTTGTATCCTGCTGTTTGTTTGACTGAAGCTACTTCTGTTATAATGGCTATAACTGATCAATAAAACTGAAATTGAACAAAAAAAGTTAAATATTAAATATAAGTATAAGTTTATTGTGTATATTCTGTAATTAATATTTATTATTCTACTATGATTATAGTATAATAAACCATATGCTATTATCAATATTTTTTATGATTGTATTATTGTATGATATTATCTAATTATACACTATTCATTACTATTTTATTTGCTGTATACTATTTGTTTATTTTATTGACTAAACTATTTACTATTACTTCTCACAAATGTTATATTTACTGCATTGCACAGTAGTTGTACATAACATATGTATTAGCATAAAGGATCCATCAGTTATCTTTGTTATTGCTCAAATCTGGTCAATCACAGAAAATGCTTTTTTTTAAGAAAACTTAAATTATATCTCAGTATGGGGGTCTTCATCATTCTTACCCAAGAATAAAAAGCCAGATACATGACAAGTCTGAGCTTTGACCATTCTTTATTAAAACAAATATTTTACAAGTCTAACTATTGAGATTTTAAATAACTAGAGATGGAACTTTTTGTACAACACATACAAACCACTGAAATCGGTTGACAAATATAAAAACAGTTTTGGTTTTTATCCAGAAAAAAACGCAGCTCACCCTTGATTACAGTGCAGTCTTGCCCTCCGCAAAATGGCGGACCCGTTGACGTATCGCAGCAACGTTCCAAAGCGGCCAATAGGGCGTCTATGTATTATATTATGTCTATGGGCAAAACGAAGGGAAAACTGGAGTCGGCAAATACAAACCAGCACAGATTTGGCTACATAATAAGGAGCTTAAATTATTATTATTATTATTAAATGTCATCTTTTTGTGGTGTTGGGTGCAAGAATCTATGAAAAATGAATATGCTGTATCTGGAATATTTATTTCTAGAAAATATTCACATCATTAAAATTGCACCGTAATGTCACTCTTTACATTGTCATCTTCTTGGCGCTGGCTAGGCAGAACTGCGGATCGTTCCACACAAGTCTTGTACATGACCATTCAGCACATCTAAATGCCCATTATAGGCATCTTAAGATTTATATGCCCTCAGTTTCTCTTTACGCTCGGTTTCTCTATCAGCTAGGAGTAGAGTCAGGCCACTCAACCGGAGGTAGCCTAGCGTTAGCGTTAATCCTGTCAGATCGTCCATCCATCCGTCCGTTAAAATTAACTTTTGAAAATAACAATCGTGGTCCTGGACAGTGAGTGACCTTACACATTAAGATAAAATCGGATTTTCTTCAGTCATTGTTAAAAAAACAAGCTAACAAAACTTGCAAACTAACGTTAGGGAAGCGGACAGAGGGATCGTTCTGCCACCACGTAAGCTCCGCTCACAAAAAAACTTCACCATGTTTACCAACTGAAAAGGGGTCTATATTATTCAATTTCTGATATGTTTCATACTTATTTCATACTTATCATACAATATACTTCAGTCACATGATCCTTCAGAAATCATTCTGATGTGCTGATTTACTGCTCCAAGAAATATTTATTATTATTATCATCAATGCTAAATATTTTTGTGGAAATCCATTCCCCCCACCCCCAAAAAGTTTAGATAAATAGAAAGTACAGAAGAACAGCATCTGAAATATATTTTTTTGTTTAACATGATATTTCTTTCTAACTGTCACTTTTGATCAGTTTAATTCATCAACTTTTAATGTAGTATATATTCATCATTAATTATAAATAAAAAAAATATATAAATATACAAAAAAGTTGTATAAAAATGCAACCAAAAATAAAAAAAACTATTTTGTTAAATAAAAAGAAATTAGAAATGCATTCTTTTATTTTCACTTTCTTATTGGTAAAATTGGTTAGCAATAATGCATAAAAAAAGGTAACAATTAATTCAGCATTTCAGTTGACGAAAGCAAAATGAAAGAGTAATAATATTTTTTTTCTTTTAGAGAAGTTGCATCTCTGTATTCACTCTATTTCACATTGTAAAACTGTTTTAGTTCATTCGGTTAAGTAACTAGTTGATCAGCCTTGATTTCCATTTAATCTGCTCTCTAACATAAATCTCTCTCAGAGTGAAGGAGTCCAGTACAGTGATGGTAGTGGCTCGGGTTTTAACTCTCTGGAGCGGAAGCAGCGGTTGATTGCGTCCAGGTCGACACATGTCCCCCTCTCCTTTGCTCATCTCTGGTCGGAGGCTCTCCTCTAATCGCACGCCTTCACCACCACATCTATGCCCACTGGGAGCACCCCCTGGATGGGGTCCGCCACCAGATGCGCACCCTGTTCCAGAACCTTCTCAAGATCCACCAGCATTGCAGTGATCACAAGTCCGATCCCACCAGCGACCCTTACATCAGCCAGCTCACCCGGGACCTTCTTAGCACTGGAGTGGCATATGAAAGGGAAGTACGGCACACTGGCCTGCCTGGTGGAGCACTTGGGTGCGGAGTACTCCTCAAGCTTGATGGTGGACTTCCATCCAGGCTGCTGGGTCTGATGGGGGATCAGACGACTGGCACCGTACGCCAGCGACCTTCTGGAGAAGTTGTTTGTCAGTCATAAGGCCCAGCTATGTGCCCGATTTATGGATGGGTATGCGTGGATAGATGGATGGCACGAGGTTTGGGTGACACCTCTGCTGCAGGTACTGTGTACAGCCCGATTGGATCAAACCACTTATATACTAGACTACTTCCTGCCCAAACTGCTACGCTGCAACCCTTCCAGCCTTAGCCACATGGTACAGGCCCTACAGGAGATGCCGTCTTGCACTGAGGTAAGAGACTTTTAACCTGCAATGTAAGATACGTGTATACAATTTATATGTACACTTTTGGGTATACTACCTCAAGTTTGGTCTCTGTAAGATTTTTTTTTTTATTCAGCAGTGATGCAAAAAACAAAAAGTGATCGTAAAAACATATAATGTTACAAACGCAAATAAATGCTGCTATTCAATTTCTATTCATCAAACAATCCTAATAAAAAGTAAAATCAGAAAAAAAATATCAGCATATTTGAATAAGTTCCGTAATGTATTGCAATATTCACATAATTGCCTATATTGTGTATAAAATTAGGGTATTTGAAATGAAAATTAGAAAATGGGTGATATTGAATTATAGAAAGGCATATTGCATAGGTTATTTATATGTGTATATATACAGTATGTGACCCTGGAACATAAAACCAGTCACATGAGTAAATTTTTTTGAAATTGAGATTTATTCTCTCTCTGAATAAATAAGCTTTCCATTTATGTATGGTTTGTTAGGATAGGACAATATTTGTCCGAAATACGACTATTTGAAAATCTGAAATCTGAGGGTGCAAAAAAATCAAAACATTGAGAAAATCGCCTTTAAAGTTGTCCATTCTTGATTGTGCAAAAAATACAAAAATAAATGTTTTACATATTTACTGTAGGAAATTTACAAAATATCTTCATGGAACATGATCTTTACTTAATATCGTAATTATTTTTGGCATAAAAGAAAAATTGATAATTTTGACCCATACAATGGCTGGCTATTGCAACAAATATACCTGTGCGACTTGTGACTGGTTTTGTGATCAGGGTCACATATATATATTTAAAGGCACACTATGTGAGATTTTTGGATCAAAATATCCAAAAACCAATAGAACAGTGTTATATATTGTATTAATATGTGTACTTACATTATCCTAAAATATTTTAAGAATTTTTAATCCAGAGAAATGAACAGTTTTAACCAGGACGCGGATCGTATCCTCGCGTCGCCTATCAATGACATCATACCGCGTTACCCTCGATATCCGGTTTTATTTTGTAGAAACTTAGAAACAACAAAGACGCTTTAATTTATAATGTATTTTATTAGACAGCTGAGCAACTGTTTGGATACATTCATCGACAGAAAACGAATCATGACTGCGTTTACATGCAGCCAATAACCGTTCAAAACCGGGATATTAGCAATAACCCGGTCGCAAACGGCCATGTAAACACCGGCAAAAACCCGGATTTGCTCATATCCCGGATTTTAAAAACCGGGATATTATACCTGGGGTACCCCCTTTCTAACCCGAATTTTTGGTCATGTAAACGCGTATCGGGATATCCCCATTGTGATTTGTGTTCTGCGCATGTTCCATTCGCAAGGAATCTTGGTCTTGAGTTTTTGAGTAGAGAAACTTCTCGGCGCATACAAAAACCCGCGTGCAGTATATCGGAAGTAAACATGGCCAGACGCAGCACAGCATACTTCTGGAGCGAGGTCAGGTAACGTTACCAGCATCAAAGCGCAAACAAAGGCGATCGCTTTCTGCCCCGAACTATTCATTATCCGCATGCTGCTGTTGTTGTTGTCTTTGGATACAGGAAGAAGACTCGAAAATGACGCATATTGCGTCTTAAGGTGGTCCGTACGTCGAGACGCTAACCGTGCGTCGCTGTTTACATCGGGATATTGCAATTCCATGTATACAGGAGAAACTCTCTCTGCTCACGCATGTAAACGGGTTATTCCTAATGTTTCAGAAACCCGAATAGTGACCTTAACCCGACCATAACCCGAAAATTGGCTGCATGTAAACGTAGTCATTGTTATACAGCTCAACACAGTTAGTCTTTTTGTTTAAATCTCGTTTTCTTGATTTACGTCGAGTACCGTATTTACCATGCCTAATATCGATCTAGCTCACTGCAGTGTGCACCAAGTATAGTAAACGCCGAGCGAACGCTAGGGAGTGGATCGTGCTTGTCCCGTCGTATTCTCCACTGGCTGTAGAGGTGAAGACAACAACTCCCATGATTTCACAAAATCAAGGCGTCATCAAGCTACGCCTTTATTTTGAATAAACAACCTCTAGTGGTAAAAAAATGACATAGTGTGCCTTTAAGTGTGAAGTATGTTTGTTCCTCAGGGGCTGGTAGCAGAGGTGCGTTGGGGGCTCTAATGACGTGTCTGCGTGCTGCCCGTTCTCAGGGGGTTCTCAAGTCTGATGAGGAAGAACTGTGGGGTGGCTTAGTGTCCCTCCCAATAATGCGACAGGCTCTGGTGCACAAACATGATCAGGTTAACTGGAACCATGTTACATTTTACTGAACCTTTAATAATTGATGTCTGACATGTTAAAGTGTGTCATTTCCGTGGCGCTAGAACAGCAAAAGGGAAATTGTGGCTGTTTATGTAATTCCAGGTGCGAATGGATGCTCTTGGTTTGCTATGTGAGAGCCATCGTAGCACGGAAAAACTGTCCAGACAAGAAATGGAGCTGATCCGCCACTTCTTGCCCTTTAATCTGAACAGTCAGTCACCAGGTGTCAGACAGCAGACCGTCAGTCTGTTAAAGAAGGTAGAAACCAATGTCAGTTCAAACTTTGATTGGTCTGAGGACCTTGTAAATGTGTTCTGATTGGCTCATGTCTGTTTTGTGTTGTCAGCTCTTGTGTAGGGTGAAGGACAGTGCTCAGCTTCTGCAAAAGAGACAGGAACAGCATGAGAACGACAAAGATCAGCAAGTCCTCAATATGTACCAGGTAGAACTGTGATACAATTATGATGAACTCCACAGACAGTACTTTTATTGGTCTTCAATCCTTGTCTTTGCAAATGATTTTACACAATAGGCATTTTTGCATTTGAAACTTGATTAGATAGTGCATAACTAATACCAAAAAAATAGCTTGGAAAATTTAGCCAAAGGAGTGAATTTAGAAATGCTTATCTAAACAGCACAAAGTGCCAAAGAACATTAGGAACAGAGAGATAAGAGTCATCTGATTACATGACCATTGAGTAATGTGCTGAATACAGGAGACACACGTGAAGCAATAAACATTAAGATAACAGAAGAAAAATGTTCTGCTCTCATTAGCTGGAGTTCTGTTAGTTTAGATGAGTCATAGAGATGAAATCTAACTACTTGGCACATTCTCTGTGCAACCTTATAATCATGTGTTTTGCATATGTGTGGTTTCAGTTGTTCCTAAATTTTGTTGGTAAATTTAGAAATCAATCTAAACGAAATTTTTTGGTTAAATTTTGATTTGTCTGTGAAAACGTATGCAGATTTCACACACAAATTTGTGCATACGAATGCTTGGTGAATGAGACCCATTGTTTTTAGACTTTAAAATTCATAACAGTTGATTATCTTGAACAAAATGAGTAAGAATCATAACTTTTTATTGGCCACAGAGCTTATTTTCTGCTGTAATCCAAAATCCATTTGAAAATTCAATTGACGTTTTGTCGAGGGAACCAGGGTGACGCTAACTTCCAGGTTGGCCTAGAAAAAACACCACTGCAGCACTCTTTGTTTTTATTGAACAACATACCGTCCTCAATGTTTGTAACCAAAATAAATCTAAATTAATTCATTTAATATATCAACACTGAGTTTCTGTTAAAAAAAAAAGTTAAAAACAAGAAGCTTTGTCATAATTACAACAGAAAAACTGGACATATCTTAGCCTATAGCCAAGATATAATATTTATTATATACAATTATTTTTATCATCAGGAGTTTCTGCGCTGGTTCTGTGAGACTCTATTCCAGGTGCTTCATCCAGGAGCCTCGTTTTCCAGGTGTTTGATGGCTCTGCACCTGCTGCTGCTGATCGCTGAACATTTTACCTTTAACACAGGTATTACCCAATCTTACCTTGTAAAACCTGCTAAACACTAGCCTGATGATGAGTTTTCATATATTTTTTCAAATTAATTCAGAAGGATGTCACCTCTAGTGCTTCACTGACACAGCTAAGGGTAATGAACGACATTTGTAATTGTTTCACTTACTTGAATCAGGAGATAAGTGTTTTCTTTTATTATTAATCTTATTTATTATATTTATTCAGGAAATACGTATTATTTGCTGAATAATCTGCAAATTATCTGCAAATCCAGCTGTTAGATCTTCTAGTGTGCAAAGCCTGCTTAAAAAAATGTGTACTCTGTTCATGACGGTCCTTCCGTTTGATTTGAATGGTTATGCAATAGTGAGTCTTAATTTCAAACCTATATCTAGTTTGCCACTGTCATATTCACTGTGCACTGTGTGTAATTTGTTACCTGGTCTTTTTTTTTTTTTTTTTAGCAAATATGATTCCCAGTGCGTTCAGACCAGATTACTGAGTATACTATTGAAGTGTTTATTTATGTTTTTAAAAAAAATCTTATTTATGTGTGAAAAATATTATAATTGGGTTACAGAATCAAGAAATTCCTATCTAAATTATAAATGATTCTTTTATTTTATTTTTTTTACAGATTTTAAGGTGATCTTTTTCCCCAAATAGATTTATTTGCAAATAATTTATTTCTAGTTATTTTAGTAAATATTATGTAAAATATATTTTTAATCGCTAAACGTGTGTATGTGTTATTTACTACCTTTTAAATTAAGTAGTATTATATCATATAGACAGCTTTATATAAGCCATTGACCACCCTTCTCTTCAAGATATTGGTATTGGCCATCAAAACATCCACATTGATCAACTAGTCACCTCTATTATACTCATCATCTGTTCAACTCTTTCTTTCAGGCTCTGTTGGCTTTGCTCTTGGAGAGTCAGTAAGTGTAGCTCATGCTCAAGCTGTGCTATACTGCCTTGCAAACAACTTTCTTGAAGTCAAACAGCTCGCCTGCAACCTCTTACAAACACTGCCCCCTGCAGCAGTGCGACTTCAGGTCAGTGTGAAACTAAGAGTCTGAGACTAGTATTAAGTAACGCTCAAATAAATATGAATGCTTTTCCTCATCTGTGTAGGAACCGGAGAGGCTGCAGTCTTTGCTTCAGGTCGCTCTGAACCTCAGCACCAGCACCAAACCCTTCGACAGCGTCACTGCTGCTCATCTTCTCAATCTGCTCCTGCACCAGCCGGGTCTACAGGACGCGTTACTCGGCTGTATTCAAGAGCAGAACATCCCTCTCCGGCCACCAGCACTGAACCAGACCCAGGTGTCTGAGGCTTCCACTCTGGAGCAGAACACCTTGGCAGGTATACTAGACCATATTAATGCACGGGCCTACCAGCCGGCTCATGCACAAGGGACTAGAAAATAGATAGCAACCCCCCCCTGCTGAACGTAAAATCTGAGAGCTGCAGCCCAAACCCCCACCCCGGCTAAACAAAGAAAATGGCATGCAGGGGGATGTTTAGACAAGTCCGTGCCCATGGTGTTGTAATCCGACCCTGGTGTTCGATGAACATCACTGATGGGTGGATGATATTTTATGATATTGGTATGATCCAAAATGCCATCTGAAAGATTGTAGATGTAAGCAGGATGTCAGTTTTTTAAGAATCTCCAGACTTTCCATAATTAAATTGTGAACATAAACGCATGTTCAACACTTGAACAAAAACCATGTGTCCTTTCTTAAAAGTTCATAATCTAGGCTCCCTCCAGCGCAAATACATTGAGCATATCAAATGGTTTACATGGTAAACAGAAGCTCAAATATATTTGGCTGATGCATATAACAAGAAATAAACCAATGAGGTTTGTTTTCTTGTCATGCAAGCGCATCTGAGCTTCTGCAAGAATAAATTAGTTTTTTTGTGAAGTACTGTTGAGCTTCCTCTTTTTTTCATATTTAATGTGCTAATTGCATGTTGATCAATGGTCATTTGTAAAAAAAACGCTAAAATTAGTAACTTTTTTACCTCTGTATATTGTTATCTAACATGGAGAATGTGTTTGTGGTGTTTCAGTGGTGCAGTGGCTGATGATTTGTCTGAAAGAAGAGATTTTGAAGGCAGAGTCGTCTCTTCTGCAGGCTTCTGCTTGCTGTCCTTTATATGGCAGAGCTCACTGCATCACTGCAGTACTCCAACAACTCAACACTGGGTACTTCCACACACTTAACCTTTAATCAGCTACTTACAGAGGTCTTGGCATTTATTTTAACTGGTGTTCATGTGGTTGATATATGTCTGTGTTTAGATCACTTGCACTGCTGTCTCAATGGAGGGCTGTTGTGTCAGAGCTCATAGGCCTGTGCTACAGGATGTCTGATGTTGTGTCACCTGTGGTTCAGAGCTCTTCCCCCGAGGGCCTCATTCCCATGGACACAGAGTCTGGTAAATGCATCTAACACTGTCCTCTAACTAAACAGCTGTTACTATGCCAAGTATTGCACAATACACAGTCGGCCCCTTGATTTGCGTGAGGAAGCCCCTCATCTGCCTTAAGTGGGTGATATGTATCGTGTGAAAGTACAAATGCATCAACCGATTGCTATGCTGTTTATACTGTGATAGATATATTTCTGTGACTGTTAATGGGCAGAACTGTTTTGCATTACTTACACATGGAAAAACATGGAATAGTATGAAAATGTAGAGCAGGGTGTACCAAGGCGAGGAACAACAGATCTCTTTTCTCACAGCGTCTAAAACGGTTCGATAAAGGATTCAGTCTCTATAAACCTATAAATTCAGTCCCTTTTTTCACGGGCAGCCAATGAGGATCATAGGCTGGCATCATGCAATTTAGTTACAAACCTACATATGTTTGTGCAGGATGTAAGACTGAAATTGCTGACGACTTGTTTAGAATCGGTTCTTTCTTTAGGGAGACAATAACGACACTGACTTATTTAAAGTTTGCAGACCTTTTACATTCACAAACAGCTATATGACACACTGCATGAAATGTAATGTGTAAAAAGCATAATGGGGGACTTTAAATTCTTCACTTTCAAGCATTCAAATGCTCTAAGACTCCAAAAATACCAGATGATGAATTGCTTGCATGTAAATTAACATAATGCCGCTCTTCTCTCTGAAACACGTAGTTCAACATACTATATGCTTAATTAAATTGCAGCTTTTGATTTGATAGTTGTACTCTGCTACATCACTTGTCATATTGACCTTATGACAGACACATGACTGACAGCCCAAATAGCCAATCAAATCGCTGTGCTGAGAAGCCTTGTTGTTATCCATCATTTTCTCCATCAAGCTTTAAAGCTCACTGAACTGTCTGAATCTTCCTTGGTAAGAAAAAGTGGGAATATGAATTTTTTTTGTGGCACACCAGCAAGTAATATCGAAAAATGCAAGCGTTTGAATAGACTTGTTGTTCTTTATGACACTCACATTTATTTATTTTACACTTCTGTGGTTCTGTGATGCATTCTTTGTGACATGATTACTGGAGCACAGAATCAGGACAGTTTAGAGTCAGGACTTTTTATTTACTTTACATTCAGTTGCATACGTGTTATTACATTACATATTTTCTCTCTCCACAGAGACCTCTGCTGACCTACAGAAAATCCTGCAGGAGATTCAACCTCGTGACTCAAATGACTTTTTCACCAGTGCCAGAGAGCTGGACCCCAGTGAGACCAGCCATAACAGTGAGCAGAAAGAGGCGGAGAACAAAGTTCATAAACAACAAATCTGTAACACTGGTACAAACACATTTGCCCATCACTAGATACAGTTCCACCACCTTATTGCCCATAAGTATCTATCAAAAAAGCTAATTTTGAAATAACATACATTGAGGCATGTTATGAATCCATTAGTATGATGCCTATAGTAACCATACTGATATTTTAAACATCATACTTTTAGACATGATTTATTTCATATGATGTTTTGCTGTAATACATGTCCTGTCCATAAGAGGCCGACATTAGATCAGTGTTTTCCGAGTGCTTATTTGTGTGTATGTATGTTGTCTAGGTGTCAGTGATGGAGAGGCCTATCGAGTCACGCTCAGATGGTGCTGGTGTGTTGCTGGAGGACCATGAAAGAGGTGTCCATGTTACTGGGTCATCTGTGTCAGAGCATGACCCTGTACTGTCCTTTCACACACCCTGACAGCAGAGGAGTCATCACGGAGGACCAGGTTAGACATTTGTCAGGTGTCACCTGATCTACTATTCACTGTCTGACATGCATACACACACTCCTCACTGAAGGCTCTCCCTGAAGCCAAGATCTTGGTTACATAAGCTAGTGAGATATAATGGAGAACTGTACCTCATACTGTAGTGTGGAGACTTTTACCAGTAAGCTGATCTTTTTGAGCTCAGGGCTGAGAGATGAGACATCATGGTAATAGCTAATACAGACTTAAATATGGTTTAGCGAACAGCTCCTGAAGAGGCATCAGGAAATGTGATCATGGTGAATACAACTTTATTTGCCATAAGGCTGAGCCTGGCGCCCATTGAAAAGAAAATGTCAAACATATTTCCAGTACAGACTTAAAGACTCTGTTCTAATCCCTAGGGAGCTGCCTCAGTGTCTACTCTCTTCATAGTAGGCTTCCTTCTAAGGTGGAATCCTATCCCGTATGGAGCTTCTTAACTTGAATGTTAGGAAACAATAATTTATTTGGGTGCCCAATCCTGCTCCTGCCGATCGACTGTCCTGCACAGTTCATCTCCAACCCTAATCAAACACACCTGAAGCAACCAATTAAGGTCTTTAGGATCACTAGCAGGAGCAGGATTGGGCACCCCTGGTATAGACTATAGGGCCCCGTGTTTATTTTGAAAAATGGAGACATTTCCCTTCGTTTGTGCCCTTCGTTTACACGCAAACGGAGAATTCGCCTCTGTAAGCGATTCTTTCTAAAAACTCAGGCCAGAGTGGAGACTTTATTTGCACGTTTGCATGCAAACTGAGAAAAACTGATTTTTAGGCAGCCAACGTCATAGTATGCGACAGAACTTGCACCTGCGTCAAAAGTGCGACCTCTTTGTTCGAAAGAGGAAGTGATTCGTTGCTGTTGTTGCTATTTTCGGGATTCTTATAGAGATCGCTAAGACATGTGACCAACTGGGCGGCAACGTCATCAGAACGCAAAGAATTATGGGTAAGTTTGGCCAGTTTACATGAGCTGGCATAGCAGGCTGGCTTTCTGGCATGAAAAAAATAAAACGGTAGTGTGAAAAACATATTATAATCCTACAAAATGCAGCGGGCTAAAGATAACAATTTCGGACCATTACCGCATAAAACTAAATCCTAATGCAAAGACGAGATATGAGGAGAAAATAAAGGACATCAAGGACTGGATCCTTATGAGTGACTGGTCAGGAGGAGACGTCAACCTGTTGCCCAACTTCCAGCAGCCATATACAACTACATGATATTA
The DNA here is from genome assembly GCA_036326025.1 of Chrosomus eos. Taxonomy (NCBI): domain Eukaryota; kingdom Metazoa; phylum Chordata; class Actinopteri; order Cypriniformes; family Leuciscidae; genus Chrosomus; species Chrosomus eos. Next base: position 27,433,739 of record CM070833.1, on the reverse strand, counting down.
AATGTTAGTGCATACACACAAGAAATTTCCAGTAACTTCAAGTCGCAAGTTTAAGCGCCACACTCCTCGCGCTCTCTCTCTCATTTATCTGCTCTGCATGCAGTCAGCATGAGGCATAGCGCTGGCCGCAGATGAAAACGATGAGTGTGAGAAGATATGTTATGCCTACAGAAATGCAGCGGGCTAAAGAAACAATTCGGACAACGAAAATAAATCTAATGCAAGACGAGATGAGGAGAGAAAGAGAGGAACAAGTGACTGGATTATGAGTGATGGTAGGAGAGAGAAGTGAGATCAGCAGAGAACAGACTACGATGAGTATTAAAGTTAGGATACACGACAAGAAGATAGAACTTCAAGCGCAAGTTTAAGCACCAATCTCGCGCTCTCTCTCATGATGCTCTGCATGCAGTCAGAATTCATGTCAAGATTGCAGTCCTGGAGTGTGTGTAGTGTGTGCCGCGAGAGAGGGCGGGCGCAATGAACTGAGAGAGAGAGAAGAGAGAGAGAGAGAGAGACAGAGACAGAGAAGAGACAGAGAGCAGAGACAGAGACAGAGACAGAGACAGAGACAGAGACAGAGACAGAGAGGAGAGAGACTCACGGGTGCCACAGCGCGCACAACACGACAGCCCAGCTTAATGAGTGACGACGGAGGACAGAACTAAGCATTCAAACGTAGCCTATATGGTTACATTTTAGATCTGTGATATTAGTCTGATTTTATTTTATATTTCGGCTTCTAAAGATTATAGAATATATTTGAGGTATTTGAGAGAGAGACGCGATCGACTGGTGGAAACAAAAGAACATACTCCGTCATTTTGTTCATAACAGGACATCATTCAAACAGAACTGCAAAGTGTTTACTTTATTTGTGTACACTCGCAATAAAACACAACATTGTGCTTTTGTCATACTCTTAAGTCTGCTGCTATCCATGCCATTCGTCGCCTTTTTGTCACCTCTGAAACATGGCTTGTACTATTATTTTTCCACGCTGGAAAACGATAAAAGGATTTTCTGTTCTTAAGCTTTATGCCACTTCTATTGTGAGAACGACTACTGCAGTTTACAACACAGCAGGTAGACGGAATCTTGTACACTGCGTTCTTCCCAGTTCTTCCTCCATGCAATCAAGTCTGGCGCCTTCTGTTTGTGCCGCGGATCCCCAAAATGCTTTGCGTTCACCACTGGTAATACGTCACTGGTGACGTCACATTAGCAATCTCTATTGGCTAACGTGGGCTTCTCATTACACCTACAGGTTTTGGCATGCTCTTGACGACATATATAGACGGGTCCGTGTAAACGAACACTTTTCTGAAAACTGACAGGTGTGCACAATGTTATTTTTGAGAATGGAGAGGGTGAAATGTAAGTTTATGAAAATAGCCTGCCACGTGTAAACGTAGCCTAGATCTACCTACGTGAGACTATAGTTTGAATTAATCCCTCTTCTTTATCATGACACACTGACATTAAAGTAGCCTACGGGATAGCTCTTTCGGCATTATCCTGAACATTGCCTAAGCATTCGTTTCATGTGTCTTTGAAGGGCAGAAAGGCTCTAGTGAGTGTGCGTAAAGGTCACATCCTTTTGATTTTCCTGGCAAAAACATCCCAAATCCTTCATTTAAAAATCAATCACATGCTTTCATAGAAAACCTAGGAAGTTAGGGAAGGTCTAATTTTTTTTAAGCATCTTTACAAGCTGTTCACACATTGGCAAAAAATAAGCAATTAATAGATGAAAATTCATACATATGGTCCCTACAGTAAAAACAAAACAAAAAAACAAATACCTAGAAAGAAACAGTCATTCCAATGAAAAACTATCCAATGTGAAGTGTCACAATGGGAATTCAATATTAATTGCATTTCTTACTGTAATATATAGACGTTTATTTTCACTTCCCTAAATTTAACAGTATTTTACTGTCCTGTAGATTAGACTGTATATATAGTAAGGGGTCGTACCGTTAACCACTGAACAGGTTTTTACCATGCCATTTTTTTTTACATTCCTTTACATTCCCCGTGAACGCGCGTCGATCATTGACGGAAGTCAGATATTTTCATCTATAAAGTTTTAAGTATGTATATTTTTACGACAAATCGCCACTAATTACCCTCAGAAGGCCTTCGTTTATCCCCCTGGAGCCGGATGGATTACTTTTGTGAAGGATGTATGCACATTTTGGGACTTGAAGGAGCTGGACCCCGTAGCTTCACATTATATCCACTGAAGGGTCTAAGACATTTTCTAAAATTACTGAAAATGTGTTCGTCTGAAACAAGATTGACATATGCATCTCGAACGACTTGAGGGTGAGTAATACATGGTTTAAATATCATTTTTGGCCGAACTATCCCTTTAATACGGTTTATACACTTTTAAAAAATTTGCGTTTTTTTTCGATATATAGTTGTCAAATCGTATATTTGCTGTATATTAAATCTTAATGATTTGTTTCGTTACTGAATTATAGTAATTGTAATCTGAGAATCTCCATTTACAAAAATGGGAATATACAACATGTCATTGTCATGAAAATACTGTCCATGCAACTACCACTTTGACGCTTCAAGAGCGGTTAGCCAAAGTCAAACCATTTTTAAACAGGGGTAGCTTTGAAACAGTTATTCACGCTTTTATTTCAACACGACTCTGCTACTGTAACTCATAAGTCGGTTTACCTCTCTCTTCCATGTCTCGTCTCTAAATAGTCCAAACCACATCACCACAATCCTACTGTACGTCCTCTGCATTGGTTACCAGTCCGATATAGAATTGATTTTAAAATTGTATTCGTTTATAAATCTCTCAAACCAAACCCACAAATACCAAAATCAAATTTAATTACATTTTATTTGAAAAAGTTTATAAAGAAATTCTAAAACTAATACATATTAATTGAGAGGTTTAGTCAATTTCTGAAGACATGAGCGTATAATAAATGGGGAATGAGTTGTGATGTGTCCCCGCACTTTTAATAAGACACAAATTCGCCCCCCGCACTTTTTTCGGACAAGTGTATTCACGTAGGGGTTTGCATGGGCCAATGTGAATGAATCTAGATTTTATTTTTATGACCTGAAGCCTGAGGCTTATGGAGCGCTTAAACACTCCCATGTAAAGTCTGTTTTATTCATGCTGGAAGCCGGAGGGCACCCTCGTGTTGAAAATTCTGTGATGAGAACATGAGGATTTTTACCTTGTATAAAAATCGATGATGACTTAATGCACAGGTGTGTGTGGTACATAAACTAATCATTAAAATGTCATAAGGAAAATATAGGGGAAAATATTATAGAATACAAATTTTCAAATTAGTGGTTATTATTCAGCAGTGTATTTGATTTCTTAGCCAATTAAATGCAATCCTACTCACTTCTGAGATGGCTACGCCATTGGATAATTTTATTCACTTGTCGCAGTGCATTCTGGGATTGCCTTATTTGTGAACGATACATGCGATACTGCTTTCGTGTGTGGCTAAAATGAGGTATGTTTGAAGGAAGCATACTTTTGCTCCCCATGCTTCAGGACAGAAGTGTACTTACGATGTTTCTAGATGGTGGCTAGGTATGCAGCTTACTAGGGTTTGGAGCAGTGCTGGACTCTAATTTAACATGAACTGTGCCAGCTGCCTGTGTTTAGCAGGGCAGTTATTTTCCGTCGGCAGTTGTTTAAACCATGTAAATGTATATGTTGTCTCCTGCTGTGCCCGTCTTCAATTAGCATGTGCCCTCTTAGCATAGTGCTTTCATTTCAGACCAGCCTGCTGTTTAATGGGCCGACTACCTTTCCTATCCTGCATTCTTTTCAAATAGCTTCCTTTTTCCCTGAAGAGCTGAACCACATCACACAGAACTCATTCACCAGGTTTTTACACCTGAGACTCTTGTAGCGGTTGTTCTGGCAGCTTCTCTGTCCTATGTGCCAATACGATATATAAACATGAATGTTTCCTACATCCTGGTATATATTCAAAACCTCCCTGACTGAAAGCCGTGAGCACTTTGAGTACAATATGAACATTTTTTTTGTAACAGTGTCTGTGTACATTCACTCTACATTGAACCAAGCAAAATAATAGCTTGGCTTAAAGTGAAAATTCCCTCAAATGGGCCTTGTCCTAAAACCTACTGGCCTAGCGAATAGATTACCCAACACTTACTCAACCTCATGTTTATACAAACCTATATGGCTGACTTTTTCTGTGTAAAGCAAGTATTATTTGTCAATATTAGTCAAAAAACAAAACAAAAACATAAGAGTAATAATTTTTTTTATCTTTTTTAGATTTTAATTTGTATTTTCTCTATAATTGTATTATGTAGTTTTATTACATTTTTTATCCGCTATTTCAGCTTTTTTCAGCTTTTTTTTTTTTTTTACATTTCTCAGCACAGCAGGGCTTAAAAAAAAGATTGGTTCACTCCGAGCAGAATCAGTATTTTAAAATTTCTCTTCGTGCATTTCTTCTGTCGTACATTATCGTACCAAAAAGGGATTTATTCTAAAAATTCTGGTAAATAAGGTTGTTGTTTTTTTGTCTATACTTTATACCAGAGCTTGAATTGAACATTATACTAAGGGCTTGTGACTAAACCTCGTAACTCGAGTGGATCCTCAAACTGTCCTCATACAGTAGCTCCACATGGTTTGTTTTATGGTAATTTCAAAGAAGCGTTTCTGTTCAGAACGTTTAGACTTGATTTAGTTTTTGTTTATGTTCCTGTTAAAATTGTGTTTGTTCTTTTGAACCGTTTCAGAGCCCTGCAGCACACTCCAGTGTCATTGCATGTTTATCAAAAATTTACATTCATTTGTGAACTTCATTTGTTTTATTTGGAATCATGAAAATGTATGTTTCAGTTAACAAAAATGTTTTTAGTTTTCATGTAACGAAGCAATGCACTATATAGTCTAACACAAAGGCTGCCTCCGAAACACTGTTCTTGTTCAGTGGCTCAAGCCTCTACATTGATGTTTTGGAATTGGCAACAGAGGCATGGGATGAGAAGCGCAAGAAATTAGTCCTACACACAAGAGCTTTTTAAGGACAAAAACCTAAAAATGTCTTGAAATGCAACATTTGACCAATGTCTTGAAATGCAACATCTGAACAATGTCTCGAGGTTTGGTAACCATAGTATTAGTGGAATAATTGACTCCGGTCTGTTGAATTATTAGAAAATAATGCACACTCGTTTTATGCCGTGGCAGAATTACCACCTTAGGTGTGCATTATTTTCTTATATCTTCTTTCTTATATTTTATTTTTTATAAGAAATAAGATTTCTTATATCCTATTTTCTTATATGATCGGCACTGATCCTCAACAAATTCGCCCCTATACGCGCGATGACTCCGGTCTTTAAACAGATGAACTGCATAATATAATGTTCCGATCCAATCTGACCTCTGACCTGTAATGCTGCCTGAATCATAATCATACACTGTTCGTTCGTTGGCCCCTCGACTGAGCCTGGGTTCTCACAAGGTTTTTTTCTCCATTCTTTTACTGATGGAGTTTTGGTTCCTTGCCACTGTTGCCTTCGCCTTTCTTTAGCTTTGTCGCCATTGGCTTTTGGCTTGCTTAGTTGGGGACATTTCATTTTAAATTCAACAATAGTATTACAATATTATTTTCCTGTTATCTCTGTAAAGCTGCTTTGAAGTATTCCTTACATGCTACATGAAGATGAGTCACGCAGGTTTGATTTCAGTGAATTAACATACAGTGTCTAATAAATGTATTAGACCACCACCCAATGTAAGATTTGTGCCACAGCTGCCCTAAACTAACAGTATTGGTAATTACCTAATTCATTTTTTATGTTTCTGAAATGGTTAATCCACCAGTATGTGTGTGTAGCTCTTTAGTCACAGTTGGCCAAGTCAAAGTCCGATTTGCATCCTATTGAACAAATTTGGGATTTAGTGGATTCAAAGATAGATTGCACAAAAGTTTATTCAAAAGCATGTCTTTGGGAACAACTAAAGAAACTATAGTCAATAACAACAGAGACTTTGGAAAAGTACTGCATATAAAATCAAGCTGTTATCAAGGTCAAAGGATGGCTTAAAAATACAGAATTGTTTGGTTCTGTGTGAATGTTTCAGTTTGTTATTTGCCTAATAAATGAGATGTACAATTTTTAGTTTCAAACAAGTTAACAGATTCCTAAAATATTTTGTTTTCTCTTTATTATGACAGGTGATCTAATAAATTTAAGCACTGTATCCTCTAACTAATGAAGTGAAAATGCAGATTTGAAAAAGAGATTTAGAGGTATAGTGGAAGCTAAGATGATCAGTCTGTTCCTCACACAAAACTATTGTATGCCTTCAGAAGAAAATATTAAGGTTTAAAGTTTAGGTTCATTTAAGGTTATTTTGTAACATCCTGTGGAGAGCAGTTGAGGGGCCGAGGGTTTAAACTCTTAAATTAGTTTTTGATGTCTTAAGCTAAGAGCGTAACTTCGGCCAAGGCCAGACAGCTTGATCAAATGTTCCCACTTTGTTTTCTTGATAGATCGCTGTAGATTCCAAATCCAGAAATTAGCAGAGGGAGGGAGCAGACCTTGCAACATCTTTTGCAGCTGAAGTAATGAAGTAATATATCATTAGAACTGTTACTTGATATCTGTGCGAAGGTTTCAGATTGGGAATTCGTGTTGATCAGCCAGTAACCTCTGTGAATGCGTTAATGTGTCAGTATGATTGTTATTTTCACCGCTCTGTCCTGCTAAAATGACTTCAGTGCTTTAACAGATGGAGTGAAGTTATTCAGTGATGTCACTGGTGTGGTTACCATGGCATATTCGCCTGTTATGTAAAGGATGATCTAACGATGCTGCCGGGGTCCACATGGCTTGTGTTTGCGGTTTGTGTTTATGCCTCATACAACATCTTTTTCCAGACCGCATTTCATCAGAGGGTTCGGACCGAGCGTGTGTTTATGATAGTGAAGGTTCTGTTTCCCAAACGTGTGTGTCCTGCATCCTGTTATGTCCTCCGTCGCTGTGGAAACACGGCACATGTTTTCAGACTGTGGAGGCGCCATGGCAACTGCAAGCAGTTAGTCACATCTTGATGGTGTATAATTCCTTTAGTTAAGAGAAAACCGCTTCTCAGTAGGGGATGCTTTTCACCATCATTTGTGGTACCCAAGGAAGTCGTACTCCGGTCATTTGAACATCAAGTGCTCTTTAAAGTATAATCTCCCAGTTTCTATTGAGTAGATCGTTGCTGTGAAATTAAGGGCCCACACATTTTTCTCAAGGTCTTCTTGCATGCTTAGTTTGGATTTTTTTTTTTTTTTTTTTCCTCCGATTTCGGGCATTTGTCAGAAATTTCGTAAAACCTGTCGGCGAGTGAAAATCGGGCCTAAAATCGTGCAGTGTGAACTCCGCATTAGCTGAGAGAGTTGACAAATTTGTATAATCCAGTGACCGTCATAAGTTTAAGTACTGTACTCTGTTTACTAGTTAGCTGCATTAGCTTGAAACGTTTGTAGAGCTGATAGTTAACTGTACATTTGTTGATAATACTGTTGTTTGGCAAATTTTCGTCAGTTTCGTCAATTCAATAGGGATCCATGCTATCTGGATTTTCTCCTGTGGGTGAAAGATTTCCCCATGCAGTTTTCACAGCGGGTTCACCATGTTGACCAACAAAATGCTGCTTGGTTTTAAATATTGTTAGTGTTAAAGTGTAACTTTGCAGATTTTCAACCCGCTTTGTATTGTTACAATGTTGGTACTAGTGTATGTAAATGAACAATGTTTACTCGTTCTATGTGCTACCTGAACTAAAAAGTTCACATTTATTTGTCAGCAAAAGACTTTTGACAGCTTCAGGGCTTTCGTGAATACTACAGATTATACTGCATTTTTGTATCCCCGCACACGGACTGTCAGATCAACAGAGGGTTATTAACAGAACATTTATTGTTTATCACTGAAATTTGTTTCATACTTTGTCTGCATTATTTGCATTATTAAAAATGAAGCATTATTTCTACAGGTTTCTTACCTGTACGTGACAACGTTTTACACCATTGTAACTAAAAGTTGACACCATTATAATTAAAAGTTTATTTCATACTAAAGCAAGGTGGTATTTGACTCCGGTCAGGCATATTCATAGCAGAACATTTGAATTTTGCTTTGGCAACTAACTGAAATGAAATATTACTGAAATTAAAACTGAAATAAAAATAAATGAAAGCTAAATATAAATATATTTTAAAAACTAAAAAAAATGTCAAGGCACAACAAAAGAATAACAAGAACACAAAAACGAAAAATAAAAACGAAATATAAAAGCTACTTTATTAGTATATCAATAATACTAAAATGTTTGACGCTCAACATTTGATTGCACTGTGGTATATCTTTCTTTTCTTTCTCAATGGCTATTTAACCAGAATTTGAGTTATTGGATTCAAGACCAGCATTAGACTTGCGTTAACCCCTCTTAGTGTTAGACATGCAGGAAAAGCTGCTATTTAGGTCACTGACCCTGACAGTAATTAGCTGGTCGTGTTGGGAATTTTATTGATGCACGTGGAGCGCAAGCAAAGTTTGGTGGTGGTGGTTTTGGAGTCGGGTGGGGGAGGGGGATTTGCGGGTGAAGTTGCAAATAGGAAGTGTTTGTTAAATAAAGTCCTACTGAAACTAAAGGAGTAAACAGTTGCTCCTTAACCACTATTTTGTTGATTTGGGAGCAGATGCTGACATGTACAATACAGTATCTATTTTGGGGGCTATTTAAAGGAGAAGTTCACTTTTAAAATGAAAATTCTGTCATCATATACTCACCCTCATGTTGTTTCAAATCTGTATGAATTTCTTTCTTCTGCTGAACAGAAAGGAAGATATTTAGAAGAATGTCAGTAACCAGGCAGTTTCTGGTTCCCATTGACTTCCATAGTATATTTTTTCCTACTATGGAAGTCAGTGGGAACCAGAAACTGCCTGGTTACTGACATTCTTCTAAATATCTTCCTTTCTGTTCAGCAGAAGAAAGAAATTCATACAGGTTTGAAACAACATGAGGGCGAGTATATGATGACAGAATTTTCATTTTAAAAGTGAACTTCTCCTTTAAATTCAGATTAAATTTCTGAATTTTGATTGTGGTACAAAAAACAAGTATTACAAACGTAATCCTGGTGTGTTTGGGATTGTGGAAAATACACATTTGAACTCCATACTTGATTGTTCATCAGGATTTCCAATATTGGTCCATTTTTAAAGTGCCTGCAACTTTGTAGATCCTTCCAGCACCTGCTGCAGACATGCGTCCCCAATACCATTATGTTTCCCTGCTGTGCTTAATGTGCACCAAGATATTGCATTTGACATTAAATCACTCCAGTGCTAGATTTTTTTGACTTGTTGAACTGCAGAACATTGCTCCAATCTTCCACACTTCAGTCCAAATGTTCTTTGGCAAATACAAGGTGTTATTTTGCAATAGATACAACTAATAAATGGTTTCTTTACTGGTACACAACCTCCCAATCCAGCCTCTTGTAGCTGTTGGATAGAGTTCAAAATGAAATGGGAGGTTCCTCACAATCTCATCCAGGGCCTGTAGAAGCTGTTTTTAGGTGGTCCCACATTCAGTTGATTTTCGTCCTGCTGTCAAAACTCCCTGACCAGCCACAGCACTTTACATTCTGCAAAGGTAGTGGTGTCACTGTGCTTTGTGGACATTGTGACCATTCACATCTTGCAGGTGAGCAATATCCAAAAATGATCGATCAGACAATATGGTTGCAGGAACAGCTCCTTCCAAAACAACATCTAATATTATAGCTAATGCTGGCCACATAGTGATTTATTGAATTAAAGACTGGGAATAATGACTGCAAGCTTGGTATGTGTCATTGCATCATGTCAAATGATACAATTGGAACCTGAAACGCATACATTCGTTTTATACTCATAAGAATATAAGTTGGACCAGATATAAAGCAATTGTCCATCTAGATTTTATTTTTGATGTCTACTATGTTTGTATGTCTACACGTCTGCTAGTTTCTTTTTATTGCAATGTACAGCACTTTGGAACTACAGTGGTAGTCTGTAAGGTGCTATATAAATGAATAAACTAACTAACTAACTAACTACTATATTTTATTTCGGTGGTATGCACAAAATTCAAACTTTTTAATTTGAGTGTCTTCACATATCCATTTAGTCAATCTGTCTGTCTGTGTTTCTCTCAGGTGGAAGGTGTGGGGAAGTACTTTAGGGAGCAGCTGCTGCAGTCTCGTCACAGGGGAGCGTTTGAACTGGCCTATGTGGGATTTGTTCGGCTCACTGAAATGCTCTGCAGGTGAGAGATCAAACTCTATCAGATTGTTTGACTGACCCCAACAATTATATAATAATGATGAAAACACACATACTGACTTGTCAACTCGCTGTCCAGTAAAATAGCTCCCTTGTCATTACACAAATTCAAGATGTTTTCAACCCAAAGGCCTCAGACAGAACAAGTGTGCATCTTTAGATGAGGGAGTCATGAGGACTGCTATACCAGAGCCCCTAATGTTGTGTTTGGCTACCACGTTTCATACCTGAATGAGTCCAGCCCCCTCCATCCCTGCTACCTCTCGGCTGCTGGGTGGAAAACAAGCTTCAAATAATCAGGAAGTTTGAAAACTGTTAACATCTGGAAATGTGAGATTTAATGAGCTTTGAAATGTGGCCTCTGCGCAGAAGTTAAGGAAATTGACTCGCTCGCTTTCACAACAGTGACATGAATAGGACATCGGATTGGTTCTGCTGTTGTGGAGTTGCTGAGGGAGCCTCTTGTAAATTTAATTAACTTCTGCAGTTCCCTTGTTTTTTTTTTCCTTCCATGAAATAAAAACGGTAATAGTGTTGTTATTGTTAATTAAAACAAAAACTATTAAAAATATATTGAAATAGCTCAAATAAATTAGAAATGTTACATTAAAATATTAAACTTATTTCAGTTAGTTGCCAAGGCAATATTTCTATTTTTGGTTTAGTTTGTTGCAGTATTACATAGTTCTGGCATGAAAATCTGAATGGTGCAGGCTAATAGGTCTTTAACTTATTGGTAGCAATCATGTCATTTTCTACATAACACAGCTGATTGATTGCTGTTGCAGCAGCTGCCAATGAGCTTGCTGCTCAAACATTCAAATACAGTACTTGGCATTGTTTGCTGTTTCAGTCTGCAGTGTGCTTTCAGAACCCTCCCCCTTCCCCAGCTCCACCTGTATAGATCTGCTGCAGGGTTAAATAATGTCTGTTACATTTGCATCAGCAGCAGCATGTCTTACATGCTCACAGCATGTCTGTGTAGGTATTCGCAGTAGCAAGTCTCGGTACTTGCTCTGAAGTAGCATCAGTGTAGCAGATTTATTCCGCCAAGACCAAATACATTGACATTTGTATTCATTCATTGTATGCATTAATACATACATACATGAATGGCAGCTCGTTTTCAACCATCATATCAGAGGATTACGTATGCAAAAAAACTGTTTGAATTGCAATATTATTTATGCAGAAAATTATCTATTTCTAAATTAATGATTATTAAGATCTAATGGTATATAACACCATGTCTAGGGATTTAAACAATAAAGAGAAAATAATAATCAAATGGGTTGATGAATGTTGATAAATAATAAACAAACTTAAAGAAAAAGACTTCTCTGAAGAACTAAGTTCCACCAGAGGAAGAAGTACGGTGAGCAGATTACTACAAACTTGTATACTCTCCACCCATAAATTGACATCTCTTGCCACTCACATTCTAATAAAGTGGATGATAGGCCTTAACAAATAATAAGTAATAACAGTAAAAAGTAAATAAAACTAAAATAAAACTCATAGCTGTTGTCTGGTCTATTAGAAGTGATAAAGTTATTAATATTGGATTTAAGCACTGCATTCGATACAATTGATCATAGTATTCTGCAGTTCAAAGACAAAGATTACCTCAAAGACAGAACCTTCTCCGTGAGCATTGGGAAGTTTTCTTCTTCGTCGGTTTCCCTATTATGCGTGTGCCCCAAGGGTCCATTTTAGGCCCTCTTCTCTTTTCACGTTGTATGTTCTCCTTGGGTGCCATTTTTCAGAAATATAAGATCTCCTACCACTGCTATGCTGACGATGCACACTTTTATCTACCAGATAAAACTGACAGTAAGTGATTCTTTGGACGCTTTGCTTTGCGACTGTTTTGAGGAGGTCAAATGTTTGATGGCTAATTATAATAATAATCTTCACTTTCATCATCTCATTTCGAGATCCACCTATGGGAAGGGCATCCGTACCTGACCTCTGCAGAAGCATCCAATTGCACCAAGTCTGGCTAACAGACAGAAGCGCGCAGCCAATGACAGGTAGGGCCACACCCCCTTACCTACGGGCATATAACAGCTGGGCGCGCTGCTATTCCTCAGTTGTCATTCGCTTCTCGCGATCTCTGCATTGACACAGTTCGGTTGGATTAACGTTACGCTGCTCTCACTTTCGAGTCTTCAGGAGGACATATCGCCAGATCAGCCTCCGCCAGTCGGAGTGACAGTCGTTTCTTCAGCCTATCAGCTGTGTTTTTTGCATCCGGAGCCGCCCGAGCTCCCGCTGTCCTTTACCTGCTCCTCCTTACATGGCTGCCCGCCACGGATTTTTCCGAGCTATTCACCGCTGGCCCACCCATGGCTATGTGACCGTCTAAACAGCCGCTCCCCCGGGGAACAGCCTATCACGACGAGCCTGCCCGGCCGCGTGTGGTGCTCTCATCGCCGCTAAGGACCCTCTCGTCCTGCGCGGTCTGCTTGGGCTTAACACGCTCAAAGCTGTGGAGAACCCGGAGAATTGCGGTCATTGTAATTGCTGCCCATGTAGCTTTTACTTAGCCGGCCTTAGTTGCACGACCCACCGCGCTGTGCTCGGCCTTTCTGACTCGGAGGGGAGACACGGTGATGATGACGCGCTACCGGGGGACTCCCGGAGCGCCACCTCTCTTAATATTTGAGCTGACATCAGCCCAATCCGCATTCCCTGAAGAGGACATCTTCGCGGGAAAACCCCACTCTCGTTGACGAACCGGTCGGTTCCGGCGACGGGGATGACGTGGTCCGTTTAGCGTTCCCTAGGCTAGCGCTCACGCGGCTTTGCCTCAGTCCATCCTCCATGGAAGTTTGTGACCGAGCGGCCGTTCGCCTCAACATTGTGTGGTCAGACGCTGTAAACACAGCGTTGATTCAGTCGGCGCGAGCTGACAGTGTTCTCAGTGCAGTATATGTGCCCGCAGTCCCGCGCCCACATTCTGTCACAGACACGCAGAATCCCACGGGATTCGCCCCTGCTCGTTTTTCTCTGTAACGTTACAACCAGTCACAGAGAAGCTAAGTGCTACCAGGCTGCCCGCTGTGATCAGCGCGCGCCTCGCACGCTGTAAACACAGCGTTGATTCAGTCGGCGCGAGCTGACAGTGTGCTCAGTGCACTAATGTGTTACGATTACGTGTTGAGGCCTTCAATTTATGCCTTCCTAGGAAGGCGGCCCGAACGCAAGCGGCCTGCCTGTTGTTCGACCATTGGGAGTAACGCTACACAGGGTCTCCCACCGACGGTCGGTTAATCCCGTCTCGTGGCTGCCCAGCCCGTGTGTTTAGTGGACGTTATGTGTGTGTGCCCCCCCCCCCCCCCCACCCTACAGGGGGGTTGTCATGAGGAAAAGTACATAGCAGTGTTACCACACCGCACGCACTTGGTTCCCCTCACCCAGTTATTAAAGGCTTCGGCCCCAGTGTTTCCCAACACAAAACACACACATTACTAAACACATTTTATAAACGAATCAAATGAATTCGTGCAGATTTATATATCTGCCAACATAAAGAGCAAATCTCTCTGATCCCATGCATGTCGCCTGAATCCGTCCACAAGAGGGCACCATTGCCTCAAAAATCAACCAGCTGGGCTCACACAGCTCAGTTGCGGCTGCCCAGCCCATGTGTTTTTAGTGTACGTTGTGTGTGGAAGGCCCCTGTGTTCCCCAACACAAAACACACACATAACTAAATAACACTTTTAAACAAACTAATTTAATAAATCCTTTACAGAGAGAGTTTCTCTCTCCGCGGATATTATTTTTCTGCCTGCGCTTAGACTGCCCAGTTCATGTGTTCAGGAGATATGTGTTTTCCCCCCACTTTCAGGGGGCACCTTGTGAGGGAAAGTTCAGCACAGTGGACACCACACTATGTTCCCCTCACTCGGTCAATAAAGGCTTCGGCCCCAGTGTTTGCCCAACACAAAACACACAAAGTTACGAATCTAATGAATTCGTTTTGGAGAGAAGACCTCTCTCCGCAGAGAAAACTTCTCACTGCAGAGAGAGAAAATCCCTCCGAACCCCTGCATGTCGCCTCTAGTGTGCCCACTAGATGGCGCCTTGCATCACAAATGAACCAGCTGGGCCCATACAGCCCGCTCCAACCCGAGCGGGGGCGCTCGCTAGTCACAAAGCGGCTTGGCAAGCCGTTTTCAGTGCCTGAGTGGGTTTTTGCGTACCGTAACCCAGGGTTACAAGCTGCAGTTTGCAATAAAACCTCCGCATTTCAACAGCGTTCTCTCTTCTCACACAGAAGAAAACGCCTCACACATTCTGGAAGAGGAAATTTCCTCCCTCCTAACAAGGGAGCGATTCAGATGGTGCCACCCAATCTGATAAACCATGAGTTTTATTCCTGGTATTTTCATGTTCCAAAAGACGTGGCGCCCCCACGCCCTATATTGGACCTTCGAGTGTTGAACAAACATCTGAGGAAATACAATTTCAGAATGTGACACAAGGCTCTCTCGCCTGTGCCATAAGCAGAACGACTGTGATCGGTCGATCAGTCGATCTGAAAGATGCTTTCTTTCACATAAGCATCTACCCTCCACACAGGAAATATCTTCGTTTCGCCTACCAAGGCATTTGTTACGAATTCACAGTTCTTCCGTTCGGGTCCCCGAACGTTCTGTCTGTGTGCGGAGGTGGGCGTGGCGCCCCTGAGACTATCAGGGCTGAGAATTCTGACTTACAAAGACGATTGGCTCATCATAGCCAAATCGAAGGAGAAGGTGTCGCTGGACACCGGCCGGGTGCTCACGCACATCACATCCCCCGGGTTCTAGGTGAATGCGAGCAAAAACAATCTGACTCCCAGTCAGAATGTCATTTTCCTGGGCTTGAAATTGAACTCAGTCTCCATGCGAGTGCGTCTCTCTCAAGAGCGCGTTCGCTCTCTGATGAACTGTCTGTCGCAGTTCAGAGAAGGGGCGAGAGTACAATATCGCACATGCCTCAGGCTGCAGGGTCTCATGGCTTCATCTATCCAAGTTGTGCCGTTGGTCTCCTGAGAATGAGAGCGTGCACGAAATGGGTTTTGTCACTACATTTCAGCCGATTCGCGATCTCTGCCGCTCGGTAACGGTGACGCGCGCCTGCTCGGCGGCCCTGCGCCATTGGGAGAGCGAGAACTTTTATGCACGGGGAACCCCCCTCGGGACGGTTACGATGCGGAAAGTTGTGACGACAGATGCGTCCTTAACAGGCTGGGGAACCACCCAGGAAGGCAGAACGGTGAACGGTCTGTGGCTGAGCAGACTACGTTCAACACACATTAACTATTTAGAGTTTTTACCAATTGGAAAGCTCTGAATAATTTTCTGCCTTGCCTGCAGGGACATCCCGCTCTAATACGGTCCGATAATACCACGGCAGTGGCTTATATCAACCGTCAGGGCGGCATGCGCTCGTCGAAACTCCACGCTCTAGCTCACAGGCTTTTGGTGTGGAGCAGACAGGTTTTCCTGTCATTACGCGTGACTCATGTCTCGGGCATTCTGAACAGAGGTGCGGATCTGCTATCGAGGGGAAACCCAATCTACGGGATTGGCGTCTTCACCCGCAGATAGTGGAGAGGTTATGGATGAGATTCGGACAGGCAGCTGTAGATCTTTTCGCCTCCCGCGAAAATCACCATTGTCCTATGTCCTTCTCGCCAAAGGACGTGGACGCGCCCCTCGGGGCAGACGCACTGGCCCACCCATGGCCCAAAGTGCTGCTGTACGCCTTTCCTCCCCTGTGCCTGATAGTTTTCACGCTGGCCAGGGTGAGAGAGCACGACCTGTCTCTCATTCTGATAGCACCCAGGTGGCCCGAAGCCCCGTGGCTGGCAGAGATAATCCCTCTGTTATACACCGAGCCATGGCGCCTTCCCGTTCGCACGGACATACTGTCCCAAGCCAACGGGGAGATTTACCACCCCCACCCGGACAGGGTGGCTCTCTGGGCCTGGCCCGTGAGAGGACGAACCTAAATGCACTGGGGCTCCCGCCGCGTGTAATCGCCACTACTCAGAATGCCAGGGCCGTTTCCATGCGATCCCTATATGGCTGTAAGTGGCAAGTGTTCAAAGGGTGGTATGATGGGCGTGGTCTCACATCTTATCAGTTCTCGGTGCCTGATATTTTGTGTTTCCTGCAAGACCTCATGGAAAGAGGCAGGTCCTTTTCCACTATTAAGGTCTACCTGGCTGCATTTTCAGCCTGTCATGTAGGTTTTGAGGGCTCCACCGTCCGGCAGCACCCTCTAACCCGCAGTTATATGAAGGGTGCACGCCGCTCTTTGCTGGTCATCAGGAGATCTGTTCCAGAGTGGGACCTCCCCATGGTGCTGGAAGCGAGGTCTCTGTATCCTTTTGAGCCTCTGAGGAGTATTTCCCTTAAGCTGCTGTCCCTCAAGACAGCTTTGCTCTCGGCCTTGGCATCTGCTAAACGGGTCAGTGAGCTACATGCACTCTCGGCTCACCCCTCGTGTGCCAAATTCCCCCTAGTGGGGATAAGGTTTTCCCCTTAAGCCTAACCCGGCCTTCATGTCGAAATGGTTTCCTGCGTTCACTTAGGAGGTTTTGGAGCTATCCGCTTTTCACCCTCCACCATTTGCCTCCCCGGAGGATCAGGGGATGAATGCTCTGTGTCCCGTCCGTGCTCTGCAAGCATATATGACCAGGACCAGTGCTTTCCACAAGAGCGACCAGCTCTTTGTTTCAAGGGCTCCCCTGCATAAGGGGAGTCCCATTTCAAAGCAATGCCTCTCACATTGGCTTGTGGACGCTATACTATGGCTTATGAAGCAAAGGGAGTGCAGCCCCCAAGGGGCATCAGAGCTCATTCCATAAGGGGCTTAGCCGCCTCTTGGGCTTTGTTCAGGGGAGTGCCACTGCAGGACATCTGCTCCGTGGCCAGCTGGGCCTCTCCTCATACCTTTGAGCGTTGCAACCGGTTGGATGTCACTAGAACTTCGGTGGCACACTCGGTCCTAGGGGTAGGGTCCTCTTAGCCCTTTCCCACAGCCCCGTTTGGTTAACCAACGAGGAGTGAATGGGCCGGCTGGCCATGTTCATTCCTGTCACCAAGCATTCGCATTCCTTCTTGGGTTTAGCTATGTGCATTGGTGGTGCGGGGGCTATTATCATGTATGTGTCTCATGCATGTTTCATGCCCTGCTTGTCCACAGCAGTTAGCATGACGGAAAACTTGCAGGGTCATGTGTGTGGGACGTGTCAGGCACCGCCTCTCTGAGGTGACAGTCCTTCTCTGGCCTTCAGAACCTCACTGTGAGTGTATTGGGCAATCGGGGAGCTGTCCATGTCTCTCCCATAGGTGGATCTTGAAATGAGATGATGAAAGAGAACAATAGGTTACTGTCGTAACCCCGGTTCTCTGAAACATCGAGTGGAGAGATCCACCAGCTTTGCCCCGCTTGCCGCACAAGAAGCGAATATACTTACTGAGGAATAGCAGCGCGCCCAGCTGTTATATGCCCGTAGGTAAGGGGGTGTGGCCCTACCTGGCATTGGCTGCGCGCTTCTGTCTGTTAGCCAGACTTGGTGCAATTGGATGCTTCTGCAGAGGTCAGGTAAGGATGCCCTTCCCATAGGTGGATCTCTCCACTCGATGTTTCAGAGAACCGGGGTTACGACAGTAACCTATTGTTTTGCAATTAAATGAAATTCAGATTTTAAGGCCCCTCCAAGTCTCAATCTGTTTTTAATTTAGGTTCTCTTTCTGCCAGTGTTCAACATATTCTCTCCTTGAACATCAAGGAATCTTGGTTACATTTGATTCATCACAAAATTGAGAAACAAATCAGTACAGCGGTAAAGGGCAGTTTCTTGTGAAATTAAAACCGTTTCTACCCCCGAATGATTTGGAGACTGGAATCCACGCTCTCATAACATCACGCCTGGACTACTGTAATTCCCTGTTCTGTGGCCTGCCACAAACGGCGATCTCTCACCTGCAAATTACCAGAACAAAAAAGAGGGATCACATTTCTCCCATTTTAGCGACTTTACATTGGCTTCCTATAAAGTTTAGAATTGATTTTTAAAATTGAAGTTTTTGTGTACAAGGCTTTATCTGGTGTCGCACCAAAATACGTTAGTGACCTTCTGATTCCTTACTTTGCCCAAAGAACACTTAGGTCAGCTTCTCTTAACTGTCCCACTTTTTCGCTGTAAAACTAAGGGTGGTCGAGAACTAAAGTTTGGAACAGTTTGCCCGTAAATGTGAGGTTTGCTCCTTCACTAGCCAGTTCTAAATCAGCTCTTAAATCTTTGTTCTCTCTGGCTTTTGATTAGGAGTAGTTTAAGAGTTTTATCTTGAAGTTTTCTAATTGTATTTCATTTAATGTGTTTAGATTTTGTACGCAGCATGTTTTCCTTTAATGATTTCTTTTTATATGCTCGACGTTTTGTTGTACATCACTTTGGCGCAACTCTGTTGCTTTTAAATGTGCTATAGAAATCAAATTTGACTTGATAAAAAAAATAATATACTCAGTTTGGTTTAAAAAGGGAGTGTTCCCTCTTAACAATAACATAAGTGACTCACTTACATTATCAAGATGTACAACTTAAATTTGAAAGTAAATTCGGTTATTGTGTGCTATATAAATCTCAACAACACATTTTTTTCCCCTATACAAGTTAGTCTTTGCTGTTAATTGCTATGTTAAAAGTGTTCTCAATCTCTCCAGGTTATGAGAAATTGTGGAAAGTAGGTGTATCGTGGGTTTTTAAGTGGGCAGAGGAGAAAGTCAAAAATGGAACTGGATTAAACTGGAGAGTTTTTGGGCTGGATATCTAAAAATGTAAGAATCACAAACTAGAATAGAAGTTGTATCCATGTTGTTCACAATTCATTGTATTTCTTATTGTGACTTATTTCAAAGGGATATGCAATGAGTAAAAATGGGTGAAACGTATTCATAAGGAATTTATTGATTGGAAAGTGGATATTACATCCCATAATTAAGCCAGACTCGTTTAGTAAATATGTTTTTGCATAGCCATTAAGACGTTTTGCTCAAGTGGGTGATTTGGGTTTGAGTCTAGTTTCTCTCTTTTCCCTATTATTTCCTGTCATTTTTCTGGCATCCCTATCAAAAAGATGCAAAACACCCAAAAACGTCCGTGCAAACATATGATTAGTCCTGAGATGCCAACTTTTCTTGAAATCCCTGAGGAAGCAGTCGGTGTGTGTGTGTGTGTGTGTGTGTGTGTGTGTGTGTGTGTGTGTTTGTGGTGGGATCGGCCTGTATTAACAGTTGTGTCTGTATTGAGTCTCAGAGGTGCTTCTGGAGAAAAAGCATTGCTGTGTGATTACACAACCTCCACCGGCAACCGCTATGCCCGTTACGAGGTGTTGATTGTGGGGCGTACATCGGCTGCCTCTTGAAGGTATCGCCTTGTGTTTGGGGTAGTGTATTACTGAGTGAGGTGTGTGTGTGTGCGTGGGCGCTTGCTGTGTGGTTTGGATTGTTTGATCTGGCCTGCTCAGTCCAGCACGTCTGGTATAACGGTACTTTTCATAACGAGAGCCTGGCATTTTTCCCCGCTCTCAAAGTGGGCGTTCTGCACACGCTTGGGCAGCTCCTGCTATGTGTTTGTGTGTGTGTATTCATCCGAGGTTTGCAGTGTAATTACAGTGCTTGCTTAGGCAAGGATCTATATTATTACTGCTCATACTTTGGAATAGGGATTTGAATAAACTCTTAACCTGAAGTATTAAACTTTGTTGTGTATCTCGTCCCATTCTGTTTGTGCTACAGACATGAATGATTCCTCAAATCATGCCGCTTTTAGAGATTTCTTTTCTTAATCACAGCCTTGTGATCAATTGAATGCATCCATGAATAAAGTTTTTTTTTCTTCCAAACTTTTGAACGACAGTGTATGTCCCAGGGCTAATAGGACCTAAAAGTGATGTGTAATTCTCATTCTGTTGTATGTGAGTGTCATTATGGTCCTAAACTGGATCTTGACAACAGTCCACAAAGAATCAATGTTTATCTTCACAACTTTTCTGCTCTAATGTAACTTGGCTCTAGCTTGATGTTTTCCTCAAATGACTGTTCAAATTCGATTATTTTAAAGTCTCTGCTTCATCACATTTGGATGTGATTTGATTTTCAGATTGCTTTGAAAACCGTGGATAATATCACATCTGAGAATAAGTAAACAAAAATGTCTTTGAGAAACTGGGAACCACATAAACTTGGAGGACCACAGTCATGGGAGCCAATGTCTTGTTCCTAATTCCACAACAAGCTATTATTCTTAGTGTGGGTTTTGTCTGTAATTTGTGTGTGTGTGTGTGTGTGTGTGTGTGTGTGTGTGTGTGTGTGTGTGTGGTGTGTTGTGTGTGTGTGTGTGTGTGTGTGTCAGGAGTGGGAGTGCTACACTCCAGCAGCTGCCAGCACACTGGCTGAAGGAGGTTCTTGAGGAAGTAAAATCCAGTGACCCCTCCTCTAAACTGTGTGCGACCCGCCGCAGTGCAGGAATACCCTTCTATATCCAGGTTAGTACTCTATGTTCAGCAATGACCAATTTCTTCCTCCAAAATGAACACCTTACATTCCCAATAAATACATAGATTTTATTTTATTTTTTATAAATATTTCTAAAAATTAAATAAAAAGACAAACTTTATACATTTCCATATTCAAAGTGAGTTTGAAATTAAACTTTACCCTAGTTATTACTAAATGATTGTTATTGATTTTGTGAACAATTTATCCATGCATACACTACACAATTATACAAATAAATTGTATCCTGTCCTATGCAAAACATGCTGGGAAGCACAAATCCACTACCCAATTTACAAAGTTAAGACAATTTCATACAACTTAATACAATATTAAGTTAATGTAATGAACATTATAATACTAATATACTAGTTAAGTTAAACTAAACTCAAATGTTTTGAATGAGTTGTGAGAGTCTCAAATGAGTTGTGATTACAGGTCCCCTGAATTGCTTTTTAGATTGTATGTTTAGTTTCACTGTCCACTTTATTAGTTGCACCTATTCAACTGCTCGTTAACACAATCAGCCAATTACATGGCAGTAACTTTAGCATTTTGCTTTTGCATTTAGCCATGTAGACATGGTCAAGACGATCAGACGAAGTTCAGACTGAGCATCAGAATAGGAAAGTAAGGTGATTTTAAGTGACTTTGAGCGTGGCATGGTTGTTGGTGCCAGATGGGCTGTCAGAGTACTTCAGAAACTGCTGATCTACTGGGATTTTCACTCACAACCATCTCTAGGATTTACAGAGAATGATTATAAAAAGAGGAACTATCCAGTGAGCGTCAGTTCTGTGGGCAAAAATGCCTTGGTGATGTTAGAGAAGAGTTTCCAGACTGGTTCGAGCTGATAGAAAGGCAACAGTAACTCAAACAACCACTCGTTACAACCGAGGTCTGCAGAAGAGCATCTCTGAACTCACAACCTTGAAGCAAATAGACAGCAGCAGAAGAACATACCGGGTGCCACTGGTGTCAGCTAGGAACAGCAAATTGAGGCTACACCAATGGCTCACCAAAATTGGACAATAGAAGATTGGAAAAACATTGCCTGGTCTCATGACTCTCGATTCCTGCTGCAACCTTCAGATGTTAGGATCCGAATTTGGCTTAAACAACATAAAAGCATGGATCCATCCTGCCTTGTATCAATGGTTCAGTTTGTGCTGGTGGTGTAATGATGTGGAGAATGTTTTCTTGGCACACTTTGGAAAGTACCAATTGAGCATTGTTTGAAATGCCACAGCCTACCTGAGTATTGTTGCTGACCCTGTCCATCCCTTTATGACCACAGTGTCCCCATCCTCTGATAGTTACTTCCAGCAGGATAACACCATGTCACAAAGATCAAATCATCTCAAACGGGTTTCTTGAACATGACAGTGAGTTAACTATAATTAAATGGCCTCTCTGGTCTCCAGATCTCAATCCATTATATAGAGCACCTTTGGGTGCTCTACAAATCTGCTGCAACTACGTGATACGATTTGCAATAGGGACAAAAATCTCCTGAGGAATGTTTCCAGAACCTTTTTGAATCTATGCCACAAAGAATTAAGGCAGTTTTGAAAGCACCCAACATGGTACTAGCAAGGTGTACCTAATAAAGTAAGTGGTGAGTGCTGACGTAAAAGTTGCATGCATTCGGATTTGTCTGGTTATACTGATGTTACACTATTGCCTGCAGTCTGAGCATAGCCTAACATTTACCACTAATGTGTGTAAAGTTCTGATCTATAGCACCCTCAAAACATTTGTTATTTTACAAATATGCAATAATCTGACAATCTCTGAAGATTTCACAGTTTCATTAGTTTTATCTGAACATCTGTGAATCTGTTATTGATTCCTTATAGTTTTTATGATGGAGAGCTTCCCCAGTGGACAGTCCTCTGAAAGGTCAAAATAGCTGAATACTGAAGTCAAGGAAAAATGGGTTTTGGATCTGAAACACAAGACAATGAGAGGGTTTTAGGGAAGGATAAGACAGAGAGAGGATGGATAAACTCAACACCTTGGCATGAACACACATTCCTGCGGTATGTCTTGGAAAAGGTGGTCTTGCGCGATGAGTTCCCTCCCTTTGGCACAGGGACAAAAGAACTCCAGAGACTGTATTCGGTTACATACTGTGAGCCATTTTTCCACTGCCATGCTGTCATTCACTGTCCCAGTCTCATAGGAATGTGCTGTCTTAAAAACAACTTAAAGGATAGCTTATCCAAAAATGAAAATTCTGTCATTATTTACTGGCCCTCATGTCATTCCAAACCATGTCAAAAGTGTGGGAACTTGCCTGTTAATCTTCCATTGTAAGCGATAAGTGTAATAGTGTTGCACGGTGTACCGATACTTCAAAAGTATCGCGATACTCGGAAATTAAAAACGTCACGATACCTAAATTTATTAGTATCGATACTTTTTTCTCCTCACGCACGCAGCAGAAGAAGCTGCAGCTCTCATGTGACAAACACTACAGCGAATTTTTGTCCCGCCAAAGTCTTATTTGATCGGTGAGTAATGTAACTTACTTGCGCGTGTGACAGGGCGAGTAATTTAACTTAGATGCGCGCGTGTGACAGGGCGCATGTCTAACAGAGAGAGAGAGAGAGAGAGAGAGAGAGAGAGAGAGAGAGAGAGAGAGAGAGAGAGAGAGAGAGAGAGAGAGACCTGCATGGTCGCGCGCGCACGCACTCTATCTGCGGAGCCAGGCGAAAGTAAACAAGGCTTCCGTCTCAAAACTAAGCGCTGTCTTGCTCTCTCCCACATATTAATCAAAATAAATCGACACGATGGTATGGTCTGAAAACTAAATTTTCATGTGGAGCATTCGGAGATTTGTTTTCCTGAATTACCGCTGGGTGTGAATTGTGCTAAAATATGTTGCCTTAATTATCTTCTCTGAAAAGCGTTCCGCACATTCAGCTGATATAAACCACACTTTAAATAAACGAAAACAAACCTATCCAGTGATGATGTTTTCTGTGATGACACAAATCTTGTGGGATGTCCTAAACTGCGGGGATAATCACACAACGCACACACGTCCGATAATGACACGTCCAATTCGCGAACTAATGACTCATTTGAACCGATTCGTTTTAATGAATGGTTTAAACAACTGATCTGTCCAACACTGAACTCACGAGACATCTGAATCGGTTTATAACTAATTGGTAACACTTTACAATAAGGTTTCATTTATTACATAAATTACATAAAAATACAGTTTGCTTACTCAAGTGTAAGCTTTAAAACAAATAAAACCACTTGTTAGCATGAGACTACTTTTTTCCACACACTGCTATCAGGAATCGATAAGAGAATCGTTAAAGAATCGGATCGATTAGCAGAATCTTCAGTGGCATGGATATTGATAAAATCTTATCAGTTCCTGTTAACTCTTATGTTGCTTATGATAACTGAGATAATGGTGCTAAATTTATTATTTTTTTACCTTGAATGTCATTGCTCTAATTTATTTTTTATATTTTGTTCAAATGTTTAACATATCTGCTGTTCATATGTTCATTTATTAGTGTGGTGTGTATGATTAGAATGTTGTCCCGGTTTTAAAATAAAGCACAGCAATGATATTTGAGAGTGTTTCTCCCTTTTCAGGAAAAGTATCGAAAAAGTATCGAAATCGCAATACTTGACTTGGTATCGGTATCGAAACAATAATTTTGGTATCGTGACAACACTAAAGTGTAATACATCTCTGTGTAGGCCTTGCTGTCTTCTGAGCCTAAATCGTCCAGCTGTGGACTCCTGAAGATGACCATGATATCTCTGACGGCATTGGCCATGCCGTCTAATGATGGAGCTACTGAAAGCAGCACTGTGCCACAGGTGGACACACACGCACGCACACACACACACACACCACACACAAACAAACAAACTAGCTTTACTCTGAGGAAACTATGAATATGATCAGACATGTTTAATGGGTCTTTTTTAAATTTATTGTTTGTATGCACATACAGGTCCATGCTCTGAACATCCTGAGGGCTTTGTATCGAGATACTCGTCTGGGGGAGAACATTGTGCCATTTGTGTCAGAGGGCATGCAAGCTGCTATCCTAGGTTTCACTTCTCCTGTGTGGGCTGTAAGTGTATAATAACAATATACTTTCCTGGGGTGCATTTATATTGTTAATATGATTTTTACATCAGAAATGGTCATAATTTATAAATAAAAGGCATTTTTCCTGCCCTGATATTAGCCTCTGATTTGAACGCTCTGTTCTGCTGTGAGACTTCAGTGTAAACGCCCACTGCTGTGAGTGGCTAACATCTTTGCATAATGCAATAGCTAGTATTACATCTGGAATTCAAAAACTTTTAGCATGTTTTTACTATTACAGTTCTCAAGGTTTACTAATCGTGAAAAGTGTTGATTATAGCATTATATGTAGATCTATAGCATCATATTTACAGTAGGTTGCAGTGGATGAGCATTGTTGCCGATCACAGACATGTTGAGCGCATTAATGCAACTCGATTTCTGCACACTAACGAATGCTTTCATCAAAATGAACAGTGAAAACACAAATAAATAAGAGATTTGTTGATTCTAACTGGAGTTTTGGCGAGAGTCCAGAACACTCGCGCTTTTTGATTGACAGTTCCAGCGATTGTAAGGGAGCGTTCTTTGATCGCTTTCTATATATAATTTAATCGCAGTTTAAATAACAGATTATTTCCATCCTACTAAGAGAAACAATGTTAAGTTTTTGACAATAAACAATTTTGAGACAAATACATCCGACTGTCGGCCTACATGAATCATTACATACCAGAAATCACTGGTGATTTTAACACTTAATCCGTACATATCAAAAGTTTTTTACTTGCATAAATGTGTTGCGCTGTTCCTGTTGGATCTAATATAGTAGACACAGCATCATTTTAAAATTTCAGGCTCTCTGCAAATCCAATGCAATGCTACTGTGTTTTTTCACAACCTGGCACAGTACAACATCTTGCACTCTTCAAAGGCATGTTTATTGCTTAGTTCCTCGATCCAATGTTAGCGTCACGTCTGTTATTTACCTACTACTTGTCATGCTTGAATCATTGGGTGGGGATACTGAACTTTAGGGTTCGTGATGTCACCAACCCAGTAAGAAGCTCATTGTTGTTCCTTCCAGCCGTTTGTTGTAGTCCGTAAAAAACGATTTCTGTAAAAGAAAATATCTCCCTTTGCATTGAACTTTGAGCGCCGTAACTTTGCAGATGTTGTTTATGCTCAAACAACAACATTACACACTAACTAAAGTTAAAAAAGTAAAATCATAATCAAGGACCCCTTTAAAACAATGCTACTTTTTGAAGTGTCATGTAAATAACATGGTTTATGCATATGGTAATAATTCAGTACCACAACATATATATTATAACCTTATCTGTTTCTACGATGATAACTAGCCAAAAAGTAGCATACTCCCTCTGAACCAGTTGGATCATAATTTTTTTTAAAATTTGCTTGCAGTTGCCATTTGGTTTGATATTTTTGATATATTTGTTTAACTTTAACCATCCAGAATGATGTACATACATACGCATGCATTGCACACACTAGATATATTTCACTTTTTTTGTGAGAAGGGGCTTAAGGTATATAATTTCTTTATAAAGAGAATATTGTGTATGTAGTTATACACTAGGTATATAGAGTCGCTTGTCTCTTTTGCCTTTCTCACACTCATTTGTTCACTGTTTCTCATGTACACCACCCTGTCAGACCATAGAAGTTTCTGAGACACTGACAAGTTAATAATTAAAGTGAAAGAGAACACAAGGGACAGGGGCAGTATGTGCGGTCACACACACACACACACACACACACACAACCACACACACACACACACACACACACACACACACACACACACACACACACACACACACACACACACAACAGCTGTGCGGTGGTCCTGGCCGGTTGCCCTGGATTGCTTGCTTTGATCACCTCCACATGGGCGACACGGCTCCTACAGGTCATGGTGGCGACAACTCTAGGTCACATTCCTGTGCTCTCCTCCCTCGTACCTGTCTATCTGCCTTTACGTCTCTTTCATACATCTCTCCTCACTTCATTTTCTTATCAGTTCATTCCTTTCGAGTCCTTTTTTCTTCTCCCATTTATTCCATATACTCACAGGATGTCAAAAGATCTGCTTCTGTTGCCGTTTTCTCTCTTAATGGCAGAGCTCAAGCCAGCAGGCTTTACTGTGGAGAGTACAGTAAGCCTAATCCTTTCCACAATGCAGCAGTCAGACACAGAGAACACAGTTTTCTTGTAGTCTGTGAGCAATGTTTCTTAAGCTGACATAAAAATGTGATCAAAGTTATGAGCTGGTAACACTGAGGTTTGAAGTTTGGTGTGTACAGCATTACTTTGGCCACATAAGATTGTGATTTGAAGGCCTTTTAGTGTTCTTAGAAATCAAGATGTCATCAGACCCTGCAAATCTGGCTTTGCGTGCCGTTGGCTTTGTTTTTCTCGTACACCCTTGAGATGCAAGACTCATTTTTGCACTGTAATCGTCTCGAGGGCCATCATCATGTGTTCTGACTCACTACTCTCTCATGTCAAATACTTGTCATGTATTAATCCCCCTGAGGACCATTTGAATGGATAGTTCACTCAAAAATGAAAATTCTGTCATAATTTGCTCACCCTCATGTTGTTCCAAAACTGTGTATTTCTCTCTTCTGCGGAATACAGAAGATAATTGAAGAACTTTGGAAGCCAACCAACATTGAAGCTCATTGACTTCCATTGTATGAACACAATCATTGAGCCATTTTTTCAGAATAATTTAATTTATGTGCAAAAGAAACAAAAAATGTCTTAACAGATTTGGAACAACATAAGGGTGTGTAAATGATATCATAATTTCATATGTTTGGGTAAACTAACCATTTTCCTTTAAGTGTTTTTTCATCAAAAACTGTCCAAATGTATTTTTACCCTTTTTTTTTTTTTTTATCAAACAATTTCCTGAACAGTGATAAATGTGACTGCATCTTAAATGCTATACCTCACTGTAAATTATGAGAGTTTCCATTTTTTGTATTGGTTTCAGCCTCTTATATAAGAAACTACTTCACAAGTAAAATAGGAAACAATAAGAAATAAAGTATGCAGTATTAACCAATATGTTTGCTAAAAAAATAAAATGCCCCCATTTAAAGATGATCAAAGACATTAGACTATATAATTGTGACAGGCTAATAAATCATTGCATAGACCTTAGACAAACTGGCTGTAGATATCAATAAGCACCACATTTTTAAGATTTCAAGCACCAATTTGTCAAAGGTCAAATGATAAATCTACATGGAAGGAAGGTTTGCTCTGACATCAGTTTCTCCATCCTGTCCTCTTTCTAGGTGAGGAACTCCTCAACTCTCCTGTTCAGCACTCTGATTACACGGATATTCGGGGTGAAGAAGGGAAAAGATGAGCACTCCAAAAAGAACAGGTGGGGCTTCAGTTGTTTTATGTACCATTCACAACTACACTAAAAAAAATAAGAAGTTGAGAAAATTCTTTAAACTTTTTAGCAACCAGTTCAGGTCTTTTTTTTTTTAAGTTTACTCAACTTATGGAAACATTTTGTCAGTCTTTCAGTAAACATAATAAAATAATGTCCATGATTCATAATTTATGCTTCTGGATCAAAGTTCAGTAAGCTATTTTGAATTTAAAAAGATTATTATTCAAAATGAGGAGTAATATTGTACATTATTAATGTGAAACGTTCTTTCTTTTGGCAGACCTTCCCACTGAACAATTCAAGTTTGCTCAACTTTTAAATTAAACTTGTGTATCAGTTATTTGCACAAACTCCGGTGGTCATAGTTCCCTCTCTGCACCAAAACAAGTGTGTAGAACTTAATATAGGGAACACTAACCATCCTAATGGTGACGAAACAAAATGCACATTTTAATTTGAATTAAAAAATAATGCATTTTGAATAATACAAATTTGCATGTGCTCAAATGTCCCCATACTTTGACAAAAAACACAAATTATTCAAGTTCAAGGGATTATGGTTGATCAGTGATGTTTGTTAAAGGGATACTCCACTTTTTTTGGAAATAGGCTCATTTTACAACTCCCCCAGAGTTAAACAGTTGAGTTTTTACCGTTTTTGAATCCATTCAGCCGATTTTCTGATATTTAGAAGAATATCAGTAAGTAGACAGTTTCTGGTCTCATTGACTCCCATAGTATATTTTTTTCCTACTATGGAAGTCAATGAGACCAGAAACTGTCTGGTTACTGATATTCTTCTAAATATCAGAAAATCGGCTGAATGGATTCAAAAACGGTAAAACTCAACTGTTTAACTCTGAGGGAGTTGTAAAATGAGCCTATTTACAAAAAAAGTGGAGTATCCCTTTAACATCATGTTATGTGATGTTAACAGGTCAGCCCTCTTTACCAAACTTGACTTCGCCAAAGTCAGTTGTCAATTGTCGAGTTCTTGCTGTTTAATATTTTAAGTTGATCATACTAAATGGCCTAAAAGTTGACTTGATTAAAAAAAATTGTATTGGCAACTTTTTCCACATGAAAAAGTTCAGCCAACCTTCAAAATAGAGTTTGTCTGACAAAATAAATATAAGATGTGTTTTTCACAGTATACCTGTCCTGTCATCCGTGACTTAATACCTTCACTGTCCCTACAAAAAAGCTTCAGTTTGTGCTTTGTTTCTCGTTTGAAAATAAGTCAATGGGTTGCAATGTAAAGTCAGGACTTCATTTTATCCTTCCAAAGTGGCTGTAACATTGCAGAAAGGAGCCATGTTGTTGTAGAGGAAATGTTGAAAAGAGAGATTTGTGACATCAACCAAAAAGAAAAGGCGTTTCAGATGAAAAAGCGGTTATTACATTGTACCCAAATATTTGTTATTAGACTTTTGATGCAAGGCGTCCATTGGAATACATTGTTTCGATTTAAAACTTGTCACTGCGTTCACTTGGCGTGAATAGATCTCATTGATGAGCAACAGTTCTGAGTGACCCTGCTCTGTCAGGGGTTGTTCACTAGGGGTCACTGAAGCTCTATGCTTTTTCACCTTCGAATCTTTCGTTCCACCCATTAATCTTTTCCGTATGTTGGCCTACGATGCATGGACATGTTCCAGGCCTTTAAATGTTCTGGATGTTCCTCTTAACTCCCTTTTGGCCTTTGTTTGTTTGTGTGCTATCCTCAACCCAAGTTAGTCCACCCTTGCAAAGACTTACTCTTTTGCTCATAGTTTCAACTCTTCCCTTTTGCTGATAACCTCAAACTCTGGACAGGCATTTTAGTTGACGCACAGGGGTTAACGCACTTCAGCGCGTGTTTATCTTTTCCTCGGTAGAGGGAATGCTAACAACATCTTGCCTCAACACGCACAAACGTTGACACACTTCTGGCACTCATTCACACCCTCTAGATTGCTGCCGGGTTGACCGTGACCTCTGACCCCTGGCCACCACAGAGCGGGGCGGGTGGGCTGTGATGGGACCTCCTGCTGCAGAGACTGCTCTGCGTCAGCTCCCTAATCTCATCCAAACCAGTGGAGCGTGAGCTGTTGCAAGAATGCCCTGATGCATTCTGGGGTTGAACACAGAGAGGTCACGGATGGAGTGAGGAATGACTAAATAGGAGTGGCACTGACCTTGTTGAAGAACAATACTGGCTCCCTCATGAGATCATGGTTTGTTATGATTAATCGGCGTGCTGATTGGACTTAATTGGAAAATCGAGCAGGCCATAATGACACAACCCGGTGCGTTGGAATACCTCGCACTTCAAAGAGCCCATGTGGTCCCAGGTCAGCTGACCGTGGCATTTCACTCCAAGATTACCAACGGATTTTCTAAAGAGATGCTGAATCTTAAGAGGTCACTGAAACTCAGCAGAGCTTTGTCATAATCGTACTGAAATAACGCTGACGCTTCGATCTGGCTCCTGCGATCTGAACACCCATAGTCAGGATCGTTTACTTTCAGGATAACAGCTCAATCTGTTTGTCTTTAGATTTATGTGTTTATGGCAGACATCTTGATCCTGCGGGTCACTCAACTGTTGCTTAATGTTATTTTGTTTATTGCCTCTTCCTGTGTGCAAGGGTTTTGTGAGTCTAGGGGTTTGTGTGCTGACAAACACTTATTAAACATTTTGACAGGCTGTTCTCTGTTATGACTTTTCTGGGACTTTTTGATTTACAATCTGTGTGTGTGTGTGTACTTTTATAGGCTGTGTTTACAATAGCATACTATCATACTAATGAATGATATTTCTGCAGTGTAGAATATGTATACTGGGCTCAGCATGAAAGTTATCTTTGTGCGTTACCCCAGAAAACTGCCTGCATTTTCCAAAATGAAAGGTGTGTCCCATTCCGCATACTATTCTGTACTATTTTGTAGAATTAGTAGTGCTTTTAAAATGTCGCTTCCTTAAGAAAAAATGGCCAATGCTTAAAAAAAGTTGTTCTATTTAAAAAGAAAGACTTTTCTAAATGTCATATACTAAATGGCAGAGAGCATCTTTAAGTGTAAGTGCCCAGTGTAAGCTACTTGCACTACCATTCAAAAGTTTGTGCAAAATAAATAGCGATTGCTGACACCAAACATTTGAACAGTAGTGTGATTTGGAACACATCTACTTTATACATATGTGTGCAATACATCTCATAGTGCAATGCCTTTGACTTGACTTCTCATGTAATATCAGACGTACGTTTTTAACATCTGCATTGACTCACCTTTGGCATTTTTTTCAAATAATAACTGTACGAAAACATGCATAATGTTTTTTACATAACATATTAAGCAACACATCATAATGAGGTCATGCTGTGCTGTTTTCACTGCTGTTTGAGATGTTTAGCATTGCATAAACTTTTCAGGTTCACATGCAGTTCTTAAAAAAAATAGTTAAGTAAGTAAAAACTTGAAAGAAAAAAATGACTGTGATCTTTTAAACTTAATCATGTACAAATAAACTTCTACATGAAATCAGACTCCTAAATACCCAAATCATAAATCACACATAGTTGTACGGTTTTTAATTTGTTTATCAAATCAGAATTTTAGTAGCATGCATTAATATAAGTGGTGTTTGTGTATTTTTCTTGGATTGATGTGCTGTTTAAACATATGTTTTGCATTAGCTTTTATGTTTCGCGTAACTTTTAAAAAATCTTTAATTGAAGGCCTTCCACTTCTTATCATTATACCAATGATTTTGGTCAAAACAAAGCACACAGTAATGTTTCCTTTGGTTTATTTGGACTAGATTAAATGAGTCAAATCACAGTTTTAAAATTGAATGATACACATCTTAAAGGAAATATTGAAAGGAAAGTCTTCAAACCATTATTTAAAAAAACTATTTTGATAAGTAATACTTCAGTTGTGGAAGCTTGTAAACTAGACCAACAAAGCCTCTGATATCATCACCATCTCGCCTACGTAATTTTGTTTCGACTCTTTAAACATTTATATGTTTTAGTAACTTGCTTCAGTACTTTCACAAAACCCCCAAAAAACTGTAGATTATGATCAGAGATGTTTGCTTGTTCTTTAGACCTACATTGGCTGGCCTCAGTCAGCTAGTACACAATAGGAAAAAAGAGGTTTGTTTCCTGTTTTCATGATGAAAGTACTTTACATTACATACAGTAAACAAATTAGCTGAATAAATACTTGTGTGTGTGTGTGTGTGTGTGTCGCCGTTTGTGGTTATGACCCTATGCAACACACTCGAGTGCATTACACATAATCTGCTAACTTATCAGTTTACATACATTTGTGAATTTAAGTAATGACGAACGAAAAGTGGTTAAAGATGGTTTAAGCTTGACAGGCTGCATTTATGGAAATCTTGGAAGTGTTTTGTCAGGAAGATGCTAATCCATACTGAAAAAAAAATGCAGGGTTGTGTTGAACTTAACTGTAACCACATTTGCCCACATCAGAGCTCATTAGTGTGTGTGTGTGTCGCTAGCATGCAGCATGTGGCCATGTGACAGACGTAGATGACCCACCTTGTTACCATGACAGCGCCCTGGCCTAAGTTCAGACCAGACTATGTGCATTAGTGGTTGAAACAGGATGTGGTGTGTTTGTGTGTGGATTTGACATAGCCAAAGTCACAACTGTGTTTGAGAAATTGGCTCTTGAGCTAAAGTTAGCCCTGTATGGGGCTGTTTCAGTCACATGAATAAGATGAAGAAAAAAAAGAAACGTTTTATTGGAAGGCCTATCCTAAACACTGAGGCTTAGCTAAATAAAGATACGTTTATGTGTGTCACACACGCATACAATTTCGCTGTCTGTCTTGCCCTCTCTTAACACATATGCATTTGTCTCGGGTGAGATTCCCAGCCACTGCGCTTTCTAAGGAATAAACAAACCGGGACTGTGAGCCGTGTGTCCCTGCAGTGCTCCATCAGAGGCAGAGCTAATGAGAGCTTTATAGAACTCAGACTTAAGGAAGTGGTTTGCAAACCAGAGCTTTAAAGGTTGCAGTCTCTCTCTCCGCTCCATGTCACTTAGGCTCTTTTCCAAAATCTAGATGGCTGCCTACGTAGGCAGCACACTCCTGACACCAAGGGTGTTCCAGAAGAAAATACCCACCTTTGGCAGAATTGGCAGAACATTTATCCCGTAATGCACTATGAAGATGACATGATTTTCTTCTACACACCCCATAACATGCATATGTAAATGAAGGTGTGTTCTTAACCTCTCATGTCTGTCTGTCAATCACAAGACTCGATATAATATCGTTCAACATTGTTTTCTCCCTATATGTAGACAAACTACGTCCAAAAACTGCAGACACTTCCAAAAGATCAAACTATTAGAAATGCATGGCTGAAGTGTATTTTTAATAATGTGCCTGAGCGGTTAAACAAGAATGTTTTAATTTGTTCATCTAATATGGGTTTTCTAAATCTTGTTTTAAAAGCTACTGCAGTGCCAAGTATTTAGCTGTCAAGGCAATCGTTGTTTGCATTGGTTCATTTTAATCGGACTTAAACAGCATGAGTGAATCACTGCGTGCTCTGTTTCCCTTTTAAAATGCGCAAACGACTTCCCATCAACACATCGCGTCTGCACTATAAGCGAGCTGCACGCTGCACAGTTGACACCGGAATTGTCACTTGCACAATCGAAGCAGTGTCGCATCGTCACCAAAGTTTATAATTTGCATTGCAATTTGCAAGTCTTTCCAGTGTTTAAACCACTCAGCTCTCGCACACTCTAGGAGTCCTCATGCAAATAAAGCGCACACACAGAAGGTCGCCTCACAGACAGCTCGCGAGAACCGCACAGAATTGCGCTTAAATGGTCAAGGACACACAAATGTATGTACAAAATTACCATCTTGACTAGTATACACATAAACGGTCGGTTTTGTCTTAAGTGAATAGTTGAGAAAGTTGTGTAACGGTTTCATTTTTTCAGGGAAACACCATCCATATTATCAGTGATAAAAATCCTAATCGGAGCGCCCTTACCCTTGAAATTAAGTGTTTGTGTAAATGGGGATGGAGAATTATTTTCCAAGTATTTGAACTTTTCTGATGCAAAATCTTTGTAAGCTAACCTCCAGACACATAAAATAAAAATCTGAAAATTTTAACCCAATATATGGGTGTGCTGTGTTTTTCTATTATTAATAGGGTATTAGGGTATGATTATTAACCTCTGTGGGTAATAAAGGTTTTAAAACAGAGGCCTAAAGCCCAAAATTATGCTTCTGCCGTCCACGCACTGTCAGCGTGATGTAATTTTTGTCATCTCGAGGGTCTGCGCAGTGCTTTCATTTTAAAGCTTAAGTAAGTGCATTACACTGTGACTGTGCAAAGTGAGCAAACCTTTTCAGTTCATTCGGCTCAACTTCTATAGGAATGAATTGAAAACACAGAGCGAGATTAAAGGGAGCGAGTATGGGTTATTGCAGATGTATTTGGAGGTTATGTTTTGCTATTGGCCCTAAGCTATAGCTTATTGTTATTATTAAGTGCTTTTAGAAAGAAAAAGTTGCTGGTGTAGTCTGAAAAGTTGCTAAATCTATTAACAAAATTGCCAAGTTGGCATCACTGGATCCGCAACTTTTCTTTTTCTATCCTTCCGGGCGAATGTCTTGTAAATGACACAACTCAGTGCTGCCCTCTGACATCTGGTAGAGTATAAAAAAGCTGCTGTGTATACTGTAAAGCTGTGTGGTCATGGCTGTGGAACGTGGAAATTGAAGAATATCCAGGCCTAAAGCTGCAAATACATTAGAGAAGTTTAAGGCAAAAAGGTCCAATGTCTATTGTCAATAGTGTAACAATGTATGAACCACAGCTCACACAGAAATCACTTTCGTATCCACAAACCAGCTTGAATCCATGGGGAAATCTTTCACCCACATGTGAAATTCTCAATCGCATGGATTCCTATGGAAAAGACTGGATTTCGTCTCTGAAAAATCAGAGAACATCAGTAAATTTGACCAAGGATTTAAAGTTGATTGCTCACACGTCTCAATTAAGAGCGAAACTCCTCGCACTCCATCTATGGACACAAGATCTCACAGCTCGAAGTTTGTGCCATTAAATGTTTATTATTCAAAAACTTGTTTAAAATGTGTATTTGTTGAATGCTGACCGTATGTGAAAAAAGTGTCATAGCATTTGCCTTTTAAGACAGAACTGTTAAACACAGTAAACTAATGAAGACTGAGAAACTAATGAAGACTCCTGTGCATCTGCACTGTCAAATTAAAAATCTCGCTTGCGATACATTCATTTGTCATTTCTCATCTGATTGTGTAATACTACACATACTGTCACTTTAATCTCTCTCTCTCTTCTCTTAACAGGATGACCGGCCGAGAGTTTTTCACTCGTTTTCCTGCCCTTTATCCTTTCCTCCTTAGTCAGCTACAGGAAGCTGCAGCCTCTGTGAACAGGTGAGAATGTCCCAACAAAAGACCCTGCAGTGTGTGTGCGATTTGTGTCGGATGTTGTTAAAGAGTTGAATGATCCCAGCGTTTGCTAAATGGGTGCAGTTCTTCTCACCCTTCTTTAATTTCTCTGAGGCCCTTATTTAAGAACGTTTAAGTGCCTCATCAAGTCTCTTTAGACCTATTAAGCATTCTTGACCACACTGATGGACAGATTCCTAGCTGAGATGCCTCAGATAAGTAAACCGCATGTGGGAGTATCAGCCATGTTGGATCCAGGCTGCACTCTGCACTGTGAGAACATGTTAGTCTCTTATCTCCCTCATTTAATTTCTCCACAGACTGATGAGCTACTCTTCCAAATAGCACTCACATTGTGCAAGAGGCCCTTGAGCCAATATTATCTTAATATGTATCAAATTATTTTAATGCGTTTTCAGTCTGGTGTTCTCTGCTTTTAGCTAAGAGTGGTCTGACTCTTTCCCACGGCCTAGTCTTAGCGTCCCGCTTGCCAAGCCAGTCGGACTCCGCAACGCTCGTATTTTATACCGCCAATAAATCATTTCTCATATAAATAAGAGTGCGAAAGAGGTTTAAAAATCATCAGCATCCTTGCGCCACCCACCTTTACCAAATACGAAGGGAGCATCATGGGATATCTAGGGGGGAGTATGTCATTTAATGTGATATGAGACGTTTTTCCTATTGAAGTTCAATCCAGAACGTTTCTTTTATCTGGAAAGCAGGCTGTGGGATTTCTGGAATACGGTTCATTGACCTCCTTGCAATTTGTAATCCGGTTTGAGATATGAAGATTTCATGAGCACGGACGAAATCGTGATGAATGATTTGTCTCAGCTTGAGAGGTTTATAACAATTTTAAACGTTTAACATGGGAAATGAGTGTCGAGAGGGTTGGATTGGACATGCACCAGATATGAAATGAGATGAAAAGACTGGGGCAAATGAAGCCAAGACTGAACTCCAACTAACTCTCTTTGCTAATCTCACATTTTCTTCCAGTCTTATCACCTCCTCACCCTGGCTGCACTTTTTCGCTCATTTTAGCGTCTTTTTCCATTCCTTTGATTTATTATATTTCATTGGTTCTTTCTCGCACTCCCCTTTCAGCTTTTCAGCCCATGAATGTGGATGAAGTTTAACACTTCAATCTCCCTGGGCTTAGGGATGATCTCAAGTTCTTGGCTCTCCCACATTGCGTTTGACTGAAATCAGACTCTAAATGCATTACCCAGGCCATGATTAGCAAAATAGCATTTCCTGCACTCTGGCCCAGGGTCTACGGGCTCCTGGGACCCCTTGGTGGTGAGTTTGGCCATGTTTGATGTAATAATGACAAGCGTATCCACAGCTGGCAGCTGTGCCGTGGAAAGCTCACGGCCTATGGAGAACAGAACAGATTTTGGCCCTTTCAGAGTAATAGAAAAGATATGAGTAATTTATATTTGAGTGTTTTTCTGTCTGTTTTTTCGTGTTTACTCTGGCTAAAGTCTTGAGTTTCCACTGGGCTGACAGAAAAGCATGTGCAGAAATCATGTGCAGAAATGTAGTAAAAGAGAAAGGAAATGGAGGTTTTGTAATAGTGGCCATGTGTACATGTGTTCATCTTGTCATTTTTAACTGTGTATTTGTAGCTGAATGTGTGTGGTGGCTGGTCACTAATTCTGAACCCCTCAGCTGATATTACATCTATCATAGCCCTGTCGACATTAGTAAGTTCAGTTAGTCAAGTTCAGTTATAACGTACAGGTAAGTTATTTAGGTTAGTTAGTATGATGTGAAAGTTATGCTAGTCAAGTCACATTTAATTATATAGCGCTATTTACAATACAGATTGTTTCAATGCAGCTTTACAGAGATAGCAGGAAAATAATGCAAAAAAAGTTTGTTTCCAGAAGAATATAGTGTCACAGTCCAGCTTAGGTAATATATATATATATATATATATGTCAGTCAATGCTGCCAGTCAATGCTGGCAGGTCAATATTATTGTTGAACATTAAATGTTAAATTTAATGTCCCCAACTAAGCAAGCCAAGCCAATGGCAACAAAGGTTGAAAAAGTTAAAGTTGGTATCAAATTTTCCACAATCTTTTGACATATAGGAGGTAAGGGATACAGTATTATATCAAGATATCGCAATATAAAAAGGCAATGATATGTAAAGTTGATGTGAACGATATGAGTTGCGATATAGAGTTAACTCTTGCAGGTCTTCAGGTGAGCGTGATCATAGATAAACACTCAAATAATTACTTCATAGACTCCAGATGGAACAGTAAATAATGATTAAATACAATGTTGGGAACGATTACACATGCCATATATAAACATTGCCAACCATAAACCCCCCACCCAAAAACCCCTGATTTATATTATTTTTTACATATGAAACCAAGCTTATACAGTCAAATAAACGGTTTATTGACCCCAGTTCAACGCCATCCGGGACAACAAATAAACAATGGGAACAATAACACATCAGGCAATTTTTATATATGCTATTTTTTCCTGATGTGTATTTGAAGAATGACAGTGTGACAAACAATGGTACATTCAATCATGTTTCTAACACAAAAAAATTTAAGTCATCCTTTGTCAATTATAACTGTGATAATAACTTCAACTTTATTTGCCACAACTAAGACTTATAAAGCATATGTAATATGCATAAACGTTTAATATTGTTGGCAAATGTTTCAACTATGTAACGAGATATTTTTCAACATTGGGAGGTTTTAAAACAACCCCACACATGAAATGGAGGTGACGTTGAAAATTATTTTGAAATTGTTACCCAATCATAGCAGTGGGTGTTTACTTCCAACAAGTCTTGAATGCGACATTCCTATCAAAATGGAGTGTTCAAAAGAGGATAAAAACATGATGAAAAATGGCTTATTACTTCTACACTAGAATGTTTTTGATGAAAAAATCTTTATAACATTATAAGTGGTCCTCAGAGAAAATTATATTTAAAAAAAATGCAGTTCATGACCCCTTTAAGCAAGTTATACTAGTTAAATAAGTTGGGAAAATAAGTTATGAAGTCATATACAAGTCAGTCAGGTAGGTTTGTTCATTAAGTTATAGGCCTTAGAAAGTGACACATTTTAATGTTATGCTAAATAAGTTAGAAAAGGTATGAAGTTTCATACAGGTTAGTAAGGATAGTTCTGTTAGTGAATGCCTTTGTTGGTTAACTTGTCAGTTAAGAAACATTTACATTTACACATTATTTACGCATGACTTTAGACTGGTAGATAAGTTAGTAAGTAACAAGTCACACTAGTCAAGTATTTTAGGAAAGTAAGTGAATGTAATGTTTTTGTTTCTGTGTTTTTTTCAGTGATTCAGGGCAGGTGAAACTGCACCCCAGTCTTTTCTTATTGTTGTTGGTTTTGGGTCGTCTCTACCCGTCTCCCATGGATGGTTCATCTTCTCCTCTGGGTTTAGCTCCATTTATGCCCTTAATCATCAGGTAAGTGTAGACATTTCGATCACTTTTTTAAATGCAATGCTGGACAAGAGATGAGCTGCACTGAAAATAAAATATTGGTTTGATTCAGCTGACTATTTCTAAACCCTCTGGTGTCAAAGGCTGCTTCCTGTGCACATCATCCCATCCTTCAAATCAGTCCATCCTTTCCTGTAATAGATTTTTTCCTCTGACTACACATTTTTTCTTCTCTTATCATTTGTAATGCTTTAGACATGATAATTCCATTGCTGTGTCCGTTCACACATTTTTTTCATTATTTAGACAAAGTCAGAAAAATATTATTGGAACATCTTCTGCAAGTAGCTGTAGTGGAATCCAAACACACACACGGACACACACACACAGACACACACACACGGACACACACACACACACACACGGACACACACACACGGACACACACACACGGACACACACGGACACACACACACACACACACACACGGACACACACACGGACACACACACGGACACACACACACACACACACACACACACACAGAGTGAGGGATATGTCTCAGTCGTGATCCCAGAGCCAGGGGTAATCATTTCCACTCCCATTTGTGTCACAGAACATTGTGTTCCTCCAGCTGGGGAGCAATAGATCTATTCGGATGAAAGAAACAATAGCAGGATGGTGTTTGTTTTGGCTCAAAATAAGGGTGGAGAAGTCTTGCTCCCACTGCTGCTTCTGATAACACAGCTCCTGACTCTGCGTGCTACACACATGACCGACACCATTTGAAATCTCATTTAGAACTCTAGTGAGCTGCCTTCATAGGTGCTAAGCCTACTCCTAAATTACAAGTGTGAAACGCTCCTTTACCCGAGGATAAAACTGGGGTTTAGAACGATGATAATCCGTGGTTAAGCACAGTGTGAAAAGCACTTTTATCTAGCACACATTTTCTGCCTATGTTGAGTTTTCCAGTTCGGATTCTGCCTTATCAATCACCTGCTTATGTAGACAGTAGACTGCAATATCTCTAGGTTTGGAATATAGCCATAATGCATCAGGATCTTTCTTTTTTATAAATAAGAGGGTGACCTCAGTCTAATACAAATTATGCTTCATTCATATGCTTCATATTCATATTCATATGCTGATTTATTATATTATATAAGTTATTATTAATGCCATGAGCACAAGTTCCCCTAAAATCTAATTCTTTTTATTTAAAAAGTTTTTTTTTAGCTTTTAAAATGAATATGTTAGCCTTAAGGTTAGGAATAAGCTGGAGTGTTCCAAATCAATGACAAAATTCGCGTTTAGAAGATATAAGCATTCAAAACTTAGTCTCTCACTTTCGTTAAAATGCATCACGGATTTATAAAACATCATCGTTGAACTTCAGCTTCTCATCACATCTTCTGTCCAATCAAAAGCTCTCTAGAATCTAAAGTGCCCCGCCCTCTTATAAATACCACCTGGCCAAAGCCACCGGTGACGCGTCACAGAGCAATATGGGTTGGAGATGTGTGTTCGGTTGCTCAATTGCTCAAGTTTTATTCTGTTTTCCAACTGTTCATTGGTTATGAATGAAATGGCTAGAATTAATTCACACAAGTTATTATGTCAAGTACGAATTGTAGTCTGTGAGGTAAACTAAATGCTATTGGCTATTTGAAAAGGGGAGCAGCCATTCAATATGTCCCACCTTAGCTTCCTGTTTCAGTGGGAATTACGTCAACGCAACATACAAAGCTGTGCGTTCCAAAGCACTTCAGTGCGCCTTTAACTTGTGGTTGCTGATTTTTACAAATCAACAGTTTCATATTCAACAACTTTTTGAAGTTTGTTTTTACTCTAATTCACAGGCAAGGAGTTTACCGTATCATATTTTAGAGAATTCTTTCAGTACTACCAAAAATAATGTGATATTTTTTGATTGTGATATACAGTTATTCAATTAAAATGTGTGTGGTGTTAAATACAACTCTCACATGTGAAACTCTTTCAGGCACAAAGGGACACTTGGCACCATTGCTCAGTAATGCTGGAATTGTGACATTTTCATTTGTAAATGAAGAGAAAATAATGCAATAAATTGCTAATAATGATATAGAATTGTAATATTTAAATTTGACTAATTATTTATCATATAAATGCTTAAAGGGATAGTTGAATGAAAATTCAGTCACCATTTTCTCACTATAATACAATGTGCTTACATTTTAACTAAAAGCATGAAATGAATAAAAAGTGCTCTTAAAATGTATTATTTTTTATAATAACGACAGATTTATAGACCTTCTGCGTGTTATGTGCATTAATAGTTAATTAATAGTCTAACCCATTGGCAAGGCAAGGTTGACTGCTACTCACAAAACTGCGCTTTGATACATTTGTCTGATAACTTGGAGAAGTCTGTGGTTAGCCCCACTTTACAGGCAAAAGCTGCAAACGCATTTGCTGCATAAACGGCGCCGGCAAAATACTTCTTCTGCTTGAGTTCAAATATCTTGATATTAACTGATATGGTGTAGATCCAGTGGAAGAGAACTTCATTTGAAACTGATGAGCTCAGCACATTAGGTAATAGTCACATGAGCATATTCTGTACAGGTGTGTGAATGTGCACAACTGTTGCTGGCTCCTTGGACTCTCAGCAGTTTCCCCTCTGTGACGTTATTCTCACCCGTGTTAATGCCAGGAATATTCTGTCCGCCACTCTCATACTCTCATGTGATTGTGCTAAAAGAAAAAGGCGGCAAAACCCCAGAGTTGTATCTGTTTTTTTTTAATTCTCTGTGCTATTGTGGGTAATTAAACTAGTCAGAAAGTGTAAAGAGAGAAAAAATGTGAGCCGTTGTGGCCTGTTTTCTAAATGGAATTTAAATTGAACATATAAGAGCTGTTATTAAATGTTTAGTTTAATGAATATTCATTTTAAATGAATATTGATAATGTTTTTTTTTATTAATTATCCTTATTTTTACCAGGATAGTCCCATTGAGATATAAAATCTCTTCTTCCAGGGAGTCCTGGTCAAAATGGCAGCACAAAAAGTTTCACAACAACATACAAACATAAAACTAAGAATCTTACATATAATTTTATTCAGCACTCATAAAATGACAACAAAAGCTACTTAAAACATGCACACGTTCAGTTCCTTGTTGAGGAATCAAAATAATATGTGCAATTAATTGCCATGGATGTACAGTGCTTGGCATAAGTGAACACACCCATGCTAAAGTTGACTAAAAAGAGGAATAAAAAAATCATATTTTGGAAATTGATTGTAATGCCTTAATTAAAAAAAAATGAGGAAAAATCCAACCTTTAAGGACAGCAATTGTCTTTGTGAATGAATAATGTATCATACATTGTACATACATCATACATTTATCATACATAAATGTTCTTCCTTAACCCTTAAAGACCTAGACCATTTTTGGAGCACATGACTCGCCTGCTCTTTTCTTTGTTTTTCTAACCCATTAAAGCAGTCAGCATCAAGTACCATATATCATTTTAAACAGGAGAACTTGATGTTTCAATCTAGCTCATTTAAATTACCAATTTTACATTTATTGTGTCTTAGAATGGATAAATTTACCAGATTTAAGAAAAACGGCAGCAGATTTTTTTTTTTTTTTACTCAGCTCAAACAAATTCTCTTGAAGTTTGGATTTTTTTCTTTTAGAAAGTTGTACTTGGATATTCTAGATTTCCAGATGAAATGTTTACTACATGTAACAATCCCTAAGCAAGTTATAGCCATTTATTATAACATTATTATAGGCGATTTTCAGTGAAAATGTGGTGTTATTTACAATGTAGATGTGTCCAAAAAAGTTCAGGAAGAAAAATAAATAGAAACAGTGTAATAGAGCACTGAAGCAAATGTGACTTTATATGTATTTATGTAGTTTCAACCGATCTGGGCTTGGGGGTGGGACTAAGCATCAACAAACTGCTCGTTTGGCTCAGAGGAACAAATCACATGGGTTTCTTTGACGAATCAATGCTGATCAAAACTTGATGACGCAATCACAT
Organism: Chrosomus eos; assembly: GCA_036326025.1. Taxonomy (NCBI): domain Eukaryota; kingdom Metazoa; phylum Chordata; class Actinopteri; order Cypriniformes; family Leuciscidae; genus Chrosomus; species Chrosomus eos. Next base: position 27,390,288 of record CM070833.1, on the reverse strand, counting down.
TCACTACAGAGCATCTGAATGTCCAAACGTGACGAACCCGACACCAAAATAAAGCCGCGAATCTCCTCTTTATGGGACTTTTTAAAGCATACAAATTGGATTAGTGGTTCAAAAGTTATTAAACATTTAAGAACAACAGTTATTTTTATGCCGCCGGCGGCCGTTTAGGTCTTTAGGGTTAAAATACAGGGGGCATAAGTCAGTACATCCCTATGTTAATATATGTTCCTATAGAGGCAGGCAGATTTTTATTTTTAAAGGCCAGTTATTTCATGGATCCAGGATACTATGCATCCTGATAAAGGAATAATCCTTGATTTAAAATAGCCCCACATCATCACATACCCTTCACCATACCTGGAGATTGGCATGGGGTACTTTCCATAAGATCATCTCTCAATGCAAATCAAACCAGCTATTTTAATTCCAAAGGCCAAGGGAACTTTTTCAGGATGCATAGTATCCTGGATCCATGAAATAACTGGCCTTTAAAAATAAACATCTGCCTGCCTCTATGGGAATAACATAGGGGTGTCCAGACTTATGCACCCTGTATTTTAAGGAAGAACATTTATGTATTTATGATACATTATTCATTCACATATAAAATTGCCGTCCTTAAAGGTTGGATTTTTCCTCATTTTTTTAATTAAGGCATTAATATAAATTTCCAATAGATGATTTTTTTTATTCCTCTTTTTAGTCAACTTTAGCATGGGTGTATTCACTTATGCTAAGCACTGTACATCATACACTAGGAAGTGTCTATAAGACACTGGTAAGAAGTGCATATCTGTAACTAAGTATAACAATTTCCCCAACACTTCATGGACTTAATCTTACATGTGAGACTTTACAAAGATTTGTTGGGTTACTGATATTTGTTTCAGTAAAGAAAATGGAAAATCTTAAAAATCTAGTTTGAAATACATGTGCTTGTGTTACTATAAATGTACTTTTTGTATTCACATTGGTTTCATTTGATAAAAATAAAAACTTATCGTTTAAAAATGAAAAAAGAAGCAATATGGTGAAACCAAGTAGAAAAGTAATAACATTAACTCCTTTTGTTTTTATATTGCATTGCAACTGTAGCACTGTAAAATTACAGTGCTAATATTTAATTTCTTAATTTTCTTTTTGAACTGAGCAACTCAGAGACCCTGCAAACACCGGCAGATAATGAGCTGCTCATGTGTAAGAAAAGAGTTTTGTACTTTAATCTAAAATCAGATGATCCTATTTTGAGTAAAGTTTTAAAATATGTTCGATATTTTAACTGATTCACTGTTTTTTTATAATAATAACAGATTTTGCTAAGCTGCGTAATTTCTTTTCTACCTATTTTTTTTTTTTTTTAATTAAGATAAATATCAGTGTTGCAAGTGTCCTGATATGATAGTGACTTGCTTTAACAGTGTTAAACATTTATTTAATTGAATTTTGGAAGCTCTAGAACAATGTTTGTGTGCAAGTGCCTGTATGGTACCATAAGTGTGTTATATGAGCCCTTGTGTGTGCAGCAGACATCTGGAGCAGAGCAGAGGTGTGGAGGGGCTGGAGAAAGGACAGGTTCAAGGCCTTGTGGCTGGAACACAGATAACACAGATCAAGCTCACGACTCTCATGCACTCTGAGTGATGGACGCCACAGCTAGCGCCCAACCACTCAAATAGCAAACTCGCGCAAGACCACCCTCTCTTTCATTAAACCTTGTCATATCAAGATATTATGGATGGATTTTCCTAACAGTCAAGGAATGACAGGAGGGTCAGACCTCATGGATGGATGAACAGATTTATAGAAGGATCCTAGTCAACAGTTCAGCCTTTCTCGATGCAGTCACGCAAGGGTTAAGGGACTGGGACTGGGGTCTGTCTGGTTCTTGTCAGTGGAAGCATGCAGGCGCATTCACTCAAATGAAGCCCACATGTAGATGATGTTAAATATAGCTCTGTTCTGGCTGCCACGGCCCCCTCCTCTCCCCTAGGCGTGTATTTGTGTGTGTCTGGGTGTCCGGTGGAGATCAGGCCTCTTTACAATAACACAAGGGTTCTCAGCAAAACACTCGAGGAATCTGTGATGTTAATTATTGTGCTGGTTGACATACGAGGCAACCCATTATTAGTTACCTGAGTAGACTGTGATTCTGTTACACAATCAGTGCTGAATTCTTCTTTCAGGGTTGTTTTCAGTAGACCCACAGTGTTGTCAGCTCAGTTATAAATCATAGAGATCTGATATGTTTGCTGGGCGCACTGTGAATTTGTGTTGTGTGACTAACCCTGAAAACCTTTTCTTTGTGAAGAGGTAGATATGTTAAGATCCAGTCTGTGGAATATTTTTTACCCATTCCCAAGAAAGTAAATTATATAAGTAATACTTATCTTTATTGCAATCATTCCATTTTATGGAAATGAGTTCTGCACAAAAACGTAGAGCAATAAAAAAATATATGTTAGGTGTGCGTCAGGCAGCCTTATCAGTGGCTCGAGATGGGATGATGAGGTATGGTAGTTGCGTTTAATGTTTTTGTTAGTCTATCCAGTTGAACCTACTAGATGTGCTGCTGCATTGTTCATCCTCAGGAGACAAGCCAAAAGTTTTTTTTTTATTTGTCCTAACCGAAATTAGAATATAATTTTAATATTAGTAATTAAGTAAAAAAATCCAATTTAGTTTTTTTAGCCATTTTGACAGCTCTATTTATCAGTGTGCGGCCTCACAGAACCGTTTATCAGAGAAGCCCACTTCAGTTAAGTTAACTGGGGTGACTCGAGATTTTGGACGAAAATCTGAAAAGAAATCGTTACTTTTAAAAGATGTGATAAAACAAAATTTGGTATAGATACCGTTTACCTATCTGAAATGATCCATGTTTCATCTAATTTAATTTAAACCCTGTCTGATGATGTCTAGTCGGATAACTATTTACAAATTTAGAATGCACATTATAGCCTATTGTCAATCCATCGGTTACCATTTACAACATAGCGTGTATGCTGCGTAAAAACATGGGGTGATTTTCGGTCGATAGCAACGGGCTGAATGAAAATGCAAATTCATTCTCTGACAGTAGATGGCGCTTATGGAACAGCAGAAGTAGAACCGTTTCTTCTGTAACCTCTGTACACAAAGCAGTTTCATTTGATTTAGTTCACTTAAAGAGGCTATATGCAACTTTTTCCCCAAAAATAAACGTAACAATAGCCTTTTTATTTGACCATTTATGACTCAAACATCTCCTGTTGAGCATACTGACACCTTGTCCGCTCACAGTGGGTGCACCTATAAGCCTGTATCCTAATTATTCTATTTTCTGTCGGGTCGGATTTTTCCCGCGCTGTCTGCGGATGTGACGTCAAGCGTGTTTTTCTGCCACCACCGCTAGTCAGCAAGTAGCCTACACTCGCAAAATTATCTCAAACAATATATGTATTTGACTGTTCTTACCTCTGTAAACATAATGTTGACCTCCTTGCAGCAGATGACTTGTGCACGTACGAGCGCGCGCTGCGAGAGCGAGCAGAGCAGAAAGTTCTGTTTTTTGGCCACAGGTGTCAGTCGCGATTTTAAATTTCAGAAAAACGCATATAGGCCCTTTAATTTAGTTTCATATAGATTATAGAAGTTTTTATATTCAAATACATCCAAAATATACCCTTCCCAGATTAGAGTTTCCATTTACCGTTTATGCATTTGGCAGACGCTTTTATCCAAAGCGACTTGCATTGCATTTCAAGGTACACATTTACATTCTTATCAGTTCTTGCTTTCCCTGGGAATCGAACCCATGACCTTGGCGTTGCAAGCGGCTCTACTGTTTGAGCTACAGGAAAGCTTTCACTAATTTGAAAATCCATTGGTTAACATAGTCACATGCTAAGCAAACATGGGTTTGCACAATCTCCATGAGAGAGGTGACAGGAAACCCTGATGCTAAAACTAGGTCAGTACACATTTAGGCAGGGCTTTTTTTTAAAGGGTACCTATTATGGAATTTTGAAAATTACCTTTCATGTAGTGTATAACATAGATCTAAGTGAACAAAAACATCTTGCAAAGTTTTAAATATGAAAGTTCACCGTATACAAAGTTATTGTCTCTCAAAAGTAAGAGTCGACTCTAAGTCGCTGATATGAATCGATAGACGAACGATGCTTTTTCTCTGTCTAGATGACGTCAACTTGACAAGTTATTTGAATAAGATACGCCCACTCATTGAGTGCACCGTAGACACCAGTGAAACTTGACAACATCATGTCGACGAGACGCTGTTCTGAAGTGCGAATCAAAAGCGAACATTTTTTTCACTGCCCATGGAGGAGCATGAGAAGAATCAGTGGCTAGAGTTTATATTTACAACTGTACCCGAAACTTGTGCTGTGTTCGCGTCATTTTAATGACGATTCCTTTACAAACATAAAGGCTTTCAAGTGTGGATTCGCGAGCCGGTTGATACTGAAGGAAGGTTCAGTACCAGTTTTATTTGGATCGGCTTCCTCCTCCGAATCACAACCTGTAAGTATTATTAATAATTGTTGCTTTATGGGTTTTGTAGCATGCTCAATAAGTGTGTGTGTGTGTGTGTGTGTGTGTGTGTGTGTGTGTGTGTGTGTGTGTGTGTGTGGTGTGTGTGTGTGTGTGTGTGTGTGTGTGTGTGTGTGTGTGTGTGTGTGTGTGTGTGTGTGTGTGTGTGCGCTCAGCGCAGCTTCTAGGTCTAACTTAGGTCTCTAGGCGCAACTTCTAGGTTCAGATTTCACATCTGTAATATGTGAAATGTTTTTCGTTGTTATTGGAGTTGTCATAAAGAATAGAGCGTATTGTAGTACTGCAGTGCTTTATCAATATGTTTATGCGTTGGGCTAACGCAGACAATAATCTGACCAATCACCGTTATTAGCATCACGCAAAGGAGGGGTTTGGACAAATGAGTCGTTAAACGAATCATTAGTGAGTCGGTGAGCAAATCAGGTAAAAATAAATGCATATAAGACAACAAAAGTGTTTTTTGTCATTGCATGCATGTAAAACTGTTGTTGGGGACTCCCAGAACAATATTAGGAACATTTTAAATGCCATAATAGGTGCCCTTTAACATAACACTGGTGCTACACTGGAACACTGGAATTTGAAAGATTTGTAGCACATCTCTTAATACAACCACAAGTAAAATACAATAAAATACATATATAATAATAATAATAATAAATATAGCTGCAAGCAGCAATACGGGGCCAAGCCCTGCAAGGCACCGCAAGCAGAACAAATACATCAAGCTACAAGTACAGCAAGCACTGCAAGTACAGCAAGTACAGCAGCGCAGCAAGCATTTAAAGGGATAGTTCACTTTGAAATTAATTTTTGATATGTTTTAGCTTACCTCAAGGGCATCCAAGATGTAGGTGTCTTTGTGTCCACAGTATTTTGATATTTTTAGGTCAAACCGTTCTTGTCTGTCAGTCATATAATGCAGGGTATGGGGGTCCACCTCAAAGAGCATACACAGAGAAGTCCAAATTAAACATGATTTAATGACTCGTAGATGTAAGTACACACTGATGGCCTAAGACACGAAACAAGCGGTTTGTTTGAGAAAACGAACAGTATTATATCGTTTTTACCTCTTGTGTAAACAGCCACGTCCAAGTGATCTATCTGAGGTCGCGAGCGCTTCGTTCTTTTCCGGAAAGCACCGGAAGTGAAACCTTGCGCGTGTACGTCAAGGGGTACCTAGCATTTAAGCACCAATAGCAGTGCAGAGCCGCAAGAACAAAAACAGCACAAATTGAATATACATGTAAATGAAGCACAGCGAGCATTTAAGCACCAACAGCAGTGCAGAGCCAGAAGGAATTGAAATGACAACTTTATACACTATTTTAAAGTCGTCCCACATGGGACTCGAATCCACGACCAGAATGGTTCGGGATTCGAGATGCATGGTTTAGCTGATTGCACCACTCAGAGGACGTGAATTTCAAAGCAGCAGATGAGAGGGTTCAGTGTGAGAATGAGTTCACAAAAAAGTTCCATGACATGTTAACCAGATTAGCATGCTAAGCTAGCTTAATGCTAATGTAGCTTATGACGTGGTACATCCAATCCTGGCAAAATAGATATCCTCGGATTCGACATGACTCAAGGAATCGATAGACACCAATTTAATGATTTTCTGACAAACTGTTCACAAGTTACAGCCTCTGAACCAATTCTGGGTCGACCCTGTTAAATATATTATAGCAAGAAAATCGAGAACAGTACTTCTATGCGGCTCGGTCTGAAGATGATTTGAGCAAATTTTGGACAAATTTTGAAGGAGGAGTAGCGAAAAAACTGTTTTACATTCGCTCCAATATGGCGGCCAGTCACATTGTTGAAAAATAACATATGAGATATCGTTGAAATCGGCATAAGCTAACGAATATATTGACATAAATAAATCAAATTTCAAGCAATGTTAGCAAAAGTTATAAGCGTTTTTTCAAAAAACAATGATATCTCTGGAACACTAGGTGGCGCTGTGATCAAACTTCTCGGGTACCTTCGGGCTGTGCTAATGACGATCCATACCAAATTTGGTGAAGATATTTCAAATAGTTTAAAAGATATTGCAAATTATGACAAAATCCAAAATGGCGGACACGTGGTACATCCTATCATGGCAAAATCGATATCCACGGATTCGGCATGATGCAAGGAATCCATAGATAGCACGTTTCTGACAAACTATTCAAAAGTTATTGGCCAAAATAGCAATTTGTCATATCTCATGACCCGTAGGTGGCGCTATTCCCAACTTTGCCATGGGACCTCAGAACATGCTTTCGATGAAGTGTACCAATTTTCGTTTCGATTGATCAAACTTTGGCCGAGATAGCCAATTTTGGGTGGACCTCGTTAAGTTTGCGACACCATAACTTTTTTTTTTCCCATAAAACAAACAAATCTGTAACAGTACTTTTATGCGGCTCAGTCCGAAGATCATTTGAGTGCATGTTTGGAGAAAATTGGACAAAATTTGAAGGAGGAGTAGCGAAAAAACAAAATACTGTACATTTCAAATTGGCCACTACTGTAATGGGCGGAGTCTTAATGTAAGGTATTGATTGTTATCAGCATGATGAGAGGAATCAGGTGTACAAAGTTTCATGTCTCTAGATCAAAGGGTTCAAATGTTATAACCATTTCAATGTTAACATTTTGAACTGGTGGTGGCGCTATAGAGTTGGTTCTAGAGACTCAATATTTCGCTCAATTACTTTTCATGATCATCTCTATAAGTGTGCCAAATTTCATCATTTTCCTATTTACGGTTCATAGGGCTGCAATAGACTCCCATTTGCGGAAGAAGAAGAAGAAGAAAAACTTAAAAAAACAATAGGGGCTAGCCCCTTCGGGGCTTGGCCCCTAATTTTTATTACTATTATTATTACTATTATTATAAAACCAGAAAACTGCAAGGTGACCTGTTAACTTGTAGGGGGTTAACCTTTAACTATAAATAATTAGAAAGGTGTAAAGATATTAAGATATTATAAGATATTCAATTATCTTATAATATAAAATATGTAATGGTAATTTCTTAATTTTTGCCAGGAAATCTTATGCAACCACTGAGAGAAAAATCTACTGTACACTTTACACTGGAGAAAAAATATAATTTTTTACCTAAAATTTGTAAAAAGGTGTTTTGAACATTAGTGAGTATACACATGTATTGTAAGGTCTGTTTAATTTATACTCGAGCAGGAGTAAGCCTATGGGATATTAAAATTATTGCGGTCATGGATAAATAAAAATGAGCATGAATCAAAAATGTAAAAACGCATTTAAAAATAATACGTACACAAAACTTAAAAATGCAGTTATCAGAATAGCCAACAACGCGGTTTGAATCAATTTGAAAAATGCCTCTTAAAAAAGGACAAATCAAAACTAAACACATTTTAAAATTATTTTGCACAAAACTGAAACTTCAAAGTTATTCAAATTGCATGCAAAATCATGTTTTCTGCTCATATTGAAATTTTTTACACTTATGCTGTTTTTCCCTTCACTCTTGTTTCCATGTTCTACGCTTGCATTTAAAATAAATAAAAAGAAGACACGTGTGAATAGCTTGCATGGTTGTGAAGGAAATAGCATGCTGAAGCTGGCATGTCTGGTCTTGGGGAACTGCCAAACAAGGGTTGAGGACTTGCTTAAGTGTGCCAAATAACCTTGACCAAAGTCTGTCAGCCACAGGCATGTCCAGAACATATGTAAGTGGTTGGCTGGAAATTGCTTACATCTATAGTAGATTGTGCCAGGCACATATGGATGAGGAGTATGGATGAGAGTCAAACCACTGGTCTTCCAAGATGGAAATTTGGTGGGATCTAATAAGGTTATGAATAACTGAAATTAGTTTTTTTAATGTTGTATGTGTGACTGTTGGGTAGCAGATAGTGCTGAAAAATATTAGTACTCATGTCTAGTATAGATCAAGACCATTCATTTTGGTAGGGCCATTGACAGACCAAATGCAGGATCAAAATTGGATGGAGAGAACAGATAATTAAAAAGAGTGGGTGAATGAAAATCGAACAAACTAAGCAATGTTTAAATAGCGTTACAGAGCCACAGTGTTTACAGTTTATGGTGGAATCGACCTACAAACATAATAGTTGTCTTGCATATGATTTACAGGAAAAAGGAGGCTGCCTTATAATAATATGCTAATGATTGTGTTGGTAATGATTAAGCTGGCAATGGCCATCAGCCTCTTCCCAGTTGTATAAACTTATAAAAAGAGTGTGTTTTGTTTTTTTAAAGACTTAACTTAAAGTTATGACCAGTCTTTTAAAGACTAAAAAAATTGCAAGTCCGAGAAGACTCTCACAGGACCTCAAAAGGGTTGTAAGAGGAAGACTGATGGACTGGCCCCCACTGTTAGTTCCAGCAGACTGATAATTCGGATGTTATTGTGCCAGGTATAGACACGAGGTCAGTGTATTTAGCTAACAGCTTAGCATTTCTGTCATTCAAAAAAGCACAGTGTGTTTCCAGTGCAAGCATGCGTTTATCTAGTAGGCTACTTTGGGTTCCTAGAAGCATTCTTTTGGATGTGGTCTATATTTATCTCTAACATGTAGCTTATCTTTGTTTGAAGGCTACTATGTTGACGTCTCTGCTAGTGTCATCTCCACTGTTAGCTTTGGTTCTCTGCTGCTACTTTTAGTTTCTTGTTTAGGTGATGCTCACAAAGGCGATTTGTCCACTTTGGTACAAAAATAAAAACAGGTTATGGGGCTTTAAAAGGTTGTATAATAAAAAAGTGTCTATGTTATGCGTTTACTCAAAGACGTATTTTTCATGCTTGCTTTTTTCAAATATATATTAATAATATTTAATTGTTATTATTTACTGACATTGCCGTAACTGCGTTAAATGACTGTAAACCTTTGGCAAGATTTTAAAGGTAACACTTTATTTGAAGGGGTGTGCATAAGACTGACATGACACTGTCATAAACATGACATAACACCTGTCATGAACATGAAGGAGTCTTTATGAATGTTTATGACTGTTGTCATTAAGTGTCATTCGCTAAATTATGACACTTTTAATGCAAAGTTGACATTGTTTAAAATGTCTTTGTTATGACAACTTGACATTACCCAAGACAAAAATGTCTTGATTATGACAACTTGACATTAACAAAGACAGAAATGTCTTTGTTATGACAACCTGACATTAACCAAGAAATCATAACCTGTCAACCTGTCACAACTTTGGCCGTCATGACACCATTATAACTGTGTCATGAATATTACCTGTCCTCAAGTAAAGTGAAACACATTGTACTAGTTATAAAGATGTCATTAAGGTTATTACACAGCGAAATGCTTTAAGTTTGATAATTAGACCTGTTATGACATTTGTGACAGGTTGACAGGTTATGATTTCTTGGTTAATGTCAAGTTGTCATAACAAAGACATTTCTGTCTTTGTTAATGTCAAGTTGTCATAATCAAGACATTTTTGTCTTGGGTAATGTCAAGTTGTCATAACAAAGACATTTTTTGTCTTTGTTAATGTCAAGTTGTAATAACAAAGACATTTTAAACAATGTCAACTTTGCATTAAAAGTGTCATGATTTACCGAATGACACTTAATGACAACAGTCATAAACATTCATAAAGACTCCTTCATGTTCATGACAGGTGTTATGTCATGTTTATGACAGTGTCATGTCAGTCTTATGCACACCCCTTCAAATAAAGTGTTACCGATTTTAAATACTTAAAGATTATAAATTGAAGGCTGTACAGTTGTTTGTTGACATTATTTTTGCCACTTATGTGGCCGAGATGACGCCATCTGAAAAGCAGTGTTATTTTAGTATTATTAAAAGCTATAATAATATTTATTACATTTTTTAATTTGCTTTTTTATAGTTTCAGTTTTCATTTTAGTTTTAGTAAAATGTGCTTTTGGCATTTTTAGTTTGTTGTTTTTATTATTTTATTATAGCTCAAATGTATCTATCTTAAACTTGTATTTTTTTTTTAAGTGAATTGCCAAGGAATTGCCAATTTCGTTTTTATTTGTAATTCATATATTTATATTTTATTTCAGTTTTAATCACCAAAACTTTTGAAACATTTTTAATTGCTTTAGTTTTCTCTGAACATTTAGTCCGGTTAAACCTTTCTTTTTCAGATTTGCCTTAATCCAATCAACAATCGATAGATATAACAAAGTTTGCGTTTCATTACGATGTGCATCACAAGAAGGAAGATCTGTCACTATTTCCGTTTCATCGCAACTTTAAAGTAAAGATTTTCAATTCTTGTCGACTTTAAACTTGTTTTAGGTGGAGCAACATGCAGCTCAGAAAAAATCAAGTGCGTTTATACACACTGATGTGCTTTCTGGGGCGTGTGATGGAACTGCATGTACTCTTTCTCATTTCATTTCTCCAGTGCGCCTCAAGAGCCAGACGAACTCGAATAAACAAGTTGTGTTATGGCGCTCTCGCCAGGTGCTGTCCAACGCCGTGTCTGCCTGTTTTTTTTTTTAGCCAGACTAAGATTAGGTTTGTGTGGTGCTTGCAGACTGCCGAGTCATACTCAGGGAAACTGCACCACCATGCCTAATAAGAGCCAGATGGCCTTTGAGCCGTAATGGCGGGTCGAGACTGAGAAAGCCCCCTGGAGATGACTCGCCTCAGACTGCTGTGTTTCTAAAATTACAACCCTTCCAAACTGTCATTTCCTCTCCAAAGACTTTTAAATGGGACAAATTAGCACTGATAGTTTAACATATGAGGCCAGAAAGGGGGAACAGTACAGACTTTGGCAGTCATTAGATCGAAATATGTTTCTGAGATGCTTATGCTGTATGTTTAAGTATGGTGTTCCATTTCTTTATTAAGATCAATAGTTCACCAAATCTGTATTAACCTTCTTTCATTTGTGGCACAGAAAAGACACACTTTTAATAATGCACTGGCCACAGGGTCCCCTCGGGTCCTTAAAAGTCTTAAATTCAGGTTGATCAAAGTTAACTCAGTTAAAATTGTTAATCTTAAATGTTAAGAGGTCTTAAATTTGGGGATGGAAAAACAATAATCCGAGAAATGGCCTAATGTGATTAACTTTCAAAAGGCGATGATTTAAATAAATGTTAGTGTTGCGCATTCAACGTTAAAATGTGAGGCTGTTGCACATGATTTCAGAGCAATTTACAATTAATGTAAATGTATGCCAAGCGATTGCTTATAATCCACTTTTGATGAATTATGATATTTACTTTATATATATATTTATATTGTAATATGTTGTAAATTGTTTATATATTTAATCTGGCTCGTCTGAATGAGTAGAAGTAGTAAAGCAAAGACATTTCAAAATAAGAGTACTGGTGTATTTTTGGCTTGTATAAAGCCAGATACATATTTATTTGGGGATAAGAATTGGGTGTATAAAAGTCCCTCATATAATATATATTTTTCTGGATATCATTGGTATTTTGGTACTAACACAATAAAACTCTTGTATTTTCTTGTGCCCCATCATAGAAAGGAAAACTAAGAAACATTATTTAACACATTCAGTGTAAAGATTTAACTAGTATCAACACAATACTTGTATTATTATTATTTCCTTTAGTTAAACATGTTATCAGCAAAATCCGGTATTGATCAACCTCTAAATTTTATTGTAATGCATATGTACATTATTTAGAGATTGTATGGGTTTGCTCAGTATGTTGTGCAATGTTTTGATACTGCATTTGCTTATACATTATTCAGGTTTGGAATATGACATCAGGTTTAGTTAATGATTTTTGAGTGAACTATTACTTTAAAGCTACAATATGTATTTTTTTTACGCTGCTAGGGGTCGTAACCTCTTACAATAACAAAGGCGTAGGTTGATGACGCAATAATGAATTATGGAACTTGTCGTCATGCTGATGGATCTAATAATGTTTATGTAGAGATCAAACATTCTTGTTTTTTAACATGACTGTGGTATGAAGCATGTTGCTATTTGCTAATGAGAGACAGATATCAGTGCCACAAGATATAAAAGAATAAGGACATTTCATTCTACTGAACTACCCGCAAGTGCTGAATTAATACTCACACAGGTCAGTTTATTTGACGAATGAAACTAGTGAGGTAACGCAGCGCTGTTTCACTTGGTCTAACGTTACACTATTACACTAAACTGCATTTGAGTGTGTTGAAAGTTATAATGTTATTCTATGTGTCAGTTTGACGGCTATATGAGACTAGCAGTAAGCTAGATCAACATTAAAATAACATACTGATCATATTCTAACATTTTCTCATGTTGAGCTATATAACATTGATTTGTTTTATGTACATTTGCTCACCTGTCTAATAAATTACAAGAGCGGCGTCAAGTCAAAGTTTGCCGTGAAGCTCTCGCCATCTAGAAAACACCACTCCGATATTGATCCTCATTTCAGTAGTTCTTTTGTCCCAAAGTCTGCTTGCCATAATAGTCCATAATGTTTAAACAAAACAACAACAGCATGCCGCTAAACATTACGCAGTTGTCCATATTTGTCACCATAGTAACTATGGCAGTACAAGTGGAAACCAGGGATAGCGCCTATACTACGTTATTGACAAGTGACAAGGGACAGGCACTATTTAAAAGTGTAAATTTCTCTGAATTTACAAATTCTTGGAAAACATTTAGGATAATGTAAGTAGATAATTGAAAGAAATAACTATTTTGATACACAATTCTTACATATTGTACCTTTAAAGCTACAATAGGGTCGCTAACCAAAGTCTGTTTGCTATGATCCATAATGTTTGAACAAAATGAAAACAACAGCGTGAGCGTGCCGCTAGACGTAATGCTGTTGTCCACATATGTCGCCATGGTTACTATGGCAGTACAAGTGGAAACCAGAGATAACACGGATATTACGTCATTGACAGGCGACAAGTGAACGGAGTCTGGAACGAGCCATTATTTAAAATTGGAATTTCTCTGAAATTAAAAATCTTTGGGAACATTTGGTATATTTTAAGTACACAACTGCAGGAAATATATCACACTGTGCAAGTGATTTTGGGATATTTTATTACAAAATTATTACATATTGTACCTTTAATGCATAAAAGAAAAGGTCAACGCAACAGGTTAGGCTGTTTTTGTGCGTCTCGCATATTTACAGCCATAAATAGGTCTCTGTCCTTGCGTCATGTGACCAGCTGTGTCTGTGGACTGTCGTCATGCTGTGAATGCTGAAGGCAACATGTATGTCATGGGGGTTAATGGGGATGTCTGTATGTTGGGGCAATTTAAACCCAGCAGGTGAAGGTTCACATGTCTGGCTGTCTGTTGCTGGCGTCTCTTGCTTTCTTTCTGTCCCATTTAGAGTGTGTGTACAGCACATATACCAGTGGTCATCAGACAGTTATTTATGACATGCCCCACCATCTCTTCCTATATTATCATGCGCCATGTGTATGTAACCTGTTAAGTGCACAGGTTTTTTTTTTCATTTAACACAAAAAAGGAAATTACATTTAAATATGAAACTAAAACCACCATACTGCAGCAAAGCATTGCCTTAACGAGTGATTTATTGAATCATTCATTCAATGTGAATTCATTCAGTTACAAAAAAATCAAGTGTTGCTCTGAGATGGCTCTACTGTGGCTCTACTGTGGATTTGTTTGGAACTATTTTCATTGGTAAAAAAAAAAAAATAGACAATGTTCGCAGTCTAACATGTAAGTCACCCGATATTACCTTCTAGTTTATTGAACTGTTGTATAAAATCAATATCATATTTGTAATCGTGCTGATATTCGAGAAAACAGCATGCACTTGCTTGTGTGGTTTTGCTTAACTATGTCCTGGTATAAATATTAAAAACAAGAACACATACAGAGACTTTTTTTGCCCAATATCTTGAGGTTTGTGGGCATTTTTATTCATTTTGTTAGCATTTTTGCTCGCATTGGTTTTGATTTCTCCATGAGAATCTGCCTCACACACAGACAGGCTGCTCAAGCCTCCACTGGCGCAACCTTATTACATCAATATATTATACATTTTGCATTTTTTATTTTCTGTCCTTGGTGTGTAATGGCAGGGCAGGGCACTTTTTTCGAGCTCAAGCCGGCCTGTTGTGAGGATGAAATATAGCAAAGGCCGCTACTGCCCAGATCTAAAAAATTTCAAAGCTCAGTGCCTGTAACACAGACAAAATTGAATACTGCTTCAGAGCGGTATTTGAGGCTAACCGCATCCCATCATTCATCATGTTCTGGAACTCACATACGCTGTAATCGTGAGACAATGTTCTAGTGTAAGTTGAATTAGCTATTACATATAATTTGGTAGTAAAATGTTGCACTTTTAGCAGTACAAAGATGAGTATGTGTATTTTGCAACTGCTTTTTATCACTTAATTAGAAAGCTACACAATTATTAAATTGTCGTCTGTTACAGGAACTAATAGAAGTTAGTGCAAAGTATTGAAAATCAGAATTTGTAAAAGCTCTGTAAAATTTTACTTGCATTTTTATAACACTATGTTGTAAGTGTGTCCCATCGGGTGATCAAAATGTTCTACACACTCTTGCGGTCTTCACGTCCACTTAAACACTTGGACCAAAAAACAAAAATACAGGACATACGTCATGTAACTAGACAATGGTCAAATGCAAAGACCGAAAGTGTGGGTATAGGGACAGGCCCAGTGTGATTATGGTTACAAGTGCTCTTCATGACTATTTCAAGAATCAAATGTGCTTGACTATTTAAGCTCTGACAATATGAATGTTGTCAATGTGACACCCATGTGTTTTAGCAGGTTTACGCAAGTGCACAATATCCTGTAGTCAAGTGTTTTACCTAGTCTCTTTCCCCGTGAACAGTAGTTATATGTAATTTAAAGTTTCATTTGTTATGACATGGGTTACGTTAGCCTCCCCAGACGTTGTTATCGTACAGATTATCGTGTATCCATGTGTCATTTATGGTTTGAGGTCAGTGAGCTGTGCTCTCTAGCTACAGTTAGGTCTTGGAGAGAATGCAAATGTTAACACAAACTTATACCTCCATGCTCGCTCTCATCTGATGTCAGCAGATCCCAATTACAGCTTCCCAAGTCTAGCTCAAGTTTATTTGTTGTTTCTATCTGTTCATCTGTTGAACATCCATTCATTTATCTGCAGGCATGATCGCTACATCATTTTTCTTTTTCTCTTTTTCCTGCCCCCCTCTGTTTGATGGATGGATATTTTCTATTCCTGTGTCTCTGGAGTTTCTGGGGGGAGTTTCCAGAACTTTTTAGATTTAGTGCTTGTAAAGCAGTCATCTCAGTCATCAGGGGTCTGCTCTGACCCCCCCCCCCCCCCCCCCCCCCCCCCCCCCCACACTCTACTGCCAGTCTAAAAGAGTTCAGTGCAACTTCCAGGAATCTTTCAAATGACTTTTACATACAGATAGAGTAGCATCAAAGTTTGAACACACTTGAAGAATTTGTGTTTCTCATGACTTTTAAGTCCTTCTGATATTGGATTTTAAATACTTTTAATAGATTTTAAAGCTTTTACTTATGTTGTAATGTTTGATGTTAGTTTAGTAAGCAGATATACATTTAGCCTATGTATCAAATTATTTGCGAAATAAGAATTTTCAGTGCAGTTCCAACATTTGTGGTCGGTAGGAATTTTTATTTAATTTAAGAAATTAATGCTTTTATTCACCAAGGATGCATTGAATTGATCAAAAGTGACAGTAAAGACTTTTACATGGTTACAAAATGTATGTTCCAGATAAAAGCTGTGCTTTTGGACTATCAATGTTAATAACAGTATGTAATGTTTCTTGAACACCAGATACGCATAACAGTTATAATCTTGAATGGCGTCTCTCAAGATGATGCAGTTTGAGAGTTTAATTCCTAAAATACTTCTCACTCTTTCACCAGAACCTCCTCAAAATCTATGTCTTACCATGCCATGCTGTTACTTAGTTGAAGAGTTCATGAAGCAGATGAAATATAATTGTGAACCTTGTCCGTTGTTCTGTGGTTTTCTTGTAGGTGTGGTCGCTCAGCAGTGTACCGCACACGGGAAATGGCTGCGAGAGCCCTGGTTCCTTTCGTTCTGGTGACTCAAGTTCCCTCCACTATCAAAACTCTACTGGAGGAGCTTCCTGAAGTTCCTGGACCAGGAATCCAACAAAACCACATACATGGAACATTGCTTCAGGTGTGTGAATCCTCCCTAACTGTACAGCAATGCATTAAGTTGTGTAACATTACGTAACCAGCATCTACAAGAGTATAAAGTATTGGAGGAAAAATTATTTTTAAATCCATTTTAAATGATTTGTTATAAATTAGCTTTAAACTGACCAATATGCTATTTTCTGAAAGATGCTGATACCTGAATTATTCTCCTTTGAAACATATTCAGACATGTTCGTGTTAACTTCATTGCAAGTGTTGTTTTGTTGTTGTTGTTGTTGTTGCAGAAATATTTAATAATAGAAAAACTTTTATTGTTGGTACACCCAGCAATCGATGGGCAAACAATGGAAACAGCATTTAGGAATGTTGCATGCTCGACTCAAACTTACTTCACCCACATGAACGCCACAGCTCAATATGTGTCAGCATTTTCACTAACCACTAAGCCACGCCTCTGACATAATAATAGTATTTGATAGAATTGATAGACATGGATAATTGAACCCAAAGGGAAATTTAAGTGATAAAACAGCATCACCAGAAAACCTAGAAGCTTAAGAGATAATTGTGAATAGAGACAGTGAGATGTTGTAGTTTTGACATAAAGCAGGTTTCTGTGCATGAAACTGGACCTTCTCCTTCCTTCCTTCCTCCTTCCTTCCTTCCTTCCATCCGTCATTCCTTCCTCACTTCCTTCTTTCCGTCCGTCCTTCCGTCGTCCTTCCTTCCTTCCTTCCTTCCTTCCTTCCTTCCTTCCTCCTTTCCTCCCGTCCGTCATTCTTCCTTCCTTCCTTCCTTCCTTCCTTCCTTCCTTCCTCCGTCCGTCCATCCTTCCTTACTTCCTTCCGTCCGTCATTCATTCATTCCGTCCGTCCTTCTTTCCTTCCTTCCTTCCGTCCATCCCGTCATTCCTTCTTCCTTCCTTTCCTTCCTTCCTTCCTTCCTTCCTTCTTTCCTTCCTCGTCCATCTTTCCTTTATTCCTTCCTTCCCTCCATCCTTCCTTTCATCCTCTTCCTTCCTTCCTTCCTTCCTTCCTTCCTTCCTTCCTTCCTTCCTTCCTTCCTTCCGTCCGTCCGTCCGTCCATCCTTCCTTTCGTCCTTCCTTCCTTCCTTCCTTCCTTCCTTCCTTCCTTCCTTCCTTCCTTCCTTCCTTCCTTCCTTCCTTCCTAAAAAAAAATACCCCTGAAATTTCACGATTATTTTTTTAATTTTTATGTTGGACATAAATCAAAATTATAAGCAAATGACTAAATAAATACAGAGCAAACTGAAACGCCTAAAATAGACGTATCAGAGCAAACTGCAAACATAATCAGGCCGACTGACAAGTAGCAGTAAATTGAATGAAAACTTTTTTAGAGGCAAGAACACAAAATGTATGAATAAATGTATGAAACACTGGAAAAAAAAGGAAAATACAGTTAAGTACAACATGCACAGCACAAGTATGTCATATAGGCTACATAAAATTATCATGAGAAGATTATAATTGTGTGCTTCGGACATGGCTTTTTGTTATCAGGCTCTCAAAAATTATCGTATATACCCGAATATAAGACAAGGTTTTTGTCCTAAAAATAGGATGAAAAATGGGGGGTCGTATTATATTCGCGATATAGACAAAATCACGGGGGGAAAGGGAGAAAGCAGGGAGAAACAGTAGAGGGCGCCAGCTCAAGGTAGTGTGGGGAAGGCGCCGCAGTGCGCTTCATAAGAAGAGAAATATGCTCGTTTTGGATGCATTCCGCAGACACTTGATGGAGCCCGTCAAAACTCAGTTGCGGAAAATGAACGGCGATCTAGTGATCATACCCGGGGGGATGACAAGCCAGCTACAGGTATTGGATGTAGTCTCAACAAGCCATTCAAGTATAATCTGCGCAAGAGTGGCTCCTGTCAGACGCCTACTGGAAACGCACGGTCTCTCGCTCTCTCCCTCTCTGCCGTGCATGCGCTACACATTTTGGTTTGGAGCACATACAGAAGGCTATGTTCTGTCTCGCATGCGCGGCTCTAGTCTAGATTCCAGGAGATTTGAACTAATTTGCGGGCATCAGGGAGCCGCTATCAATATGTGGGATTTTTATAGATTAATAATAGAACAATTCAGCGCAACTGAATTGAAAACAAAAACAGCGCCGGACAGGGGGCTTAAAATCCGGACTGTCCGGCCAAAATCCGGACATAAGGCCACCCTAACCACAATTGCAAACATAGATAGGCCTACATAATTATTGCATTTTTGTGAAAAGGTTATTCATTTTGTCACTATCATTCATTCATCATTCATTCATTCATTCATTCATTCATTATTCATTCATTCATTCATTCATTTATTTCTCTCATTTCTCTCTTCAACTCTTTCAATTAACAAAGTGCACTTTATTTTTAGTTTTTTTTTTTCCAATGAATTATCTCTAGAATTTTCAAATAAAATTATTTTCTGTTGAAAACCAGATTTTTTCCACAAAAGTCTCTTTCCCCCAAAAATAAGTCTGGAAAATGGGGGGGTCGTCTTATATTCAGGGTCGTCTTATATTCGGGTATATACGGTATATAAAAAATTGGATTTTTATCGCTCAATATATCGGTCATCGGCTTTCAAATATAAAGAATCATCGGTATTGGATATATACATTTTCATATCGGTGCATCCCTATTTTTTCCAGGTCAAGCAGACAAACGTCAGAGAGACTTTTCAAGAACATTACAAAAATTGTACTGACCCCAACATTTTGAACGGTAGTGATATTTTTATATATACACTATTTTGTATTTGTATTTTTTTATTTTTTTATCAAATGTATTGGTAACACTTTGTTTCGATAATCCACTTGAGACATTCTACTAAGTAGCTCTGCAACTACATGCAACTCTTAACACCTAACACTCTACTAGTCTACTAGTCTGCTAATGCTCTAATGAGAGTTAGTTGACATGGAGTTGCAAAAGACCAATAAACATGCATATATCTCAAATAAATAAAAAGATAATTGCATGAACTATGAAAGAGACAACAAAAGAAAGGATAGTGAAAGGGCTCTTTATTTTCCTGTATTTATGTTGTCGATTTCAATTCACTGAGTCACAGTGACCCTCTCGTGACTCTTTGAATATGGAAATTCTGGATGTTTGTGTGTATGACCAGATTGGAAACAGATAACAGATGCTGCACATCTTGTCCATGTGTGTGATGTGTGATGGGGGAGTGGGGGTGGATCATGGTGTGAAGTATGTTCAGATCAGCTAGTGATAATGTAACGCTTTTATTGGAGAACTGCCCTCATGCTGCTATCTGATGCGAATACCTGAACTGCATGCAGGAGTGGTGTACGTGTGTACCGCAGCATCAGCTAAGAGATGGCACTGCCTATGCATGGCTTTGTTTTTGTGTCTGTGTTCGTTATAAAATCCTTAAAGGCATAGTTCACCCAAATATTTTTATTTCGTCATCATTTACTCAATCTCATGTCGTTCAAAACCCATAAGACTTAACATATTTTCAGAATGTTCGTGTTTTTGTGATCTCTTGTGAGTCTTTTATGTGCCGTGAGAGTGGCAAAAAATAACTACAGTATTTTAGACTTTGCTTTTTTCCTTTAGAAAATGTGAATGGGACTTGCAAAACTTACCACCATGTTATTAATGTAGGTTGGTTGCTAGGGAATTGCTTTTCAGTTGCTAATGTGTTTTGAGTGCTATTTCTCTAGGCCATTGTTAGGTGGTTGGTACGGTGTTTAGGATTTTTATTGGGCGGTTTCATCATGGCAAATATGTCTGGTTGCCTAAACTGCATAATTAAACTGCTTACTACCGAACTAAATGTTCGATCACCAAAGACCTCTCTACTTTGCTGTAGATCATTAAACCATGCAGCCTCAGAAAAACAGAAATCAGTTTCGTGAGGTACCAGCAAACGCTGGTCAATTCCTAATAAGGCAGCAAGGCAACAAGTCAGATGCCTTAGTTTTGGGATGCAGCCTATGACACACTATATGAGATAAAATGATAGATTATTGCATCCCATTGTGGTTTATGAATCACCATGACACCCTACGTCAAACAGATTGTGCCAAAATCTAACTGATATGGTGTAGTCTGACCCCGTCATAAGAATGGTTTAAAAATAAACTTAAATAAAAAAAATCACATTTTTTTTGTTTGTTACATAAAGTAGATTGTTCTAATTTGAGTCAAAAGACCCTTTCCTCAAGTTTCTATTGATATTCCAGCTTCTAGATATCACCCACCAAAAAAAGTCTCATCAAAATGTTGAGGTGTAAACCATCACTGTAATACAAATGATTCATTAACTCGCCTTTGAACACTACTTACCATAAGCAAATGTTACTGTGTGTTTTTGTTTAAACAGAAAAGAGAGATGGCAAGAGAAAGTGAAATACAAAAAAAAAAAACAGGTGTGAGTGGGAGGAATAGATGTTGTCTCGAACCTGAATTAAAGACTTTTTGTTTTTGTTGAAACGGATGTGTGTAAGCCTACATAAAAATAGCTTCACTGTATGTACACCTTCCTTAACACAACACAACCACAGTCATTGATTTGCATTACGCAGTGTTGATACCAGGATGAAATGAAGAAGTGTGTCAGCAGTGTTTCAAAGTGCCATTTTGATTACAAAACCAGCTCTGCGGAGTAAAACGCTTGAACCCAGTGGAGTTCACTTAAAAACCTCTGTTGACACAACTGACTGGTTCCCTTTAGACGCCGGCTAATAAGGGAAACAGATTGAGCAGCACTAACCTAACCTGACACCTCAGAAACAGCTTCTTCTTTTTTAAAAGAAAAGCCCTAGGCAACATCCAGGGTCCACGGGGAAATGAATACACTGTGTTTTGAAAACATTAAATCAGATCAGCAGACATACTGCAGTCAATGTGGGTCTTACACACACACACACACACACAAACACACACACACACACACACAACACACACACACACACACACACGTTATTACTGTATACTGTTATTAATATCACACACAATTATTTTTGTTAATTTTCTTTGGTAGCAGTCCCAGTCTGATTATTTTTGTTTCATTTTGAAAAAGGAGAATGGCCTGTTTATTTATTTCTCTTTGGTGACAATGAAAATGTAGGGTAACACTTTATTTTACAGTCTCCTTGTTACATATTTTACATGTACTTACCATAGTAATAACAGTAGATTTTGCATAATTACATGCAACTAACCCTCAACCAAATCATAATACTAACCCTATAGTAAGTTCATGTTATTGCTTAATATTACTCAGTACATAAATATATAATTACACTGTAACAATGACACCTTAAAATAAAGTGTAACCAAATTTACTTACAAATTAGAAATGAGATTTTAAAATTCCAACTAATAATATGTGCATATCAAACAAATGTTAAATTAATATAAAGACACCAGACAGAGGTGCTCTTGTCTTTTACTTTTCTTTCTTAATATACACCCCCCACCCCACCCCCCCACCCCGACTATTTCTCAAACTGTATCAGAGTGGAAGGGAAGTATGCGTTAATTCATATATTGCTTTTCCTCACATATTTCTTGTGCTGGTAGCTCCACCCACAGTGAGACCTCATTGGTCTAAAATACCACTCTGCATAACTGTGTATGAAACATTTTTGGTATGTCCTGATTTGCTATGAGAGTATTAATCTTTCATGATTTTTGTTTTCAGTATTAACAAGCTGTGTGTGTGTGTGTGTGTTGTGGGGTGTGTGTGTGTGTGTGTGTGTGTGTGTGTGTGTGTGTGTGTGTGTGTGTGTGTGTGTGTGTGTGTGTGTGTGTGTGTGTGTGTGTGTGTGTGTGTGTGTGTGTGTGTGTGTGTGTGTGTGTGTGTGTTTGCTGCCAAAGGTCTGGATGTACTGATCGGCCTTGAAACACCCACTCACACAAGCTTTATTTCTTCTTTAAGGAAAAGCCTATAAAACAAAAAAATCAAACTGATGAGACAAATTAGCTTAATTAGATTCAGATTGCATCCAGACTTTCCAAATCTTTTCATAATGCATCCGCCCACGGGTTGGCTTTTAAAACACTTCCTCGCAGTCGTATTTGACGGTCTGTCTTTCTGTGTCAAAGGTCAGCATCTAGCACTACATTCACTGTGCTGGTGTTTGTTTGTGCATGTTTCTTTTCTAAATGTGTGCACGACTCTCTGTACGCTGAATTATGGACCTCTATGGGGTGTTTATTTTTGCCCTCAGCCGCTGCCATCGGTTTGTGGTCGGTCTCAAGTTGTGTAGTTCGTCAGTATAAATACACACACTTTCCTCCGAGGCCGGCCGTCATAGGCCTTCCCACCCGACAGGGCAAGCAGGCCTGGGCTAGATGTGTGGGATACAGGGTGTGGGCCGCTAGTGTTGGGGGTGTCCGCAGCTTGAAGGCCAGGTCTGGTATTTCATGGTCAGACTTGTTTTGCCCTGTGCCTCTCCCTCCTGGGGCATAATGAGTGGCTTCCACATTGTGGCTGTAAACCAGTAAAGAGACTATTTCAGCCGTCTGTACACTCTCTTTATCCGGGCCTGCATAGAGCCATCTACTCTCCTTCATTTTATTTCTCTCCCTATAGTTATGCAAGGATGTTAATTGAACTAAGAAAGAAGACCTAAAGTAGAAATGTTTATTCTGTCAGATATCTTTCAGATTGAAAAGATTAACTAATGAAGAAGCTGATCCATCTTTCTAATTTGTCTTATCATATAATATGATTAGTGATGCGCCGATAATCCTTACATTTGAAAGCCGATTACCCATATATTGGCCGATTAATCTTAATCCAAATTTTTATACAATTTGAAGTGCCTGACCACAAAAACAAGTTTCACCATTAAAATCCATGTCCCAAGCACACAATTATAATGTTCTTATGATAATTTTATATAGCCTTTATTAAAGACTTCCGCTTCACATGTTGCACTTAACCGTGATTCCAATCATATTTCAAGCAATTCAAAACTATCATTGCGAACAGTGCAATGTGAAAAGTTTCTCAGCTGAAGGAAATAATACATTATTTATCCGCTTTAATTTATCAGCCAAATTGTCCAATATGGTTGCCGATATATCCCTAAATATGATAAATGATTCCTTTATGTACCTCTCTTTGATTCTGTCAGATATCTCCTGTCTGATCTCTCTCTGAATTATCCGTCTGAATTCTCTCTTTGATCTCTTTCTAAACTCTTACTGATTCCTCTGTCTGATCCCTCTTGTTTATTTTTCTGATCTCTGATTCATGTATCTGATATCAGTCTTTGATATCCATCTCATATCTATCTGATTTATGTCTTCTATCTTTCTGTCTAAACTCTTTGGTTGGCTAAGTGTCTGTGTATTTTATCTCTTTCTCTCCAACTTATTCTCATATTAAAGGTGTTCCATCTCCTCCTCAGGTGCTGTCGTTGTTGCGTTCCTACCTGACGGACACACACAGGCCCCAGTCAGAAAATATGCAGGACTGTGACCTTTCCAGTGCCATTTTTCCACGGCTGTGGCTCGCCACAAGGTGGGTACTGTAAGGGTTTAAACACTGGTCACTACTTTCATTATTTGCATATCAGCAAAAACAGTGTGCGTACAAGCAATTTTTTGGTTTGGCTTTTGCTAATAGCATTCTTTTACAAAATAACATTGCAACTCATTGGTGTATTAATTGAGCGCTCTGTGTTCTGAGCTTGTGTTTCAAAGACTGCTCTCTACTCACTGACCCAGCGCTGCAGGAAGAGTCACACGGCCAAGTGCCCTTTGACCACTCTCACTCATACATACTGATGCTTTATTATGTCTATGTGGTGTTTTTAATATGCTTTCAGACAAACCATGTGCAAATTCATAAGTCAACACCATTGCTGAGTATTTTCTACTTAAAACAGCAGTGAACCAAAGCCAGTCTCAAGAATACAGTTTGAAATCTCTGGTGTTTCTGAAGTCACAAACTAACGTTTAACCAATCACGTCAACGTATGGGCGGGCTTAGCACATCATCATCACTATGCTGCGAAGCAGGGGAGTCTCAAGAGAAGCCGGGTTATCCCGGTATATTTTTTTCTGTTGAAATGAAAATAAATTCGGTACTTTTAGCAATATAGCGGGTGAATTAAGTATGTGATGTATATTACGATGTTATTATGAACTACATGCCTTTCTCCACTGACGTACTGATTTGTTCAAAGCGTTTCTAAGGATACTGATTTTTAGAAGGCAGACTGAGGTGGTGAACAGGAACATGGTTTGTGTAACATTAGCAACACATTATTAGCTGTTTGATAACTCATTGTGCTGCATTTACTACTGTAACTTGAGTGAACTTGAGCAAGTGGAACTCAGAGCTGATGCGAGCGAGTGGAGACAGGACTAATTAGCATATTAATGGGTTTGCGTGTACTAAATGAAGCAAGGGTGTTGAGTTGCATTCAAGCTATATTAAGGCATGAATACATTTTTTTCACAGGTAAAACGATTTAAATGTCATTTTGGTGATAAAAGATAAAATGATCTACTACAGGGGGACTTTTAACTTAATGTCTAAAATAGCTTAAACTAAAACTTGTATAAGATTATAAAATTGTATAAAAGCTATATAGACATTAAAACCAACATGGTTGGTTGGTTATTTTATTATTATTATTATTATTATTGTTATTATTATTTTTAACCCAGTTTTCTGTAAAACGACTAATCTTTTAGAAGTTAAACCAAATAGTCAAGTAGGAGATGAATGATAGTTTCTGATTCATTCCTAATACTGGAAAGGGAGTGTGAAGTTGAGTGCATATTGGGATACTGGCATGAATTATGCTCTTGTATATTGCACAATTTGGCAAATGTAGTAGGTTGTCCAATTGCTTCATGCAGAAAATGTTCACAGTGTGTACATACTGCATACTGCCTTTCTAATAAGACTAGTATTAGTATTATAGACTAGACTAACCCTAACCATAACCATAACCAGTGTTGGGAAAGTTCATTTTCTACATGAACTAGTTCAAAGTTCAGTTCACACATTTTAAAATGAACTAGTTCAGTTCATAGTTCATACTTCAAAAAATGAACTAGTTCATAGTTCTTTTTTTCTAGTTCATAGTCCATATGTTGCTGCGAGCTTCTTTTTTTTTATTGCCACAGCCCATATACAACCACAGACAGCAATTATTTTATCGACTGGCAAAGTTTGCACAGAAATGTAAGATTTTACCATCCTCACCGACCTTGTCATAAAACTCGTTTAAATGATCATACGACGCCTCGCTCGCTGCTTCGACTACATGCTGCTTTTTGTTTTGATGACGCATGCGGCGGTGCGTGCGGCACTGGTGGCTGATGTTGCCAGATTGGGTGTTTGTTTCGCTACATATTAAGGCGTTTTCGCCTGGAAGGCTTTATAGAAATCTGGCACACTATTGAACGAAGTTAAACTGAGAGAGCGTGCGTTCACAGACACCAGAATGAACGCGTTCACAGTAACGTTCATCAGGCAGTAATTCAGTACGTTCAGTTCACGTTCGCCCAAAATATGAACGAGTTCATGAACTATCGTTCATTGAACGCGTTCAGGCACAACACTGACCATAACCCTATACCTTTCCAAACATATGAAGTGAAGAGATTTAGGGAACATTTAGAAATATGGGACAAAAATGGCAGAAGAATGAAAGAGAAACTGGAGATGAAGGGATAAAGGTGAAATGACAGAGATCCCAAACATCTGACCATATATCCCTATAATCCTTAGCTTGGTAATTTGTTGAATTCTGAGTAATAATGTGTGTTTAAAGAGCAACAGAGGGACACAAAAAATGAAGCCAGGCATTCAAAGAGATGGAGAGTTTGTGTTATTAATATCTCAGTGATGAAATACTGACGTCAGCCCTAAACACTGGCCCTCTTGTTCTCGTACATGCCCATGAGCGCACACACGCCACACACGCACACACACACACACACACACACACACACACACACACACACACACACACACACACACACACACACTGATTTACTCTTCCATACACTCACCACAGTTTCTATCCACAAACACATACACCCTCTCCCACAAACGTTACCCTCCAGTTGGTCTGAGATACAGGGCCCTAAATTCCCTTTGTGCCCGTGGGCAGCACATGTGATGCTTTATCCTCACAATCAGTGTGAACTTAATTGTACTGCTCGCGATTGCAGTCAGGATGCATTATCAGTCACTCAGACTATAATATAGTGACTCAAAAGTTTTTTGACACATATACCAATTTTTTGTTTTAATATATCTGCACTTCTGGTCAGACGGGATGCATTTCCAATTTTTGACAGTAGATGGTGATTCAGTTTTCCTACAGGCATAAATCATGCATTAGAGATCCTTCTGAGACCAACCGTAATTGGATTAATATTATTTGGCTGAAATACGGTTCAAATGTACAGTAGCTTATCTACCTTGGGGCCTGTAAATTGTATAAATAAATTCATTAAGTTAATTGTTAAAATTAGTTAAATGCTAACAAAAAAATCGGTATTTTTACTGTTCATTTTATGTGAATTACACTTTCTGTATTTGCCACTTTCTTATATTCACTTCAAATATCCCCTCTTTTTTTTTTCTTTTTTTTCGCACCATGTATATATAACACTTGAAAAATAAAGTGTTGTTTCTGTACAAATGCTATGAAGTATGAAATAAATCATCAAACTTAATCTCTCT
Organism: Chrosomus eos; assembly: GCA_036326025.1. Lineage (NCBI taxonomy): Eukaryota > Metazoa > Chordata > Actinopteri > Cypriniformes > Leuciscidae > Chrosomus > Chrosomus eos. The sequence goes on along the minus strand of CM070833.1, from coordinate 27,362,825 downwards.
CTCACACAAATTAACAGGCGGAATCTGTGTCTGGTAACACGTGGTGCGTTTCTAGACCTGCTGGGCTGTCTTTGTGGATGTATTCCAGTTCCTGTGTCAGGTAAGAGCTCAAAACACCATATATAGCAAAGTAAGTGTAATGTGCTTGTTTCCAAATGTACAACTTCCAGTCTAGTTTATATACCAAGGAAATATGGTGTGCTTGAGTGTGCGTTATTCTGAGTGTGCTGGAGGCCTGCGAGTCTTGAATAAGAAAAACGCTAAACGGTCTCTGACAGATGGTACAATTGTGCCCGTGTGACCCAGTTAAAAGGGGCGGCCTCTGCATGTTTGCGGGCCCCATGTGTTGCACACATGTGGGCATGGTGGCGGTGTTTATCATTTTAAAACAAGCATACTCTTACAATCCCACCCGCCTACCATCACTTACATAACAAACGATGGGTTCACACACACACACACACACACACACACACACACACACACACACACACACACTTCTTGTGCTGTGCAGAGATTTATTTTTACACTCTGCCCTGTACTCTCAGTCTTAACACCCTTTTAATCTTTGTCTACCTTTCCTTTCATTTCTCTTAACATAAATTGTATTCCATCTATCTCTATATTTTACACTCTGTCTGGTGTTTTCCTCTCTTAGTTTAAGGAATCACCTATAAATAAAAACTGTCAACAGACTTTGTCAAAGCCATATGTCTTACTTTCTACTGGATAACACAAAAAGAGATGGCTGAATGTTCACACTGTTCTTTGCCATACTATGAAAGCAGATGACAAAAATGAGCTGGCATATTAAAAAAATACAAAGAAAACAAACAACTATAAAAGTAGTCTCTATATTCCATGTTTTCTGAGGTCATATGACAGCTTTCTGTGAGAAACACCAAAATACTGATTGTTATACACTGAAAATCTTCCATCGCTCTTAAAGGGGTCATATAATGGTACATGCACTTTTACAAGTTGATTGTACTGAAATGTGTGTTGGCAGTGCCTGTACACAGCCATCATATAATGATAAAAATCCATCCAGTGGTTTTGTTTTAATCTCCTTATATGTTTTCCCCTGCCTCAAATCGAGCCGTTCGATTTTGTGACGTCACAAGATCGCACGCCCCTCCCACGACTGTTGATTGACAGCAGTGTTTCAACACAGACCCGCCCTCGCTCGTGAGTGAGATGTCAATCATAGTTCGTCATTGTTTACACTGGAGCAGAATGGCGCCTAAGCGATTGTGGTGTTCTGTTCTTGGGTGTAATAAGGAACACAGCAGTCATTTTAATGTTCCTAAATCCGAACCGCTGAAGACGCAGTGGCTGAGTTTTGTTTATGAAGGGAATATTTCCGACGAGCAACGTCAATGCTCTCATGTTTGCGCAAATCATTTCTCACCAGACTGCTTTTTAAACGAGGGTCAATATAAATCAGGTTTTGCTAAGAAGCTGCTACTGAAAAAGGAATCGGTACCAACTATTCGTGTTCCTGCTGGACCTCCAGAAGAAGTGAGTGTAACGTTTCAGTCACCTTTATATTAATCTTTGCAAATCCCTTATTGCACGCTTCACGCTGATTGTGTGGCTAATGTTTACACTCAGGGTGCGTTACGGCATGTAGGCTATTCTATGTAATGTTACACATTCTCAATATAATTCATAATCCCACGTTTATAATGAAAAACGCGTTATAGTTATTGTGTTATTAAAAACTGTGTACGCAGGTGTTACAGTTAACGTAACAGGAATATTAACAGGAATGTCAATGCAGTTACAATACTATAGATGTACTTAAAAGTTTTAAAACATTTTCATACTGCACTAAACATAAACATACAACAAATTCTTAGGTATCCTTCAACTACTGCTAGAATCATTACTGACATGACCTCAAGTCAGTTTCAGTCACGATAGTTGTACCTAACACTGAGATAACGTCACGCATCACTGACAAGCCTACATTTACAAAAAAAAAAAAGTTTTTCAACATAAATCTGTCAACGAACTAACCTATAACTTAAAGTAACGTTAAACACAGGGTTCGAAATGAGGGGGGTCTGGGGGGGTCCCGGACCCTCCATAAGTCATTAAGGACCCCCCATAAGAATTTATTTTTGGATTTTGGGGGGTCCCCGACAAATATATTTTAACATTAAAAATGATTGTGAAAATTATAGGTCTTTAGTGACACTTTATATTTATACCAGTAATTATTTAATTACCTAGCGCGAGGCAGCTATAGGGCAGCTATTAGCCGAGTGAGTTGTTGTTGTGGTGCTCCCGCTAATGTGGTAACAAAGTTGCGCTGTTGGGGCTCGCGCAGTTATACCATATTCATTTGTAGTTAAGAAACAATATATAGGCTACACACGACCAAAGTGCTGTTTTCCTGAATGCCATCACGATTGAAACCGAGATATTGATTTCATAACAGTTCAATAAACAAATAGTTAAAATAATTAAAATTAAGTTAGCCTACTTACATTTTTAGACGCAATGGCTGTTTTTGTTCTGTTTCAGCAGCGAAAATAGTTCCAAACAACAGAACCACAGCGCATCTCAGAGCAACACTCATGATTCATTACTGAATAATTCAGCGTTTTGAACTATTCGCTCGAGTCAAAGATTCAATTACCCATTATTAAAACTCCTCATTCTGAATAAATCAGCCGTTTAAACGAATCGTTTAAATGAATGACTCAATGACTCGCTCATTCAAGACGGTCGCCTGCCACCTCCTACTGGCGGTTTAGTTTCAAAGCATCATTCTTTTCAACATTCCTTAATTGTATATTCAAAAAATATTTAAAACAATCTCAGAATCTCATTTAATACGGTTATAATTTTTCAATGTAAATTATTTAATTTGTTTGGTAACAGCCGCTAGGCTGTCTTATTATTTTAATTGAATGTAGCCTATTAATACAATGTAAGAATTTGAAATTAAATTTAGAGCATACACTAAATAAAATTAGGGGAAAAGTGCCCTTTTTAAAGGTACAAAAAATTATTCAGATAAGAGTGTTTACAAAAATGAAACATTGACTATTTAAGTTTAAAGGGAGTAAAGCGTCTGTTTAGGCTATAAAGGAAATTTAATTTTGCCAAAAGAAGAACTTTTATTTTAAATAAATGTTGCTTTAAAAAATCTGCCTTCTTCAGTGTGATATGTTACCATATTATCATGCTTGATTGAATATTTGTAATGTGATGATCAGATGCAGATATCTAAATCAAAGAATATGAGTGGTTGGCGGATGGATTATTATTTATTTTTAACAACAGATTCGAGTGACTCAAAGTGCACCAGATTAATGAATTTATCTTTAAAATGTACAAAATTTTCTCCGGGGGGCATGCCCCCGGACCCCCCTAGTGTGACGATTTTGCCACCTCTGCCTCATTTTGAGTAAAGAAGAAAACCCTGACATTGATCCATATAATTTTGCGTACAGTGTAGCAAGATAGTCTTCAGAATTGTTTTAATTACATACATTTTAGGGGGCCCCCCAAGAGTCAGAAGTCATTTCGAACCCTGGTTAAACACATAGCGTTTGTATCTCACAACTCTAACGTTACCCTGCCAGTACATACAAAAATAGACCAAAGTGACATTGTTAACCAACCATTCTCGTCCTGTTCGAGCCTTTCTTCGGGGCGTCATCTTGTTTCGGGTCCGACTCCGGTTCAAACTGATATGGTTGCACAAAATGTGTCCTCAGAGAGAATCCCGCTGCCATAATAAACCCTCAACTGTTGTCAAGTCAACACTCCACGTGCGTTGTGTCAAAGCGCCCACAGAACAGAGGGGCGGAGTCAGCGAAGCTCATTATCATTTAAAGGCACATACACTTAAACGGCGTGCTGAAAACAGAGCTGTTTTTGAGCAGGTAAAATGAGTGTTTTCTTACAATACTAATGAGAATTTTTAATAAAAGTATATTACAAAGTTTTCATTTAGACCCTAAAGATTCATATTAACTTGTACAAAAATGGCATTATATGACCCCTTTAAATTTCATTTGTGCTTGCTCATATTCAAACTTACCATGTCGCGTTTATTAGAGAGACATGTAAGAAACAATACAATTTGTTTTTATTGACATCAAACCAAATGTAGGACTTGAGAAGACTTGGAATAAACTTTAGCACACATTGCATATGGGCAAATTTATGGTGCTTTTTTTGGCCTTTTGCAACTTGAGTGACCCTTGTCACAGTTTGCTTTCATTCAGGAAAATCTTCCTGTGAGACATCTTTTCTTTTCTTCAGAAATATATATATCACAGCATATTTACTGTAATTCGTTAACATTCATGTATTATAGTTATGAGAAATTACAATTAAAGATGATGAGTTACACTAAACATAACTTTTACCAAAAACAAATAAAACATATGGACGCATTATGGAGACATTGTGTGGAGGAAGACATTTTGACTAATTGTTATTAAAATAAGTGAATAAAATATTAAATCATTAAAGTAATTAAAATATATCTATATATTAATGTTCCCTAAACAATTGCCCTCATTTTAGTAACACTTTATTTTACGGTACCCTTGTTGTATATTACAAATACATGCTATAGTAATCACAGTAAATTATGCATAATTACAAGCAACTAACCCTAAGACAAACCCTTATTCTTTAGTAAGTACATAAAGTTAATATTACAGAGTATTTGTGCATGTATTCCCATCCTAATGCACTCCTCACTGTGTGTGTGTGTGTGTGTGTGTGTGTGTGTGTGTGTGTGTGTGTGTGTGTGTGTGTGTGGTGTGTGTGTGTGTGTGTGTGTGTGTGTGTGTGTGTGTGTGTGTGTGTGTGTGTGTGTGTGTGTGTGTGTGTGTGTGTGTGTGTGTGTGTTAGTTAGGTGGGTATGAGTCCAAGTGCTCTTAGTAGTTTGGCTCTGAAACTCTAAGCAGAGATTGTGATGGTGTTTTTACTGGCGATGGGCATGAGAGCAACGGGTTTACAAGTCTGTGTGAATCAAACACTACCGCATGAGAAATGCTCCCTCAACATACAACCAACACACATTCTCTCTCTCTGATGGCCATTAAAACCATATTTTTGGCACAAATTGTACTGTATTCCCCATATTTCTATCTCCCGGATGAATGAAGAAATTGTGGCTAACGTGCACACACTTGTCAGTAGGTGGTTGGCAGCGTGGGGGTCGTTCACTGTGAGAAAGCATGCTCACATCTGCTCTGCACGTTCCTCAGTCGTCTGGGTTTTGTTTTTCACAGTTTGGGTAATGATGGCAGAGCATGATGTAAAATCCATGTGTTCGAGCACGTTGCCGCTTGTGTGTATCGGAGTGTGTTTACTACTGTAGTGAGTACAGACGGCCGACTGTTTTCCTGCACCATAAAATCTAGCTGAACACTTAAAAACAAAAAGATCGCACATGTACTTTAACAACTTTTGCGTCGTAAAGGTGCTCGGGCTGTAGTACTGTAATTCACAGAATTATTATAAGTATTCCATCTAATATAAAGTGAGGAAGTGTTATGAATAACTTAAAGGATTGAAATTTGTCATCATTTACTAGGGCAGGGTTGACAATATTAATAATTGGATTTTAATCGATACTAATTTTTATGAACCAGTTTGGACATCGCTTAGAGCACCTTTAATATCGTAGTATTGTACCAACTGACAGTGTTTCATGTATAGTTCACAGCTTTAATTTAGAGAGACTTATAAAAAAAAAAATATATATATATATATATATATATATATATATATATATATATATATATATATATATATATATATATATATATACTCTGATTAATCAATATTGAATGGAACTGAAATCATAATTTAATTGAATCAAAAGCTTGTGCACCAAAATCAAATCATGAAATATGTTATTACCCAGCCCTATTTTTACTCAACCTCATTTTGTTCCAAACTTGTATTACTTTAAAAAGGAGATGTTTTGAAGAATGTTCACACTTCCTATACAGTAAAAGTATAAAGTTAACAGAGGCTGTCAAACTTCAAATAGGACAAAAAGCACCATAAAAGTATTGTAAAAGTGGTCCAGATGACTCTTTATGATCTTTTTGAAGCCTTCTGATGCCGTATGATAGCTTTGTGGGATTAATAGGCCAGAATTTATGTGAACATTCAACCTTCAAAACAAAATTTGTTGTGCTAAAGAGAAGACGTTGTATGGGTTCAGAACAACATAATGGTAATTGAATCATGACAGTTTTCATTCCTGGATGAGATATGCCTTTAAATGTGTCTTTTTTCAGTTTTTTTTTTTTTTTTATATTTATTCTTTTTTTTTAGCTGAGAGGTTCAAACGAGAACAGTCTCTCCAGGTTCTGTGAGTGTTTTGCCAGTGTTTGATTTCACTGCAGTGGGCTTTATTTTCTATTACCAGTGACTGTAATATTGCTATTTTTATGAGGGAGCAAAATCTGGTCACTGAGACTTGGTGGTCGTGGCATTGATGGAACCACAGTTTTCTCTGAGTCATGCTGGGGTGGCGGGTGTTTTTGTATGTAATGCCTTGGATGTCTAACTGGGCTGTTTAGGTTTTCATAAAGATTCCAGCACATCCCCAGAACTACTGTCTCCAAACTCACACACATATTGTCTGCCACACTCTGTCCTGCAGAGAAATGCCTTTCATTTCCGAGAGTAATCATTACTGTGGTCCTCCATCTCTCCAGAGGGCCAACAATATTAATAAATGCCATAGCAAAAGTGTCCTTTCTCTCCACCGCACACCCTCTTTGCTCTCATTTCCTTTTTCTTCCCCGTTCTGTTTCTGCCTGTGTGTTGGAGGAAAACAGACATAGTGTAAAAGGGAAATAAATCAGCATTGTTAACCAAAGTCTGTCTCATGACTGACTAGTTCTCGTCTCCCTCCCTCTGTTAATGATGTTTTTCTCCTAGTGTGTTGTTTTGTGGTAATAAGTACTTGGCCTGAGTTTAAAGGCTTGAAAATGGTTACCATCACTCCTCTTATGACCTACTACAGTTTTGTTTTTACTTCATTTCACTATTCTCTCACTCTGAATAGCTGTGGCATTCTTGGTTTATTTATTGGAACCTGTGGGAGAGTTGTTATATAAAACTAGTGCCTTTTAGATTGTGGAAAAGTGTTTGTTAAAGTACATTTTCTGTATGGTTTTAAACATCTATCAGACAAATAATGTCTTTAGGTGCTAATAAATTGCACCATGCCATTTCAAGGGGAAGCTATTTGTGGATAAAATCTCATGAGGATCGATAAATGGTCCTGCTTTCGTAAATTTATTTACATAATGTAAGTAGTTATTCTAATGTTCTAATTCTAATTTGTTTATTTACTTATTTTTCTTTAAATATAATTTATTTGACTTTCTTTAATTTAAAGGGGTCCTATTATGCTATTCCACTTTTTCAACAGTAGTTACTAGTTAGTGTGTAATTTTGCTTTTTTTGAGCATAAAAATGTGTTTTTTCTGGGCTTAATGAGGTCACAATGTTACTCATTTAAATAATCCCCGCCCACAGAATACGCAAAAAAAGAGGCCTGGTTGAGCTGCTGCTATGTCAAAGAAATGCTGTTCCCTTTCGAGAGGTCTCTCGTATTGCGTAAGTAGCTTACGCTATGGGAAACTCCTTTCCTCGAGAATATTGAAGCCAAATTTTTAAAACGCAGTGCAGCTGCATACACATAGCTGAGCGTCTAGCACAGTCATTGGCTGTGCTGCGGCAACTGCACGAACCTAGGCGAGGCGGCTCAGGCTCTTAGCTATATTAGCCCAAATTTCTGCTATAAAATCAGATTTAATCTCCTTCAGCGAACTCTCGACTTCACTGACCTCTGGATTGAGAAGTCTTCGCCTCCGTCGAAAAGCCTTTCAGTGGAATGAGCGACCTGCGAAACAGTCTGAGGACGCCGGCTTCAGCCCGCCGTTCTGCTGTGCCATCCGGCACGCTATATCCTTTAAAGCATAAAGTGTGTTCACTGTTCATAAGAATGTGTTTCACAGCGAGTGTGCTTCGTGCCTGGGACTGCACTCTCCACGAGCGGTGGCTCTCGATTGAGATTATGCCGCTCGCCCGCGGCTAGCTCTCTCTACGTTCAAGTGAGCTACCCCGCCCATGCGCCCCCGTTTCGCGCGCCATGCAGAGCCCTCTCGAGCTCTCTGCATGACCCAGACGGACACTATGAGTGCGTTCCCATGCCTGGGATCCAGCCACGCTGAAACTGCTCACTCACGATGGCTGTTCTCGGGTGAGAACATGCCGCTCTTTTCTCTGCTCCCGCTAACTGTCTTATGTCATGGCGGGGTTAGAGTATTAATGAGCGTTCAAAAACAGATGCCCCGCCCCTGCGGGACTCTACAGAGTCTACAGAAAGAGACTTTTCTCCTGTGCTTATTCACCAAACGGACGAGCCCACGCCACCCCCGCCTCCCTGAGACAACGTAGAGTGCGGTTGTTAAACTACCTCGACGATTGGCTGATTATAGCCAAATCGGAGGTGCAGTTAATAATTCACACATCCTGGCTAGTATGCCTAGGTCTCAGGATCAATGCTTCCAAAAGCGCATTGTCTCCCAGTCAGAGCATTTCCTTCCTGGGAACAGTCATAAACTCTATACAAATGAGAGCGCGGCTTACGTCAGGGTGTGCACTCACCATTCAACTCCTAGCCGTATTGTTCAGAGCGGGTGCTTGCACGCCTCGAGATTTCAGAAGATGTTAGGTCTCATGGCCTTAGCATCATCAGTACTCCAGCTGGGTCTACTGTACATGCGTCCTCTTAAGCGCTGGTTAAAACCCTGTGTACTGGCTCACGCGTGCCGATCTGGCCACTTGCGCATCAAATCCCCTTTACGAGGGCAGGCCCATCTCCGGCCTGCCGAGCCGAGCCCGGAGAGGCACCTTCACATAAACTCTCTAGAGATGAGACCGGCCGCACTATCGCTGCAAGCTTTCCTCCCATACCTAAAAGGACACCGCATCTTGGTCCGGACAGACAACATGTTTGTGGTGTCCTATATAAATACCAAAAACCTCATTATATGGGCTCAGCACCACCTGCACTCGCTGAGGGTGGCGCACGTGCCAGGCATTCTGAACCAGGGTGCAGATATGCTATCCAGAGACAATGGTCCCCCAGGGGAATGGTCGCTTCACCCACGAACGGTTCAGCTCATATGGAGCATCTTCAGTGAAGCAGAGGTTGACCTCTTCGCCTCAGAAGACAGCGCTCGTTGCCAAGCATTTTTCTCCAAGCACAGGGGCGCGCTAGCCCATGATTGGCCAAACCGCCCTCTGTATGCATTCCTTCCGTCACAATGCTACCTCAGGTCATCGAACGAATCAGGGAGAGTAAGTGTGCAGTGCTCTTGGTAGCCCCTCTCTTGAAGAACCAGCTATGGTTCTCTGAGTTGACTCAGCTGCTGGAAACAGCCCCATGGCTGAGTCCACTGAGGAGAGATATCCTCACGCAGGCAAACAGGACGATCTGGCACCCCCGTCCCGACTTGTGGGCCCTACATGTATGGTCCCTCAACGGGTATCCCGGTCTCCCAGAAGGAGTGTTGAAAACCATCACTGAAGCGAGTGCGCCTTCAACCAGGCTTTTGTTCTCCGGCTGGTGTACAGCACGGAACCTGGACCCCTACCTGGAAAAGGAGTTTTTCCCATAGCGTAAGCTACTTAATACTTAATACTTACGCAATACTCATTCCCTCTTCTCAGGGATCCAAGGTTACGTTAGTAACAGAGTCGTTTTTTCCAGCCCTTTTATAAAACTTATTTGTCTGATCTTCCTAAGGTTGACGAACTTAGAGTGGTTATAATGTATATTAAACACTGTTCCTGTCCATAACAATTTCACGTCTTTATTGGGCTTCATGGTTCCTCCTGAACCAAAACAACAAGCTTATGTTGCGTTCATGCCATAACTTTTGTAATTTGGAAGAGATGGAAACAGGGACGTTATATTCGGAGCGGTTCATGACTTGAATTTATGCTTTTCAATGACAATTTATCTGCAGCAGTCAGGTGGTACTGGACAGTGCTCTTTAAGTTGTTTGTTTATTATTATTGTATTGTTTTTGTGCTTTGAGACATGTAGTTTAACGGCGTCTCTTGACTCGTGATCCATTTGTTTGCTCCTTGCTGTACACATTCATGTGTTTTGAAGGAGGCGTGGCTTTGTAGATGCTCTGAAGGGAGGGTGGATGGAATCTTATGCTTTCAAATCTAGCCTCTTTGAAAATTGCCAACCCTTTGTAATCAATTTTTTGTAAATTAATTTAAAGACATGGGGTTATTTTATTATTTTATAATGTTTCCTGGGTTGCCCTTATAATGTTAGTATGTTTTTAGATCAAAAATAGTCCTTTTCCTAGCCTGATTTTAGACTCTGATTTGAACACTCTGTTTGGAGGGGCATGTCTGCTGTGGGATTCAGTGTAGCCGGCCACTGCTGTGATTGGCTGATATGCGTGTATATGAAATAGCTACCTATTACATGTGAAACTCTCTCGAATACTTTTACTACAGTTGTTATACGTTTTTACTAATACAGCTATCGAGATTATCAAATCGTGAGAAGTTTTTAAAGTATTTAGATCTATTCCCATCACATAATATGTTGCCGTGATGAGCATTGAGCAAGCAGATGACAGTCTGTTGATCGCGAGACTGAATATCTTATCATTGCAACGCAGTTTCTGCACTCTCTCTAATGCTTTCACCAATGCAAAGTTGCAAACACGATGATGTACATACAGTAAGAGCTTTGTTGTGCAGTGTGCGTCATTGATTTCATAACGAGTTGTCCAGATAAACTCGTGCTGTGTGGAAAGATTGTTCTTTGATCACTTTCTGTATAATTTGTTCACAATTTAAATAAGATTATTTTCATCCTACTAAAAGAAACAATGTGAAGTTGATATTTTTGTCACTGGCTTGACTTACTGATGCATAAACAGTATTGAACTTTTTTTTGAGAGAGATTACCTGTCTGAACTTGAAATTGAATTGTTGCTTGGTAGCTCTGATTTATTTTCAGACGTTCATCGAGGCCAGCTCTATTGGCCCAAGTTGAGGAAACAGTCGTCGGTGAAATGTTTGGACCATCCAAAACTTTGGGAAGTTGTATCGGCGCATTTCCAGAGAAAATAAAATTAACCCATTGTTTCTTCAGAGGCTCGGATGAAGGAATTAAAAAATACTTTTGTGTTCATTTGTACATCCGAACACTGATCAACTGCCATGCTTCGCTCGTTTGCAAGCCATTATATCTCTCGAGGAAAAACTCAAATCGCGCTCGCATGTTCGTACTTCCTAGCTCGTTTTCTCATGGGCGAGCCAAATTCTCTGGGCGGGCAAAGCAGAGAAAGGGGAGGTAACATTTCCTCCTCATGACGTCATAAGGAGGAGATTCAAGATCAGCGCATTTGAGATCTCATTTTCTCACAGGCAGAGAAAGATAGCCAAAGCTCGGTTTACACCGATTTAAAATTCTAGACACGAGGGGACCAAATACAGGCTAGTGGAACTAATATTAATGTTAAAAAACCTCAGAAAGTGAAAATTTCATGTCAGGGGCCTTTAAGTTTGCAAAACGCTAGAATGCGAGAATGCTATTATCACAACGGTTTTTAACACTGATAATAAGAAATGTTTATTGAGCAGCAAATCAGCATGTTACAATTTCTGAATGATTTTGTGTGGCAAGACTGAAAACTGGAGTAATAATGCTAAATATTTTGCTTTGACATCACAGTAATAAATACAATTTTTCAACAAAGCAGTTTAAATTGTACTTTAATATTACTATTTTTACTGTAATTTTGATCAAATAAATGCCTTAGTGAGCATTAGACACAATTTGTAATAGTAATAGTGTATCAAATGTGTACATGGTCCACTTTTAATACACTGACTTCAGACGATTTTGAAGGTACATAGTCTACAGATGCTTGTGCCTGTGACTGAATGAAGCAAGAAAACATGAGCAAAACCATGTGTAAATTTTATATAAATGACTGACTCTTTAAATAACTTGCTGTCTGTTTCTTGGGTTGATGTTTTATTGACGATGTCTGTGTCCGGGTTCTGGTGATGAGGTATTTTCCACATTAGATTAGCTATTCCTCTTCTCATCACTACAAATGTTTGTCAACATCTCCACCCTAGTTTTAAACATGCCTTCCCATCACCCCCTTCTTATAATAATGGTCTGTGTGAACATGTCAACAATTAACATCGTAGAAACAGGTGTTGAGCAATGTCCATGCCCTAAAGAGACAGGCAAGTATACACACATACAAAATCCCCTCTCACACTTTTCTAAATTAGAGTGCACCACACACTCTATGCTTTAGGTCAATCTGAGCATGCTCCGAGAAGCGTACGATGGCTCTTTTCATGCTCTGGTGTCACGGTAACCGGGCCCGTCTCTTGGGGAATGCAGTATGGCCCTTCCCTCTGGTCCACTCCTCGTTGAATCATGTGCAGTGCGGGATTGGGTTGCATTGTGGGAGTTGGAATGGGTCATTGGAACTACTTGGATGGAGAAGTGAGCTTTATTTAGCCTTCTGAAGAATATTGTGTTCATAATAATTAAATAAGGAAAAAAGTATGTTTGAGGCTCTGAAGCACTTGTATTTCCCAGGATGCCTTTCAGCAAAGCATATAATGATGTCATAGTGAAGCTGAATCAATATTTAGTAGTGCAAGTTCAAAGGTTGATCATCTTTTACTAATAAACACCAGTCAAAGTAGTTCTCTTATTGCATTGTACACTTTGATATGTCACCTAAGATAAATGATGCTTTAATTTTAGAATATATCTTCTCTCACATCTAATGGAGTACATTCATTGTCTACGTTTATAGAGTCTCTGCTGAAGAAACTACGTGAGGAAACTCTGCACATTCTTATGGCCTCAGAACTTGTGGCCCCTCAGGGACCCAACGACATAGACCTCTCAGTCCCCGGAGCCACACAGTACCTGCAGAGTCTGGCTCACATAGCCGTCAGTGTCTGTGTGGAATCACCTCACCTCTGGGAATGTCCTGAGGCTGACGGGTTTCAGAGAGACCTCCTGGAACGGCTGCTACAGTGCCCACACTATGAGGTTCGGCTGTTTGCCCTGGAACAGTTCCTCAAGAGACTTCAGAGGACAGAGGACAAGTCTCAGCATTGTGGTCAGGGACCCTTGCCCTTTGAACTCAGTGTGTCCAGCCTAACCTCTTTGGCCCTTCATGAGACATACCCGGGGTGTCAAGCCAAGGTGAGGAAACCACCCTTTTGGGTTGTCATACTCTACACAACTTATAAACTTATAAAACACACTGCAAACAAAAATAACAAAAAGATACTACCACAAAATATAAAAGAATCTGCAACTTTACAAAACTTTAAAACTAAAAGAACTTTGAAACAATCTCGCTTTATAGTAATTTCTGATTGGAAATAGTTTCTAAACCAATTTTATCAGCGTACAGAAATATTATACTTTAAAAGAATATAGTTAAGTGAATGAGTATGAATATAGTTACTGAGTGTAATGCTTTTGGACACTTAATTGCATGTTTATTGCAATTAAATGAAAATGTAGTGTTTTAAATGTATAATAAATTCAATAAGCTGAATCTCTATACTGTATATAATTACACAATTACTTCTATTGTCTTAGAAATAAGATTAAATACTGCCCAATGTACTGACAAGCATGTACGGTTAACTAAAATATACTGTAATGTCCTTTCTGCTGAAACTTGTATGTCATGTTTTAAATCTATTTGTAATTATGCATCTATATTGATGAAATTGCAATTTATTACAATAAAAATGATTTAATTTTGTATGTAATCGAATAACACACCACAGTTAGCTAGTGTTACTCAACACATCAAAATAAGTGTATTTCTTACACGACCAAAAATGATTACACCATTAAAATGTATAACTTTTAATTTGATATTTTTGCAATAATTTACCAGAAACTTTACAAATCATTCGGAAACCTAACAAAACTTTTTACATACTCCCCAAAACCTTACAACAATAGGGAAAAATCTTTACAAAAACAAAAATATAAACTGTAATATTACTAACAAAATATACAAGTTTGATTTGCGGATCTCACAATGTTTGTGAATCAAACTTGATGCAGGTTAGCAGCAGAAACCTTTGTATTGCTGTTTCACCATGTTGAAATTCATAAAAACACTGATCATAGAACTGTGGCCCTGAGATTTGTGAATTCAGCTCTAGAAATGGCATTCCTTTGTACAGGGATTCTCTGATCAGCTGAATAAATGTCTACACTGTAAAAACCTGCTGGACAAGGGCTACTAACAACTGTATCTGAATGAAACCGGCTGAATGTCATTTAATTTCCATTCACTCCATACACACAAATTTCTTTGGCCCTGCAAAGTGAAATGGCAGGCGATTTCCTGTTTAGAAAAAGGGCTCATGTTTCAATTCCTCATAAACACTCAACCAACCATCAATTACCCTCCTGTTTTGCCATTTCTATCATTAAGAAAGGTTCAAACTGACGGGAATTTGTGTGTGTGTCTGTGTGTGTGTTCTTAAAAGCTGTTTTATAGGCCAACTGTTAATGTTTAAAATCCCGCTGTTAGGCTCTAGACTTTCAGTATGGCCTGTTTTCCAAGGTAAGTCTTCTGTTCCACCAAAGCATTCTGGGAAGTGACTAGGAAAGTTAGGCTAATTTCCTCTATGGGCTCAAGTGGCTACACTAATAACAAAATATGCATTGAACTAAAGCCTAGTGCTTAAATCTATTCTGAAAATATTCATTTTACAGGTTTCGTCTTAGGACTAAATCCACACTGGTTTCATCATGTACTTCAATATAATTTAATGCAGTGTTTCCCAACCCCAGTCCTGGAGTACCCCCAACACTGCACATTTTGGGTATTACTCTTATCTAACACACCCATCTGAGGTCTTGGAATCTTTACTAACAAGCTGATGAGTTGAGTCAACTGTGTTTGATTATGGAGACATCTAAACTGTGCAGTGCTAGGGGTATTCCAGGTACAGGGTTGGGAACCACTGATCCAATGTACCAAAATATAAAAGACTATAATATAATCAAGTAAGCATGCCATAGAAAACCATTAAACATATACTTATTTAAGGCTTTGTGCACTCCAAGAAATAAGAATCAACCAAATAAGTCTAAATAATGTCAACAAACCCCTATGAGCTACCAGGCCTGTCACGTTAAAGGAAAGGAAAGACGGTGGGGGTCTGAGGAGAAGAAAAACAAGTCTTCCGTTAACTCCCTCGCTCTTCTGAGGCGAGTATTTGGGGGGAAACCCGAGGGCCAGAGCTGAACCAGATGTGTTTTATGTGCAGGGGGATGGAGGGATAGATGGATGGACTGGGAGGGAGGAATGTTACTGACAGACGGGAGGGTGGAATTAGGGAATGTTCATATGGATGAAAGGAATATGGGTTGAAAAGTGTGGTTGGCAAATGAAAATATTCACAAAACATTCTAGACAGACTTCAGCACATTTTATGTCTCCTGCTCTTTGTATATGATTAGTCACTTTAGATGCCATATTTATTTTGACATGAAACAGAAAATGAGGCTGTGCATGATCGATATGCAGTCTGTTCAGTGGGTTGTACTGTTGGAAACCCTTTTATCATTCAAACAATGCGACTTAGAAAATAAAGCTTGTTTTGTGAAAAGCAGTATAATAGGGTGTCTACCCTGACTAAAGTCTCCATTTCTCTTGGTGTTTCACAGGTTTTGCAGGTTCTTGCTGTCCTCCCACTTTCTTCCCTGCTGCCCTGGAGAGATGGGATGATGTATTTGAGCTGTCAAGAGGTTCTAGAGCATCTCCTCACACTGCTTGAGACCTCTACACACAGGTGAACCATATAGATCAAACTGTATTATATATATTTTTTCTTAGGGCTGTTTTCGACTAAGGATTTTCATAGTCGAATCTGATTCGTTAGATTTTGCCGTAGTCGACTGATAGTCAAACTTTTTTTTTTTTTTTTAAGATAGCTAGACGTTCGGTTGAATAACTGTTCGTCTGTTATAGGACAACTCGCTCTACGTTTATTTAAAATGAACAGCAAGACAACTAGAAGTGAATGTGCCTTCCATTAAATAAATCCTTAACAAAAAAAACAAAAACAAAAAAATGTTGCAATGAACGTGCTTTGTTTTAAATAAATCACACACAGTAAACAAAACCTTAACAAAAAACTTTGCAATGAACTTTGCAATTTAGACGCGCAAACTGCGTGCCGGTGCGGTGAGACGTAGCCTACATGCTCAGGCAGATTCGGCTTGAAGTCGGTCATCCTCGGACGCGCGCTGTTACAAAAAAAGCCGTGCACACAGCCAAGCGAAATGGGGTCTTGCCGGTCTTGCGCACCCAACGCGTCATTTTTTGCCGTGCGCACCTTCGCGCTCGTGCGGACGCGTCGAGAATAAACAAGGTTTTAACTCCGTGTCAGCGCGCGCTCTGATCGGTAAAGGAGCACAGACCTCTTCCGAATCATCTCCAGCAGGATCAGCCTCCGAAGTTCCAACTCCGCCTCCGTTTCCCTCGTAAGATGATATTAGTATTTAAACATTCTCTATGATAAAAAAATGTTTGTAAAAAATACTTTAATAGCACAGTTTTGGCGGTTATAGAGTTCTAATGATGGTGTTCAACTATAACCGTCAGTCTCATGGTTATATAATAACCGTCACACCCCTATTGGTTACATAACACTTCCCTACTATTCGACTATGAGGTTCATAGTCGAATCAGACCTCTCCGAATCGAATCGTCCAATCCTCGACTATTAGAAGTCAGCCCTAATTTTTTCCATTGACTTTTAAATTATTGCTGGAAATAAGCTGTGACCAACAAAAGCTAATGATTCTTACACGTTTTGTTCATGATAGTCTTTATAAATGAACTCAAATTTTATGAATTTTGAAGCCTAATTACAATCGGCAGAAGAAGAAAAAAAAAGAGAGCTAAAGTTGGTCTATAAATGACAGGTAGAAACTTAAAAAGGGGTGATTACTTGTATATGTTTTCATAGAATCAAATTTAAATATCTTGAGATTGAGTTAACCATAAACCTTATTTAAGGCATTTAGCCAAACACCTATTTAAAAAACCCATTGATTTCGAGACAATGAAACCATTAGTGGATGAACTACTATAATTTATGCTTGGTAGGTCCTGTTTCAATGATAATCATGTAAATCTAAACAAGCCCAAATCTCCAGTAATATTTTTCATATAGGGTTTCAGCCTATCACATTATATATAGTACTGGTATATCTCATTTGCTGTTATTAAATGTTATTATGTAGCCTATATCACAGCATTGTATTGACCGTCAGGCTCTCTTCATATCAGCAACAACGTAGGACATCAGTTGACCACTAGTGGAAATAATGGCAGATGTGGGTAGTGTTTACATTAGCAAAATTTCACATGCAAAAAATATCTAATGACACTATATTGCCAAAAGTATTGGAACACACCTCCAAATCATTGAATTTGGTGTTCCAATCACTTTCCATGGCCACAGTTGTATAAAATCAAGCACCTAGGCACGCAGACTGCTTCTCAGTGAATTCAAGCGTGTTACCGTTATAGTTTGCCATCTGTGCAATAAGTCCATTTTTGAAATTTCCTCACTACTAAATATGCCACGGTCAACTTTTAGTGGTCAGTGGTATTATAACATGCTTGAATTCACAGCAACTCAGCCACGAAGTGGTAGGCCATGTAAAATCACAGAGTGGGGTCAGCGCATGCTGAGGCGCACAGCGTGAAGAAGTCACCAACTTCCTGCAGAGTCAATAGCTACAGACCTCCAAATCTACAGACCTCATGTGGCCTTCAGTTTAGCTCAAGAACAATGCGTAAGAGCTTCAAGGAATGGGTTTCCATGGCCGAGTAGCTGCATCCAAGCCTTACATCACCAACTGCAATGCAGAATCGGATGCAGTGGTGTAAAGCACGCAACCAATGCATTCTAGAGCAATGGAGACATGTTCTCTGGAGTGACGAATCACGCTTCTCTGTCTGAAAATCCAATGGACTAGTTTGGGTTTGGCAGTTGCCAGGAGAATGGTACTTTAGCATACCAACACATTTTGGACAATTTCATGCTCCCACCTTTGTGGGAACAGTTTGGGGATGGCCTCTTCCTGTTCCAACACGACATTGCACAAAGCAAGGTCCATCAAAACATGGATGAGTGAGTTTGGTGTGGAGGAACTTGACTGGCCTGCACAGAGTCCTGACCTCAACCTGATAGAACACCTCTGGGATGAATTAGAGTGGAGACTGCAAGCCAGGCCTTTTCATTCAACATCAGTGCCTGACCTCACTAATGTGCTTCTAGAAGAATTGTCAAAAATGCCCATTAGAGTATAAACTGTTATAGCTGCAAAGGGTGGGGAGCTGCAACTCCATATTAAACAATACTGATTAAGAATGAGATGTCAATAAAGTTAATGTGCATTAGGGGTGGAACGGTACACATAAGTCACGGTTCGGTTCATACCTCGGTTCAGACGTCACGGTTCGGTACGATTTCGGTACAATGGAGTGAAAAGCAAAACAAAAATGCAGAAGGCATTTTTATAAATGTCTTAAGCCTTGTATTTTTTAAATAAGTTTTATTAATAAAGGCATAGAACCAGTTTATTTGTAGTGCACTGACAGGAGTTTTATATAATTAGTTTATTAATTAAATTATTAAAAAGATGAAAAGACCTTGAGATATGTTTGGTAATTGTACCTGAATGAATTTAAAATTAATTTGCTCTTTCAGATCAATATATTTGTTTTCCTTCATTTTAGTTAACCCTAACTTTATTCTCATCTGAATTATAAATAATTGATTACCGTATAAAATAATACTACCTTTAAAAACTTTTGTTAACATTTGTAGGTTACAGTTTGACAAGAGTTTAGAGTGTGACAAAAGCACAATGTTGTGTTTTATTGCAAGTGTACACAAAAGTAAACAGTAAGTAATAAGTAAACACTTTGCAGTTTTAATGATGTCCTGTATGAAAAAATGACGGAGTATGTTTCCACTGTTCCATCGCGCACGAGAGATCTCTCTCGCAGGCGCGCAAACACACACACACACACACACACACACACACACACACACACACACACACTGACTGTTCATCGCGCCTCTCTCTCGCACACGCGCGCGCAGACACACACAATGTTCATCGCGCCCCTCTCTCTCTCTCTCCTCTCTCTCTCTCTCTCTCTCTCCTCTCTCTCTCTCTCTCTCTCTCTCTCTCTCTCTCTCTCTCTCTCTCGCGTTTTTGTACCGTGTATTCTACGTGCAAATTCGTGCACCGAACCGTGACGCCCGTACCGTTTCGGTTCGATACGAATACATGTACCGTTCCACCCCTAATGTGCATGTATAGTGTAGCATGTTTGAGGCACAGCTCACACAGAAGTCAATTTCAAAACAAGCAGCTTTCTGTTGGTCAAAGTGGCGAATTTGCGTGACCAACCTGAACACAAGTGAAATCTGTAACCCTCACATGAAATTCCTGATCGAACTGAACTGAAATCACCAGATTTCGACTTTGAAAATTCACCAAACAATGGTAAATGTGAACGCACCTTTAGGGATTTAGGCATAAACGTATTTTTTTCCATTTGCATCCAGTTGTGCAGAAAGATCCACACCAAATTTAAACTATTAATATTGCATAAAACATTGCACCGACCCTAAAAACACAGCATGTTCTCAGCAGCTGTGGACTCCCAACAAACCCCCTCATTGTTGAAGCAGTGGTTTGGGGTGGTGTATATCCCTCTGGGGAGACGAGAGGTACTCTGTTGAGTGGCTAGCGCTGTTAGCAGGGAAGCGTAATGTCCTCAGATGTGGGCTCCGACTACAAAAGAAACCACACATACCTGTGGTCGCCAGCCGCCTCGTGTACATCAATCATCCTTTCATACCTACGGCAGAGCAGGAAAGAGATTGATTTACACATTAAAGGGCCGCAGCTACCTGTGCTTTCAATTGAGAGAGTGTGTTAATATACCTTTACATAGGGTTATTCCCTATAATTTGTGGGTATGTATATGCTTGGAGGTTGTGTGCGCGTCTTAATATGTTTATGTAGCAGCAGGTGCAGTTGGTCTGTTGTTTTTTACTTCTAGTTGCCTGTAGGGGCCTCAGAATAACAGACACCTTCACATCCCAGTGAACAGTGGACAGGTCGTCGGTATTACATTACAAAGACTCCCGCTCCCTGCAACGCTCATACGCTTTCAATCTCTCCTCTTAAGTTCAGTGTCGGGAAACGCTTCATGGCGTGTTATTATTTGTACAGTGTGACATGATATGTGTCTTTTGTAGCAGTCATCCTGTGATTTAAGCAACACCATAATACTTGCTGTGTCTTTGCAATTGTGTAATGCAGTGGGACACTTGCAGTGTTGTGTAATGGCACATTTGCTCAGTGTATTATGGGAGCCGTGTTCTGTTGGACGACACATGCTGAATTACACCTGTTCTGAGATCAAGTTAGAAAAACAGCCCCTCTAGACTCGGCCTGGCGGTCGTTTTCTATTGTATGTTTTTAGTTCATGATCAGACAGCTTTTTTGATCAAGGTCTGGATGGTCATGGAAAAATCAGGAAAATTAAAAAATGGTTATTTCAGTCCTGGAAAGTTCATGAAAATGAGCAAACGTTCTGCTGTTTTTGATTGCTTGTGTAGAGAAACATTTGTACAATAATAAGTACAATTGTTAAAATGTTTTCATTCAAAACATTGGTATCTCACATATACATAGAAGAAATAAATATTTGTCATCTCTGTAAACTTATTTCTAATTCAAGGAAATTCATTGGTCTAAAAGTGTGGGAACCTTATCATTCTAGACTTGATCAATATGTATTTTAGTTGCATCACCCAGCCCTTCTTGTTTTTGGTTATGGATTGAAGTATGCACATGTTCCTCTGTGTGTTTCAGTGTGGACTCTACTGTGCCACTCTCTCCCTAACATCTCGACTGGTGGTGCACCTGGCTGAATCAACGCCGCAGGTAAGGAAGAAGAAAAGAAACGAGAGTTAAGAAAGGAAAGAGAGAAGCATTGTGTAGGAATTTTCCAGACTGACTCAAGCTTGTTTAACTGGACACTCTATCTAGACTGGAGCAGATTACAGATACTTAACCTTATAGCGGCTTAACATTCCGCCACATCTCACTACAAACAAGGCAATCCCTGGGAAAAAAAGAGCATAGGTGCTTTAGCTTTACCACAGGCTCCGGAAAGTTTTTAAGAGCTGTTAACGTTGTTTGTAGATCGCTGAAATGTTTGTGAATGGTCGTTGGACGATTAGCCACTAAGTGTGATGAGGGAGAGGGGGGCGACTGAGGTTTATGGCCTCCAAGATCATTTTTCTCAGTTGACAGTGTGATTTCAATGGCATAAAGACATAAAAACAGTTACACTACCGTTCAATTTTTGTAATATTATTATTAATACTTTTATTCCGCACAGAAGCATTAAATTGATCTAGAGTGACAGTAAATATATTTATAATGTTATAAAAGGTTTTTACTTCCAATTCATCAAATAATCCTTAAAAAAAACAATTCACAAAAAACAGCACAACTGTTTTTAACACTGATAATAAGAAATGTTTCTTGAGCACCAAAATTAGCATATTAGAATAGTTTGAATAATGCGACACTGAAGACTGGAGTAATGATGCTGAATGTTCAGCTTTCCATTAGATTAATAAATTACATTTAAAATATATTAACATAAAAAACAGTTATTGTAATTGTAGTAATATTTCACAATATTACTGTTTTTACTTTTTGTTTTTGATCAAATAAATGCAGCATTGGTGAGCATAAGAGACTTCTTTCAAAAACGTGTATATAGTCAAAGAACAATCTCATATCACGATAAAGATAGTTTGTTGGAAATTCAAAAATGTTTGTATTAAACAAATGTGGTATTATATTTTGCATCATATAAACAACAAATAAATAGATTCATAAACAAATGAATGATAAGTTTGGCATCAGTGCAAAAAAAACCCTCAAAACAGTAAAACTAATAAAAAAAGAAAAGATTGTACTAATTTTATTAGGTACAATCCCTTGAAGTATCTTGTGTATCTTTGTCAATGCAGTAATATGATATTCATCAAAGTACCAAGGCATTACCATCTGATATGTCACTGTACTGTGGTATCACCACAGTAGCAACTTAGTTGTGCGTTATGGTTGATCTTCCTTCAGTAATGTGGTTGTGTTCAAAAGCAGGAGCTCAGTGAGGCTGCAGTGGTCTGTCTGAGCAGATGGGGGGCGCTGGTCCTGCAAAGCTGTGATGAAGAGCAACCTGCAGAAGTCAAACTCATGTCAGCTGAGGTGCTGGTGAAGGCCGTCCCCACCTTACTGACGGCGTCAGCTTTGCCTCTGGGTGAGTGTACATCTGTGGGCAAGAACAAGAATGCAGGAATCTAAACTGAAAGCTTACAGTGTGTGTTTGTTTTTTCTAGGGATCACACACACTATGGCGCTATGGAAGTGTTTGTTTACATTATTACAGGACGAAGATCAGTACGTCAGGGACGTGGCGGCTGACTTCACCTGCTACATACCAACCCATTTGCACAACACAGGTACACACAGACATGCACTCATATTAAAGGGATGTTGTGGGTTCAGTGCAAGTTAAGCTCTATCAGCAGCACTGATTGGTATCCTAGCTGTTTTGTCAGCCAAACCCCTTTAACTTCAAGCACCTCCTGAGTTTTTAAGTGAAAGTGCCCATATTATGCTACTTTATGCCAAGTTCATAATTTTATTTTCGGGGTCTGCTAGAATACATTTATATGTTTTAAAGTTCAAAAAACATATTTTCTCTCACACTGTACACACTCTTTTAACATCTTTTCTCTGCCTGGAACACTCTGTTTTAGTTCTTGTCTCTTTAAAATATAATAAAACAATAAAAAACATATTAGTTACCATTAAATATATAAATAATTTAACACATTCACATGTTCTCTGGTGTTGGTTAATGGTCATATGACATGCAGATAAACAAATTAAATATTTAATTTCATTTAAGCGTTTTATTTTGATTGGATTTGTTGATGTATTTAATAACACTTTATTTAGCAGTGCTCTTGTTACGTGTTACATAGTAGTTATAACTGTAAATTATGCATAATTACATGCAACTAATCATAACCCTATAGTAAGTACAGTACATGTGGTTACTTAATATCACTCTGTACTTAAATGTATAATTACAGTGCAACAAGACACCTTAAAATAAAGGGTTACACTTTATTTTAAGGTGTCATTGTTACTGTGTAATTATACATTTAAGTACTGAGTGATTTTAAGTAACTACAAGTACTTACTATAGGGTTAGAGTAGGATTAGGATTTGGTTGAGGGTTAGTTGCATGTAATTATGCTTATACCATGGTCTGGGTGAATACTCGATTCTAATTGCCTGCAGGGTGTCCGTTAAAAAGTGATAGAGGACACCTAGTAAAGTAGTTCTGGTGAAACTGCCTGTTTACCATTCGAAATTAATAAATAAATGTGCTGCCTACAACAGCTGTGAGTAACAATAGCAATAGGCAGTCAAAGTATCCGTTAACAATTTGCTCTATCAAAACAAACATCTAACGTTAGTTAGATATTACATAGCCTACTAATACAAACCTGAAGACCTTAATTTTGAACCTGAAGGGTTCTACAAGCTGAGCGGACTATAAATATCTCAAGTTGCTAAATAAATCATCAGGCAAGTTATTATTTGAAAAAAACTAGATTTAGCCTAACTAAAATATAAACTAATGTTTTAAAAATGTTTTATTTGGCAAGTGACCATGTATAAGCGGGTTAATGCCCTTCGAGGTGTCCATTGTCAGGTTTGAATGGACCTCAGCCGTCGTCCATTAAAACCTGACAACGGACACCTCATCGGGCATTAACCCTTACATAATTTGCTGTTATTACTGTGGTAAGTACATGGAACATTATGTAACAAGCCCTATCTCTAACTATATAGGAAGTACATGTTAATTAATATTACTCTGGTACTTAAATGTAGTTACATTGTAACAAGGACTCTGCAAAATAAATTGTAACCATTTATTTATTTATTTATTTATTAAATTTTAAATTGTTGAACCCCAGTTTGGAAAAACCTGATACAGACAATCTTTTAAAATATATATGGTTACAGTAACTCCCTCACATAGAAGTACACCAAAATAGGCAATAAACATTAAAATACACTCTGTCTCAGAAGTATATCCACAAGACTTAAACATATGCGTTAGCATGAAACTAGTATGATAAAATATCTTGCTCACCTCTATGTTTCAGTCTTAGAAAGGGACTGTTTGCATAAGACAAACTCACTCGTTTACAGGATTTACGTCTCTAACACAACCAAAAGTGCCTCAAAGTAGTTTCACCAATTTAGACCATTTTAAGTACATTACTGTACACATGATTTTTGCTTCTTCTTTTTTTAACTAAGGCTGTAAATTCTGTGCTTAACTTGTATTGAACCCAGAGCATTGATTCAAATCAATGGAAACATGGCCTACACAGGACAAATACAACAACACTCACTCACTCAATGGGTTCAGTGAAGATTGCTGGAAGGGGAGTGTTTTGGAGGGATGGGGGGAGGTCAGTGTTGTTTACGACGGAGCGACAGAGGAGAGGTGTGGAGGAGAGGCGGTGAACGGCAGCCCTGCGCCTTTGAAATGGAGGTGTGTGGGTCAGCGATGCAGAGAGGAACAGCACCTTCGTCCCATAAATCAGTCACATCAAAACCACATCATTACCACATTCCCTGACGCGCCTATATCCTTGCTTCACATGGGCAAGAAAAATGAGCATGTTGGGGGAAGAGTCTGAGAAAGCCATTTCCAACAATCCTTTGTGTCTTCTCATGTTGCTAACCCACAATATGTTACTAGTTTTGGGGTAGTTGACATGAACTTTCAAATCGTGACGGCTGCTGTAATTAATCTAAATAAGATTTAAAACTGTTATGCATGCAGGTTTTATGACCTCATATTACACGGCTCTTTGGAAACTTGATTCTGATTGGTCGATCACTGAATTCTGAAAATATTTTTAGGGACTTTTAAACTGTATACTTAAATTACATAATGATCGTCTTAAAAGTAGTAGTCAGTCATTATCACAAAATATTAGGGTTTATTTTGCTTTTGATGACTGTTTGACTGTACATTATCCCTGACATAATCACAAAAACGAGTGAACTGCAAAATGTGGTTTAAAAATTTTGGAAAAATACATACTTATTACCTATACGGTAAATATTGTATCATGTCTTTATAATAAATGTAAATGAAAAGTTTGGGGTAATATATATTTTTGTGTAATATTTTTTAAGCAAATTTCACACATTAAATTGATCAAAAGTGACAGGAAAGACATTTATAATGTTTCAAAAGATGTCTTTTGTCCAATGAATGCTGTTGTTTTGAACTCTCTATTATTCAAATAATCCAGAAAAAAAAATATTCAGCAGAGCATTTTAACATTGAATGATTTCTGAAGGATCAAGTAATGTCAAAATGAAGACTAATGTCTGCTAAAAAGTCAGCTGATGCCATTATTGAAATAAATTACATTTTAAAATGTATTAAAATAGAAAACGGTTATTTTGAATTGTGATACTTTCACAATATTTATTTCTTACCGTTTGTTTTTTGTTTAAAAAAAAAATCTTACAAACCCCAATTTATTTTTCAACACTTGTCTAGTATTAGAAAGAAACTTGACTCTGAGAAAGAGGAAGCAGTTCATATATATATATATATATATATATATATATATATATATATATAATAATATATATATATATATATATATATATATATATATATATATATATATATATGAGAGTAAGTAACTCGAACATGATCTCTCATTGTAATCACATTTCTGCTTTGTACTTGGCCCTTTTTATCCTTGCCGTCACAGTGAAGTCTTTGTGCAGTTCACGAAACCAAATTAAACACTTTTATTTCTCTGGTATCTCAATACAAATTAGGTTGGAAATCAGAACCCCTGGCATCACTTGACAAGGCTTTTAGGAGGGTGAGAGGTACATCTGATAACAGCATTAAGAGGGAATAGGACCATTATTCTCACGGGAGGAACTCGGAGTGTTCAAGAATTTTAAACGCAATTACTGTTCCTGAAATGCTCAGTGCGTTTCTCTCTCGTTTGCCAGCTTTTTTTTAGGGACTGGTTTGCTTTCCCTCAGTTACAGAGATGTAGCCTTGAACAAGAGTAAATATTTTGCCACCAACAGTGCTAGGGTTTTGTGTTTGGTTGCCAGCTTTTTGATGTGCGGTTTCTAGGGTGACTGGGTGGTTGTTAGGGTGTTGCTTACTGGCCCAAGTCAGAAAATCTAAGGGACTTTTTGCCAATGTTTCCATCTTCCAGATAAAAATTGCATTCTGACCATGCGCGTGGAAGTAATAATACACCCTTACTTGAGGCATCATTTATGTCTGAAGTTCAAACTGTGCTCCGCAGCAAAGTTAAATGCTTAGCATTAAGGGTTTGTTTGAATCCCTTAACCAAACCATTCATTATGTTGCCTTGATGTATTGTTGTCATCATAATGTGAATGCTATTTTTTTTACACTAGCGAATCATTTTACCTTGCCATATTTAAATATGAAGCACTATTACTATTATATTACATGTAAATTGCAACGATTTTTTCCCCATGTAATATCCAAGTACAACATAATTTCAGCTCATTTGTACAGCCTTAAACATTTGTTGCTCAATTACTCCATTTGGTATTGTTCTTGGCCATCTGGTTTCATTTTGAGGACGTGCTCACCATAGGCAGCTCATGTCTAACTCCATCGTTGTCCGTGTAATGTCTTTAGCAGTAGATGCCCCTTAGCCATTCATGTAATGGATTACAAGAAGAGGTCTGAACTGATCCGTGGATCCATTCATCCATTAAACCAGTAGTGTCCAAATGTAGAGCAAGGGTGCTCAATCATTAAAGCAGAGGTCTGTGGCAGTAATAGTGTAGGCATATTGGCCCTTGCTTGTAGATAGAACTTAACCAACATGTTCTGGAAGTAAAATCCATGGATGGATGAATTTAAATCTTTCTTGAAGAATTTTACTAATCCTATAGATAAAATGATACTTGCTGAAGGCCACTTAAAAATGGTCAATCACAGTCTATTGACACAGGAAGAATTCGAAGCATTGTGAGGTACCACATATGTTACAGAGTCTTTTTCCATCAGTCTTAGGGTCATGTGACTGTGTGCCAGGCCTTTTAACCAGCAGACACCTGGGTGATACTGTAACACTCCTGTTAGACAGGTTAGGCTGATGTAAAGGACACTAAAGAACTCTAGCAGACATCTCAGTTTTGGCATAAATGTGTCAGATGATATCTGTCTCCAGAGCAACACCTGATATTGATGGCCTGCTGAATATCCAGACAGAGCCATAATCATGAAAGTAAGCTGAACTGCACTGTTATTGTTATTATTATTATTATTATTTATATTAATACCATTATATTTGTGCAAAGTCGCTCGTGATTTAAATAATTACATTATTACGAACCCTTATGTTTAGAATACTTGGTCAAGATGATTATCAGTCTTGTCTGTCTACGTATGAGATTTTTTGCATGTGTTTGTTTGGGTAAGAGCCGCCTCTAATTCTTTGGTTCTCATAGATCTCTGAAGGAAGTTAGAGCTGTAAAAGTGTGTGTGTTTTTGCACCTTGACACCACTCTCGCCCACACCAATGCTTCCTGCCCACAGACTTCTTGCACCTTGTTCTGGGTGTGTGTCCAAATATGCTAGTATGTGTGTGAGAGAGCATGCACGGATGCACATGTGGTCATTCCCACATGCACTGATATCTCTACATGCTTTCAAGCTCTTTTTCATCAATCTAACACTTGATTTACGCTGATGAGATATGTATATAGTCTTGTCTTTTCAACCTTGTATGGCTTTATTCTGTAAAACAGAAAAGACTACCATTTGGCTTATGATGTTGTCAGATGGATAGTTTTATGGTACTTTAATGATGGGTTTTTTTTTTTTTGACAGCTGGACAGCGCCCATCCTGATTCACTTTCTTTATATGGAAAAGAGCAGCCAGAATATTCTTCAGAAAGTAATATTTTGTGTTCCAGTGAAGAAAGAAAGTCATATAGGTTTGGGTGAACAAAGGAGCGAGTAAATTGACACATTTTCATTTTGGGGTCTCAGTTTAGTCATTTGGTTTTGAAAAGCATTTATTAGGAGAGTAGGATAAAGCCGTGTCAAACCTACTATGAGACCCCCGTTGCATTATGGGTAGGCTAGAACCAGATGTAAATAAGGAGTTAGAGAGGTTGTGGTGTTATTCATCCAGGCCATCTTCCCTCTCGCTCGCCCGCCACCCCTCCTCCCCTCACGCCCGATACCCGACACTCGCCCAGCTGCGCTTACTCACATCCCAGATTTGCCACACACTAAAGCTCTTCTTGCTCTCATTATTCAGAAAGTTTTTTAATTAGTTCCAGTTCCACGACTCCCACAGATCGATTACGGGAATGAAACTGCCCTCCTCTTCCTTGTGGAATCTCAGCACAACTGTGTGCGCCTAGACACAAACCGGCTGGACAACTGCCCTGAAAACCTCACAAACATTTCTGCTGTTACATCTACAGCAAAGATCTAGAAGCTTCTTCACGTTAAGTAAAAGGAATTGTTCAGATAAATTAAAATTCTGTAATTTTCTCACCCTTGTGTTGTTTTCAACCTGTTTCACTTATTCTTCTGTGGAACACAAATGAAGATATTTTGACATATGGACATATCTTTTTATGGAAGTTAATGCTCACCAAAACAGTTTGGTTACCTACATTCTTCAAAATGTCCACAGAAAATAAGGGTGTGAAACGACATGTCATCACGAGTAAATGATGACAATCGTTTTTGGGTGAACTTATACCATTAAGTCCAGCAAGGCCTTAAACATATTTCTGCATACACTGTCAGAAAATAAAGGATATAAAACTTTACCATTAGAGGTACTACAGCTTGTCACTGGAGTAGTTCCCCTAAAGGCAACTTTGCACCTTATCTACCCCTAAAACATGCATATTAGTATCATATGGTAATATGTACTCTTAATAGATACATATAAACCTTTTAAGGATAAATGGACAAAGATATCCAATTGAGCAGCTGTTGTACATCTAAAGGCACAATTTGTTTTGCAACTTTGAATTTAAAGGAAGTGTATCTTATACATATTGTGCTCAAAATGCAAATAAACACATTAGAGGAGATCTAAAGAACAACAACACTCACTTTCACAGATAGAAGACAACATCCTGTTGAGTAAGCACTGAAGAGATTGAGAAATCATGTTTTTGAAGTGCTAAACCACAGAAAGAAGGAATGGAAAGAGCTTGAGTTTCCTATTGTTTCTTAATGTCTGGGTGTCGGTTTGTTCGGCCCTGGAAGGCATCCAGCACCAAAGCCTATATGCATGAAAAGCACCTTTGACATCAGACTCCGGTAAAGCAAGAGATGGGGCGTCCCAACACATCACTTAGAGAAAGGACCATGTCATCCTCTGAGTCTACACAATCAACATCTTGCCATGTTCTCGTAATGTCAGCTCATGGCACTCTACTTAAGGTTGCATTGGAAAGCCGATCCGTTCACTCTTGTGCAGAAGGTGTTTTCCTAGAGCTCTGTTGGGGAGGGGTGGGGGGGGGGCAGCGTTAAAAGTGTTGCTTTGCTCTTTCTTTCGGTTTTGACTGGCAATTCCTAGTGACTTTTGAAGTCACCCAAGTCATTTGCATGTCATCTTCTGGTGGGGAAGGGGGGCAATAGAGGAAAACCGGAGTTTTGTAGTAGATTTCTCACGTTACTGTTTTGAAGCATGAACAAATGTTGTCGTTAAAGCCAAAGGGAGGTCGACTGCAGTCCTGGATGGGCTCAGTATTGTTGTTTTCTCTCACTTCCCTTATCTTACGTCTAAATCTATTCTTAGATTCAACTTCCCAGATCATTGAGTCAGAAATGACCTTGAATGCCTGTGCACATATGGCACATTGTGGTTTCCAATCTGCAAGTTTTGCTTGTGAGTTATAGTTTTGTTTCTCTCAAATGGGTTTCATGCCAGAGGAAGATGGAAACGTGCTGTCTAGAGAACAAAAAGAGAGCTAGGCATCAATCTCAGGCTGTTGCTTTACATCCAACGCTCTGGCAAATCTCAGATTGGGAGCAGATTTCTTTGTGGCAAGCACCACCTCCACTGCATGAGCCCAGTAATGCTTTGGAGACTAAAGAAACCAGACTAAGATTGACGTTGCTCATTAAATTGATTTATTTCGATTTTCCATACATGTGTTCCAGAATCATACATTTTGCTGAATCCTGTGTTGCGTCAGGGAAAATCAGTCTGACTTTTGACTTCTATGTTCTGCCACATTTCTAGGTGTTGCCACGGGTGCCGTCTCTCCTCCGGTTGCCCTGGAGATGGGGGTGGGTCTTTTGTGCCAGCTCTTCCAGATGTGGGACCATGTTGCTGCTGGTGTGGTGATCTTGATAGAATGGCTCCTGGGAGATGAACAATTGGATACAAATTGTGTGGAATCACCAGATTTGGTAAGGAACACTTTTCCTGTTTTTTGTAATTTTTCAACGCATCACTATATTGCTCAAGTTTAGCTTCTTTTTACCCCCTCTGGCACATGACTCCCCCATTCGTGTCGGAATCAGGACACAAAATTATGCAATCCATTGTTGACAAGAATGGAACCTAACAAATGAAAAACCTCGGAAAATACTATAGACTTAAATTGATGGGCCTATCCACCTTATTTTTAACAAAAGACGGCTGCCATTTTTAACTTGAATGTTAGAATCACTTTTTCAATGGCATTGTTTCCAGAAAATATAATTTTCCTGTAAATTTTTCCCATAGGGATTTTTAAAGTCTTTGTTAAATAGTTGTAAGCCATGAGCCAAACCAACCAGCTATAAGATGATTCACAACATTACAAATTTTGAGGGGCTGTATATATACATACAATATATATATTATATATTATATATATATATATATATATATATATATATATATATATATATATATATATATATATATATATATATATATATATTGGGATGATTAGGAGGCCATGATGGAGAGAGGCCACTGGGCAAATTTGGCCAGGATGCCAAGGTTACACCCCTACTCTTTCTAAAGACATCCTGGGATTTTTTGTGACAACAGAGTCAAGACCTCGGTTTAACGTCTCATCCGAAGGACGGTGCTCTTCTATAGTGTTTTATTGCCATCTAATGACCTGGCAGCAGGGGTTTTAGTCAGGTCAATAGATTGCAAACAGGGGTTTTAGTCATTTGTGCAGATCTGTATGAATGGGGATCGTTTTGACATGGTTTCGTATTTATGCGACAAACTCAAGAGAAAAATTTATCCGTTTAAAGCATATCTTTGTCGTGTAAACGTACCCTAAGTAAAAAGATATTTGAAAAATTGGACAACACGACCAATGTACTGCTGTAATGAGGGAAAGAACTACAATCCCATGAAGCATTGTGAATGGAAATGTAATTATAAAAGACTGGAAAAAATATAAAACAATTCATTTATGAGCAGGCATGTAGCTTTTCACCAGGACTTCCGCTACTAAGCTTTTATTTATTGACACCCTAGATATTACCCAGAACACCATACTGCATATGAAAGAACTAAAAACCACAGAGAACACCTTAACAGCTGCATAGCAAGCCCTGGCTTTTTGGTGCCAACTGGTGCACATATGCAAACCCTGCTCACATTGTCTTGAGAACATCTAGTTTAAAAATGAAGGTTGTTCTTCTAATTTTCTTCTTTATCCAGGATGAAGAGTTCCTCTTTGAGAAGGGAGATCTTAACCTGTGGGCAGAGCCTTTGTTGTGGGCACGGATGTTGCACGGACACCTCTCTGCGCTCTTAAGAGTGGCATATTCACCTGGCGTAAGAGCCACCGAGCTGGACCGACTGTCAGCTATTGCAAACCGCAATTTCCTCACTGTCAGAGTTCAATGAAAGCCCTCCCTGCGCTGTTCCAGTTTTCAGCCACCATTGTGTATTGCAAGACAACACTGCTGAAAGAGAGAACATCACTCGCTCAGAGTCTTCTAGAAACACTTGGATGACTGTGACATATACATAACACAGGGTTGTGTATTAGGAATCTATTTTAATCTCACGGTGGTTCTCCGGTTTGCATGCAGGCATGACCACTATTTTTTTTTAATGTAAATAGTTCATTATGCTTATTTGAATGTGGTTTTAATTTTTGTACAATGCGTTTGTGGTACTGAGATCTGAGAGGTTTTACTTTCCTCGGCTGTCTTTTCAATGTCACATTTTCACACATTTGAGCAAACTGTTGAATTTAATGCACAGCTTCACTTTTTTTTTAGTAAAATGAATTGTGCATTGTTATGCAACTAGATAACTGTGTATGTGATGCAATAGAACACCACAGTCTGATGTCCATTTGTAAGTAGACAGCTGGGCTGCCTTCATGGACCTGTAGTTTTACTGTAAAATGATGTAATATTTAGGAATGTCAGCAGCGTTTTCCTCCCACACACGGGGTGGGTAAAATCACGTATACCATTCCCCTCACCAGGATCAGGAGGGTTTTTCATTAACGTGCTTTGCTGAAACCGTGACAATGGAATTTAAATGCTATAATAGTACTGCAGTGATATGCAATGGGAACTGGAGGAGGAAAAGCACATCATGCACTGTGAAGTGAATTATATTTTTTACTGTTATATTTTTGCCTGTAGGTGGCGCCCAAACCTTTCTTAACGGCGATAAGCATTGAGCCCGTTAGGGGGCAGTATTGTATAGTTTTTATTAATTAACTTGTTGCTTGGAGGGATTTGATTTTCAATGTTACGAAGCAGCTTGGTAAAAGGTTCTTATTGTGTGCATTTTCTGTTTAAATAAAGGACACAACGCAAAAGTAATGCATATAACCAACTGTATGTAGCCTATATTTGTTTATACAGAGAGAGAAATGAGCAGGGGGAAACTTTGTCACGTGCAGATAAGCGTCATGGTTTCTCGCTCCATGTATCAGATCTGGCACAACTTCAAAGTTTGGCCTCTCGGCCTAGATTATGCAATCGTACTAAACATTTCCTGATATCAGAGCGACCAGTCTGCAGGCGCGCGCGTGAATCTCGTGTAAAGTCAACAACATTGTGACTGGATATCCTTCTGAACACTTTCATATTTCCCACTGTTACAAATTACATGCAATATTTTTTTATAATGCACAATTTAAAAAAAAAACAATACAAAAATAACTATTATTAAAAACAAATGAATGAGCAAACTATTAAAACAGTTATATACTTTTAAACTGTGGTCATGTACTTTACTAAATACAATATTTACTTTTATTACAAACTTACATTTTCTATGATAGTGTGTATATATTATATTCGAATATTTATTTTCTGGTTTTAAAAAATACACTACTAAACCTCAAAACCATGTATAAAAACAACTTTATAGGTTGTGCTGTGTCTGAGTAGGGCTGTAAAAGGGTGTGTGCACTGCACGAGGGGTGCAGAGAGCGACCAATGAGATCGGTGTCCCGGCGACACTTGAAAAGCAGGGCGTAACTTTGATGCAACTTTCACAGTAAGTTTGAGAGCTCCTCCTCTTTACGCGCTGACCACGAGCTTATATTTGCGGGACAGTGAAGCAGACTCTACTGTTCTGGCTCGGCAATGCACGGTGGGAGAAGACATCAACAACAAAAACACGCAACTAGGAACTCAACCTTCCTTCTCCGAGTTTCAGACAACTTCTGAGACTAGCATTTTATATTCCGTATCTCTTGCACAAACCCGGAGCCAGTGGCAAACTAAAACTTTTGCATCCTCCTAAGGATCCAGGTCGGTCCGCAAATGAGAGATCATCTGAGACAATCTTCTTCCGAAGAAACAGAAATGTCTGCAACCATCCTATCCGCTTTCTACGACATC
Organism: Chrosomus eos; assembly: GCA_036326025.1. Lineage (NCBI taxonomy): Eukaryota > Metazoa > Chordata > Actinopteri > Cypriniformes > Leuciscidae > Chrosomus > Chrosomus eos. The sequence continues at coordinate 27,328,647 of CM070833.1, read as the reverse complement.
GACATGCTGTACAAGGTAACCGCTTTGCTAATTTAACCCACAGCTACTTGTATCCTATCTCTGCTGGGACTTTAATGCGTTTCGATAAGTTTTACCACGTATAAAAAACTTAATGCAAGGCTGAAACGGGTTGATTTTTAACTGTTTCTCTTTCTATCTCTCTGCACAGCAAGAGAAGAGCCTCAACATGAACGCCATTCACATTAACAGCATGCTGGATAAGAAAGCCGTCGGGGCCCCGGTAACAACCTCCAGCATTTGCGCCAACAACTGCAACTCGTTCGCGTCAGGATTCTTCCGTCGAAACTCCACCAGCAACATGGAGTCCATGACGAACGGCAACAAGTACCCCCGCAGCTCTTACAGCAACATGAAGGAGAACGCCATAATGAATAAGGAGAACAAGTTTCGCGACCGCGCCTACAGCAGCGAGAGCTGTGAGCGCAGCGGCCAGCAGCAGCTGCAAATCCTGCAGCAGAAACCCGGCTCGCAGATCAACTCCACCCGCTACAAGACGGAGCTCTGCAGGCCATTCGAGGAAAACGGCGCGTGCAAATACGGCGAAAAGTGCCAGTTCGCGCACGGCTACCACGAGCTAAGAAGCTTGTCTCGCCACCCAAAGTACAAAACCGAGCCTTGTCGCACTTTCCACACCATCGGCTTCTGTCCGTACGGCCCGCGCTGCCACTTCATCCATAATGCCGACGAACGCAGACCAGCACCGACCAACGCCAACAGTATGCAGGGAGAGTCCACCAAGCCCGCCAGGGGGGAGCCGATGTGCGGCTACGGGCAGCAGCAGCACCAGCAGTCTGCGGGATCCTTCAGGGACCGACCGAAACTCCACCACAGCCTTAGCTTCTCGGGTTTCTCCAGCCGCCACCACCACCACGAACTAGACTCGCCCCTTCTCGAAAGCCCCACGTCCCGCACTCCCCCACCACCATCTTCCAATGGTTCCTCCTGCACCACTAACTTCTACGATGACGTTCTCTCGTCAAATCGTTGCCTTGGCAACAGTGCCTTTTCTTTCCCCGACCAAGACCTCAAAACCCTGTTTGCGCCGCTGGCCGTGCACACGCACAACGGTTACTATGGGAACCTTCAGGTCAACATGGGCGACGGCCTCGGCCACTTGCAGTCCCTCCACCGCCGGTCGGAGTCGCCGGTGTTCGACTCGCCCCCCAGCCCACCGGACAGCATCTCGGACCGGGAGAGCTACGCTAGCGGCTCGCTCAGCTCTTCCGGAAGTCTCAGCGGCTCCGAGTCTCCCAGTCTGGACGGCGGGAAACGTTTGCCAATCTTCAGCAGGCTGTCGATTTCCGATGATTAATCCGCTTTTATAGTGAATTTTGGATTCGTTTTCTCTCGCGATTCTCCCGATAGATATGCGATTCAGCAATAGACTTTAATATCGAGGGATATGGATTTGTTTGTCAGACTCTTGACATGATATTCGTCTGTTTGAACTGCTTTGATGGCATTCCACCGGTGCAGTTTGTTGTATTCTCTTGGTCTTTTTGGACCAACTACTTTCCAGATTTGTACAAAAGACTTGTTTTTGAACGTGAAAGACAGAGCGGTTTCATATTTTCCTTCTATCTTGCCAAGAATATGCCTTGACAAAAAGTATAGGCAACTACTAGTTTTCAAAGTATGTAGCCTACTTCCATTCCAAAAGTGTATCCAGTTTCGCGGCGCCACCCAGTGGTTTGGTTGGTTTGAAACTCTCGTTTGGTTTGTAGGGAAATCACTGCTGATGGTTGAATATATCTATTGTTTTCTTTTTAGCTGATTTGTGTGATCACATAGCAGTGCATAACTGGCTATAAACTATTTAACTTATTTATTTTATCTTGTGAAAAGTATAGGCTACATTGTTAATTGTGTCCATACTGTATTTATCGAGTATGATGAAGCAATGGATAGATATATAATATTCTTCTATGTTTAAATTAAGATCGCCATTATTAATCTACATAAAGTGGAGTGTATGTTCTTTTCACAGTAATATATATTTTTGTTTGGTCTCTTTTTTTTTTTTTGTAACTTCACTTTATTTTATTGTAAATGAGTAAAAAACAAATCTTAATTTAAGAGATTGTATGTGATATTTATTTCATTAATTTTGTTTACGTTCATTAAAAAAAGTTTGTGTGATTTTTGCTGTTTGTTGGGATGTTACTTTTTTAGTAGGGTTTTTTTGATTGTTTTGGAGAATTATTAGACGTGTCCCTTTAGATATGTCTCTAGAATGTATAAACTGTATTTGGCAGAGGACCGTCTGAACGTGTACTAGCCTTAGATTTTCATAGAAATCAGATTTCAAAGATCCCAAGTACATCGGTTAACCAAAAAGTATTTTCTCCTTTTTTTTATATATATACACGTATATGTAAAACGCACGGAAGCCACGTGCATGAGAATGTAGCAGTCAAGTGCCGCAGTATTACTGCCTAGTGCCTGTGGGGATTTACAATCTTACATTGCCTTATGATTAACCAAATAAAGTATTTTCATACATGTTATTGTTTTGCAACAAGAGGAAATGAATGTAGTTTGTAATTTTAAATTTCTTGGAAGGTTGTTACCACTTATTGACGGAGAGGAATAGAGGCTTAGAGCAAGAATCTGAGTTGTATTTTCCTTTCTATTATTACTCCCTGTTCCTTGCATTGTTTTGCCTTTTTGTTTGTTCTTGCTTTCCTATGATATGGTAATGGTCTGAATCTTCCAAACTTGCTGGACGGGGAAGAGTTTGAACACATTTTAGTTTGTACATAGTAGGTACAGGGGATTCGCACTATGTACCTTTTTTTTTTTTTTTGACTACTTTATCAGATGTAAAGATTTTTGAATGTAATGGGGAAAAAAGACAAAAACAACAGGATTTGTAATGTTTGTTTTCGGGGAGTCAGTTCACTACAAATTGCGTGTGAGACTGTTAACTTTGTACTGTACATTTCTTTTTTTTTTTTTTGTAGTTCTCCCAATAAAATGATTTTGGAAAAAAAATTGAACGTTGGAATGTAGTCCATGTGCTTTTCATTGAAAAATTGAAGCTGTTTTGCAAGGCATCTCTCACCTGACTGGCATGAACCCCGACAGCTTCTGCATGCTGAGGTTGAGTCTGACCGCAGTGGTCTGCATTCTGTCTGCGTGCTTCGCTGCCGGAGAGAAGAGTTTAAGGGTTGCCCCAACCTAGTAGTTTTGTTCTCATGGCTAAATCTGAACTGATCTGTATGCAGTGTCAAAGCTTGCTCAATGCATATTTCAAACAATACATGAATCATGACATGTTTGCTTGCTTTGGTTACATGATAGCATTTGCATAACACCGTGTTTCCTTAAATAAAAGAGAAGAATATGACTGTTCCTTTATAAAAAATAAAAAAAAAAAGGCTGAGAACTTTTAATACGGTGCCATTCACACATTGCTCACGATTCATAAATGACCATGACACACACTCATGCAGTCTTAGACGTGGCTCAGGTGTTTCTGGAGTACACACACACATTGCAGGGCATTCATGCAAACTTGATTCAGTTTAGTCATTCAATGCTGTTTATTTTTGTCAGTGTTTTGAAGCTCTGCATTGACTATGGTATCTGATAAAAACTATCATCACCACTGAAGTCATTTATAAATTAAGTAAGAAAGATAACAGTGGGCAAATATGTATCAAGTTTCACTGATTTATGATCAGATATTTATCAAAACCCAGAGGGAGTCGATTAGTGCCAAATGGGCCGTGATCTGTTTCTCCATTTGTCCGTCAGGAATGTGTGTCGTGAAAGTGCCTGACCTCAGAGTTGTAAATCTATACACTTTGTCTTATATGTGTGAATGCAGATGGTGGAGTGTGTATGTTTGTGTGTCAGAGTGCTAAATGCGCTGGAGTTTCTACAATGACAGGAAATGCTCTGACTTCTGATTATGGCAGGAAAGACCAAGTTCCTCCCGCCTCCCATTTCCAGCCTCTCTCCTGCTGGTTTTGTCATCTTTATTGGTTTAGTCAGTCAGGCATTCTGAAAGTTTCTATTTGTGCCTCAGTGTGTTTAACAGGAAAAGTTGGAGAAGGAGGGAGTGCCGGATTCATAAAAACACTGTTCTCATGCAAACAAAAGGGCGTCTTGATATTATATTGAAACATTGTATTATTATTATGAGACTACATTTTCTGACTGCATCTATATATCTACCTATCCTTCCATCTACCTATCCATCTACCTATCCATCCATCTACCTATCCATCTACCTATCCATCTACCTATCCATCCATCTACCTATCCATCTACCTATCCATCCATCTATCTATCCATCTACCTATTCATCTATCTACCCATCCATCTACCCATCCATCTACCTATCCATCCATCTACCCATCCATCTACCTATCCATCTATCTACCCATCCATTTACCTATCCATATATCTACCTATCTATACATCTACCCATCCATCTATCTATCCGTGTTCTGTATGTATGTATGTATGTATGTATGTATGTATGTATGTATGTATGTATGTATGTATGTATGTATGTATGTATGTATGTGTGTACATATGTCTACCCATCTATCTATCTATCTATCTATCTATCTATCTATCTATCTATCTATCTATCTATCTATCTATCTATCTATCTATCTATCTATCTATCTATCTACTATCTATCTATCTATCTATCTGTGTTCTGTCTGTCTGTCTGTATGTATATATGAATGTATGTACATATGTCTACCCATCCATCTATCTATATATATAAATATCTATCTATCTGTCTGTCTATCTATCTATCTATCTATCTATCATCTATCTATCTATCTACTATCTATCTATCTATCTATCTATCATCTATCTATCTATCTATCTATCTATATCTATCTATCTATCTATCTATCTGTCTGTCTGTCTGTCTGTCTATCTATCTATCTATCTATCTATCTATCTATCTATCTATCTATCTATCTATCTATCTATCTATCTATCTATCTATCTATCTGTGTTCTGTCTGTCTGTATGTATATATGAATGTATGTACATATGTCTACCCATCCATCTATCTATATATATAAATATCTATCTATCTGTCTGTCTATCTATCAGGTGCATGGCCATACAACTTTCAAACTTCTTTAAACTGAAAACATTTTTATGATCTTACAATGTACTGGTCTCAATTTGATCTCCCATTTCCTGTGTGATGAATGAAAAGTAAGTGAGCTCATTGTTTTAAAAAGATCAAATTACACATATAAAATATTTGTTTTTAGTTCCAAAACGATGACTGGACACCAATAACTGAACATGCAATGTGATGAGGTCAGTATATGCTGCTTAGAATTTATTCCTACACTAATATTTCATTCCAAACAACAGCCATTAGTTTTCCAAATATTTGCTTTGCAAAGTAACAATTAATTAAAATTAAAAATCCCCACAAGAAAAAAAAAAGACTTCAAAGAAATCCTGCTGGCTTTGCATGTAAGGTACAGTTTGTCCATGACCCTTCACTATTTCACAAAATTGCAAATATTTACTCGCCATGAGCGGGAGGTCATTGTTTACAGGCCAGCAGACGGAGGACTAAAGACAACATCCATAAAGGGTAGAATAAGTCCAGTAGAGTGTGTATCTCTGCTTGAGTTATTCACCTCTCAGTTTTCTGAAACTAGACACATCACCTCAGTGATGACCACCTCAGTACCATACGCCATAATATAACCGCCATATATCACATGCTGCTAATAAAGTTGTTCTTGCTCATGTGAATGTGAGTTGTGTACGCATTTCCGTTGCCAATAATGTGTGAAGATGGTGAAGATGTGTGTACGTACGCTCTTTTATGCTAGATAATTACTCAGATTGCTCCCTGTGATTCAATTATATGGGTGTTTTGTATAATGAGGGAACATTATACTCTATTAGTTATGTTGTTCACTTTAATGAACTGATCTAAAAAAAGCCTGGGATTAAGGAAAGAAGAAGTAGCAGATTATTCATGCCAATAAAAAAAAAGATACACATCGAAAACTCATAAAGTGGCTCCAAAGGGAGTTTGGACACTGAAGCCACTTAACATGTAAATTTCACTGATTTATATAATATAATATAGATTGATTTTAAAGATACAAATACAATACTTTTAGCATTTAGCAAAAAAAAAAAAAAAAAAAAAAGATTTTACAATATAATTTACGATATGATTTTAAGAAAATATAATTTAGCAAAAAATTTGATTTTAAATGAGAAAATAATTTATTTAAAATAAAAAATGAATAAGTGTGAAATGAAGGTTGTCAAATGTTAATAGATCATTATTCATATCAATGTGATTCTCTATGTGTTTACTCTGATAGGACTCCTGTGTGTGAACTTCAAGAAAACTGACTTTATACATCCATGAAAAATCACAATTCCCCAGTTTCACAGACAAGGCCTAATCCCCGACTAAAATGCATGTTTGAGCTGTTTTAACTGAAAGCAACTTGCACTAACATTTCTTAAAGGGGTCATATAATGCCATTTTTGTACAAGTTAATATGAATCTCTTGGGTCTAAATGAAAACTTTGTAATACACTTTTATTAAAAATTCTCATTAGTATTGTAAGAAAACGAATCGGTTACCTAACGTAACCTCGGTTCTCTCTAGATGAGGGAACGAGTATTGCGTAAGCTAGCTTACGCTACGGGAAAGATTCCATCTTTCTGAGAAATTGAAGCCAAAAATTATCCTATAATTTTGTATCCATTGTCAACGCAGTTCAGCTGCAGCAGACCATGAGAAGGCTAGCTAGCCGCTCATTGGTTCGCTCACGGAGAACTGCTTAAGCCTATGAGGGAGCGCGGATGAACCCGCGACCAATGAGAGTCTGACTCGCTCTCATTACGTCACCGCCCCCGAAGCGGGCGTGGACGAGGCTATAAATACCCCGAATAGGCTGAATAAATCTGGTTTTTTCAATTCTGAAGCGAACATCGCCAGTAGCACAAGCACGGCCAGGAACGCAATACTCGTTCCCTCATCTAGAGAGAACCGAGGTTACGTTAGGTAACCGATTCGTTCTCTTACGAGAGGTTCTCTCGTATTGCGTAAGCTAGCTTACGCTACGGGAACCCATGGTCAACGCCGTGCGTGCTAAGCATCCACTATTAGTCCCGCGGGGCATCCCGGGGAACACCGAAAGTGGGAATGAATATATGTATCTGTGACAAACGGCCAGCGGAGCGGGCCGGATTATTGTGTAGTACATAAGCACATAAAAGAGAGGGACAGAGCGAACTCGGTCTGTGTGAATTAACCCCCTATAGTGCAGCTCAACCAGAAGAGCTGAAACATACTAGACTGCTAGTAGTTTAGCCTGCAAGGCGGGTACTTCCAGATTGTAAAATCTGACAAAGGTGGAGGGGAAGCCCATCCCGCTGCCACGCAAATGTCGTGAATGGGAATCCCACTGGACCATGCCCACGATGAGGCCATGCCTCTAGTGGAATGAGCCCTGATGCCCAAAGGGCATGGCAGGTCTTTCGATGCGTATGCTGCTGCAATGGCATCAACAATCCATCTGGATAGGGACTGTTTCGAGGCGGCCAACCCCCTGGTGCGCCCGCCGAACGAAACAAAAAGCTGCTCGGATCGTCTGATCGGAGCTGTGCGAGTGACATATAATCTCAGAGCCCTGACCGGGCATAGGAGATTAGAATCTGATTCGCTATCGGAAGCAGGCAGAGCCGATAGGGATATAACTTGTGCCCTGAACGGGGTGCCAATCGCCTTGGGAACATAGCCATGCCTAGGTTTGAGAACGACTAATGAGTCATTAGGTCCAAACTCAAGACAGGACGCGCTGGTCGACAGCGCGTGCAGGTCTCCCACCCGTTTTACTGACGCGAGCGCGAGTAAAAAAACGGTCTTTAGCGACAGGTACTTTAGGTCCACGGTGCTTAGCGGTTCGAATGGGGGAGCTTTCATAGCATCAAGAACTATGGAAAGGTCCCAAATTGGCACCGAAGGGGGGCGCGGGGGATTCATCCTTCTAGCTCCCCTGAGGAAGCGGACTACCAGCCCGTCTTTGCCCAGTGACTGGCCGCGTCGGGGTTCAGCAAACGCCGCGACGGCTGCCACATATACCTTAAGAGTGGACGGGGATCTGCCCTTGTCCAGCATCTCTTGGAGAAAATTTAGTAAGGAGGGAACCTCGCATAACCGCGGGTCCAGACCCCTATCTGTGCACCACTTCGAGAACACAGACCATTTTGACGCATAGAGCCTTCTGGTAGAAGCCGCTCTAGCCTGTATGATCGTGTTTAACACTCCCTCTGGCAAAGCAACGGTAGTTGTTGATCACCCACGCGTGAAGCGCCCAGCGCTCTGGGTGGGGATGCCAGATCGAGCCGCGAGCTTGGGAGAGGAGATCTGCTCTGACTGGAATGGGCCACGGCGCTGTCTGTGACAGCTGCGTGAGCTCCGGAAACCAAGTCTGACCCTCCCAGTGCGGGGCTATGAGGAGCACCGAGTGCTGCGCTTCTCTGATTCTCTGAAGCACCTGTGGTAACAGAGAGACCGGAGGGAAGGCATAAAGCGGGCGGCTGGGCCAGGTTTGGGCTAGCGCGTCCTCGCTCCTTGAGAAAAATATTGGGCAGTGGGTGTTCTCCGCCGAGGCAAAGAGGTCCACCTCTGCTCTGCCGAATAGACGCCACAGTTTCTGGACTGTAAGAGGATGCAGGGACCATTCCCCGGGGGGAATGGGGTTCCTGGACAGGCTGTCTGGACCGTCGTTCAGATGTCCCGGCACGTGCGTCGCCCTGAGCGGGAGCAGGTGACACTGAGACCAAACTAAGATGCGTTCTGTCAGCTGGAAAAGATTCCTGGATCTGACTCCGCCCTGACGGTTTATATAAGAGACCACGGCTATATTGTCCGAACGGATCAGCACGTGGTGGCCCTGAATGCGCGGGAGAAAGCGCATGAGCGCGTTCTCGACCGCCAACCTCTCCAAACAGTTTATGTGTAGGAGGCTCTCTTGAGCTGACCGGGGCCGAAGGCCGGTGAGCCCTCGCAGACCGCTCCCCAACCCGTGTTGGAGGCGTCTGTCGAGATGACTTTTCGGCGTGAAACTGTCCCCATGGAAACACCCCGCTGAAACCATTCTACCACTGACCATGGCTGCAGAGCTGTGATACAGGTCTGCGTTACTTTTATCAGCTGGTGGCCCGTGGTCCACGCTCGGTGAGACACACGGCTCCTCAACCAAAGCTGAAGCGGGCGCATGCGCAGTAACCCCAGCTGGAGCACCGCGGAGGCTGAGGCCATACAGCCCAACGCTCTCTGAAATGTTTTCAAAGGCGTGAGTCTGTTCATCTGAAAAGATGCGGCGAAACGCTGCACACGGTGCGCGCGCTGCGTTGACAGACGCGCCGTCATCGTGACCGAGTCCAGCTCTATACCCAAGAAGGAGATAGTCTGACTGGGTTGTAGTACGCTCTTTGTCCAGTTGACAGAGAGGCCCAAAACTTTCAGATGGTCGAGGAGAACTGTACGATGAGACAGTAACTCTCTCTGAGATTGTGCCAATATCAGCCAGTCGTCCAAGTAGTTCAGTATTCGCAGCCCCTGACTCCGCAGGGGGGCGAGCGCCGTATCCATGCACTTCGTGAACGTACGGGGTGCTAGGGATAGGCCGAACGGTAGGGCGGTGTATTGATAAACCTGGCCTTCGAGGCGAAACGTAAGAATGGCCTGTGAAGGGGATTTATCTGGATCTGAAAGTATGCATCTTTCAGATCTAGTGATATGAACCAGTCCCCCTGGCGCACGTGCGTGAGGAGTTTTCTGATAGTGAGCATTTTGAACGGTCTCTTCATGAGAACTTTGTTCAGCGATCTGAGGTCTAATATTGGTCTGAGACCGCCGTCTTTCTTGGGGACAAGAAAATAACGGCCGTAAAACCCCGACTCGCTCATAGCCAGAGGCACCCTCTCTATAGCCTTTTTGCACAACAGAATTGCTATCTCTGAACGGAGCAGCGCGTCACTGCTTCTGGGTTCACAGTAGTTTCTAGCCGCGCTCGGAAGCGAGGAGGGCGGCGGCAAAACTGTAAGCGATAGCCTAGCTTTATTGTGTTTAACACCCACTGCTTCCCACGCTTTGAAGCGTGACGCTAGGGGGTGAATGGCTACATGGTCCCCGTCGCTGCACTTCGCGGGCTGCGTGAGCGCGCTGATAGTGTTTACAACAGCGGGACGTACACTCGGAGGGGAGTTTATGGGCCCTGTAACAGAGTGAACAGAAGTAAGACGCGCACAGGGCTTGTGGGCGCGCTTATACACTCTGAGACTCGAGCGGGCTTGGCCCGCTTTATGAGAGTGGACTCTGTGTGAGACAGGGGAACTGGAGTGTCTTTGTGTATGAGTGAACACAGTGTTGTGGGCACATTCTCTACACAAGTTTATGGACCGTGTAACAAAGGTGGGACGCGCGCACGGGTTCGTGGGCGCGCTTATGTACTCTGAAACTCGAGCGGGTTGGGACCGCTTTATGAGAGTGGACCCTGTGTGAGACACGGGAACAGGAGTGTCTTTGTGTATGAGTGAACACAGTGTTGTGTGCACATTTTCTACACAAGAGGCTTTTACTCTCTTTTGAGATTTCTCTGGGACGCCGTAAACACGGCGTTTTGTGTATGAGTGAACAGTGTTGTGGGCACATTTTCTACACAAGAGGCTTTTACGCTCTTTTTGAGATTTCTCTGGGACGCCGTAAACACGGCGTTTTGTGTATGAGTGAACACAGTGTTGTGGGCACATTTTCTACACAAGAGGCTTTTACGCTCTTTTTGAGATTTCTCTGGGACGCCGTAAACACGGCGTTTGTGCTCATGCAAGCGGGAAGGGATACCGGCTTGGTAATGGCGGGGTACACTGCTGTAGTAGCCGCGTGAGCGGGGACTAACAGAGGGCAAAACTTTGACGGCGATCCGGCCGCGGCGGGGAGAGCGCCGTCTTTTTCTCAACCACGCTCGGCAGACTTCGAGTAATCAGTTTTCAGCGCGATCCTATGCCGAGGCCCCCGGGGAGGCGGCGGTCTGTGGCGGCTGTCAGAGCGAGCGAGGGCGGCCGCCCTGGTGTCGCTGAGAAGTCTGACTGTGTTTAGCTAGGCGCTAGGGTGGGGCTCGTGCAGGAGGCTGGTCACGTGAGCGGCCTGCAGAGGAGCTAGCGCGACGAGGCAGAACAAAATTCGCAGGAAATCCTCAATCCGCGACTGAAGGGGGATTTTTTCCCCCGCTCTCGTCCCATTCACGAAGTACCTCACTCTGTAGTAGACATGGGGTGCAGAAGCTGCTTGGCCGGCGGCTGAAAGCTTGAAGTCGGACTGCAGGCTTTAGCGGGTAGCACAGGTGATGAGCGCCATCTCGCGGAGGGCGGCATAGACGTGCGGCGACCAGGTCCTCTACAGGGAAAATGGAGATAAAGCCCTTCTCTGCGGCTCCGTCCACAACGCGACGCGGGGTGGAAGAGTCAGAGCGAGTTCTAGCAGAGAGCGGGGCGTTCCAGGACTTCGTGAGTTCTGCGTGCAGATCAGGCAGAAAGGGCGCAGCCCGTTTAGCGGCGGGAGTCGAGCGCTGGTGGAAGTAGCTGCGCGGGTCCCGGTTGATTCTCGGGCCGAGGAGGCGTGAGAATCGGACCAATCCTCACCGTCTGAAGCGAGAAGCGAACATGTCTCCTTGGTGTCCGCGGCGTCAACGGAGGCAACAGAGCGGCCACTCGGCGGCAGCTGTATGTCCGGAAGCGGCGGAGATGGAGAGCGGGAGCGAGAGGCTCCGGCGGGATGAACGCTTCCGGCTGGGGGTCCGGCGGCCTCTGAGAGCGGCGTTTCTTTCTCCGCGGCGAAGTCAGAGGCGGCACGGAAGCATCTTAGTGGCCGAAGTCGAGCCCGCGGGGTCAACAATGGCATAGTTTCGCAGAGCTCGCAGCCGCCACAGCGGGGGCGAGATCGGCGTGCTCCAATCCGAGGCAGAGAGCGCAGAAGAGGTGGCGGTCCCCAGCCTCGAGGGGAGCGCGGCAAAAGCCGCCAGAAAATTTACGAGACATCTTGAAAAAGACGCTCGCTCTTTTAGATACAACAATAAATAGGAAGCATTTTGTATAAAGGATACAATCCGTCGGATGGCGCTAGCTCACAGGACGGCTGAAGGTGGCGAAGACGGCCGGCTTCCTCAGTCTCCCAAACGCTCGCTAGAAGGTGCCTTTTCGACGACGGCGGCTTCTCTCTCAGGATCAGCAGATGCAGGTGCGTCGCTGAAGGATGAAAAAATCAGATTTATTCAGCCTATTCGGGGTATTTATAGCCTCGTCCACGCCCGCTTCGGGGGCGGTGACGTAATAAGAGCGAGTCAGACTCTCATTGGTCGCGGGTTCATCCGCGCTCCCTCATAGGCTTAAGCAGTTCTCCGTGAGCGAACCAATGAGCGGCTAGCTAGCCTTCTCATGGTCTGCTGCAGCTGAACTGCGTTGACAATGGATACAAAATTATAGGATAATTTTTGGCTTCAATTTCTCAGAAAGATGGAATCTTTCCCGTAGCGTAAGCTAGCTTACGCAATACGAGAGAACCTCTCGTAAGAGAACACTCATTTTACCTGCTCAAAAACAGCTCTGTTTTCAGCACGCCGTTTAAGTGCATATGCCTTTAAATGATAATGAGCTTCGCTGACTCCGCCCCTCTGTTCTGAGGGGCGCTTTGACACAACGCACGTGGAGTGTTGACTTGACAACAGTTGAGAGTTTATTATGGCAGTGGGATTCTCTCTGAGGACACATCTGTGCAACCCTATCAGTTTGAACATGAGTCGGATCCGAAACAAGATGACGGCCCCGAAGAAGTTCGACAATTAAGGCTCGAACAGGACGTTTCTGAATGGTTGGTTAACAATGTCACTTTGATCTATTTTTGTGTACTGGCAGGGTAACGTTAGAGTTGTGAGATACAAACGCTATGTGTTTAATGTTACTAATGTAAGTTATAGGTTAGTTCTTCCTTGACAGATTTATGTTGAAAAACATTTTTTGTAAATGTAGGCTTGTCAGTGATGCGTGACGTTATCTCAGTGTAACGTTACAACTATCGTGACTGAAACTGACTTGAGGTCATGTCAGTAATGATTCTAGCAGTAGTTGAAGGATACCTAAGAATTTGTTGTATGTTTATGTTTAGTGCAGTACGAAAATGTTTTATGTTTTAAGAAAACTTTTAAGTACATCTATTGTTATGTATAAAGCGTTGTTACTTTAAGACATAAGTAATGGGTGGAGTCATGTGATGATGATGAATAGAATGCGGCAGATACAAGTGAATGTGAGCATTAAAGAGATGCAAGTTCTTTCGTTCCTGAATTTATGTTTCTGACTCTTCATTAGTGTCCTCTGTCTTTATAAAAAAGGGAAAGACACGACAAAGTGGCGACGAGGATGTTTGAAGGAACCTCTGCGTGTTTGAATTGCCGAATACAAGTGTAGTGAAGTGCAGAAAACAGCTGAACGAGACCCGAGCTCGGTGCCTGTGAATTGAAACAAAGAAGTGATGGCTGGCGTCATAGGAAATATCGGACAATTCGACAAAAATGTTGAACAATGGAGCTCATACACGGAGCGATTTGAATATTTTCTGCAGGCTAACGCCATTGAGGGTGAGAAGATTGTGCCTACGTTCCTCAGTGTGATGGGTGCAAAGACTTTCACTTTGCTACGCAGTCTCGTACAGCCTAGTAAACCAGGTGAGAAAACTTATGCTGAGATTGTGGCAGTGTTGAGCGCACATTTTTCACCTAAACCGCTGGTGATAGCGGAACGATTTCGGTTTCACAAGAGAAATCAGGAAGAGGGAGAAACTGTTACTATTTTTGTGGCTGCACTGAAGAAACTTTCAGAACACTGTGAATTCGGCGATGTTTTGAATGATACCATCAGGGATAGGCTCGTTTGTGGATTAAGAAGCGAAGCCATTCAAAAAAGGCTGTTAAGTGAAAGTAATCTCACATTGCAAAAAGCCACTGAAATAAGTGTAGGCATGGAACTCGCTGCTAAAGAAGCACAGCATTTCAGTAGCTCAGATAAAGTCCATAAATTGTCTGCTGACATGAGCACTTCCAGAATTCCCCTGGCAAAGCGCCTACAAATGCAACATGTTTTAGATGTGGCAAAGTCGGACATCTTGCATCTGAGTGTTGGAGTAAAGAGTTGGTGTGTCGTAGTTGTGGAAAAAAAGGCCACATAGAACGTGCTTGCAGAGGAAAACAAAAGGTTGCAAAAAAAAATTCAGCAAAACACCTGGCACATCAAAGAACAAGAGGAATGTGTATACAATGCAGTCAAATTGCAAGGAAAAAGATGACACTGATTCCTCCGCAGAGGAAGTTCCTTTGAATATTCTAGCTATGGAAGGAGACTCCAAAGGCTATTTGGTGACACCTGTCATTGAGGGAGAGCCGGTGTGTATGGAGATAGACACTGGCGCTGCTGTTTCTATCGTGTCAGATGCTGTGTACCACAAAACCCTAAAACATGTCTACTTAAAGCCATCCAAGATAGTGTTGAAAACATATACGGGGGAGCCTGTGACTATTAGAGGGGTAATGGATGTGGAAGTGGAATTAAATGGTCAATCAGCAACGCTGCCACTGTATGTGGTAAAAGGGAACTACCCAGCTTTACTTGGTCGAGAATGGCTGGAAACGATTAAACTGGACTGGCCGACGGTGCGGATGGTGTCAAAGGGAAACACGGAGCTCAGGGATGTTCTAGAAAAACATACTGATATTTTCAAGGATGAACTGGGCACGATGAAAGACATTACAGCCAGGCTCGACATTAAGCCTGATAGTAAGGCCAAGTGTTGCAAAGCCCGTTCTGTGCCATATGCTATCAGATCAAAAGTTGAGACCGCTCTGGAAGATTTGGTAACCAGTGGAGTCATCATACCAGTGAGTAACAGTGAGTGGGCTACGCCTATTGTACCCGTACTTAAAAAGGATGGTTCCATTCGAATTTGTGGTGATTTTAAAGTCACAGTAAACCCTATACTGTCTCCTGACCATTATCCACTTCCCCTCATTGATGATCTGTTTGCTGGCTTGGCAGGGGGAAGCGGTTCAGCAAACTTGATTTAAGTCAAGCCTACCTACAAATGAAAGTCGATGAGAATTCTAAGGAGTTACTGACAATTGTCACACACAAGGGGCTTTTCAGATACCAGCGTCTTCCCTTTGGTATCACATCGGCCCCTTCGCTTTTCCAGAGGGCCATGGACCAGGTGTTAAGTGGCCTGTCGGGGGTGCAGTGCTACTTAGATGACATCTTGGTAACAGGAAAAACTGAAGCAGAGCATCTGAGTAATCTGGATGGTACACTCCAGCGCCTAAAGGAATATGGTTTAAGAGTGAGAAAAGACAAATGTGAGTTTTTCAAACAGTCAGTTGAATATCTTGGTCATGTGATCGATGCTGATGGACTGCACAAGGCACCTTCAAAAGTAAGAGCCATACTAGAGGCTCCAGCACCGCAGAATACCAGCCAGCTCCGCTCATTCATTGGTCTTCTGAACTACTATGGACGATTCATCAGTGGATTAGCCACACTGTTGAAACCACTACACCAACTTCTGTGTAGTAACCAGTCATGGGAATGGACACAGCAATGTGAGACCACTTTTCAAGAAGCTAAGAAAGCTATGGTGAAGTCCGGTGTGCTAACCCATTTTAACCCAAAGCTCCACCTGCAGTTAGCCTGTGATGCATCACCTTATGGGGTGGGAGCTGTGATTTCCCACATCATGCCTTCAGGAGAAGAAAGGCCAATAGCATTTGCCTCACGCACGCTGAACAAAGCAGAGAGCAAGTATGCGCAAATTGAGCGAGAAGCTTTGGGAATAATTTTTGGTGTTCGAAAATTTCACCAGTATCTGTATGGCAGGCAGTTTATACTGCTAACTGATCACCGGCCTTTAACCACCATTCTTGGGCCACACACAGGTATTCCCTCGCTGGCAGCAAGCCGAATGCAGAGATGGGCTCTGCTGTTATCAGCACACACATATGAAATAAGATATAGGAAGGCAGAGCAACACAGAAACGCAGATGGTTTATCAAGACTACCATTACCATGTCCCGAGAGCAAGCAGAAAGATATTTTCTACTTTGAGCAAGTCACAATGGCTCCGTTGACCTCCACACAGGTGAGAAGATCCACAAGAAATGATCCAATTCTGTCTGCAGTCATGGAGATGGTAAAAGATGGACACATGCCTAAGGACACCACCAACTTGAAGCCATACCTGTCTAGAAAGAATGAACTGTCATTTCAGTCAGGATGTCTTCTCTGGGGACAAAGAGTCATCATTCCCCCATCGTTGAGAAAACCAGTCCTCCAGCAGCTCCATGTAGGCCATTGTGGTATTGTGCGAATGAAGGAAATAGCTCGGAGTTATTTTTGGTGGCCAGGTCTGGAGATGGACATTGAAGGAAAAGCAAAGTCATGTCCGTCCTGCCAGCAAGTGAGAAATGAACCTCAATTGGCCCCATTACACCCGTGGGACTGGCCAGAAATCCCTTGGCAGCGTGTACATGTGGATTTTGCTGGTCCAGTCGAAGGAAAGATGTTGTTAATAACGGTGGATGCCCACAGCAAGTGGCCTGAAGTTGTTGTTATGCAATCTACGACTGCAGAGAAAACAATAGTGAAACTGGGAGAAATGTTTGGCCGCTTTGGCTACCCTGAACAGCTCGTCAGTGACAATGGGCCACAGTTTACATCACAAGAATTTGCTGTGTTTCTACAACGATGTGGGGTACAACACATTAAATCAGCTCCGTACCACCCAGCCACGAATGGTCTCGCAGAGAGAATGGTTCAAACCATCAAACATGCCTTAAAGACATCACAAGGACAAGGGAGCCTTCAGCAGCGCCTGAATGATTTCCTGTTGTCATACCGAAACACCAGCCATGGGACAACAAAGGTTTCTCCAGCTTCTCTGATGTTGAAACGTCCACTGCGCTCTGGTTTTGACTTACTCAGACCTTCTACTGTCAAAGAGGTGGTAACTCATCAGCAACAGAAGCAAGTTCACAGGAGAGACATGAAGGCTAAAAGCAGACTGTTCCATCCTGGACAAAATGTTCTGGCACGCAACTATACTTCAGGACCAAAGTGGGTACCAGCGACAGTGATAGCTCAAACCGGCCCAGTGTCATACACTGTACTAACATCTGACAAGCTTACCTGGAAAAGACACTTGGATCAGCTGTTGCTGGGATCTTCTACTGAGGTGGAGTCTGTTGTTGTCACACCTACTGTTTGTTCAGACTATCCAATGGTTCCAGAAGTGACTGTGGACACCCCACTTACACCAGAAAAAGGACCTGAGACTGAAAACTTTCCGCAGATGCAAAGCTTGGAAAAACAACTAGACTCAGGATCCAACATATCTGTTTCAGAGCCCATGTCAAACGCAGAACGCCGTTATTCCACTAGGGAAAGACGCCCACCTAAAAGACTTGATTTATAGTGAAACAGAAAAAGAAAAATGAGTAACTTTGAAATCTCATAGTTTAAGTTCTTTATTTAAAATGGAATGGTAAATGGACTGCATTTATATAGCGCTTTCATAGACCCAATGGCCACCAAAGCGCTTTACAATTTTGCCTCTCATTCACCCATTCACTCACACATTCATACACCGACGGCGGTGTCAGCCGTACAAGGCGCCAGCCAGCTCGTCGGGAGCAGCCGGGGTTAGGTGTCTTGCTCATGGACACCTCGACACTTGGTCAAGTGGAACCGGGGATTGAACCACCAACCTTTCGGTTTGTAGACAATCTACATGAACCACTTAGCCACTGCCGCCCCCTAAGTTCGGTAATTGACTGAAGATGTCCTTGTGTTGACATTTGTTCCTAAAAAAAAAAAAAAAAAAGAGGACATTCTGTTTTGGGGGGAAGGAGTGTTATGTATAAAGCGTTGTTACTTTAAGACATAAGTAATGGGTGGAGTCATGTGATGATGACGAAGTGAATGCGGCAGATACAAGTGAATGTGAGCATTAAAGAGATGCAAGTTCTTTCGTTCCTGAATTTATGTTTCTGACTCTTCATTAGTGTCCTCTGTCTTTATAAAAAAGGGAAAGACACGACATCTATAGTATTGTAACTGCATTGATATTCCTGTTAATATTCATGTTACGTTAACTGTAACACCTGCATACACAGTTTTTAATAACACAATAACTATAACGCGTTTTTCATTATAAACGTGGGATTATGAATTATATTGAGAACGTCGTAACGTTAACTTACATAGAAAACATGCCGTAATGCACCCAGAGTGTAAACATTAGCCACAATCATCGCGAAGCAAAGATCTTTGCAAAGATTAATATAAAGGTTACTTAAACGTTACACACACTTCTTTTGGAGGTCCAGCAGCAACACGAATAGTTGGTACCGATTCCTTTTTCAGGAGCAGCTTCTTAGCAAAACCTGATTTATATTGACCCTCGCCTCGTTTAAAAAGCAGTCTGGTGAGAAAGGATTTGCGCAAACATGAGCGCATTGACGTTGCTCGTCGGAAATATTCCCTTCATAAACAAAACTCAGCCACTGCGTCTTCAGCGGTTCGGATTTAGTAACATTAAAATGACTGCTGTGTTCCTTATTACACCCAAGAACAGAACACCACAATCGCTTAGGTGCCATTCTGCTCCAGTGTATCAACAATGACGAACTATGATTGACATCTCACTCACGAGCGAGGGCGGGTCTGTGTTGAAACGCTGCTGTCAATCAACAATCGTGGGAGGGGCGTGCGAGCTTGTGACGTCACAGGCTCGAGCGGCTCGATTTGAGGCAGGGGAAAACATATAAGGAGATTAAAACAAAACCACTGGATGGATTTTTATCATTATATGATGGCTGTGTACAGGCACTGCCAACACACATTTCAGTACAATCAACTTGTAAAAGTGCATGTACCATTATATGACCCCTTTAAAGGTGCTCTAAGCGATGTCGGGTGACGTCACTTCTTGTTGACGTTTAAAGTATTGTCAAACAAAACAGAGGCTAGCTTAGACACTCCCTCCTCCTCATCCGCACACTAACCCCACAAACTCCACCCCCAAATCCTTCTTGTCGGTTATTGGCTGGAACAGTTTGTTATATTTCGTGGTATGGTTAGTACAGTTATTTTTTGTTGCCGTTTGTTCTTTTTACAGTGTGTTCAGGGGACAGGCAGCTAGCGGATAGTGAGGAGATGTTTGCTGTATGTGACAAATGGCGCTTTTCCACTGCAGGTACGGCTCGGTTCGGCTCGGTACGGTTCGACTCGGCGCGGAACGGTTCGGCTCGCTTCGCTTGTCCACTGCATGGTACGACTCTGCTCGGTACGGCACGGTTCGGTTCTCTTTAGCGCGGTTGCTTTTCCACTGCAGTTAGTACCCCTTCAAAGTGGGTGGGACTGATCGTTACACTGTTTGTAGGTCCGGTGATAGCCGTGTGCGGCTAAGAGCTGAGCTACTTGGAACACCTTTTTTCATTCCGTTTTGCCCCCGCTCCTCGGCAACCAACGAGAGGAACGTCTGCACCTCAACCACGATTCAGCCATTTCTTTTTTAAAGTTTTGATCCCTTTTTTTTTTTAAAGAAAGTAAAACACAGGTGCTACCGTGTTGGCTGTTGTCTACTGGTTATATGACTCTGTATAGCGGGTTTAGTGTCTCGTGTCGCAAATCCAATGACGCTGGTAATGACGATTTTGTCTGTCTGACCAATCAGTGATCTGCAGTGTTTCACATCACATCTTAGCCTAAAAAACGTGTGACATCGCTTAGAGAACCTTTAAAACATTAGCCTGGTCCCACCAGACTCTCGTACATTTAATTTCATGTGTACATAGAGTCTGGCACTGCTCCATTGACAAGCGTTAACTTCCTTGTAGGCGGGAACTCTATTGAAGTCTAAAACTATTGGATCTGCCCAGAGTCACTCTATCTGCCATAACAAATCGCTAACGTTTGGTCGTGACATATGTATTTTCCCGAACCCTGTGGGGAGGATGGCCACCAACAAAACTAAGCAAAGATTGTTCTTGCTCCGGCTTTAACTTCTTGATATTCGGCAGTGTTGCCACAACGGACCGAATGGATTTGTTCGCATCTTTCTTTATGAGAAGAATGCCATTACTGAACTACTCAAAAATAACGCACCACGAGTCGACATCAACGTCATCGTTCTCAGCCACTCCCTCTGTTTGCTGATTGGCCCGGTAAAAAAATTATCGGAAAAAAAACAAAGTCTACAGCAGGATCCCAGGCGTAGTACTGAAGGAAAATGAAAATTGAGCGGAAGTACGTAGGAGGGCGGAGTCGGGCTATTAAAACATGTCAGTGCCGTTCTTTTGTCTCAAGATGCACACCAGTAAAATATGTTTCAAAGGAACATATAAAAGCTACTTAAATGTCCTAATTGAACTTAGGCCTTGTCCAGGCTTAATTTAAGCCCTGTCTGTGAAAACAGGCCTAAAACACCATCTGAATTCAGTGTAATTCACACATTTTCATTGTGGATTAAGTGTCCAAATACTTTTTAGGACACTGTTTCTAAAGCATTTTGGTTAACTAAATATTCAGTTTAGGTTACACTTTATTTGGATGTTGCACTTTAGACATGCTACGTACTATAAGTAACTTGTTAACTACATGTCAACTAACTCTCATTAGAGTATTATCTGTTGTAGATTGTCAGTTTAGGGTTAGGTGTTAAGGTTCGGGTAAGTAGTTGACATGTACTAGTAAGTAATAGTAAGACATAGTTGCAAAGTTATAGTAAGTAGAATGTCTGTTGAGGGACCATCGAAATAAAGCATTGGCAGATATTAAGCAGACACTCTACTAATACTTTAATGAGAGTTAGTTGACATCTGGTTGCAATGTTACTTATACTGTATTTATCATAATGTCTAAAGTGGACCATCGAAATAAACTGTTACTCAAGTGTAAGCCCAAAACGTTCACCTGAGCTTGATCTAGTAATTCCCCTCCAACCGGAAAGCTCCCTTGTTGTTTGGCCAGACTTCCCCATGACTTATCATTGTCTTTGTCATTGTCTCGATTGCTGGTCGAGATGTTCCTGCTGAGGTCGAGACAAACAGACTCTGGAAAATTGTGAATGAGGCTCCAAAATAGACCTAATATGCAGTTTGGAATATATATATATATTATTTGTTTTATTTTTTTTTATGCAATGCTTCTTGTGCACTAAGACCTCCAAGAATCTTTATTTGTGTTTCAAATGGAAAGTCAGAAAGATATGAATATATGTACTGTTTATATAAACGTAGTCCCAGTTAGATGGTTGGGGTTTCATTTTTAATGTTGTTTTACATTTTTTATTTTTTTTTATTAACTTTGGTGATTGTCAGGCCGAAATTAGAACATTTGTCATGCACAAAGTTATACACATTCCCCTGGCGAGTTTATTAAATAACATGAATACCCTTGTGAAAAAGAAGTGTGCTTAATTAAATTGAATGTGCATTTGTAGTATGCACTTGTAGTTTAAAAGTATACTAATATATATATAATATTAATGAAATAAAATATCATTTATATGTACTTATAGAGAGTACACTAGAAGAAAAAGTTATAAAACCTTAAGTGTTTTGTCAGGCACTTCATATATAGAACCTTTTATTGGGGTCCCATCATCATTTTATGGATTTAGTTTTAATATTTTTTTTTATTTTAATACAATTTCATTAATCAAATGAAATAACACCTTAAACATGAAAAGTGTTATGCGATCATTTAAAGGAGCACTCCACCGATTTTTCATATTAAACTATGTTATTCCCTTAAAAGAGAACTCCGGTCAATTTTAACATTGAGCTAATTTTTTTGTACATTTGGAGTGCTGTCAGTACAGACAAAAACGACAAAAATCGGTGTTGCCTACACCGTGTTATCCTCTTTTTAAAATTCGCACCCTGTTGACTTCAATGGGGCAAGTTCTAAACCTGCTTTTAGCCTCTTAACATCCTTGATTTGTCATTACAAGTGCACAGTCATGTGACTGGTGTTATTAAGAGTGGTAATAAAAATGATGTTATTTCAGCCAGCTCACATACCTGTATTTTCTTCCTGTTTTCGGTCGAAGTCCACAGTAGTCAATTGTCGAGTTCGTGCGCGCGATCATTGGTAACTAGATAACTAAGGATCGCGCACGCAAACTCGACAATCGACTGCTGTGGACTTCGACCGAAAACAGGAAGAAAATACAGGTATGTGAGCTGGCTGAAATAACATCATTTTTATTCATATCTTTCACATCTACTGCAGTCAGATTGACCGTGGTCACTCTTAATAACACCAGTCACATGACTGTGCACTTGTAATGACAAATCAAGGATGTTAAGAGGCTAAAAGCAGGTTTAAAACTTGCCCCGTTTAAGTCAACAGGGTGTAAATTTTAAAAAGAGGATAACGCGGTGTAGGAAACACCGATTTTTTTTGTACTGACAGCACTCCAAATTTACAAAAAAATGAGCTCAATGTTAAAATTGACTCCTTTAACTAAGACGAGTTGACATACCTCTCTCGTCTCAGTGCGTGGACTCAATCGCTCTGGCGCGCAGCGACACTTTGATAGCCCAGTTCATTCATTAGGATCCAAACAGAGATGAAGTTAGAAGCGACCAAACACCTCCACGTTTTCCCTATTTAAATACAGTTACACAAGTAGTTACGCGATCAAGTATGGTGACACAAAATAAAACGTGGCGCTTTTCTAAGCGGGTAAAATGAATAACTATAATGTATGGCGGAATAGCAATTGGGAGCACTTCGACTCTGCGCAGTAATATCAATGATCCTGAATGATCCTGGAGTGATGATATTACTGCACAGAGTCGAAGTGCTCCCAAATGCTATTCCGCGCACCAGAGAGATTGAGTGCATGCACTAAGACGCGAGAGGTATGTATCAACTCGTCTTAGTTAATGGAATAACATAGTTTAATTTGAAAGAACGGTGGAGTGTTCCATTTAAGATCTTATAAAGAACCTTTTTGCCATCAAGTGTTTTTAAACACTTTGAGAAATCAGTCTTTGAAGGTTTTTTTTTTTCTTTTCACAAGGGTAATACTCTCAGCTAAACAAATTTCACAGTGTTTAAATGATAATGTCCATTCTTGAGAATTTAGCAAATTTTGTCCCAAAATCAGTGCAGAAAATATGAAGGAAAAAAAGCCATCAGATTGTGTTTGGCCAGGTGATCAGTGCAAATCTGAATTCAGTAACATTCACTTATGTAAACTATTTACAATATCAAAACAGTAAATTTTATGTCCAGAAAATGTGGAAAACCTGCTTCAGTGTGGTGGTCTAATAGTTTGCAAGTAAACACAACCTCCCACTCTTTGCTCTGAACATACACAAATTCAGTGGATCGTAAAATCGAGCAGCTTACGTTCGTAAGTGGAAGCCTTATTTGAAGACGTTTAATTAAAACACACTCCGGCAATTTCTTGGCAGCGTGACGTAGATAACTGTACTCATTTGTGTTATTACTGAGTAAACAGCTCCCAAATAGAAACCCTTGAGATCTGTTGGTTTATGGAGGAGCATCGTGTGTGTGCTTGTTTTTGTGATATATAAGGACACAAATGTGTATAATGACACTGGTATTACAACTTACACGTGATATATGAGGACATTGCAGCGACCAAAACACCTCATATTTCAAATAGCTTAAAAAAATGTTTTTTTTTAAAAATGTAAAAATGCAGCATGTCTCCTGTGATGGGTAGGTTTAGGGATAGGGGCAGTGTAGGGGGATAGAATATATAGTTTGTACAGTATAAAAACCATTACGCCTATGGAATGTCCTCATAAATCACAAAAACAAACGTGTGTGTGTGTGTGTGTGTGTGTGTGTGTGTGTGTGTGTGTGTGTGTGTGTGTGTGTGTGTGTGTGTGTGTGTGTGTGTGTGTGTGTGTGTGTGTGTGTGTGTGTGTGTGTGTGTGTGTGTGCGTGTGTGTGTGTGTGTTTATGAACCACAAAGTAATTGCATGCAATCATCTAAAATGTTTATACTGTACCGATACTGTAGCTAGGCTGAGAGATCTTGGTGGCATTGTTTTGAAGCTGGTGAGAAAGTCACTATGGAACATTTGCGAGAAAGAACAAGGTCTTCAGGTTTCAATGTGTATATGCGGGAAGTTAAAGAGGTCAGAGGTGAGTGCTTGACGGATATTAGGTGAACTTGAGGGTGGAGGACAACTCAGCGGAAGGTGCTTCGGAGGTGGTGTGCTTGGTCATATCGACCGCTTTTTAGACAAAGGCCACGTTGATAAGGTCTGTGAGGGAAATGAGCGCTGGAAATGAGTGTTTCTGCTCTTCAGGATGTTTATTATGCTCTCTTTTTTTTCTCCTTCTCTCTTACTTTCTCTGCATGGGTTCTTCAATGTCTTCTATTATATTATTGAGATTGATCCTTATAGATCACAAAAAGTAATTTTGCACACTCGAAACATTTTTTTTTTTAAATGAATGACTTTGCTTCTTTTGTAGAACACAGAAGAACTTTTGAATAATGTACAGATGCTATACAATAGTTTGTGTGACATAGAAAATGAAATTTAAGTAATTTTGGTTTGATCTTTTTAATCCACTTCACCGGTCTGATAGATTTGTTAATTGTTTTAAATGATCCGGTTATAACAGTTAATAGGTTGTTTTAGGTTAGTCTATCATTGAATACTGAAACAGATGTTTGTGCTCTTGCTCACATGAATCACTTTTTAAGATACTTTTACTTTAATGATGCATTTGTGGGTTTTTTAAAGCTACTTTTGTAGTGAATATACCTTTTAAGATACTTTCATGAATCATTTGTCTTTTTAAAGCTTCAATGGCTTAGTCCAAAAAAAATAATTGTAAAGAAAAGAGCAGCCAGTGCATGCTTGATAATTTATCTTTCTCTGTCCCATAAGTTTGGAAAGACATGGTGAGTAAATTGAATTAAAAAACTATCCCTTGATGGTCAATGTTAGAGAACAGGCATAATATACTGTAAATCTACAAATTGGTACTGTACTGTGTTTAGTGCTAAATAAAAAAGCACTGCCCTCATTACCCTTGAGAGCACCCTTAAACAGACCCCGAGTTAAAGTGGGTTATACCACGTAAGGGATCCTGGAAGAATGTCTTTAAATAAACTATGTCCTATCTCCATGCACACTACGCTCTCATGCTCACGCCTACTAAAACACACCACAAATAAACTTCTATCTCCCAGATAGAACACACACACAGAAACAGCCGTAACTGATTCAGCTCTTATATACATGCACTCCTCCACACATGGGAAAAGCACAAACATCGGTATAGTCACTTTCAGACTTATATCTGTGCTATTTGTGTTTGTCAAATATGCAGCCATCACATAACATGCTAACATGCCCATGTCCTAATGCGACATAAACAGAAAATGGCCATTTCATACTGTAAACCGTTTGTGTTCTTTACTGTGTTTAAAATCACGTGAACATGTAGATTTCTTATGTTTTGACTACATGAAGTCTTTACAGTACATTCAGTTGATGAGGTTAATCTTAGGCCTGTTTACACCAACACAAAAAAAAAAAAAAAAATTCGGTCAAATACCAATACCCCGATTCCAGGTTCTCCCTCTGATATTCACTGTGTGTTTGTGAGCGCTATCAAGTCAATACCTGCATTTGAAAACACAGACTGTCTGAGTAGGTACTACTTTAGAATTATAAGAACTTACTCTTCAACCATTAAAAAGTATGTTATATATACTTTGAATGTGTGTAGTATGAATAAAATACGTACCATGTCCGCAATATTGTCATTGTCATATGACTTACGGTTACAAACACAGTTGTGTAACTTCACTGTAATTCACAAATCATCTCCCATGGCCTCATGGGATAGTAAAGTGTTCATTTAATGTGCACTTTTTCAGAATCTCAGTGGAAGTATTAGGCCATCCATGTACTTTTCATTTACTGTTTTATGAATACTATGAATTCAGAATGTATCAAAAGGTACTTTCAATAAAAGGTCCAACATATTAGGAATACTTTTAGCTGTGTTGCTATGTGTCATGAGTAAGCAAGTGAGTAGACTTAGGCTGTGTTCGAAATGGCATTCCGTATAGTGCGTAGTAAATTTTCTGTATGCATCAGTACTGCTACAGCCAGGATACAGTCAAAATATCCCCAGTCACTGATTACTATCTCTGGTGATTTCAACCAAGCATCTTTACATGATACTCTCCCCACGTTTACTCAGTATGTGGACTGTGAAACGAGAGACAATAAAATCCTGGACTTGTTTTATGCAAATGTGAAAGAAGCCTACAGATCTTCACCACTTTCACCATTGGGACAGTCGGATCACAATCTTGTTTATATTAGGCCCGTTTATGTGCCGGTTGTGAGGAAGCAACCGCCAGCAATAAGAACAGTTAAGATATGGTCTGATTCAGCCTATGAAGCATTAATGGATTGTTTTGAAACAACTGATTGGGACGTTCTGTGTAAATCACATGATGAGGACATTGATAGTCTAACCGAGTGTATTACAGATTATATAAACTTTTGCGTTGATAATACAGTACCTACTAAAAAGATCAAATGTTATTCAAATAACAAACCTTGGGTTACCTCTGAGTTAAAATTATTATTAAATGAGAAAAAGAGGGCCTTTCTAGCGGGTGATAAGGATGAGCAAAAGAGAGTACAGAGGTTACTAAAAGTAAAAATTAGAGAGGGGAAAGAGAGTTATAAGTTAAAAACGGAACAATTACAACAAAAGAATGTGAGAGAGGTTTGGAAAGATCTAAATATGATGTCCGGACATGAGAATAAAGTAAGGAGATACACTGCTTCTGGTGGCCAGACATGGGCAGATGAATTAAATGTATTTTTTAACAGATTTGATGTTGGGTCTAATGATTTTGAACATTCCCCATTAAGTAGTTTACCACGTAGTTCTTCATCATATCCACCTCCAGCTCTAAGCTCATCCTTTTCTCCCATATGTGAGTATGTTCCTGGTTTTTCGATATCAGTTGAACAAGTAAGGAGTGGGCTAAGGAGAATTAAGTTGAACAAATCTCCGGGTCCAGATGGTATTAATCCTAGAGTTCTAAAGGCCTGTGCTGATCAGATTGGCAGGGTTGTTCATTATATTTTTAACTTGAGTTTGCGTTTAGAAAAAATACCTGTTTTATGGAAGATATCATGTGTAGTCCCTGTACCTAAATTAACAAATCCCACTGAGTTTTCGCATTATAGGCCTATTGCATTAACAGCACAGTTAATGAAGGTTTTTGAGAGATTGGTATTAAACCATTTAAAGTCAGTATTGCGTGGTGCTGAGGATAAATTACAGTTCGCTTATAAAACTGGTGTTGGAGTGGATGATGCACTTATTTACCTTTTGCATAAATCCTTATGTCACTTAGAGACCCCGGACAGCATAGTTAGAATTACATTCTTGTATTTCTCTAGTGCATTTAATACTATTCAGCCTTCACTACTACGAAGTAAGATGGAAAATGTTGGAGTACATCAGGGTATGGTCAACTGGATAACTGATTATCTCTCTAATAGACCATAGTATGTGAGGATGCAGGACTGTGTGTCTCAAGTAGTGAAGTGCAGCACTGGAGTTCCTCAAGGAACGGTTTTAGCACCATTTTTGTTCACTTTTTATACATCAGATTTTCAGTATAATTCTAAATCTTGTCATCTTCAGAAATTTTCTGATGATTCTGTAATAGTTGGCTGTATAAAGCACCACGATGAGAGTGAATATAGGGAGCTAATAAAGAGCTTTGTGGACTGGTGTGATAAAAACGGTCTCAGGCTAAATGCTAGTAAGACAAAGGAAATAGTGGTTGATTTTAGTAGACTTCCCCAGAAAGCAGTACCAGTAAATTTAAGAGAGTCAGAAGTTGAGATTGTAACAACTTACAAGTATTTGGGTGTATATTTGAACAACAAGCTCAACTGGTCTGATAACACGATGCATGTCTACAAGAAGGGTCAGAGTCGTATTCATTTGTTAAGACGTCTGAGATCCTTTGGGGTACGTCAGGTACTACTTAAGACATTCTATGACTCTGTAGTCTCAACTGTGATTTTGTATTCTATCACATGTTGGGGAGGGGGACTGTTGGAAAAGGAGAAGAATAGGTTAAATAAACTCATAAAGAAGGCAGGCTCTGTCGTGGGGAGTGTATTACCCACTTTAGAGGAGATAGTGCAGGATAGAATGATTGGGAAACTTTCTCTTATGATTAATCATGACTGTCATCCTCTTAAAGAAATATCTCGAGTTTGTGTGAGTACCTACAGCTCAAGATTAATTCATCCACGCTGCTACAGAGAGCGTTTTAGAAAGTCTTTTTTCCCAACCGCAATTAGATTTTATAATCAGTGTTATGTGAGATGATATATATATATATATATATATATTTATGTATTTATTCTGGTCGTATATAATCATGGTGCTTTGAAAAATTGATACTTGAGAACAAGACTTGTTGCTGTTGTGTATGTTGTTTGTTGTTGTTGTTGTTTATTTATTCATTGTATTTCTATGCTGCTGTGACACATAAATTTCCCCTGGGGATTAATAAAGTAAATCAAATCAAATCAAATCAAATCATAGGCGCCAATACCGTGGGTGCTCCGGGGCTCGAGCACCCACGGAAAATACCGAGCACCCACGTAAAATACCGAGCACCCACGTGTGCCAGACTGCCAGTAGGCTACATTCATTTAGAATTAAACATTGCAGTTGGTGCTATGTGAAGCGTCTGTCACACTGTGATTTGTTATGTCGCTACCAGTCGCCTGCTCCATATCCTGTATCCACCAATCACAGCGTTTCTCTGATGAAAACGCCTCTTTAGTGATCCCGCAGATTCCCGCCGCTCCATCCCCCACTATACAGTGCCGTTAGTGTATATGTGCGTTTGATAATTAGATTCAGATTTCAGAGTGAGAGTAAAATGGACAGATTTGTAATTAAAAAAGCAAAACCTAATATTGATGCGAGTGTATCGACATCCACCACAACAAGTGCCCTGTCAGAAGCACATAACAACAACAGCGAAGCTAGAATCAGCGAAGGTAGGAGCTACAGTAAAGCTAGCAGTAGGCCTAGCAGTGAAGATGGACAAGGAAATAAGGGAAGGACATACCAGGCTATTTGGAAAGGAAAATTCCCCTGGATAGCTTATGACTCCACAAAAAACAAAGTGTTTTCTCTGTAATTATGGATGAGACAACCGATATTACGGTCAAAGAACAAGTATCTGTTTGCTTACATTATGTGACTGAAAATCTGGAGCCAGAAGAACGGTTCTTAGGATTTTATGAGACCTCAAAAACAACAGCAGACACACTTTTTCAGCTTTTAAAAGACATTCTGATGAGATTCGCCCTGCCAGTCAATAAATGCAGAGGACAGTGCTATGACAGCACATCAAATGTGCCCGGTATTCGAACAGGTCTGCAGGCTCGCATGCAGGCGCTGGAGCCTCGAGCACAGTACATCCATTGCACCGCACATGTTGTGAATTTGGTTGTGCATGATGTCTCCGAAAACATTCCCGCATGTCGCAACTTTTTGACAAATATACGTGACCTGGTCACGCTCATCAGAAATTCACCAAAGCGACTGGCCTGGTTCCAGGAGTTTCAAGGCGACAACGTGTCATCTCTTAGACCTCTGTGCCCTACCAGATGGACCTTGAAAACGGCCTCGTTACAATCCATTGCATCCAACTACAGTGTGCTGCTGGAATTTCTGGAGGACCTGTCTGAAAAAGAAAGGGGAGAGGCAGGAGGGAAAGCAAGCGGTCTTCTAACGCACCTGCTAAAATCTAGCACCTTTTTCTCCTTGAAACTCATGCTGAAATTCTTCTCTCGCATGTAAACAGTCAATGTTGCACTTCAAAACAGCCATCTGCACCTACAGAAAGCTAGGCTGTTGATTGACACACTGAGAGAAGACATAAAGTGTCTTCGTGAAGGATTTCAAGAATTCTGGAAAAATACTACAGCAGAAGCGCTTGTCCTTGACTTGGATAGCCCAAATGTGCCCAGACTAAGAAGAATCCCCCGGCGATTGGACAGTGGAGGTGCGGCACACAGTTTTCAAACACCAGAGTCAATGTACCGACAGCAGTACTTCGAGGTCATGGATACAGCATCAACATCTCTGAACTGCAGATTTAATCCCTCTGTATTCAAACACATGCAAGATGTTGAAGATTTTGTAACCGGAAAGGCAGACTGTAAAGACATTGTTCAGTTCTATGGGGATGATATGGATGGAAGCAGGCTGACATTGCATAGAGACATGTGTTTGGACTTCGCAAAACAGAAAGGTGTACATCTTGCAACTTTTTAAAGATGTATATGACTTCATGAAAGGAGAAGGAGGCGAGCACTTGAGAACGTTACTACCAGAAGTCACAAAGCTTTTGAAACTGACTCTGACTGTCCCTGTAACATCTTGCTGCTCAGAGAGGTCATTTTCTGGGATGCGCCGACTGAAAACGTATCTACGGTCAACAATGGGGCAAGCCCAACTAAATCACATCGTTATAATGAACTCTCACAAAGAAGTGGCTCGACAGCAGGACCTGGACATCATCACTGATAATTTCATCAAGCGCACTGCTGTACGCAGAGACACGTTCCTCCTGAAGAATTAACTGGTGAGTAAACAAATCAAATTTTTACTATGTGGACTTGTGTGACATTGATTCTTAATTTCTCACGAAGCTGATAGCGGTTAGTTAAACTTTTCATCTCCAATCCTGTCTGTAGCCTATTTGTGAAAAGTGGTGCTGTCCTGAGTTCAAAGATAGCCTATTTTACGACTTTATTATCAAGTAAATAGGTGTGTGTGTTCGTGTCGGCTGCTGTCCATTTCCCAAGGTTCTGAAATGCAAAAAAAAATTTGACTCCTTTTTTTTTTTTTTTTTTTTTAAGGGCGTGCGCATGAGAACCCACGGAGGAAAACATAAATCGGCGCCTATGGTATGCATGACCTGACCTACTATATTTGCCAGCATCTGCTAAATACAACTCAAGACTACTGAAATCAGCATGGAAGCTGTGTTCGGAATGGCATACTACCAGTATGTGATGTGTATACTGTGAATAATATGTGAATTTTCTGTATGCATGGAATTCCCAGATTACGTACATTTGCTGAAATATGATGTATATGTAACCGAATGAGTGAAATGAGTGGTGGTGAGTGACATTTGTGAGCACCTATCAGCAAGGAGTTCCTCCCATTTAAGAGCTGGTTGGCTGTGGCCTGGGATGCGTCATGTCCGACTCCGCCTCGTAGCCGTTGTTGACAGTGAACACAGGTATGTGCCATTAGCATGTAGCAAGTTCCGTTTTTGCTGAATGCGTGGCAGTAATGATTCATTGTTGCACCCTAGCCTGTCTTTTCTCCTCCCTGGTTCCCTCGGTTTGTTTGGAGCGAATGCTGAGATTGCCAACCTCTCCGGTAGGTACAGGCTGTTTTGTGGGACGCAGATTGGTTAGCTTTGTGGGGTTTGGGGATTAGTTGACGTTTTGCGTTGTGTGCAGTATTCCCTATATCTCAGCTGAACGGAAATTATGAGTACCGTATACCCGTGCCAGTGAAGGGATAATAGAGCTCCTTTTCATTCTTTTTTTTGGGTAAGTGTTGCCACTCATGTAGTTCTATGCGGGGAATTTTTAGCAGGTGATGTATGCATTTTAGTAACTGTTCTCTGTGTGTTTCTCAGGATTCTCTCCCTCTCTCTCGCTCATAAGCGATTGGTTTCTGCTATAGTTGCAGTCCCGTTCGCTTCTCTGCTGACATACTACGAGAACGCGGTATCATCCAACCAATTGGGGATTGTCGCTGTCTGGTTTCTTTAAACTGTTGTATTGCATATTTTGGGGTCAACACCTATTGATTTGGGGAATAAGGAGAATACAACTGCGCGGTTGCTCCCTCCCCCTGTTTAATAAGCGTGTCTGCACTATCATCTGGATTAAGTTAATGTGTTTTTCTTTTCTTTAGTGTATTAATATTTGTATACTGTTTGATTTGTGATGTGACTTTATCACTGCCTGCTCTTGTGACTACGCAGTGAAAGTATTGTAACTTTTTATTTTTATTTTCTTTCAGTCGCTGGGGTCCCACGGGTGAAGGGTCTCTTGGGGTGGTGGTGCTCCTCCTACTGTTGCCGTGCAACACCTTTTGAAGTGTTTTGGCTGAGTGCACAGTGTGTGTGTGTGTGCCAGTGTGCTTATGATTAACTAGCTTTTTAAACACTTCTCCTGTGGTGAACCTCGGCCCTGTAAGTTTGTATTTCTTTTACAAGTTGTGCCAATATTAGTTGAAGTGTCGTGTGTTACTTGTTGTTATTGTTTGTTGAACACCGATGACATCCATACGCTAATGAGCCATCAGTCGCAGTTTGGTGCAACAGAGGTCACTTTATTGTGAATTTCATTGTCTTTTTTACATATAACTCTGTATTAATAAAACTTTGTACTTTTCCATGAAACCCACGTTTTTGCCTACCTTTTTTTTAAGAGAGTCGAACCTGTGTGACCTAAATTAAGTATTATTCATATTTCCCGGGGTGAAATTCCCCTGGGTGGCGTAGTCGAAATTCTGTGAGTTTGAAATCGTACTGGTAACGCTACAAACTTGCGTAGTCGGCAGGATTCTCTGTGTAGTGCAAAGACGTGGGTGCTGTTTTTGTTGGTTTAGTATTTCCTTGGATATTTGTGCTTTTCCTTGTTTTGTTTTTTTTCTTCCCCTTTTTGTAGAAACCAGACAGCGGCCGTCTCTTTTTCGTGGGTCTGTCTGACGAGTCGACCCTGTGAGTCTTGTATTTCCATTGTATCGGTAAGTGAGTTAAGCCTGATTTTCAATCATGGACGATGAACTACGTGAGTTGAGAGAATTAGTGGTTCAACTAAAGGCAGATAATGAAAGATTGTGACAGGAGCAGGGGCCAGTTGTACAGCCTGGCTCATCTAGGGCTCCTGTACCCGCAGCCGCGGACCTTCCACCCATTAGTTCCAGTGCATCGGAGCGATTCGTTTTTGTTCCTCGTGACAGAAAGTGCCTAAAATTTAATGGTAGGTCTGGCATCTTCATTGATGAATGGGTGGAGGAGGCTCAGGCCTGTATGCGGCTTCGCCATCTCTCTAATATTGATCAGGCATTTTTTTTGGTCGATCATTTGGAGGGAGAGGCGAGGGAGAAAATTCTTTATAGGTCGAGGGACGAGAGGGAGGATCCTGAGAAAATTATTCAGGCCTTGCGTAACCTGTATGGTTGTACAAAATCACATGTTGGCCTTCAAGAGTCTTTTTTTTCCAGGAGACAACAGGAGGGGGAGAGCTTATTGGAGTTCTCCCTGGTTCTTATGGGTCTTCTGGAAAAGGTAAAAAATCAACTCCGGCGAGAACTAAAACAGCTTGTCCGTCGCCAACCTACTGCTACGTTGTTGGACGTTCGCAGTGAAGCTATTCGCTGGGAACGTGAGGGCGTGCCGGGGTGAACACGTGGTCGAAGTAAATCTGTTCCTTCTGCGTATGGTATTCAGTATGGAGTACAGGGACATCAGCACACAGGTAGTAACGCTGCGTCAACTACATCTGAATTAAGCGAATTAAGAGATTCCCAACCTCGGCAACGACCATCCCGGCCTAATCAGATTATTTGTAGAAGGTGTCAACAACCTGGTAATTATGCCGGAGATTGTGATGGTGAGCGGCGACCACCACGCTTCCTACCAGCACTCGCAGGTTCCTCTTAACCGAGGAGTGCACAGCCACCTTCTAGACAATCGTCGGGAAACTAATTCCCGCCGAGCCGCAGGGCCGCAGCTCGGTTGGGGAAAAGACAGGGGCGGATTTTTTGTTTGGTTCAAATTCTATGTCTCATTTGATGTCAACTTGTCCTCAACTCGTCGTGGGTATAGGGGGGGTCAAGGTATCTTGCTTGGTGGACACTGGTTCTATGGTGTCCACCATTACCGAGAGTTGTTTCTTGAGGAATTTTGAATCGTGGGGTCAGGAACAGCTTCGGTCGTGCCATTGGCTACAGCTCCTGGCCGCCAATGGCCTCTCAATTCCGTACATCGGTTATTTAGAACTGGATGTTGAGCTTTGTGGGCGAGTGGTCTTAGGTTGTGGGGTGCTGGTAGTCAAGGACCCTCCGGGTGGTTTGTGTGCTCAGGTTCCTGGTGTTCTAGGAATGAATGTCCTGAGCCGCTGCTACCAGGAACTTTTTGGCCAGCATGGCATGAGTCTTTTCGATTTACCAGTTGTGTCGCAGGCCCCTAGTTCTGTTTTTCAGGCCTTACAACATTGCTGTCACATTGACTTACAGTCAGTTTTGGATGAAGGGGGACGAGTTAGAGTGCGCGGACGTCGGGCGTGTCGCATCCCAGGTGGCACCATGAAATTGGTCGTCGTGACCTGCTCGGCACAGTACTTGAATGGTACAGTGCTGTTTGAACCACCAGAGACTGGTCTTCCTGCTGGTTTGTTGGCATCTCCTTCGTTGGTGCCAGTGGAGCGTGGGACAGCTTATGTGCCCGTGGTTAATGTTAGCGAGGCAGACGTATTATTGTATGCTGGCACGGTCATAGGTACTGTCAACCAGGTTTACGTGGTTAGCTTACCTCCAGAGGTCACTGAGGTCAAAGTAGTGTCGGCTAGAGTGAGTACACAGCTGGTCTCTTCCGCTATATCTGAACAGATAGGGGCGATTGATTTATCTGTACTGTCAGTCGAGGAACAAGGTAAGGTAAGGGCACTTCTTGAGAAGTACGTGACTGTGTTTTCCACGCATGAGGGAGATCTGGGATGTTCCAATCTTATTTCCCATGATATCCCCCTGCTGGATGATGTCCCCGTGCAGCAGCGATACAGATGTATCCCTCCCTCTGAGTACAAGGTTGTGAAAGCCCATATCAACCAACTACTTGAGTCCCAGGTAATTAGAGAAAGTTCCAGTCCCTATGCGTCACCCATCGTCCAGGTCAAGAAGAAGGACGGTAGTCTGCGCATGTGCGTAGACTATCGTCAGTTAAATTCTAAGACCAGGAAGGATGCCTTTCCCCTGCCCCGGATTGAGGAGATGTTGGACTCGCTGGTGGGTGCACGTTGGTTTTCCACCATGGACCTCGCCAGTGGGTACAATCAGGTTCCCGTTACTGAGGCAGATCGATCAAAGACTGCCTTCTGCATTCCGTTTGGCCTCTTTGAATGGAATAGGATGCCTTTCGGTTTGTGCAATGCCCCCGGCACCTTCCAGCGGTTGATGGAACGGATGTTTGGGGACCAACAGTGCCAGTCTTTGCTTCTCTACCTAGATGACATTGTCGTGTTTTCCTGTTCAGTTGGTCAGCATCTGGCTCGGATGGAGGTAGTGCTAAGCCGGCTACATAAGGAGGGTTTGAAGACCAAGTTATCTAAGTGTGCGTTCATTAAACAGGAAGTGGAGTACCTGGGTCATGTCATTTCGTCGGAGGGGGTCTCCACAGACCCAGGTAAAATTTCAGCAGTTGCACAGTGGCCGCTCCCAATCAATGTGACAGAGTTGCGGTCATTTTTGGGGTTTGCCAGCTATTACCGGCGTTTTGTGGAGGGATTCGCTAGGTTGGCTGCCCCCCTACATCAGTTGGTGGCGGAGCTGACAAGTCCCAAGCCTTTGAGAAAGTCGAAGCATATCGGTGACGCCTGGTCTGCAGAGTTTCAGAGTGGCTTTGATGAGTTAAAGAGGAAACTTACTACAGCTCCAGTACTAGCCTATGCTGATTTTTCACTTCCGTTTATCCTGAAGGTAGACGCCAGTCATGGGGCACTCGGGGCGGTTCTTTCCCAGGATCAACAAGGCAAGGTGCGTCCCATTGCTCATGGTAGCCGGGGTCTCAGGCCCTCTGAGCGAAATACATCTAACTATAGTTCCATGAAACTGGAGTTTCTGGCGCTCAAGTGGGCCATGACCGAGAAGTTCTGTGAATACCTCTTGGGGCATAGGTGTATTGTGTACACCGATAATAACCCTCTTAGCTACCTGACCTCTGCCAAGTTGGGGGCCATGGAACAGCGCTGGGCTGCCCAGCTGGCAGCCTTTGACTTCGAGCTTAAATATAGATCGGGTAAGAGTAACCGTAATGCTGACGCTTTGTCACGTCAAAACTTCCGGGGGGAGGGAGATCAAGATCTGTGCCGGGGTGCAGCTGTCCCAGTATTGTTGCGTCAAGCCGCCCAAGGTGGGTTGACCACTTGGGTAAATCAAATTGCATCATTTCCCTGTCCCACCAGTGATATGGGCATGCAGCAGAGGGCAGATCCAGTCGTTGGGGAGCTGTTGGTGTTCTGGAGGCGGAAGTCACCTCCTAGCTCGGAGGAGCGCAAACAGCTCTCTGGGTCTGCTGTGATTCTGTTACGGCAATGGGACCGCTTGGTGGAGAACGAGGGGGTTCTTTACTGCCGGGTGTTTCGCCCGGATGGTGGAGAGGCGGTTCTCCAAGTGCTTCTACCGGCAGCCTTGAAGTCTGAAGTACTGACTCAGCTTCACCAGCAGCATGGGCACCAGGGGGTGGAGCGCACCACCCAGTTGGTACAGCAGCGGTGTTATTGGCCAAGGATGTCCTCTGACATTGCCCGCTGGTGCCAAGAATGTGAGAGATGCCAGTGTGCCAAGGGTGATCAGCCTACCCATGCTAGTTTCATGGGATATTTGGTGGTGGCACGGCCAAATGAGACTGTAGCTCTAGATTTTACATTGTTGGAGCCCTCAAGAACCGGTATCGAGAATGTTTTGGTCATGACCAAACATGGTGTTTGTGTTTGGAGCTCCGTCGAATTGATTCATTAATCCTTGATTTTCTTCTTTACCACTCAATTATAAACAGGCACTTTCTATTTTTATATCGTGTGAACTTATCCTCGATAATATTCCTTGTAAAAAACAATCGGATTGCTTTGATATCGCTACTTAGATCCAACTTTCCGAATCTCGGCTACTAGCCTTTAGCCCGCTAGCATTTCACGCGTGGCCTCGCGCCTATCGAGCGTCGTCTCATCTTTTACACCCGTTTCTCTGAAAGCTTCTCTGAAAGTACAGACACACGCTGATTGTGCTTAGAGCCCACATCAACGGGGCATAAGCACATGCGCGTGCGGTCTGTGTTTGTGTTTGGAGCTCCGTCGAATTGATTCATTAATCCTTGATTTTCTTCTTTCTTCTTTATATCATGTGAACTTATCCTCGATACTATTCCTTATAAAAAAACAATCGGATTGCTTTACTGTTTACTGTTACTACTAATTTACTGTTCATCTGTTATAATGGCGAACATATCGGATGTGTGTCTAACGTTACCTCTGAGTGCAGGTGAGGACACATTCAAGCTGATTTCGGTACGACTGGAGCTGGAGTCGGTGGAGAAGCAGATTAGTGTTCTGCTGGAGAAGCAAGCCGAGCTGCGAGATCGGCGATCAGCGCTTGAAACATCACACGCCGATGCTCACAAGTCAGTGGTTAGTAACTTTTTGACTTTGACTCCGACTTCGTCTACTCCGTGCGTTTCTCTGCCCAGGAGGATGCGATCATCTCTACCTTCAATCACTCCTGCACCCTGGGTCACGACACGAGCCAGGACCAGAGCAAGAACCTCTCCGCCCCTCCCGGTCTTCGAGATCTCCACCCGGAACCGCTTCTCCCCTCTTCGCGAGTCGGAACGCGACGACGCCGTGACCATCGGCACTTCCATGGTCCGCCATGTCCGTGCTACCTCGGGTAAAGGTAAGGTGCGCACTCACTGCTTTCCTGGTGCTCGTGTTCTTGATGTCGCTGCGCAGGTTCCCGAGATCCTGAACGGTGACGAGCGCGTCGGAGCTGTCGTGCTGCACGCGGGGACGAATGACATCAGGCTGCGGCAGACGGAGGTTCTGAAGAAGGACTACAGGAGCCTGATCGAGACGGTACGCAGCACATCGCCTAGAGCAACGATCGTCGTGTCTGGACCGCTTCCCACTTACCGACTTGGACAAGAAAGGTTCAGTAGATTATTTGCTTTAAATGAATGGTTAATGTCATGGTGTAATGAACAGAAACTGCTCTCTGTAAATAATTGGAATCTGTTTTGGGAGCGACCTAGGCTGTACCGTCCTGATGGTCTGCACCCCAGCAGAGTCGGAGCGGCTGTTCTGTCGGACAACATCTCCAAGACGCTACACACCATCTGACTAGTAAGTCAAATTCCAAATCATAGTCTTTGCTGTCCCAACTTAATTGATATAAGTACCAATGTAGAACATTATATAGAAACTGTGTCTATTCCTCGCTTAGTGAAGCCAAACAACAAATCTACTGTAAGATCTAGCAAGAATATTATTGTAATTAAACCAGAAAATCTAAATATCAGTGAACAAAAACAATTTCTAAAGCTAGGTCTTCTAAACATTAGATCGCTCACACCTAAGGCGGTTATTGTAAATGAAATGGTCACAGATAATAATTTCGATGTTCTGTGCCTTACTGAAACCTGGCTTAAACCAAATGATTATTTCGGTCTAAATGAGTCTACTCCACCAGGATACTGTTATAAGCATGAGCCCCGTCTGATCGGTCGTGGCGGCGGTGTTGCAACAATCTATAGAGATATTCTTAATGTTACTCAGAAAACTTGTCATAGGTTTAATTCGTTTGAAGTACTTGTGCTAAATGTTACGCTCTTAGATGTAAGAAAGAAATCCTTATTATCTCTAGCATTAGCTACCATATATAGACCTCCAGGGCCATATGCTGATTTCCTAAAAGATTTTGCAGACTTTCTCTCAGACCTATTGGTCAATGTCGATAAAGCAATAATTATTGGCGACTTTAACATACACGTAGATAATACAAATGATGCGTTAGGGGCTGCGTTTACAGATTTATTAAACTATTTTGGGGTGAAGCAAAACGTCAGTGGTCCCACTCATCGTCTAAATCATACACTAGATTTAATTATATCATATGGAACCGATCCAACCGATATAGATATTATACCGCAAAGTGACGATCTCACTGATCATTACATGGTAACATGCATAATACGCACTGCTGAAATTTGTCATGTTGCACCACGTTATAGACCAGGCAGAACAATCATTCCAACCACTATAGATAGATTCTCAAATAGCTTACCTGATCTATCTCAGCTGCTCAGTAAACCCAAACAAACAGATGAACTAGAGGAAATGACTAGCAGTATGAGCAACATTTTCTCTAGTACACTAGATATTGTTGCACCAATTAGATTAAAAAAGGTTAGAGAGAAAACTAAAACACCATGGTACAACAGTGCTACGCATGCTATTGTGGCAACCCGGAGGTGTATTTGAAGGATAATTTGCCAACTACGCCACTCAGGGAGTTACACCCAGAGAATTTAGTGTCTCTAAAAGGACACGCAAGTTCGTTCATCAATAATCGCTCAGAGACACGGGTAACAATACAAAATCAGTTGACTTTATTAAGTTACACAATCAATTTAAAACAATCACTAAAATGAATCAAATTTAAAGCAAAAATCAACACAACACAGAACAAAACAGGACAGCAATGTTATCCATGGGCAGGACGTGAAAGTCGCAGCAGCGTGAGATCTGCAGGAAAAACAAATCCGTTGATTTGGATCACACGAGAGGGAAGGGCGATCAACTTATGCTCTCCAACGTTTTAGTTCTACCAGAAAGACTCGGGAGATAAGATACTGAACAATAATCCATTTTATTAACAGCCCAGCAAGCCATATATTCAATAAAGTTCTTTGGCGTAGGCCCCGTCCGTAACTCGCAATCCGAGGGTACGGATTCTGCATATCCTGCCTGAAGATGAAGGCAGGGGCGCAGCCGACCCCCCCCTTGGGGTTTTGGAAGGGACCGACCTGGTGGTGGTGGGGAGGATGGAGCGAAGACCGTCTTGGTGGAGGTGGGGAGGATGGTGGTAAGTGAAAGCGTCAGCATCTGCGAACTCAGACGAGTGTAAGTAAGGATCTTTTATACTTCACGTATCAGAATGCGATTGGATAGATGAGAAGGTAATAGATGACGTAACAATTGAGTCTTCCTGGCGGAACTTACGCTACGCTTTCATTTCTACCAGAAAGACTCGGGAGATAAGATACTGAACAATAATCCATTTTATTAACAGCCCAGCAAGCCATATATTCAATAAAGTTCTTTGGCGTAGGCCCCGTCCGTAACTCGCAATCCGAGGGTACGGATTCTGCATATCCTGCCTGAAGATGAAGGCAGGGGCGCAGCCGACCCCCAAGAATGGTGGAAGAATAATCCGCTGGACGGAGCCCACCCCCAAAGAACGTAAAAGAAAAGTATACCCACCAGCCGTATGTTAAGAGGTTCCTAAAATAGAAGAAGAAAAGAGTTAGCGAATAGCTGGTAGACATGGATGTATAAATTTCCATAGATAGTAGAGTTCCATCGAATCGTCGTGGGAACGGAACTCTACAATCTAAAAGTGGAGCCTGCTTAACTTTATATTAAAGATACTTTTCTGCTGCTGAATTACATGAGACATTTATGCATTTTCTGCCGCTTAGAATTTTTTTTTTTTTTTTTTTTAACGAAACCACGCTGAGCCACACCGAGACGAGGCA
Organism: Chrosomus eos; assembly: GCA_036326025.1. Classification (NCBI taxonomy): domain Eukaryota; kingdom Metazoa; phylum Chordata; class Actinopteri; order Cypriniformes; family Leuciscidae; genus Chrosomus; species Chrosomus eos. The sequence goes on along the minus strand of CM070833.1, from coordinate 27,287,857 downwards.
ACGCTGAGCCACATAAAACAAGGCCACGCTGAGCCACATAAAACGAGGCCACGCTGAGCCACATAGACAAGGCTACGATGAGCCACATAAAAACGAGGCCACGCTGAGCCACATAGACAAGGCCACGCTGAGCCACATAGACAAGGCTAAGATGAGCCACATAAAAACGAGGCCACGCTGAGCCACAGAGACAAGGCCACGCTGAGCCACAGAGACAAGGCCACGCTGAGCCACATAGACAAGGCTACGACGAGCCACATAAAAACGAGGCCACGCTGAGCCACATAGACAAGGCTTCGATGAGCCACATAAAAACGAGGCCACGCTGAGCCACAGAGACAAGGCCACGCTGAGCCACATAGACAAGGCTACGATGAGCCACATAAAAACGAGGCCACGCTGGGCCACAGAGACGAGGCCACGCTGAGCCACATAGACAAGGCCACGCTGAGCCACATAGACAAGGCTACGATGAGCCACATAAAAACGAGGCCACGCTGAGCCACATAGACAAGGCCACGCTGAGCCACATAGACAAGGCTACGATGAGCCACATAAAAACGAGGCCACGCTAAGCCACAGAGACAAGGCCACGCTGAGCCACATAGACGAGGCTACGATGAGCCACATAAAAACGAGGCCACGCTGAGCCACAGAGACAAGGCCACGCTGAGCCACATAGACAAGGCTACGATGAGCCACATAAAACGAGGCCACGCTGAGCCACATAGACAAGGCCACGCTGAGCCACATAGCAGCGGTAGAAACGCCACGTTCAGCTGCTGTAGTGGCTGCACCAATCCTGAATGGAATGACCAGTATACTGGGAGGGAGATAGACTGCGGCTTTTGAGGACAGAACTGATGAGTCCTGAACCAGCTTAGAAAGGAGTGCTCCGTTAGTTAGGCTAAATAGAGGGGAATTTAATCATAGATGAGAAGGGACAGAATTTATTACTAAATTATCATGAAATGTGACAACGCTTGAGAGGTCATTCTTAGATTCTTGAGAAGCTAGAAATTAGGTGAGCAAACTTAACTCAAGAGACATGGGGAAAATAATATTAGCTCCTGGAGTGAATCCCCAGGAGCATGAAGCCATGAAGCTAGTAACAGCACCAGCACATCTGAATCAACAATAGAAAAGAGAACCATTGAGACGAAGATAGTAAACGGGTTGATGGATTGTTTCTAACTTTGCATAGTGTGTATGTTGCCGTTAACTAACCAACACTAGTTCAGATGGGAGAATCCATAAGATGCTTTTACAGATTAGACAATGCTGGAGGAGTTAACACATTCCTCCTGTTAGTGCCTCCAACTATTTTGCATGATCTGCCGGATGATTTAGATATCGAGACATAAGCCAAACATTGTAGTGATAGCTACGCATGAGCTACATAATTCTCAACGCATTATATTGTTATTTTTTGACAAGCTACGATGAGCCACATAAACGAGGCCAACGCTGAGCCACATAGACAAGGCCACGCTGAGCCACATAGACAAGGCCACGCTGAGCCACATGACAAGGCCACGATGAGCCACATAAAAACGAGGCACCAGCACAGAGACGAGGCCACGCTGAGCCACAGAGACAAGGCCACGCTGAGCCACATAGACAAGGCTACGATGAGCCACATAAAACGAGGCCACGCTGAGCCACGGAGACGAGGCCACGCTGAGCCACATAGACAAGGCCACGCTGAGCCACATAGACAAGGCCACGCTGAGCCACATAAAAACGAGGCCACGCTGAGCCACAAGACAAGGCCTCGATGAGCCACATAGACAAGGCCACGCTGAGCCACAGATAGAAAGGCCACGCTGAGCCACGCATAGATAAGGCACGTGAGCCACATAGAAAAGGCCACGCTGAGCCACCATAGATAAGGGCACGCTGAGCCACCATAGATAAGGCCACGCTGAGCCACGCATAGATAAGGCCACGTGAGCCACGCATAAGATAAGGCCACGCTGAGCCACGCATAGATAAGGCCACACTGAACCAACAGAGACAAGGTCATGCTAAGCCACGCATAAGACGAGGTTCGCTGAGCCGCAGGCTCACGCAGCCGAATGCGCATAGAAGCACTAGGCTGCGCAAGAGGGCCCTAAAGGACCGAATTGCCAGCGAGACGCAATGGCGAATATGTAGCTGAGACTATCACCAGATAGATAAGCATGACACCACCACCAGTAGTTGCGAAGGAATGATTACCAATCAATACTGCATAGCTGCTGAGCTCGAGAATGACTTAAATGGTTATGTAATCAATGCAGAGAACCACTGGCCAGATCTTATAGCAGCGGTAGAAACGCCACGTTCAGCTGCTGTAGTGGCTGCACCAATCCTGAATGGAATGACCAGTATACTGGGAGGGAGATAGACTGCGGCTTTTGAGGACAGAACTGATGAGTCCTGAACCAGCTTAGAAAGGAGTGCTCCGTTAGTTAGGCTAAATAGAGGGGAATTTAATCATAGATGAGAAGGGACAGAATTTATTACTAAATTATAAATGATAATGTGACAGAGCCTTGAGAGTCATTCTTAGAGTTCTTGAGAAGCTAGTAAATTAGGTGAAAAACTTAAATCAGAAGAGACCATGGGGAAAATCAGAGTATTTAGCTCCTGGAGTGAATCCCCTGGATGCATGAGCCATGAACGCTGTAACAGACACAGCTACAATCTGAATACAAAATAGGAAAAGAGACCATTGCAGACGGAAGATAGTAAAACGGGGGTTGGATGGATTTGCTTTTCTAACTTGCTTAGTGTGTAATGTTGCCGTTTAAGCATAACCAACACCTAAGTTCAAGCAATGGGAGAATTCCATTAAAGGAATTGCTTTTTAAGATTACGACAATGCTGAGAGGAGCTAACGACATTCCTCCTGGGTTAGTGCCTCACAACCCTAGTTTTGCATGAATCTGCCCACGGGATATGATTTATAGATTATCGAGACATAAGCCAAACAGTGACTAGTGATAGCTACGCATGAGCTACATAATTCATCAACGACCATTCGGAATATTGTATATATGTTGACGCTTCTTGAGTCTCCATCTTGTATGATTCCTGTTGAACAAAGCGAAACGTTTTAAAATTGACGGTGAGAGGTAATCGAAGCTGCAAAGCGAGCTGTTGAAACTCCAACCCCTGTGCCGGGAGCAGCAGCTCTACCCACATCCAAAGGGATAGACAAAAATTATATGCTTACTCACCCTTGAAATGACATTCCAGCATGCTATTCAAAATGATCTGTGGGGCATTCCAAGCCAAACCCCACATACACATCGGAGACCCACCACATATCCTGCGAAAAGGGCACAATTATACACCCTTTTTTTTTTTTTTTTTTTTTATCTTTGTGGTGCAATGTGATTAGCAGGCGTTTATCGGAGGTTTACTACAGGACTTGATAAAACTAATATGACTGTTAGTTCTAAGGAGATAGCAGTTTTTTTTTTTTTTTTTTTTTTTTTTTGCTAAGTACATGTGGTCTTTGACCAGAGCATCCTTGGTCTGCATTTCTCTGTCCATTAATGTGGAAATACCATCACATAAATTATTTATATCACACATAGTGGATTAGGAGTCACCAGGACAGGTTGAGTACCACAGCAATTGAACACATTTCCAATATTGAAGATCTAATTTTAAGTATTAAGGGACTTCTATGAATAAAGTAGGCCTAAATATGTTAAAAAAAAAAAAATAGTTGTTTGTGAATTACAACACTTGTAATTACTGCCACTGTAGAGATATCCACTACATTATGCATAACAGTTCTTAGGTAGGCTACTAATTTATTTATTTATTTATTTCTTTCAATCAATTACTCGGTTGTTAGTGGTTATTTGCAAATTTTCCACTATACTGTGGAATATCGGTGACGCAAAACTTACTACGAACATTTCCCCTTTAAGGTGAGCTATCCAGCCCCGTTGCAGTCTGCAGATCAGTAATTAGGAACACGCCACATGATCATCAACCGTGGAGACCAATTTGAACTCTGCCGCTGGTGTAGTAGGAAGCAATAACGGAGAAATACTTACCTGGATGAAGTTTAATCATGATAGAGGGGACATATTAGCAGTGGCTGGTGAAGCGCCTACCAAAAACTTGAAAAACCGAGTTAAAAGCCTTGGAAGTGGATCTTGAACTTGAAACCAGCGAGAGAAGATCGCCTCTCGTGACTTGCAGAGTTGCTGATTCATGTCGGTGGATCGTGATCTGCGGGATAATGGCACCCGTGCAGACAGCGAGGTTCTTTTGCTGGACAAGTTTGTTGAGGATGACATTGCAGTTCTCTTCCTGCCGGATTATCTTGGCTGAGCTGACGCTGTTGAAGAAGCTTTTGATGACGATCGTTGGAACTCGATAATAGTAAACATGCGTGTCTTGAAACATGTTGGCTGCGACTGAACGAGAGCATAAGTGAAAGCGTCAGCATCTGCGAACTCAGACGAGTGTAAGTAAGGATCTTTTATACTTCACGTATCAGAATGCGATTGGATAGATGAGAAGGTAATAGATGACGTAACAATTGAGTCTTCCTGGCGGAACTTACGCTACGCTTTCATGGAGAGCCCAATGATGAATATGATGCGTGTATAATCAGGAGCGCACACACCCAACAATGGTAGTCACCGCAATAGTGCGTCCGCACAAAAACGGAACAGCTGACTCGCACATTACGAGAGGAAATGGCAATCCAGAGCTTACTCTCTAATGTCCACACCTGATGCCGGAAGCAGCCACAGTAAAGTGTTTGTGGCGCATCAGTGACGTCGACAAATGACGTTGATGTACCGCACAGATCTATCGCACTTTATATCCCCCTGGTGACAGCTAATTGGCTTACTATCCACATATAATTATAAGGGAAGGTAAAAAGCTTTCCCACCACACTATCAAGAGAGAAACTCGTAACTTAGAGCGTAAATGGAAACGAACTAATTGAGAGGTCTTCAGAATCGCGTGGAAAGACAGTATGTCACGTTATAAAAGGGCTCTAAAATCAGCCAGGGCTGAGCATATCCGCAAACTAATTGAAAATAACCAAAATAATCCAAGGTTTTTATTTAACACCGTGGCCAGACTAACAAATAATCAGACATCTCCAGAGCAAAATATTCCATTACAATATAGTAGTAATGATTTTATGAATTACTTCAATGAGAAAATAGAAAGCATCCGAAACACTATTGTAAATGTACAATCCTCTATGGTGTCTTATGACTCAGCCTCAATTATGGCCCCTCTAGAACAACTAAACCGCTTTACAACTATAGGACAGGAAGAACTAAATAAACTTATCATTGCATCTAAACCAACAACATGTTTATTAGATCCAATACCCACTAAACTACTTAAAGAAGTGTTACCTGTAGTGGAAGAGCCTCTTCTCAATATTATTAACTCGTCTTTATTTTTAGGTCACGTTCCAAAAATATTCAAGCTGGCAGTAATAAAACCTCTCATTAAGAAACCGCAATTAGATCCAAATAACCTAGCAAATTACAGACCCATCTCAATTATTCCATTTATGTCTAAAATACTAGAAAAAATTGTGTCCGCTCAATTGTGCTCTTTCTTGCGAGAAAATGATATCTATGAAAAATTTCAGTCGGGATTCAGACCGCATCATAGCACAGAAACTGCGCTAGTTAAAATTACAAATGATTTACTCTTAGCCTCTGACCAAGGCTGTATCTCAATACTAGTTCTACTTGATCTTAGTGCTGCGTTCGACACTATAGATCATAAAATACTCTTAGATCGACTACAAAACTACACTGGTGTTCAGGGACAGGCATTAAGCTGGATTAGATCGTACTTATCAGACCGTTACCATTTCGTCTGTTTAAATGGGGAAAAATCAAAGATAACATCAGTAGACTATGGAGTGCCGCAAGGATCTGTCCTAGGCCCTCTGCTATTCTCAATATATATGCTGCCACTTGGTAATATTATAAGAAAACATGGAATTAATTTTCACTGTTATGCTGATGACACTCAATTATATATCTCATCACGACCAGATGAAAACACTAACTTATCTAACTTGACAGAGTGTCTAAAAGATATAAAATGCTGGATGACGTGTAATTTCCTGCTATTAAATTCAGATAAAACAGAGGTATTACTTATTGGTAAAAAAAACTACCCACAAAATCCCTTACAATACAACTTTAATTTAGAAGGATGTCCTGTTACTCTATCCACTACAGTAAAAGACCTGGGTGTTATGCTAGACCGCAACTTGACTTTCGAAAATCATATTTCATATGTTACAAGAACAGCCTTTTTCCACCTTAGAAACATTGCTAAGCTACGTAACATGCTATCTGTTTCAGATGCAGAAAAGTTAGTTCATGCATTCATGACCTTGAGACTAGATTACTGTAATGCTTTATTAGCTGGTTGTCCTGCATCCTCAATAAACAAGCTACAGTTAGTGCAAAATGCAGCCGCTAGAGTTCTTACTAGATCAAGAAAATATGATCATATAACACCAATTTTATCATCTCTACACTGGTTACCTATTAAGTTCCGTATCAATTACAAAGTATTACTATTGACTTATAAAGCTCTAAATGGTTTAGCTCCTGTGTATTTAACAGACCTTCTATCGCCCTACAATCCATCGCGCTCTTTAAGATCACAAAATTCGAGGCTTCTGGTCGTTCCTAGGATATCTAAGTCTACTAAAGGAGGGAGGGCGTTCTCACATTTAGCTCCTAAACTCTGGAATAGCCTTCCTGATATTGTTCGAGACTCAGACTCGCTGTCCCAGTTTAAAACTAGATTAAAGACGCATCTCTTTAACCAAGCATTCACTTAATGCTTACCTTTTATACTACTTCTGAATCAGTTCGAATGCATTAATATTATGAACATCAGCTATGCTAATTATTTCCCATCTGTCTTTCTGCTGTTATCTCGGGACAATAGTCCCGAGGTAAATAGCGTTCGTCAGCTCCAGTTTGTATCCAGCCTCTCACGGAGACTTCAGATGCCCCAACACCTGTGATGAGACGACTAAACGCCTGTGGAGAGACGACTCGACGCCTGTGAAGAGACGACTAAACACCGGCGATATGTTATGCCTAAATTTATACATGATTAACTAACTGTATTTTTCTTTGTACATTTCTGAAATGCACTTTCTGTAAAGCTGCTTTGAGACAATGTGTATTGTGAAAAGCGCTATACAAATAAACTTGAATTGAATTGAATTGAATGACCGATATTTTCACCAAGTACACGTTAGCTGTACCCACCAGGGACCAACGAGCTGAGACCGTGGCCCAGGTCCTGGTAGTTGAATGGTTCTGCAAATTTGGGGTGCCTGGTCGGATCCACTTAGACCAGGGCCGTAATTTTGAGTCGGCTCTCATTCAGCAGCTTTGCTGCCTATATGGAGTGGAAAAATCGCGTACTACACCTTACCATCCGGCTGGAAATGGCCAGTGCGAACGGTTCAACCGAACTTTGCACAATCTTCTGCGCACACTACCGGTATCAAAGAAAGGGGATTGGCCAGTCTGTCTGCCTCAGTTGCTCTTTTCTTATAATACTACTCCTCATCAAGCTACGGGAGAGTCCCCTTATTTTTTGACGTTTGGCCAGGAGCCTAGACTCCCAGTTGACTTCCTGCTCGGAAGGGTTGAAAAACCACTGGCGGGTAGTGTGCATAGGTGGGTTCTTGAGCATCAGGATCGGTTGCAGGTTGCTTTTGAGGGTGCTCGTGAGCGATTGGGGGTCGCAGCAGACCGTCGGAAGGCCAGGCATGATCTGCATTTAAGGGAGGCACCACTGAAGGAGGGTCAGTTGGTATACCTCCGCGACCATAGCGTGAGAGGTAGACATAAGATCAACGACCTGTGGAGCTCAGTGGTGTACCAAGTCTTGAAGGCACCTAAGGAAGGAGGTGTGGTGTATACTATTGCCCCCGCCACAGATTTGGATAAGGTAAAGCACGTGCACCGATCCTTACTGAAACTTCAGATTAGCAGGAACCTTTCCCCTGTCTTGCAGGAAAGTTCGGTGATTGAACCTGTTCAGCTTCCTAGAGAGGAAGATCTAGAGGATGGAGACTTGTTTGTCTTTGTGCCAGAAACATTGCAAGTTCCTCGGGGTATTGCACCTTCTGTCCCTCCGAGGCCTGAGCACGTACCATCTGGTGAAGTCCAGAGGACAGAAGAAATTGTGGATACGGAGGTGAACCTGCAGCCGGTAATGAGTCTTCCTTCAGACTCTGCTGTGGTCAGGAGGACGGGAAGGAGTACTGCTGGACAGCACCCTAATGTACATCACCTCCCTCGATCTTTGGGGGTCGGTACGGTATCTAGTATAGTGGGTACTGCATCTGTTGCTTGGTTTCGGCCATGGAATTGAGGGCTCCGAGTAGGTTCTGTTTAGTTCACCGTCAGGGCGTCGGTGCAGAAGCTGGGGGTGGATTGTAACCGATTGAGTGAAATGAGTGGTGGTGAGTGACATTTGTGAGCACCTATCAGCAAGGAGTTCCTCCCATTTAAGAGCTGGTTGGCTGTGGCCTGGGATGCGTCATGTCCGACTCCGCCTCGTAGCCGTTGTTGACAGTGAACACAGGTATGTGCCATTAGCATGTAGCAAGTTCCGTTTTTGCTGGATGCGTGGCAGTAATGATTCATTGTTGCACCCTAGCCTGTCTTTTCTCCTCCCTGGTTCCCTCGGTTTGTTTGGAGCGAATGCTGAGATTGCCAACCTCTCCGGTAGGTACAGGCTGTTTTGTGGGAAGCAGATTGGTTAGCTTTGTGGGGTTTGGGGATTAGTTGACGTTTTGCGTTGAGTGCAGTATTCCCTATATCTCAGCTGAACGGAAATTATGAGTACCGTATACCCGTGCCAGTGAAGGGATAATAGAGCTCTTTTTCATTCTTTTTTTTGGGTAAGTGTTGCCACTCATGTACATTTACATTTTTACATTTAGTCATTTAGCAGACGCTTTTATCCAAAGCGACTTACAACTGAGGACAAAACCAAGCGAGTCATCGTGAAAAGGCAAAAACAACGCAAGAAGTGCTCAAAGTACAAAGTTCACACATAGCTCGGAGTAGTATAAGCCAAGCAAGGGAGGGTTTAAAGGAAAGGGAAAGTTTTTTTTTTTTTTTTATGTTAAGTGCTCCCTGAAGAGATGAGTTTTCAGTTGTCTTTTGAATGCTGTCAGGGATTCTGCATTCCGAATGAGGCTGGGCAGATCATTCCACCAGCATGGAACCGTGAATGAGAAAGTTCTAGAGAGTGATTTTGTGGCTCGCTCTGATGGTACCACGAGCCGCCGCTCATTGACCGATCGTAGGCTTCTGGTAGGGATGTAGACTTGTAATAGCGAGTGAAAGTAGGAGGGAGCTGAACCTGTGGTCAATCTGTAAGCAAGCGTCAACACCTTGAACTTGATGCGAGCAGCGAGTGGTAGCCAGTGCAGAGAGATGAACAGAGGAGTGACGTGGGCCCTTTTGGGCTCTTTGAAGACAAGACGAGCTGCAGCATTCTGGATCATTTGTAGAGGTTTAGTTGCACATGATGGAAGTCCAGCAATAAGAGCATTGCAGTAATCAAGCCTAGAAATGACCAGGGCCTGGACAAGAAGTTGTGTTGCACGCTCAGTTAGAAACGGCCTAATTTTCCTGATGTTGTGCATAGCAAACCTGCATGATCGAGCTGTCTTTGTAATGTGGTCGGTGAAGGTCAGCTGATCATCAAAGATTACTCCAAGATTTCTGACTGACCTTGATGGGGTGATTGAGGAAGAGTCTAGCTGGATAGTGAAGTCGTGTTGTAGAGACGGATTGGCAGGGAGGACGGTGCAGAGGCTGGGGGTGGATTGTAACCGATTGAGTGAAATGAGTGGTGGTGAGTGACATTTGTGAGCACCTATCAGCAAGGAGTTCCTCCCATTTAAGAGCTGGTTGGCTGTGGCCTGGGATGCGTCATGTCCGACTCCGCCTCGTAGCCGTTGTTGACAGTGAACACAGGTATGTGCCATTAGCATGTAGCAAGTTCCGTTTTTGCTGGATGCGTGGCAGTAATGATTCATTGTTGCACCCTAGCCTGTCTTTTATCCTCCCTGGTTCCCTCGGTTTGTTTGGAGCGAATGCTGAGATTGCCAACCTCTCCGGTCAGGCTGTTTGTGGGAAGCAGATTGGTTAGCTTTGTGGGGTTTGGGGATTAGTTGACGTTTTGCGTTGTGTGCAATATTCCCTATATCTCAGCTGAACAGAAATTATGAGTACCGTATACCCGTGCCAGTTTTTTTTTATTTTTTTATTTTTATTTTTTTATGTTAAGTGCTCCCTGAAGAGATGAGTTTTCAGTTGTCTTTTGAATGCTGTCAGGGATTCTGCATTCCGAATGAGGCTGGGCAGATCATTCCACCAGCATGGAGTTCTATGCAGGGAATTTTTAGCAGGTGATGTATGCATTTTAGTAACTGTTCTCTGTGTGTTTCTCAGGATTCTCTCCCTCTCTCTCGCTCATAAGCGATTGGTTTCTGCTATAGTTGCAGTCCCGTTCGCTTCTCTGCTGACATACTACGAGAACGCGGTATCATCCAACCAATTGGGGATTGTCGCTGTCTGGTTTCTTTAAACTGTTGTACCGCGTATTTTGGGGTCAACACCTATTGATTTGGGGAATAAGGAGAATACAACTGCGCGGTTGCTACTCGGTTGCGGTTCGCATGCAGTGTGAGCGCTAACCGTGCTGGAGCACGGAACAGGACGCGTAGTCCGTAATCAAAGCTGCAAAGTCCTTGCTGCACTTCAGCTGGTACCTTGCAAACCTCCTCATACGAGCAGCACGATTACGTGAAAATTTTCGCGCCACTAAGGCGACACATATGTTTAACAACAGGCTGTGAGAGGGCTGTGGACCACCGTGGACCAAACGACACAAAATTATCCACAAAGAAAACAGAGCTATGGACTCCATTGTGTTCAGAGAGCGCCGCTCATTCTTGTTTATCAAGAAACCGTTGCACCATAATGATGACGTAAGCGTGCTCCGGCACGAATGCTAAAACCCTATGTGAGTGCAGGCCAGAGGGGGAGTGGGGAGGGGGACAATCGTACTCGGGCCCGGTTCATGGCAACCGTGCCTAGTGTGAGTACACCCTAAGAGATTTACCTCTGGAGGACAGCATCAATCAAGAAACTAAAGCTTTATTCTTTGCTTTTTGGGTAAGTTCTTTAAAATCAAATTGGTTATGTGACTGATTTTATTCTGGCCACCGCTGCCACTGTATCTATTATGTTAAGCTTTAGATGAGAAAACAGTTATTTTGCAGAATTACTGGTCAGTCTGTAAATCTGAGCGACCATGCACATTTGCTGTAATTCTCCATAATTCTTACATTTACATAAAAGTTAATACAGTCCATAACAGTTGTTACATATATGTCGCACACTTACTGTACATCACGGAGACATCTATTTGATATGCGGGGTGACGAAGTGAAGCGGAACTAAGTCCCGTTTAAATTGTGTTCCCCCCGGAACGGCATTACTGAAACACCGAGCTGGTTCCGGTTGTGTATCTGTCGCCATGGCAGCAGCGGCTGATGACAGATCAGCATCAGGTGTGGAGGATTTACACGGGGATCTGCGATAGGGCTATGCAGACAAATGGAGTGTATAAAAGGAGAGGGAAGAGGCAGTCGAGTGTGGTGAAAATCGTTTCTTTGGCAGTGACGCTGATGTGCGGAGATATCTGGGGAATGCTGTGAGGATTCGGCTGAATTGAGGGTGCTACGGTGATTGTGTGAACACGAGTTGAAACGTCAAAGGATGGAAAGTGAGTGAATTGTGGAGATCGAGTCAAGTGTGGGAAACGCCATCATCATTGAAAGGGAGATAAGTAGTATGACATAGGATCTATGTGAGTGTATGCTCTGTGAATATGAAGTTGTGAAGTGTATTGATCGCGAGTGTAACTGTCACTTGAGAGTGTTTGGATTGAGTCATCATCGAATTCCTGCTATCTTTCTTCTGAATGTGAGAGAGCATTGAAGACTCTCGCCCCCGTGCGAGAACAGCGTAACAGTGGAGGGATTGATCATTGGGTGAGTGCTGGCCTTATTGCACTAAGAGTGAGAGTGGATATTGCAGTGCCTGAACTGAAGTGTCACACAGTATTGGCTTGAAGTGAGGTTGCAGAGTGTGGGATTTATACACATATTAACTGCCGAGTATTCCCCAGTTCATATTCTTGTCCGCTGTTACTGAAGAAGACTCCAAGTGGTGAATGTGCATGTTTCACCTCTGCATGTGAGAAGAATGTGGGCACTTGTATAACTCGTTCTATTTAATAGAAGATTCCTCCGCTATTGCTTCCTCGTGTGATGCCTGCCTGAAGAAGAGACACACACTGGCCACATCGCTGCCCGCTTTGTAGAAATACACTCCAGCCGTAAGCCATTGTCTCCGTAATGAAGAAAAGCGTGCATGCACTTGTATCACTGACTCTGTCTCTTTAATAGAGGATTCCTTTGCTAATGAGTGATGCCTGCCTGAAGGAGAGACACACACTGGATACCTCCCTGTCTTCTGCAGGAAAACACCCTCCAGCCGTAAGCTTGACCTTGGACCGAAGAGCATCCGCTACGTTCTTTGAATTACTTATCTGTTTTGCAGAAGAATCCCTCACCTGTATGCCCAGCGAGGATCCTCTTCCATCACGAGACTCTGTCTTGCCCCATTCCTTGAGAAGGTATACGTACCTGGCTACTCACCTGTCTGGTAGAGAGTCCCCTCCTGGCCATCAGTTTCTGTACTGGCCACGCCCTGACTGCTCAACGGTCCGAGAAGGGTTGCTCACTTGGATACTCGCTTGTCTGCCCAGCGAAGATCCTCTTCCATCACGAGACTCTGTCCTGCCCCGCTTGTTCAAGGAAGGATTATCCGAACTCCGAGACCCCGCCCCGTTCTACGCTCTGAGAGTTTCTACCTACCGGGATACTCATCCGTCTGTCGGACCGACGACTAACCTCTTAGCCATCACGTCTGGCACAAGTTGCCCTGGAGAATTCTATGCCTCGACCGGGGTCAGAGGTCTGACTCCCGCACCTGTTGAGGGACACAAGAGCCTCATTAAGACTTTTAAATCCATTTTATTCAATAAAACTTGTTAACTTTTAACTACTTGTCTGTCTGGTCTTTGGCACGTTCCTCGAGGTGGTCCTGGGTTTTAGGGGTGGGTGCAGTCTGGCTTTGACCCCACCCCCCCACCTGTGACATTTACATCTGGAAGATTTATTTTTTAGAGCGTTTGCTTATCTGCAGGACGTTACCTGTCAAATAGACATTTAAAAAATGTCTTTAAGATGTATGATTTAGAATGTATGTAAAACTGACATCTTAAAGACGTCTATCAGATGTAAGTAAACAGCAGATGCTTTCCAGATGAAGTGATCTTTAACAGACATCTTGCAGATGTATGTGTGCTATTTAATCGGCTGCTTTTCCAGTCTAATAATGTGATTTATTATCCACATATGCATAAGAATCTGTCGCTAATGTGTACGTTGGTCTGAGTGCTGTCATGATGTGTCGGCTGACATTACATTTGGACAGTTGTCACCATATTCTGTTGAAATAACAGATTTGTGATGAAATTATTTGTAATGATAATTCAAATTTTTATTACTGTTTGTTTTGTGTTAACTCTCATGCTTCACTCTGATGTTTGCTTGTGGTATTTATTGAGAACACTGTAAGCTATAGGCTGATTTTAGGCTGAGTTTACTTTTTTCCTGAGAAATAAAGGGGGTGAGAGGGCCAAGGTTCAAGAGTCACAGTTTTGAGACATGTTACTGTATAGTAGCCTACAGCTGTATTTCCGAAAACACTATCGTTAGTAGCATGTAAATTGTACTTTAATCTCTATGGCACATTTCCAATCAAGTCAAGTCACCTTTATTTATATAGTGCTTATACAATACATATTTCAAAGCAGCTAGTGATAAACAGGAAAATAATGATTCAGTGATGCAAACAGTTCAATGCTTCAACAGGGCTATAAAAAAAACAATGGTGTCATTGTTCAACTTAAATTTGTTCACTAACAGTGTAGAGTTCATCAAATATGAAATGAGTTATTTTATTCAGGTTTCAAAAAATTGTTGTTTTATGGTAATTTTAGCATACCATATCAATTGTATGCTGACAAATATATCTTATTTTCTTAAGATATCTTAAGATCATTATTTGTGATGTTTTGGAAAACCCAGCTATAATTTATTATTTTTACCTATGCATACCTAAGTGTTTTACACAGTGAAAAGTGGTAGGTGTTCTTGTAAGGAGCTTGCATGAAACCTTAAAATTAGCTGACCTAATGTTGTCAGTTTGATTCAAACTCATTTTTAACTTTAGTCAAACCAGGTAATTTGTTAACACATTTTTATGTCAACATTTTTTCATTGTAATTTTTTTTTTTTTTGTCGAGCAAAATAAAATCTAATAAACTGATTTGAAGTGAAAAACATTAAGTTCACTGAATCCACTTGACTTTACACCTAAGTAATGGGTTAGATCAAGAACGTTGGTGAGGACAGTCGAAAAGACATTTTCACTCAGGTTTCCATAAAAATACTATTAATACTAATACATTTCAGTGTTTGATTGTAAGGAAAACATTTGTGTTACTGTGTAGAGTCTAAACTTAAAGTCGTCATGAAACAAAAGTACCAACAGATCTTTTATCTGTATTGTTGATCGGATTTTGAGATGTTGTCGTTGCACTCAAAAATGAAAGAGAGCTTGCAGTCAATTGTAAGCAACAGGCAAAGTTTTGATCAGAGAAAGGTCAAGGTATGACAAAAAAATCCAAATTTTGAAACATTAAACAAGAAAATCTATAACATGCATTTACATAACAGGATGAATTTTCAATTCATGCCAACTTTAGGCGAACTCAGTTAAGGATCATTTGGCTAGCGTACCTGTTTCTCGATGCAATCACAGATACAGGTGTGACATATCAGAATATCAATTTGAGTGATATCTGTCAGGTACCGTGACATTTCCAGCTTGCTGTTCCATAAAATGGCTTACAGCACCTTTAGGAAAGCATATAGGCAGGGATGTGGGTGGCCTAAAAATGTACATTGTGGGTATACACGGAGCTATGCTATGCTAACTATGTCTAGTGTTGATTTATCATTGTTATATATGGTGTAGCGTCTAAGTAACCCACTTTTAAATAGCAGAGACTGTTCATTTCCCTCCCTGGTTTCCCCCTGTTGTAGCTCATGCTATTGAGCAGAGCTCTATCCTGTTGCACTGTCATCAATTGACTCCTTCACAGGTCATGTGACTCGTCAGGCCAGGCGATCTGTCTCATAGATCGTCTTTATGTGGAGACTGAGGCAGGTCATTCATGCAGTGGAGCAAGCGAGCTCTCTGCCATGCCTGTGTGTGTGTTTGTAAGCATCCTCTTCACTCCTAAGCAAAGCAAAGAGATCCTTCTATGGCTGCCAACAGTGCACACACACTAAAACACACAAATGTCTGTTTCTCTCTCTCACTTACTAGAAAGTAAATAAGTAAACACTGATTATACATTTATATGCCCAATCGCTTTTTTTAAATGGCTCGTGAAAGAGTCCAAATACATAGAAAAGTGGATTGAAACACACTCACTTGACCTTGATAACTTTTTTAGAATGCAATTCCTTTGTTTAACCAATAAACTTAGAACCAGAAAATAAAGTTTAATCATTAACTATCATCACTTACAACAAGCATTTAAACAACATGACTGCCGCACTTCGGCAATATCGACCTTCAGTTCAAAAGCTGCGGTTAGAAAGCCCACTGACCTGAGTCCATAGATCTGGAAGTCTTGCAAATATCATGGTCAGTTAGGTTTTAACCTAATAAAGGCTCTAAATCTCTTTTCAGATAACCTAATTAAAAGCCTGCAGCTCCTAATGGCAAAATGTTGCAACAAGTTGTTGAACACCAGTATATTTGGTTTTAGAAGTAGCTGTAATCTCAGGAACACGGTGCTTTATGCTTTTACAGCTGGTTAAAGTCTACTTGAGAGCAGACATTGAGATTGGGCCTTTTGTTTGTTTGTGGCAATAAAACTGAGGCAGGTCAAAAGTGACATGGAAAAGTTAACCTGGAAAGTCTTATATGTATATATATATACAAATTCTCTTTTCTCACAAATTCTCATTTTCTTAGACTTATGTCATTACAAATTTGCTAAACTTTTTCCATGGAGCATAAAAGGAGAACTTTTGAAGAATGTTCACACTGTAGCTCTGTGTGTGTCATGGTCACCAGCTAGTCACCACCTCCTCATTTCCCATCATCCTCACTGGCCCTCACCTGGGGCACGTTCAAGATCACAACGGTGCGCAACGTTTTGCTACGGTTTCCGTGTTGAACGTCATGTTTCCTGGAAACGGCTTGCACCGGTGTGCAACGGGGTTTGAGATGCGTTTTCTCTTGTTTGGTGGGCGTGTCAGAACTGCAGTCCAATCAGCAGCAACATGCATATACAGCACACGGTATTAAAGGGAGCGCGCACAATGGAAGTAATTTACAAATGTGTTCGATACGCAACAACTGAGGATATTAGAAGATATGTTTGTCGTAAGTTTTATTGTAAAAATATAGGATATCAACATAATGATGTAGTTGTTTATATTTTTAGTTTCGTTGCAAGTGTATGACATTTGGTATAAAAATAAACAATGCATGTAAAGAGCTTTTCCTAAAAATGAGAAAGAAAATACAGGTTATTAATAAAACAGTATGAACAACAAATAAAGTCAGTATGTGAGGCTTAATAGATGTTTCAGTCTTTATTAGGTAAGATGTGCTTCCATTTCAGTTTCCACAAATCCCTTCACTCGATTGGGATGTTACTCTGCGGCCACTAAAAAAGGTACATACTATAATAGTATGTCTGCATGTAGTATGAATGTAATCCAGATGTAGTATCAGAGATTGTTTAATTTTGGGGAGATGAGAGGGTCTGGGTTTTAACACTGGAGAAAGCTAACTTGGGTCATGTTAGGCACCTCAGCCTATCATAATGGCAGTGACGTCAGCGCCGTTCAAAGTTTTATGACAGTCAGTTACAGCTTACGTTAATCAGTTTCTTATGGATTACACATTTGTCTTGTGAATAAACGCTCTATATTTTCTGTTATATTGCTAGTAAACGTACAGGATTGCATTGTTTGCGGATTGTGCTTTACTGCAGAAAAAAGAGTGAGAATATCTCTATTAACTGCAATATTCACTGTAGGGCGCATAAAACTACATTTAAGATTGCACTAAAGCTTAATTGCAATTTAATACATATTTAATTAATAAAAATGATATGTATTTTTACCTTATTATATGTATTTTTATATGTATTTTTAAAATTATATGTATTTTATCTTCACGCCCTGACGAAAC
Source organism: Chrosomus eos (assembly GCA_036326025.1). Taxonomy (NCBI): domain Eukaryota; kingdom Metazoa; phylum Chordata; class Actinopteri; order Cypriniformes; family Leuciscidae; genus Chrosomus; species Chrosomus eos. Next base: position 27,270,389 of record CM070833.1, on the reverse strand, counting down.
TTACCAATCCACAAAATTAACGGAATGCATAGCTGCTATAAAAAACTAGTAATTTCCAAGCGGGTAATCCATCAACCGGAAACTGAAGCATCTCTGGGCGCCACCATCAGACCATCACCTGCTGTTAGCATTCCATTGACTCCCATTCATTTTTGCGTCACTTTGACAGCGAATAACTTTACATCGGAGAAGTCCAAAGACTTCATTTGTCCATTATTTATTTTGACAGACTCTGCATTAGAAACAGCACTAATGATTAGGCCTAGAAGAGATTACATTTGTGTGACTATTTTACTCTAGTTACAGTTTCATATTAAATCTATTACATATTACATCTATTGCCCCTTAGTTACTGTTGCTACGTCCGACAAACTTTATCTGGACTCTGGTTTGGTATCAACATGGCTTATGCTGTGACAGCTCTTCCTGCTGAAATTGTATCAAACTTATGTAAAGCAGCAAATAAAGTGTCCGATAGAAGTAGGCAAAAGGGGCTGCAATATGCGTTCGAAGGCTATATTCAAGACATACAGGTGAAACGCAAGGAACAACAAGGCATCCAAATAGAGGAAAAAGCATAACGTTACCGGTCACAGTCAAAAAATGAACCACCGCATATCCTACTAAAGCCTGGTTCACACGGGATGATTTTAAAATTGTCGGCCGATTTTCCAAACCTGAGAGACCCCACACACGGCGATAAAAAATCACTGGTCTAACAGTTTTGGTCGTACAGTGTGTGGTGCGCAGCCACACGGCAAAATCAACACATCACACACGAACCGATATGACTCCCAAGCATTCCCAGGTCAGACGGAAAATCTCGCGAAATCCCTCGAGATCAAACGTGACTTCAGAGTAAACTATTATGGCGGACAAAGAGGATGCAGTGGCGATAGTTTAAACTATTAGAGAAAACATCCACCGGACTCTCTGGTGTGCCATGCCGCCGGCTGTTTTGATTTTGTTTGTCTTCCTCTGCGCCTCGTCACCTCGCTTTCTGATTGGCTACACGCCACAGTCCACATGCTGCGTGCTCGTTCGTCCTCGGGGGACACCACACACGAGGAGAAATCGGGCCAAAACAATCCAACATGTTGGATATCCCCGATTTGAGATCGGAGCGGTCCAGACGTCCTAACAGTCTTAACACAGTCTTAACACACCACACACGGCAGGAATATCTGATCAGATTATTTTACGATAATCGGAGCATCCTTAAGATGTCGGAAGGGGAAAATCGAGGCTAAAATCGGCCTAATTATCCTGCCGTGTGAACCAGGCTTAATCGAGACGGAGGCTGGGACTAACAATATCAAGAAGCAACACTGTTTATGTAAAGCCGGGTAGGTCTCTATTCACTTCATGATCGTTATTAATCGTTATTACAAAGCAAATGGACTACGCGAGTATAACGTTGTATTTATTAGCAGCGTGTGCTAGCGTATCAACAACTGGTATGAGAACCGAAATCATAACCTAAAACAGCATAAAACTGTCTAACTAGTATAACTTCACAGTAAGGTTAAAAGCAAAAAAGGTGTGCTTGTTGGTCTTTGAGGGGTTTAGCTGACGTCCACACAGTTTAATCCAAAGACGACACTTGTCAGGATTTGACTTTGGTTTTGGGAAGGGAAAAAAATGGACACCCCCCTCCAACCTCTCTGGGAAATGTGTTTCTGTGTTTCAAATGCCCCAGGCACAACGTTTAACCATATTTTTGATAAAACTACGACGGTAATAGCCTGCCGAGACCAAAAATATGAGACGCCTGTGTTGAAAGTCAATGGAGCGCTGTGAAAAAATGTGTCGGACCTCTGTGGGAGCTCGTTCTTGGCTGCGCTGTGATTGGTCAATCTACATTCTAGGGTGTGGCTTAGCCAGAGGCAATTTACTACGTCACTTATTACCTTCTCATCTATCCAATTGTGTCTAATACTTGCGGTATAAAAGATCGGTACTTACATTCGCTTACCTGGCTTATTCGCTTTGAGTTTGCAGATGCTGACACTTCCATTCACCTCAATCCTCCCCACCACCTCCAAGATGGTTCCTTCCCCTCCATCCTCCCCATCAACACCAGGACAGTCCCTTCCTATACCTCCCAGGGGGTCGGCTGTGCCCCTGCCTTCGTCTTCAGGCAGGAAATGCAGAGTCCGGACCCTCGGATTGCGAGCTATGGACGGGGCCTACGCCAAAGAACTTTATTGCTTGCTGGGCTATCAATAAATGTATTTATTGTTACAGTATTTATTCTCCCGAGTCTTTCTGGTAGAACTAGCATAAGCTGTCAAATGCGGCTTTGCCGAGCTCAATCAATGGCTTTGGTTGAGATGTGATATAAACAAAACACTATTGTCTTATTTTTTTTTAAATGGAGGAGTTGTTCGATATGTCTCACTCTGTCTTCCTGTTTCAGTGGAAATTATGTTAACACACTGAATAACGCCATGCTTTTCAAGGCACTTCAGTTTAGACTTTAAGCCCTTAGTTCCCTTTGTTCAGTGTGGTTGTGCTAAACTAATTCCTGTGTGTTCTTTGTTACCTTTTTGGATTGATTAAAGACTGTTTTGTTGATCTCTTTTATCTCCTTGCACTCATTACAGCCACAGCATTACAGGAGCACTGCAAAGTAATAATACTTGAAAACCCCCTCACCTAAACCCTCTGTTCTTTTGCAGTGGTTTAGTCCAAAGTGAAACCAGAGCGCTGAGACCCCTTCAGCCTGGCGATAACTGTGTTCATAACTGTTTATTACTTTGTGACCCTGGGCCAAGCTCAGCACTACTGCGATGTATCAGATGACTTCCATTTTAAGGCTTTACCTTCTCGTTCCTATCCACTTTTCTTGTAGATGTGGTGTTTATGAGTGAGGTGCTGTATAAACTGTTAATGAAAATGCCTCCGGTTTCATTTGAGGAAAAAATATATGGGGTATTTCATGACTGTCAGTGTGTTTTGGCAAGACTCCCTTGACTTTTTTTTCCTGTCATAGCAGAAATAGTGTGTTAGGTTCATAAAGCACTTTTCAACCCACCAGATTTCAAGGCACAATGTTTTACATTAAAAAGAATGTTAACTCTTAATTTATAGTTCTGCTTAGCACTGAAAAGCAGGCCTTCTTTCACATTCTCTATCCAACCATCTTTCAAAAGCCTTAAAGAGATACTGTAGATAGTTCAACCTAAAATGTCCAGCGATAGCCATTGTCATCACACACTTTTGTTGTCTTCCAATTATTAGCAATACCCTCTGTTTGAGTTTTGCTGCCCACCTCCTGTCAACATTTCTGTCAGTTGTGCTGAGCTGTTATCACACACTGACCTACATTCTATATGTGGACAGTTGGGGTAAATGAGAAGGATGTTTCTAGGATACTTGCATTAATAGGAAGCATGGCGAGATTGTACAATAATGACAGAAAAGGATATGGATATACAGGATATGAATAAGTGATTTTGAATAGTTTTCGATAGTCATGCAATAAAAATGCGACCGTGGTAGCATATTACACAGACCTCTCCACTATTTATTATGAGATCACTATCAGACATTGTTTTTATTATTATACTTTTTCTAGATTTTTAAATTAATTTACACTTGTTTATGGACTTTTACCCAAAATCCTTAAATACATTTTTTACAAAGTATCCAGTGACATACATGTTTTTTAAAGCCCCATTAATTTATGGTGAAGAAATTATTACATTTATTCAGCATTGAACTGAATAAAAACATAAAAACATTTATGTTACAAAAAAATTCTGTTGAACTTTCGTTTTGTTTCATCAAACAAATGGTGAGCATAAGAGAATTTCAAAAACATGTTAAAATCTTTCTGACCCCAAACTTTTGATAATATTTGTTGTATATTGCATTGTAACACGATTTGCATGACAGTTAAGCACAAACCATATTTAAAAAAAAATCATAAATGAAATTCAGTACTGAAATGAAATTCAGTAATTCAATACACAAGTGCTAAAACAATTTATACATATACATAACAATTTAAATAAATTATATAACAATATATTTTTATAATACATAAATAATATATCTTTAGACACTACACACATCTTACTGATCCTAAAAACAAGCATCGTTTTTATTTTCTCTATGCAAAATATAATGATTTTGAGGTGAAATATGCCTGGAACATATTTAAAAAATATATTTTGTGAGATGTACCCTTATTAAGTCTTAATTGGTACTGAGACTGACATCAAGTTACACAGACATATAGCAAGGCTATCTGCACTACGTGCTTTGGCTCTGTGTGGAATTGACGGATGAGCCCATTAACCAGACCGTGTTTGTACACATCCTGACTGTGGAGCCAGCATTTGGCTAACCAAATAGTGCACATTCCTCACTATGATAAACACCCAGTCTCATATGCACTGGCTGCACTCAGAGCATGAAGACTTGGAAGCTGGACGGAGTGCAGGATTGCTGTGTATTCTAGCATGTGTTGTTCCAAATGATAATCCTAATTTTTCCTAAAGGGAAATCCTAAATCCTAATCCTAAAGGGACCGTCCTGGTGGTGGTGGGGAGGATGGAGGGGAAGGGACCGTCCTGGTGGTGGTGGGGAGGATGGAGGTGAATAAAAGCGTCAGCATCTGCGAACTCAAACATGTGTAAGTACTGGTATTTTATACCGCAAGCATTAGATACGATTGGATAGACGAGAAGGTAATAAGTGACGTAGCAATTAAGTCTTCCAGGCATAACTTAACACTAAAGCTTCTATTTCAGATGCCAGGTTACCAAAGTCTGGAATCTTCCGCTGAAATAAGTAATTTCCTGGAAAGAAGTAATTTAGCCACTAGTCTCTTACCTCGGTCCATATTGAACAGCATCTTGGCTGTTTACATCCTTCACTGCCAACCCCAATTGCTCAACTACCCATTTGGGTTATTTTATGCAAGAAATGCCTTTTCCAGTTTGATAAGATGATTTTAATGTAAATGTTTCTCAGATTTTGAATATTCTATCAGATACATATTGTGTTGAAGAGTTAATACATTTCTCAGTGCCAGTTCATGTTAAATAAATATACAATTCTTTAAATATTTTTTCCACTTGAGCACCTGTCCCCCAAAATGTCAGTGCACAGCTCTAATCCCAAGGGTAGCATGTACCGGGTGAAAAGAAATTATCTTAGTACTCTTGAGTCTTGCGGTACTCCATACTGAAATTGTGATGCCTCTTCATTCACTGGTACAAACTTAAAACGGTCAGATAATCATAATTTGAACCATGCCAATGCCTTTTCACTAATGCCAACATCATTTTCAAGTCTATTCAAAAGAATGTTGTGGTCAATAGTATCAAATGCAGCACTAAGATCCAGTAACACTAATAGAGAGATACAAGAGAGATATCAGATGATGACAGCAAGTCATTTGTGACTCTAATGAGAGCTTTCTCAGTACTATGATATGGTCTAAATCCTGACTGGAAGTCCTCACATACCCCTTTTCCACCAACAAGAACCGGGTGCTGGTTCGACTGACAAGCTTACTAAGAACCGGTTTGCCTTTCCACCGGCTAGAGAGCCACAACAGAGCCAGATCTTACGTCACTGCATACGTCTCATGTTGCCCAGCAACGCTAGTGCGGTAGCGCCAAACACAAACACGCTAGGCTTGTTCGAGATGCATCGGCTTCACGCAGATCGATCGCCGCATGACATCAAAGCACTGCGAAAGCGATCCAAAAGCACAAGGAGTCGTATGATCTCCAAACACTCCCGCAGGTCCAATCGGTCCGCGCCGCTCCGATGCATCTCGAACAAGCCATCAACAATAACGGACGTTGCGTTACTATGGATGCTCATGGGTTTGCAAAAATACATCGGAATCCAACGCGTTTGTGCAGCTCGCCGTAACTTACTACATAGACGGATATAATAATCAAGCTGCTATTAGCTCGACTAGCTGCTATTTAAAAATGGCGGTCACAAGTTTCTTGTTGGTCACGGTAACCCCGCCCCCAGCCCCTGACGCAATCGGTTCTTACTTGGCTCCGTTCTAGACCAGCAATGATTTGGTTCTACTTAAGAACCACTTTTCCTGGTTCGGAGCTGGTGCTTTGCGTGTGGAAAAACAAAGAACCGAATTGAAACTAGGCTCTGGCTCCGAACCAGCACCAGCTCTGCCTTGGTGGAAAAGGGGTAACAGATACAATTTCTTTGTATAAAATCTCTTTTTCAAGAGAGACCTGGCCAAGATAGCAGAACAAATTAGATCACACAATTACAAAACAAACACAATCGCAAAACAAACACAAAAGAGGCAAAGACAACTCAAGTACATTTCAATTTAAATAAAAGTGCCATTAATTAAAACATTTGCACGTGTGGATGGATTCATGTTCTATAGTTTTAACATAACCTTTAAAATCATTTAAGGAAATTAGACACTGTAGTTTAAGTGTTTTCTGCAGATCATTCCAAGTAGAAGGTGCAAAAAACATGAAAGCCTTTTTGAACAACTCTGTCCGGGCTTGAGGTACATTCAATGAAATAGTTTTCTGGGAGAGTAAACCATAGGTGCTCTGTGTAAAACAAAGAAATTCAGATATGTAACATGGAAGCCTGCCTATAATGCCCTTATATATAAAGATATTAAGGTGAGTAAGTCGGCGATTTGAGAAGGCAAATTCACTGTGGAGTAAAGTGTACAGTGATGAGTGAGTGGTCTGCAATTAGAAATAAATCTTAAAGGGGTCATATAATGGTACATGCACTTTTACAAGTTGATTGTACTGAAATGTGTGTTGACAGAGCCTGTACACAACCATCATATAATGATAAAAATCCATCCAGTGATTTTGTTTCAATCTCCTTATATGTTTTCCCCTGCTTCAAATTGAGCCGTTCGATTTTGTGACGTCACACGCTCGGATGCCCCTCCCACGATTGTTGATTGACAGCAGCGTTTCAACACAGACCCGCCCTCGCTCGTGAGCGAGCTGTCAATCATGTTTGCGTGAATCATTTCACACCAGACTGCTTTTGAGGAGGTATAATGCTGGTTCCCTTTCGTTCGTCACTCCGAGTTCCGTCGGATGACGACGAATGGGGTTTCGCATAGAAAGCCTATCAACTTCGAGTATACAAAACGAGCCAATGGCAAAGAAATGCCATGGGTCTGCGGAATTTGCATGACTTAACTCCGCCCCACCTCGTGGGTATATATGGAGGAAGTCCTGCATCTAGCAGATATGTTTTCGCTTCGGAGCCAAGTTTATTTCTTCACTCCACAAGCCATCTCTGTATTGTCAGCTTTACAAAAGAGTTCCTCGGTGTTGGTGTGACGGCGATCTCCGGCGGGGCGCGCGCTTCCTGCTTATCTGTGCAGTGGTTTGCCAGAGAGTGTGTGTCTCCCCGGTCGCTTCAACACTTGAGTGTTTCTCTCTCACAAAAGAGCTTGCACGCGGCACGTCTTTTTAAAGATGCCTCGCCCGTGTACTTCTGGTTGCGGCAGATCGGTTTCGGACTCTGATGGGCACGAGCGTTGCCTAGTGTGTTTGGGCATTGAGCATGCTAGAGCGGCGCTCGTGGATGACTCGTGTTCTCTCTGTGAGAACATGACCATCACGTCATTACGGTCGAGACTCAATGAGCTCGTAAGAGCGAGAGTCCCCTCTGCCACACCCCGATCTAGTGCCCCCTCGCGGGGTGCTACTTCGGCTGGTGGCCAGGGTGATCTGAGGGTTACGGTTTGGCAGAAAGCGCCGACTATCTGTCCACGCGCCAAACCCCCCTGCATGACGGTGCCCGCTAGTGAACAGTCGATTTCCGCGGGTCTACTCTCGGGTGGCCCGTGTACTTCGGCTGAAGCTACAGAGGATGATCTGATGTCTGTAGCAGCATCACAAGGTGGGTTTGAATCTTCTGGAAGTGAAGATTCAGCACAGCTGCCACCCTCTGGTGTGCATACGGTTGTGCCTGAATCGGATCCGGAGATGACAGCCATGCTTTCCCGGGCGGCTGCGAGCATCGGGCTTGAGTGGCGGCCACCACCCTGCCCTGAGCACTCGCGCCTCGATGATTGGTTTTTGGGCCAAGCCGCCGACCCGCGTCCACGGCAAACCCCAATACCTTTCTTCCCGGACGTGCATGATGAGATCTCGAAGTCCTGGAAGACCCCGTTGTCTTCTCGGGACCGCTCGCTGGTCTCATCCGCCTTTCCTCCCCTCGATGGCGCAGCTGCCCGTGGGTACACTGGGCTTCCCTCAGTCGAACGCTCTGTTGCGATGCAACTGTGTCCTCAGAGTGCTTCCTCTCGTGGCGAGCTTAAGCACCCCTCCAAAGCCTGTGGTTTCACCTCTAAAATGGTGGCTAAAACCTACAAAGCCGCGGGACAGGCAGCCGCCTCTCTGCATGCTTTGGCCACTATCCAGGTCTATCAGGCCCAAATGTTGAGAGACATGCACGAGGGCAGGACAGACCCAGGTCTATTTAATGAGCTGCGCGCCGCGACCGACCTTGCCCTCCGGGCGACGAAGGTTACCGCGCGCTCCCTGGGTTTGGTGATGTCCACAGCTGTGGTCCAGGAGAGACATCTGTGGCTGAACCTGGCTGACATGCGGGATTCCGAGCGGACTCGTCTGCTTGATGCGCCCCTGTCCCAGGCCGGCCTCTTCGGCGGTGCGGTGGAGGACTTTGCCCACCAGTTCTCCACCGCGCAGAAGCAAACTGAGGCCATTAAGCATATTCTGCCCCGCCGGCCCGCTGCTGCCTCCACCCGCCAGGTCGGGCAGAATCCTCAGTCTGCTCGCCGCCGAGGGCGCCCTCCTGCGGCTCCCGCCCCTCCCGCCCGGCCTACGCAGCAGCCTCCACCCAGGCCACGGCGCGGAGGAGGTCGCAGGAAGGCGCCACAGCCCTCTCCAGCCCCGCCCCCCGCTAAACGCCAGGCTAAGCGGCGCTCCTGAGACGGGCTGCTCAGAGATGATGTTTGTTTCTCAGGAGATGGTAGCAGGACCACTCCTTCCCCCGGTGGAGGGCCGGGGGAGAATCTTTTGTTCTTTTTCTCCAGCGAAAACCGCTGCTCACCCACGGGTGAGCGGCACCTCACACTGGTTAAAGATAGAAACAAACCTCTCTTCTCTGAGCTCAAAGAGTTCTCGGACGACACAGAGTGCCGCCCACAAGCCACGCTCTCCTCGTCCCCCTCTGTCCCAGAGGCGGTTGACACGGCGGGTCGCCCACGGGCCGCCTCAGCCCTGTCCCCCTCTGTCGCCAGACCCCCGACAGAGCACGCCCCCGTGGAACACTGGTCCTTCCCTGGCCTCCTCTGTTCGGGCGCGGAGCCTAACTGTGCCCCCACATCGGGCCGCTATGCCACCCACGTCTGGGCCAGTTACTCCGCTTCGCTGCCCCTCCGGGGGGACGCCTGTTGCCCGCATGACCCCGCTGGTTCAGTACCTGGGAGCCTGGCTAGAGCTGCCCCGTCTGACCCGCTGGGTCGCGCGCACCATCAGGTTCGGCTATGCGATTCAGTTCGCGCGGTCTCCTCCCCGCTTCAGGGGAGTTCGCTCCACTTTGGTCGGTGGCAATGCCCCTATCATGAGAGCCGAGATTGCCACCCTGCTGGCGAAGGGTGCAATCGAGACTGTCCCTCCAGCCGAGATGAGGTCCGGCTTCTACAGCCCTTACTTCATTGTCCCCAAGAAAACCGGTGGGTTACGGCCAATCCTGGACCTGCGCGTGCTGAATCGCTCCTTACACAGGATGCCGTTCAAGATGCTCACTGCCAAACTCATTTTCGAATGCGTGCGGCCCCAGGATTGGTTTGCAGCGATCGACCTGAAGGACGCCTACTTTCATGTCTCCATTCTTCCTCGACACAGACCGTTCCTCCGGTTTGCTTTCGAGGGGCAGGCATACCAGTACGCGGTTCTCCCTTTCGGGCTAGCCCTGTCTCCTCGCGTCTTCACGAAGGTCGTCGAGGCAGCCCTTGTTCCCCTTCGGGTTCACGGGGTTCGCATCCTGAACTATCTCGACGACTGGCTGATCCTAGCTCACTCTCGAGACCAGGTTTGCGAACACAGGGACCTTGTGCTCCGGCACCTAGCTCGCTTGGGCCTTCGGGTCAACTGGGAAAAGAGCAAACTTTGCCCAGTGCAGAGGAGCTCTTTTCTCGGTATGGACATCGACTCGGTCGCCATGTCCGCGCAGCTTACGAGCGAGCGCGCGCAGTCACTGCTGACTTGTCTGAGACAGTTCCAGGACAAGAGTGCGGTTCCACTGAAACTTTTTCAGAGGCTCCTGGGGCATATGGCATCTGCAGCCGCGGCAACGCCGCTCGGATTGCTTCATATGAGACCGCTTCAGCTTTGGCTTCGCGACCGAGTAACGAGGTGGGCATGGCAACAAGGCACGCTCCGAGTACCAGTTACTTCAGACCTTCACCCCGTGGTCGAGCCTCAGTTTTCTCAGGGCCGGTGTCCCCCTAGAACAGGCTACGAGGCATGTTGTCGTATCGACAGATGCCTCCGCCACGGGCTGGGGTGCCATGTGCAATGGTCATGCTGCCGTGGGCTCCTGGACAGGACCCCAGCGCCTTTGGCATGTCAATTGCCTCGAGTTGCTGGCCGTACGCCTTGCCCTGCACCGCTTTCGAGCGCTGCTGAGGGGTCAACACATTCTGGTCCGATCAGACAATACCGCCACAGTAGCGTACATCAACCATCAAGGTGGTCTACGCTCGCGCCGTATGTCGCAACTCGCTCGCCACCTCCTCATATGGAGTCAGAAGCATCTGAGGTCCCTTCGTGCTATTTACATTCCCGGAGCCCTGAACTGTGCAGCCGACGAGCTGTCACGGCTTCAGCCCCTCCCTGGCGAATGGCGACTCCATCCCCAGACGGTTCAGCTGATTTGGGACCAGTTCGGCGACGCACAGATAGATCTGTTTGCCTCCCACGACTCGACCCATTGCGCCCTGTATTATTCCCTGACCGAGGGCACGCTCGGCACGGATGCACTGGCGCACAGCTGGCCGAGGGGCCGCAAGTATGCGTTTCCCCCAGTGAGCCTTCTTGCGCATCTCCTGCGCAAGGTCAAGGAGGACGAGGAGCAGGTCCTTTTGGTTGCGCCCTACTGGCCCACCAGGACCTGGTTCTCCGAACTCATACTCCTCGCGACAGCACCTCCTTGGCCCATTCCTCTGAGGAAGGACCTTCTTTCTCAGGGACGGGGCACCCTGTGGCACCCTCGTCCCGATCTTTGGAGCCTCCATGTCTGGCTCCTGGACGGGACCAGGTAGGTTTGGGTACCCTACCACCTCCGGTGGTGGCTACCATCACTTCCGCTAGAGCGTCGTCCACGAGACACCTCTATGCGTTGAAGTGGAACCTCTTCGTCAGCTGGTGCTCTTCTCACCGAGAAGACCCCCGGAAATGCCCGATCAGCGTCGTGCTTTCCTTCCTTCAAGATGGGTTGGAGCGAAGGCTGTCTCCCTCCACCCTGAAAGTCTATGTTGCCGCTATCGCCGCACACCATGACTTCATAGAAGGTAAGTCTGTGGGAAAGCATGACCTGGTCATCAGGTTCCTGAGAGGAGCCAGGAGATTACATCCTCCTCGCCGCCCTCTCGTTCCCTCCTGGGACCTCGCAGTGGTCTTAACTGCCCTGCAGCATGCTCCCTTTGAGCCTTTGCAAACAGTGGAGCTCAAGCTCCTGTCAATGAAGACAGTGCTCCTGGTTGCATTGGCCTCTATTAAGAGGGTTGGGGACCTGCACGCATTCTCCGTTGACGAAGCGTGCCTGGAATTCGGGCCGGCTTACTCTCACGTGATCCTGAGACCCCGGCCTGGATACGTGCCCAAGGTTCCTACCACTCCCTTTCGGGACCAGGTGGTGAACCTTCAAGCGCTGCCCCCGGAGGAGGCAGACCCAGCCTTGGCACTGCTCTGTCCAGTACGTGCTCTCCGCACCTATGTAGACAGGACGCAGTGTTTCAGGACCTCAGACCAGCTCTTTGTCTGTTATGGTGGGAAGCTGAAGGGAAGAGCTCTCTCCAAGTAGAGGTTGTCTCACTGGATAGTGGACACCATTGCTTTGGCTTACCAGCAGCAAGGCCGACCGTGCCCCCTTGGTGTGACGGCCCACTCCACCCGGAGTGTGGCATCCTCTTGGGCGTTAGCGCATGGCGCCTCGCTAACAGACATCTGCAGAGCTGCAGGCTGGGCGACACCCAACACATTCGCTAGATTTTATAATCTCCGAGTGGAGCCTGTGTCCTCTCGTGTGCTCGCTTCAACCAGCCGGCATTAGGACCCGCTCAGGTGTCTTCGCTTGCTCGCCATTCCACTCCACGGACTGGATACGTGCGATATTTTCCTCAGGTGAGCTTCTCCGAAAGCCCTGAGTTCCTCCTGCACTCCTGACGTCGACCCAGTGTCTTTGTACCTGTGCGTCGGCGAGGTGCCTCCCGTGTGCATGGTCCCTCTACGGAGCTACCCCCACATGTGTATTCCCACTGTAAGCCTCTCTGAGCATGTGTCTTCCCTTGGCAAGCCACCTTGCCACCCCCTGGGGTTTAAAACTTTTCCACCTGCGGCTGGATACCCCAGTGTATTCCCCATATGCTTCCTTCGGGTCATATGTGTATTCTAAATTCCCCCCCGTTGGGCTGGGTATATCCTGCATCCTCCTCTATATCTTGGGATATGCTCCCCAGTGTACCTTGGTATTCCTGTGTTAAATAGGAGTCCCACTTGTCCAGTATGACAGGTATCTCAGATTTACGCAGGGCACTGGAAGACAGCTGTGAAGGTGGCGTGATTAGACTGGTAACCCCATTCGTCGTCATCCGACGGAACTCGGAGTGGTGTTTATGCGGGATGCATTTAATTATGTTTAACTTAATATTTCTTGAATTTTCTAAAAAACGACATTTAGGCCACTTGTCTTTAAAGTCAAATTTTATAGGAGGAAAAAGCTCAGTATAATAGAATAAGCCTAAGCAAAAAAAGACTTCACATTTAAAAAAAGAAATATAACACAAACACAAGATATAAAAATAAAACATTCATAAATTATTTTATGATTAACATATTAGCCTACTGTCTTCAGTGAACTCAACGCAAATGATAATATTATTATTAGCCTACATTTAGGCTACACATTTAGAATGCACTTTTTTCCAAAAAAGGAACAAAGAAATTCGTCAAATGTCAGTCATAATACAGGGCTAAGATTATCACAAATAAACACATGATTTTGACGCAAGTGTGTGTGGGAGTGTGTGTGGAGCGCGCACTGCATGGCACGGAGGCACGGCCGTGAACACTTGCATTATAAACAGTACTCTATAATTTCTGGTCATACAGAAAAGAATAATACATCATTCGCAACTACTTTTATTTGTCCAAACTCACATAACAAGAAAACGTTGTCCTTTTGTAAAAGAAAATAAAACAATCAATCACGCTTTCATGATCTCCGTGAACTCGAGCGCGTCTCAAAAATGAACTGAAACAAAATATACCTAGCCTAAAGCTTGAAATGTTCACTTTTAAACGAACAATTAAAATACCACGTTATTTATTCAGACACATTTATTATCATAAATCATGGTTCCAGAGACATGGCTCTTCTCATTCAGCACTGCGGAAAAAATATAATTTACAGGTTCTAATCTGGCCTGTCTAATCGACATTTTTTCCATAGTAATTTGTGAATATTTTAAATGTTTAATAAAGGGGCAAAAAGTCATATATATATATATATATTTTTTTTGTGCAGCATTTGTACAGCCTACAGTTCAAATGTTGGTGTTCAACTTTGCCTTTTAAAAATACAACAATCGTTCATTTTTAGTTTTTCAATTAGGGGTTCAAAAAAGAAAAACGAATGGACGCAATTATATAGCCTATTATTAAATATTTCAAATAATGTATTTGGAGAAAAGTTTGATAGTCAATCAAAATACTAGTAAAATCAAAGACTTTAATCTAAAAACTATCACTAAAAATAGTGATAACTATCACTAAACTATCTTTAGTTTGATAATCCATGTAAATTTGCATCCATTCGTTTTTCATTTTTTAACCCGTAAAACGAAAAAACGGTTTTTGTATTTTTAAAACGCAAAGTTGAATGCCAACATTTGAACTTGAACTGTAGGCTATACAGCAAATGCTGCACTAAAAATACTGTGGTCACCGGTGCGCAATGAATTATGGGGTAGATCAGGGTAGGATATGCCGCTAAGGATCCATTTATGTATCCTTCCTTTCACAGGGAAACGAAGGGTGCATTTGGCGTCGCTTTTAAATCAGGGTAGCCTTCGTCGCGCCGCGATGACGCAACCGGCCTTCGAATACGGCCTTCGAAGGATGCTGAATTGAATTGGGACAGCCTTCATCACGCCGCGGTGACGCAATCGGCCTTCAAATGCGGCCTTCAAAGATGCAGCCTTTGAATTGGGACAGCCTTCGTCGCGCCGCTGTGACGCAATCGGCCTTCAAATGCGGCCAACCGGCCTTCAAATACGGCCTTCGGAGGACGCAGCCTTCACATTGGGACACAGCTGATGTCTCTATATGATGTCTATGGGTACTAGGGTGAGCACCCGTCCCGCTTTCCGTTGTACCCTATTTTTTTACAGTCTATGGTTGTACTGCACAGCATTTTCACCCCTTGTCCCGCACGTCGCATATTGAGAAAATGTGCCGTGATGTAGTGACATGCCCCCAAGGAAGAATTTTTTTAAATATAACCCCTGAAATTCCTACATTATAGCATATTATAATGCAACTTATTAGGCCTACATATTTATAGAATAGGAAAGTAGGCTTAATCAATATACAAGACTGAACCACGTAGATATAAGGCTATCATGATCATTTTGCCAACAATGAACCATGGATTTGTTTAGTTTATGATACGTTTTATTTTTAACTTAAACAAATACAACATATAACATACAAAACTCATCGGCTTAGACTGCATTTGAAGAAAAATAAACACAACAGTTTTCTGTAGCCTTGTGCAAACTTATTTAATAGAATTAGACTTCTAAAATGTTCTTTCCAGTGCAAAAAATAATATTTTTAATTTAGTAGTTTTTCTTATCATAGCCTACAAATGTCTTCAGAAACTCCTTTTCCTTGATTTACTGAAGCCTGTGACACGCATTTGCAGCTGCACATAGAGCATCACAGTCCCGCCCACAGCCCGAGAGAGCTTTGCTGCCGGAAGTAAATTTCCCATTAATTTCTCCCATTGATGTTTTGGAAAATCCGTATCTAAAGAGTTTTAGAGCATGTCTGAGGATAACAAGCTACCATGCACTATGGCTGAACTCATAAGCATACAACATATCATTTTGAGTGAAAAAATGAAGAGAAAATCCAAAAAAAAGTCAAAGGTACAAGACTGTGTACATATTTTTATTTCCGAGCGAAGGAACTACTCATCCCATAAACCACCGCGCCTCACTGAAGTCAACTGAAGCCACAACGGCGAAAGAACCTTTTGAGCAACTTCCAAATCTGACGACGGCCACGCAAACTTTTTCCTCCAGTGAATCTTATATAGTGAATGTGCAGGGAACCTCCTTTTCCTCGATTTACTGAAGCTTATGTGTAAAACGCATTTGCAGCTGCACAGCTAGCACATTCAGCATCTGGCTCGTTCATAGGCTGTGCTGCGGCAACTGCACATCCAATGGCGCGGGCGCCTCTGACGTGGTGCGACCAATGAGCTAGCCCTACGTCATTACACGATCTTCAGTCTTCACAGACTTTCGCGGGGTAACCAGACACTTACACGACTTCCACCAATCAGATGCATCACTGTGGGATTGTGGGTAATGAAGTACTTATCCAAGACATTGCGAATAAAAGGCATTTATCTCAAAACAAGGTTAGTGCCCTATGAACTTTTGGCGTTTATATGAGCATATACAATCGCTTAGTACAGCCGTAGCTAGTTTTAAGTCTACCATGTATGGTTACGTTTTTATGGCTTATACCCCAACTGTCAATGGAGAAATTGTATTGAATATTTACTTCCGGCACCGGCTATGGGCGGGACTGTGATGCTGACTTAAAACCAGCTACAGTTTTTTGTAATTGTAGAATCTTGTTTTGTACTTGTAGAATTTTGTTTTGTACTTGAAGTTTTTTTTTTACTTGAATGATTCTTTTTTTGTACTTGAAAGATTTTAGTTTGTACTTTGAGGATATTTTTGTCATTTAAGAAATACGTTTCTGTCACCGGCCGAGGGTGAACGCCAGATGACCGGCCGCTTCAACCCCCGACTCACGTACCACCGCGAGGAGCCAACACCACGGAGGACACAGAGGCAACCAGCAATTTAGAAGTTAAAGCACAAGATCTTTTTGAATAAAATATGTTAAAACGGACCCCGGCAGGCCAAGAGGAGGTGAGGATTCAACAATGTCGCTGGCTTGCTTCACAGGGCTCAGGCAAACAGAGAGAAGATGAGGATTCAATAGTGGCGCTGGTTTTCTTCACAGGGCTCAGGTAGGCAGAGAGAAGTAAGGAATCAACAGCGAAGCTGGCTCTCTTCACAGGGCTCAGGCAGACAGAGAGAAGATGAGGATTCAATAGTGTCGCTGGCGTTCTTCACAGGGCTCAGGTAAGCAGAAGAGAGGTAAGGAATCAACAGCGAAGCTGGCTCTCTTCACAGGGCTCAGGCAAACAGAGAGAAGATGAGGATTCAACAGTGTCGCTGGCTTTCTCCACAGGGTTCAGGCAGACAGAGAGAAGATGAGGATTCAACAGTGTAGCGGCTTTCTTCACAGTGCTCAGGTATGCAGAGAGAAGTAAGGAATCAACAGCGAAGCTGGCTCTCTTCACAGGGCTCAGGCAGACAGAGAGAAGATGAGGATTCAATAGTGTCACTGGCGTTCTTCACAGGGCTCAGGTAGGCAGAGATAGGTAAGGAATCAACAGCGAAGCTGGCTCTCTTTACAGGGCTCAGGTAGACAGAGAGAAGTAAGGAATCAACAGCGAAGCTGGCTCTCTTCACAGGGCTCAGGTAGGCAGAGAGAGGTAAGGAATCAACAGCGAAGCTGGCTCTCTTCACAGGGCTCAGGCAAACAGAGAGAAGATGAGAATTCAACAATGTCGCTGGCTTTCTCCACAGGGCTCAGTCAGACAGAGAGAAGATGAGGATTCAACTGTCGCTGGCTTTCTTCACAGGGCTCAGGTATGCAAAGAGAAGAGAGAAGATGAGGATTCAACAGTGTCGCTGGCTTTTTTCACAGGGCTCAGGTAGGCAGAGAGAAGTAAGAAATCAACAGCGAAGCTGGCTCTCTTCACAGGGCTCAGGCAAACAGAGAGAAGATGAGGATTCAACAGTGTTGCTGGCTTTCTCCACAAGGCTCGGGCAGACAGAGAGAAGATGAGGATTCAACAGTGTCGCTGGCTTTCTTCACAGGGCTCAGGTATGTAGAGAGAAGTAAGGAATCAACAGCGAAGCTGACTCTCTTCACAGGGCTCAGGCAGACAGAGAGAAGATGAGGATTCAATAGCGTCGCTGGCATTCTTCACAGGGCTCAGGTAGGCAGAGAGAGGTAAGGAATCAACAGCGAAGCTGGCTCTCTTCACAGGGCTCGGGTATGCAAAGAGAAGAGAGAAGATGAGGATTCAACAGTGTCGCTGGCTTTCTTCACAGGGCTCAGGTAGGCAGAGAGAAGTAAGGAATCAACAGCGAAGCTGGCTCTCTTCACAGGGCTCAGGCAGACAGAGAGAAGATGAGGATTCAACAGTGTCGCTGGCTTTCTTCACAGGGCTCAGGTATGCAGAGAGAAGTAAGGAATCAACAGCGAAGCTGGCTCTCTTCACAGGGCTCAGGCAGACAGAGAGAAGATGAGGATTCAATAGTGTCGCTGGCATTCTTCACAGGGCTCAGGTAGGCAGAGAGAGGTAAGGAATCAATAGCGAAGCTGGCTCTCTTCACAGGGCTCAGGTACACAGAGAGAAGTAAGGAATCAACAGCGAAGCTGGCTCTCTTCACAGGGCTCAGGCAGACAGAGAGAAGATGAGGATTCAACAGTGTACGGATACTTCACAAACTCATGTAGACAATAAAGAGAAGAGGGGAAATTCACCACTAGATGGCTTCCTTCATTGGCCTCAATCCAACGAGATGCGGACGATGTTTCTGCCTCCCCAATGTCGCTGCATTACACTTCCACTCGTGTTCCACTATAACCCACACAAATCCACACACATGAATATATTAATGTACAACACTGCAAAGTCTCGTCACTCACAGATTAGGGCATAGACAGGGGATCTGGTCCACTGTGCATCACTACATTCTCCTTGACTTCTCCCGATGAAGCGTGGAGCTTTTAAAACCTTCTCCAAAAAGACAGTTTTACACATCCTGAAGTTTCATCATATCCTCCAAAAGATTCCTCATTTCACAAGCCAAACATCAGCAGCACTTATTTCTCATCCACCACGATTCTCCTCACAGATTCGCCCGAACACCCGCAGCTTTCCTTTCCCTTTCTTCTCGATGCTTAGTTCTCTGGGTATCTCTGGGTATCTCTGCCCTTCATTAGATACCCTTTTATCCTTCCCGAATGACACGTGTCCCAATCGTTATCACATTCGCACTCTCCCGCACCTGTTTCGAATCTTTTACTAATAATTCTCCGTCTCTCCCCGGAGTTTCCGGAACTGGAGTCTTCCGGGTCCCACACCGGAAATCCCTCCCCTCAGAACCTGGCCGTGGCTAAAGGTTCTGCCTACCTTCGTCACCCCGGTGACATTTCTTTGTATATGTAAAACATACTGTATTTGTTTGATAGGTACGTTTTTTATTTGCAGAACAAAATACATTAGTTTGTGAGTGATGTTTTGTATTTGCAAACCACACTGAGTTTGTTTGTGAATCATTGGGTGTGAATAAAACACATTTTGTGTGTGTGTGAGGTTTCGGCATGATTCTCACTCCATATTAATGTTTATATCAGATTTAAACCTTAGTTTAAATCAGTCTTTTATTTATTATTGTGCTATTTATCTATAATTGTGAACGTGCACCTAATGAAGATTTAAGGTTTTCCTTTATCTGCCGTTATATATATTCGGACATTTAAGAAGGGATGTTTGCTTCAAGTGATATGCTTGGTGAGTGAAATTATATTTGTATTATCTTGCTGTATATGTGTAATTTTTTTAAATTTCCTGTCTAAAAGTGACCAAAAAGCCATTTAATACAGCTCAACATCTGTGTCGCCAAACTGTTCCATCTCCAGTACGCATGGGTCAGAGTTTGCGTGCAGGTGCGCAAATTTGCCCTTCAAGTTTGTTTTTATAAATCACAATGTATGCGTCGTAAGTGCCTGTTTTGTGCATACGCAACAGTTATAAATGAGTCCCCTGATGCTTAACCCTTAGGGGTCGAAAACCGCGTCCACGCGTTTTTCTGGATATTTTCCCTATCAGTGCAAAAGAGAATTAAATTACTCTGTTGATTTTGATCTTAAATATAAGTGTTGTACATCATTAGATCCTGTTAAGTTTCTATTTTTTTTGTGGGTACTCACAATAAAAACAAAGTGTTGTGCTTTTCGTCCAATAAAGAAAAATAAACATGATGCGCGTTTTAACTTGTCTCTGTCAGTGAGGTCCGTTCTGAAACGCGTCCGAAATATTAACTGTAACTCTCTCAATACTTGTCACAGAGATACGAGATATGTCTCTTTATGAAGCTGAGATTCTCTTCTTTTAAATGAAGTAATTTATTTAAAAAAATATATATTTACAGTTTATGTAATCCGTTTGAAACAAAGGAGAGTTACAGTTTTTTCGCTCTCCCTTCATTATAAATAATTAGGTCAGCCCGCCACACCCCCAGTGCTTTTGACATGGTAAATCTATGCATCACACGTGGCACGCCCCCCGATCAATGCCAAACACAGATTCTTCATCAGAGATTCACAGATAGTTCATCGCGTTTTAGGGATGGAAGCACGCTAACGTTACTCCTTCAGAGGATTATGGACAAATGGGAATAATTCACCTTTTTCTCAGTGGAATTTGAAACTCAGACGAAGAACGTTCCATTTTGAAGAACGAATTGACCCCGAGGATTCAAGTTCGGAGTAGGCTACCGGTAAGTTGTTTAGTGTTTTATAATTCCTTTTCTGATCATAGAGCTCAAATGCATTTTCAGACTATAGTTTGCCTAGTAATTACCTCAACACAACATTCCTGTAGCAGGCCTATACGCTCGTGTAAACTTTTTAAATAACTGCTTAGGTTATAATGATTTAGTGAAATATATCGATCTGCGAGTTTTGTTTGAGTTCTTCTGTGGTCGAGTGGTTAGATCGGTTGCCAAGCGTGTCAGAGGTTACGGGTTCGAATCTGCCCCCGGCATATTTTTTTCTCTCATCAAAACCGAATATGTTCATCAGTGGTTACAGTCTATATCAAGCACACACGTATATACGACACCCGTTTGTGTGCATTTTATTTTGTGATTTCACCGGAATGAATAGTGTCCGCAATGGCAATAGATTGAAGAGCACGTCCTAAGAGCGAGTGAAGACTGCGTGCGCGTGCCGCCACAAGAGACTGTATCCATGACACTGATAGCAGGACACGAGCGCTCAGATTGAGTTCAAAAACAAAACATTTTAGCTCTAGATCTCTTATTTAAGAGCGGACTAAATGAATGATCTACTAGTTAACTAGAGATGTTTTATTTGTATTAGGTACAGCCGTTCATTGAGTGTATCAGTAAATGCGTGCGGTCGATGAGCCATAAACAGATACTCGCGGTTACGCAGTCTACCAATCAATAGATGTTTCTCTGTCCATCAACAGATACATTGTGCATCTATAATCATAATAGTCCATCAGTTTACTTTGGATAATGTGCTAACAGTTTTTTGCTTTTGTTTTGTTGTGTTTACATCGTCACCATCAGCCTTCAGAAATCATTCTGATATAATTTTTTTTTAAAATCAATGATGTAAAATAGTTATGCTGCTTAATTTTTTTAACCTGTGATAGTTTTTTTAGGATTCTTTGAATGCACTTTTTTTTTATTTATATAAGCACTATATAAGCAATATTTTATATATATTTTTATATAAAAAAAACAAGTTTGGTCTTTTTATGTTTTTTTTTTTTTTAAAGGAAGTGTTAAGTGATATGAATGACTTTAAGTCCTTATGTTCTTAGGAAAGATTTCTATTTTGAAGAAATGCTGTTCTTTTTAACTTTTTATACATCGAATCATTCTTAGTTCAGGCTGCCTCACAGCACCTTGATGGGGCATTAGCACATTGGGGGAGTGTCTTTAGTCTCCCCAGGTGTAAATCACATTAATATTCATGGGCATTAACACTCCCACGCATACAGCAGTAATGACCCAAAAACTGATGTAAGAAATTCAAATCGTTATATTGATCTTTCTGAAAGAGTGGTCAGAATGATTTTCACTTCATTTTGAAGTAAAAGTTCTAGCCTACAAGAATAGTAACTCAAAAGTATAGTTTTCAACTATTCAGTATGTGTTAAATGGCCTTATTGCGGTGACATTTTTTTCCCCAAAACGTACTAACCACGCATATTATTTTTTTTCTATAAAATGCAAACATGTACATCCATTTTGCTCACATATTATTGTAGCAGAGTTTGTGCTGAATACAGCAAATTTATATGTTGGCAAATGGTATGTTTTAAGTAGCTGAAATAAGCACAAATGTCAGGGCATACCAAAACACCGAAAGAGCCCGAAAACAGCTCAGACCCCAGAGGGTTAAGAAACATTTCTTATTATTTTCCGTCTTGGAACTGTACTTTTGTTGAATTAACACGTTTATCTTCTCGCTTCATCTGGATTTAATCCTCATTTTCCATGTTTTGTGGGAAAGTAAGGGGTTAAAAGGAACACCATTGTAATGCAGAGGATGTTGCAAAACATGGACAGAATCCTGCTGTTTTGTTCCTGTACCATGTGAATCAGAGAACAGCTTGTGTATAACTCTTCATCACAAAATGTTCAATGGAGGGATGTAAATGTCACCAGGGGTTAAGGCCATGGGTTATTCACCACACTCCGGAGGAGCAGACACCAGAGGACACCAAGAGGCAGACAACCAAAGTGACTTTAAAAGGTACGTTTTTATTCAGTTTAAAAAGGGGTAAAAGCAGGGACAGGGACGCTCGTGGCTATGGCTCTGATGAGATAAAGGGAGGGGAGTGCTGGTAGATATTTCTCCGTCCTTCAGATAAGTATATCCCTCTCTGGATAAGCTCGTGGAACAGACAGTGGCTCTTCTCGTCGTCAGACTCGTTGCATAAGCTCGTGAGACAGACAGTGACTTCTCTCGTCGTCAGACTCGTGGCATAAGCTCGTGGGACAGACAGTGACTTCTCTCATCGTCAGACTCGTTGCATAAGCTCGTGAGACAGACAGTGGCTTAAAAGCTTACTTCACCAGCGATGCTGCATACTTCCAGACTCAGACCGTAAGTGGAAAGGTAAGGATTCTTTTCAGTACAAAGTACTTCCTTTGATTCAGCTGCATCACTCTGGGCTTCTGATGGAGAGCAGATATCATAACTTTTCACAAACGTGTAAACATGGGTTGGGGCCACTTCTCAGCAAAAGCACACCACACTCGTGTTCACTTCAAATCCACAGCCATGAATCAATGTGTATCAATAAGGCAAAAGCACTGCAACTCACTCACACGATAGGGCTGTTCAGAGGCCTCAATCCGTTTGTTACACTCACGTGGGGGATGTTTAATCTTCCGTTCCTCCTCAACACACTCTGAAACACATAGCTTCTCCAACAGTCAGATTCACATTCAGCGCCGCCGCTCCCACCACGCGCATCACGCGCTGTGCGTAGGGCACCAAGTACTGAGGGGGCACCAAAAATAGCCTAATGAAAAATCAATCATCAAACTTCTTGTTATAATCAGATTCAGCGCGTTCTTCATCTTCAATCCGCAGCGGCGCCGAGCAGAGAGCAGAGCACGTCAGGAAGAGAGGACAGGGTGTGTGTGTGTGTTCATCTTAGCCTCATTGGTCTGTCACTGCTCGTCAATGTCAGAATATTTGAGATGACCAATCAAATCAAATTAGTAGGCGGGCTTTATGTTCACAGATGCTGAGCGTGAATTTTAACAGTGCAACTCGACACTTCAGTGTACGGTCAAGTGCGAGATAAGATGTAAGTAGCTAAACTTAACTTCATATATTTGACAGTTTTTTTAGGTCATAAATGTTAAACTAATGACAAAAAATAATTAGGCAAACTATTATAGTTTTGTCTATTTTCGCCATTTTGAACTGAAAATAGGCCTATGTAGTGTAATAGTTTAGGCTACTGTCATTGTGAGGGGACAAGAAACATTAACAAAGCCGTTTTCATTTAATCATGTTAGGCACAGGATTAATAATGAATGTGTACATATTGAGAATAAAATACAAATTGTAGCCTTTAGTAAATTAAAAAAGCCAACTTTAGGAGGGGAATAGACAGGGCAAGATAAAAACAAAGAGAAAAAGAGTGTGATGCTGATGAGGAGAGAAAAATAATCAGCTGCCCACTGACATGGTTTTAAAGCTGTTGATATCCAATTTTTTTTTTTTTTTTTGCCTTCACAACATCTTAAAATGCACATCTGTAGTTCAGAGAAATCCAAAATTTTCTCGGGGAAACCACGAACCCCCCTGACTAACCTGCCTCAAATTCGGGACCACAGTGATTATAAAACCATGCCATTGCATGGTAAAGAAACTAGTTAATAGTAAGCATTAGACCCTAAACTAGAGTGTTAATTTTTATTTTTATTTTTTATAAATCATACCCTCATTGAAAATCCTCAGGAAATTTCAATTTCCTCAAATGAAAATCCTAAATGAAAATATTTTTTTTAAGGGGGGGGGGGGGGGGGGGGGGGGGGCATCATAAAGGAATTATGCTTAGGGCACCAAAATGGCTAGCAGCGGCACTGTTCACATTCACTGCATCCTCTTCAAGCTGTTTGAATGTTCGTAAGATGAAATCAATTCACTTATCTTTCTCTCTCTCTTCACAGTGCAGGTTCAATCAATAACTCTCAATAACACAATATGTGATTTTTCTGCTTTAAAAATAGCAAAAATAACTGTATCTATGTTTTTTATTTTTTTTAGTTGTGTACTTACATTATCCCGACAGTTTCCACCAACTTTCAAATCCGGAGAAATTTATAGTTTAATTCGAAGACACGTCACGTTTCTTTATTTCTGTTTCGTCGCCCATCTATGGCGTCATATAAACTTTGACTCCTCTAGTTTCTCTAACTTCCTGCGGAACCCGGCGAAACCCCTATGGCGAAACCGCCAAACACAAAGGGGAACACCGGACGCCCGCCAATAAAAGCAAAGAAGACGACGAAGAAGAAAAAGTAGTAGCATCATTACGCACTGCACTGAACTTGAACAATTATATTTAATATTTAAATATAGCTAGAGCTAGAACTACAGAGAGATGCCGATCTCACTTGCATTCTAATAAACAGGTAGCACCCATTTCAGCTAACTATATCTATCCGTATATTTTGTGAAACGATGATTTCATGTGTAAAACGCAGACGGACTAGCTCTCATGTATAGTATATGTAAATTCACATTTGTTCTATATATAGCTGGAGAAAGTAGCTTCATATGCAGTTCACTATCTTGTTCAATATCAGAGTATAAACGTAATTATAATTATTAACGAAAGGTGACCGTGTTTTTAACATCTATTGATACTAGCTAGATGGAATATTGATTTAATAGGGGTCTGATAATTCATATATCTTTCCATTCGAAAAGAAGTGATTGTCAAAATACTGAGTTAGCAAGTTAACGTTTTGTTAGCTAACGTTACCTCGCGGCAATTTCATTAGAATGGCATTACATAAAGTGAATAAGCATAACTAAACGTAACAAGACTAGAGATATAATATAAATAACAATACATTACCTCATCAGTGAACATGTTTTCCCCTGGAGATGCTAGATGGCTGATTGTCATTGACAACAACTCCCATGAGCCCACGCTCTTTCCCAACGTCATCAAGGTACTGTCACATTCACCACCTTCTTCATCGTCTGTGTCTTTACTACACTTCACAGAATCCTCTGTCATCATCACCTGCACCTGCTCCTCATCACCCTCATCATCATCATCACCGTCACCTGTTGTCTTTGTCATTATCTGTGTATTTAAGTTCCCCTCTCACTCTTGTCATTGGTGGTTATTGTTTGAGCACATGCTCACAGTTTCATGTTCCACGTTGTGGTTAATAAACCTTTTGCTGTTTGTATCTTAGCCTACCTTCGTCTTCATTCACCCGTGGACCGTGACAGAATAACCAGCCCAAAAAGGAGTGACAGAATAACCAGCCCAAAAAGGAGTGACAGAAGACCAGACCCAACAAAATGAGCTGGGAGCTCGCTGGACAGATCGCGGCGTTGGCTTTGGATAGCCGCGATCTGTTCACCTTCACCAGAAGGTTTGTTCCTCTGGCTGCCTCCAGCCCTCTGGACGACAGGGCCATCATGGCATGTTATCGGCTGGGGGTGGAGTCCGTGGACCCGAGGGAGCTCCCAGACATCTCCGGCCTGGACTGGAGAGAGGCACTCTCCCGGTGTCTGGAGAGCTTGCTCCCATGGCATGCCATGACCACCAGCCCAGTCAAGCCTTCACCGCTGGTCCTGTCCAGCCCAGTCAAGCCTTCACCGCTGGTCCCGTCCAGCCCAGTCAAGCCTTCACCGCTGGTCTCGTCCAGCCCAGTCAAGCCTTCACCACTGGTCCCGTCCAGCACAGATCCTGAGCCTTCGCCCTCACTGCTGGTCCCGTCCAGCACAGATCCAGAGCCTTCGCCCTCACTGCTGGTCCCGTCCAGCACAGATCCTGAGCCTTCGTCCTCATCGCTGGTCCCATCCAGCACAGATCCTGAGCCTTCACCGCTGGTCCCATCCAGCACAGATCCTGAGCCTTCGCCCTCACTGCTGGTCCCGTCCAGCACAGATCTAGAGCCTTCGCCCTCACTGCTGGTCAGGTCCAGCACAGATCCTGAGTCATCACCGCTGGTCCCGTCCAGCACAGATCCTGAGTCTTCACCACTGGTCCCGTCCAGCACTGATCCTGCACCAGAGACCATCCAGCCAGAGACCCCGTCCAGCCAGAGACCCCGTCCAGCCAGAGACCCCGTCCAGCCAGAGACCCCGTCCAGCCAGAGACCGTCCAGCCAGAGACCGTCCAGCCAGCGCTTCACGTCAGCCACGCCGAGAGACTGTTCCTGAACCTGTGGTGGTTCTCCCCAAAAAAAATTTGGGGGGGGGGGGCTAACCTTCACCGCCATGGCCGCCCGAAGGGAAGTCTCCGCCATGGCCGCCCGAAGGGAAGTCTCCGCCATGGCCGCCCGAAGGGAAGTCTCCGCCATGGCCGCCCGAAGGGAAGTCTCCGTCATGGCCATCCGAAGGGAAGTCTCCGCCATGGCTGCCTGAAGGGGATTCCCCGCTGTGGTCGCCCGAGGGGTGGTCTCCTTCTCCGCCATGGTCCCCTGACCAGTCTGCTCTGCCCCGGCCACGCCCACGTCCTGCTCCGCCCTGGCCACGTCCTGCTCCGCCCTGGCCACGCCCACATCTTGCTCTGCCCTGGCCACGCCCGGGTCCTGCCCTGCCCTGGCCGCCTGCTCGTCCTGCTCCGCCTGGACCATCCTGGAGTCCGTCCAACTGCACCCAGCCCACCCTCCCTCCCGTGTTCTGCCTTGTACGGCGCGGGTCGCGCCTAGCGGGAGGGGGGAGTTATGTCACATTCACCACCTTCTTCATCGTCTGTGTCTTCACTACACTTCTCAGAATCCTCTGTCATCATCACCTGCACCTGCTCCTCATCACCCTCATCATCATCATCACCGTCACCTGTTGTCTTTGTCATTATCTGTGTATTTAAGTTCCCCTCTCACTCTTGTCATTGCTGGTTATTGTTTGAGCACATGCTCACAGTTTCATGTTCCACGTTGTGGTTAATAAACCTTTTGCTGTTTGTTTCTTAGCCTACCTTCGTCTTCATTCACCCGTGGACCTTGACAGGTACGTCTTTTGTTATTATTTTGATTGAGTGACCCCTGGTGGCCAAAAATTACATACTGTACGTTTAAAGGCAGCTCAATAATGCTTCAACTTTTTGGAATAATCTTCACATCAGGAATGAGCCTATACCTTAAACTGCTGTTTATGTACATATAGCTCACTATGTGTTGCTATACTCTTTTTCTCTCGGCATCTTTTGTTTTTCATATATCATTCACTTTTCTCATTCTTCAAGAGTGATTAGTTTTACTTGCTTATTTTCCTTGTTTGTTTCTTCATTGTGAGGGTTATTTTGGGGTTGAGTTTGCTCAATGGTTTTCCTCCTTTCAGGCCTGCACCAGATTGTACCAAAAATCTGACTTCTCAATATGCGGGAGTAGACCTTCAATTATTTTGTCTATAATCACATACTGAACTACTGAACCAAACCCCCTTGCATATCATAAATTAGGATATTGGACATTAGAAATGACTTGGAATATCCCAGGTCATGTGTCTTGTCTCTAAGGTATTTTATTGTCTTGTTTAGTGGCATGATAAGAGACTATAAAGTCTTTGCCTCATGGGAATCATGAATCATTTAGGACAGAGGCCTTAACTGACTTGTTTGTCTGGGCATTGCGCGTGCACACACACACACACACACACACACACACACACACACACACACACACACACACACACACACACACACACACACACACACACACACACACACACACACACACACACACACACACACACACACACACACTGTTTTTAAAAGCAGGTAAATGTTTTGCCTTGGCAAATATCACACCACCAGAATCAAATGCTGCATTATTTCCTGAATTAAGGTACATTTGGAACTTGAATGTGAAGACTAGAAAAGATGTGAACCATGAGGTTGAACAAATAGGTGAAGGTTTGGTCAAAGAGATAATTGTCTTACATCACTGTGTGCTGATCTGATCTATAGAGGTCATAAGAGTAAGATGTGGGGCTTGTTCTCAGCTGCTGTCACAGTTAATCATTAGCTTCCAGAATTTTTTATATGTCTGTGAGCTGTAATAAACTACCCCACACATATGACAGTAAAATGCTGAATCACCTCTCCAATAGCACTCAATAGCACAGTTATAACAGGTTCAATGTGGAACAAAATTATTTTCAATCACAGTTATATATATAAATAAACACACTTATTCTTCACTAGTTCTGCAGTGATTACATGTTTTTGTAGGTCAAACTGGAAGTTAGAATCACCTTGGCTCAAAACCAAATAGACCTTATTTCACACACAAAACCAAAAGCTTAAAAAATCATTAGTTTAAATTTCCAAATTTGCTAACACTTTATAATATCTGCACGCTATTAATCATTAGTTAAGCATTAGTAAACAGTTAATTCGTTGTATAAAGCATTAATTCAATTCAATTCAAATTTATTTGTATAGCGCTTTTCACAGTACACATTGTCTCAAAGCAGCTTTACAGAAAGTGCATTTCAGAAATGTACATAGAAAAATACAGTTAGTTAATCATGTATTAATTTAGGGCATAACATATCGCCGGCGTTGAGTCGTCTCTTCACAGGCGTCGAGTCGTCTCTCCACAGGCGTTTAGTCGTCTCATCACAGGTGTTGGGGCATCTGAAGTCTCCGTGAGAGGCTGGATACAAACTGGAGCTGACGAACGCTATTTACCTCGGGACTAGCGTCCCGAGATAACAGCAGAAAGACAGATGGGAAATAATTAGCATAGCTGATGTTCATAATGTTAATGCATTCGAACTGATTCAGCAGTAGTATAAAAGGTAAGCATTAAGTGAATGCTTGGTTAAAGAGATGCGTCTTTAATCTAGTTTTAAACTGGGACAGCGAGTCTGAGTCTCGAACAATATCAGGAAGGCTATTCCAGAGTTTAGGAGCTTAATGTGAGAACGCCCTCCCTCCTTTAGTAGACTTAGATATCCTAGGAATGACCAGAAGCCTCGAATTTAGTGATCTTAAAGAGCGCGGTGGATTGTATGGCGATAGAAGGTCTGTTAAATACACAGGAGCTAAACCATTTAGGGCTTTATAGGTCAGTAGTAATACTTTGTAATTGATACGGAACTTTATAGGTAACCAGTGTAGAGATGATAAAATTGGTGTTATATGATCATATTTTCTTGATCTAGTAAGAACTCTAGCGGCTGCATTTTGCACTAACTGTAGCTTGTTTATTGAGGATGCAGGAAAACCAGCTAATAAAGCATTACAGTAATCTAGTCTCGAGGTCATGAATGCATGAACTAACTTTTCTGCATCAGAAACAGATAGCATGTTACGTAGCTTAGCAATGTTTCTAAGGTGGAAAAAGGCTGTTCTTGTAACATATGAAATATGATTTTCGAAAGTCAAGTTGCGGTCTAGCATAACACCCAGGTCTTTTACTGTAGTGGATAAAGTAACAGGACATCCTTCTAAATTAAAGTTGTATTGTAATAGATTTTGTGGGTAGTTTTTTGGACCAATAAGTAATACCTCCGTTTTATCTGAATTTAATAGCAGGAAATTACACATCATCCAGCATTTTATATCTTTTAGACACTCTGTCAAGTTAGATATGTTAATGTCTTCATCTGGTCGTGATGAGATATATAATTGAGTGTCATCAGAATAACAGTGAAAATTAATTCCATGTTTTCTTATAATATTACCAAGTGGCAGCATATATATTGAGAATAGCAGAGGGCCTAGGACAGATCCTTGCGGCACTCCATAGTGTGGGAGTTATTTTAGAACTCCCAAAGGGAGAATTGATGAAATACAAATTTATTAAAATATTGAATTTAGGTTCCAATACAATAGTACATAAACTGAGAAATATTCTGAACATTGAATGTAGCATTTAAAGGTGGAATGTAAATGATATCAGCGGTGAAACAAGAGAATGTGGCAAATCCTATTTCACTCTATTGTAAGTTAAATGAGTCAGCTCACTGAGACTCTCACCTTTGTTCAGCAAATGGCCTTTGGAGCCCCTGGCCCAGACGTTGAATAGTTATGCTAATTGGATTAGCAATGCAATAGAGTGTTATGCTGATTGGTTCAAGCCAGATAACCTGCCTAACCTGTTTTCACTTGATAGAATTAACTCCTCCCCCTTGTAAGGTATATGAACAGTCTGCATTTTAGTTTAGTTAGAGATTTTGGGTACCACCTTGAACGAAGCAGACTACAGCAAATAAAGAATCCTGCTTTAAAAGATACACCCGAGTCTCCTGGTCTTCGCTCTTCTGAGTTTCTACACTTTAGAAGAAATTAATTCACAACAGATGGTGCCGTGACCCAGATAGAATTAACTTCACCTGAATCCAGATTTGAAACAAAGACTGAGTTCCAGAACTTCAAGCTCAACAAAGAATCTCAACAAAGAAGGAACTTCTCACTGAATTCCAGACTGAATCTTGAAACTTCAAGCTCAACAAAGAATCTCAACAAGGAATGAACTTCTGACTGAATTCCAGACAGAATCAACAAAGATCTCAAGAAAGCGAACTGAGTTCCAGAACGGAATCTTAACAAGAATTCACCTTTCTGACTGAAGTTCCAGACGGAATCTTTTTCATACAAACAAAGATTCGGTGAGTGTCACTCTATTCAAAGAACCGCCGAAAGACCAGTACAAATGTTGTGCCTCTGCGCCGCCAGAGAAGAGATATCAGACAGCTGTAGTGTTTGGTGAACTAAAGTTATCGTTTAAAAGTTGCCTTTTAGAGATGAAAGTTTAATCCTCTGTTCAGGCAGGGAAGTCTTAACATTACATGTTAAAAGATATATCCTCTGTTCAGGCAGGGAAGTTATAACATTGAATGTTAATGTTTGGAATCCTCTGAATAGTCAGGGAAGTTGTTTTTATCCTCTGTTTCAGGCAGACAGGGAAGAAAGTTTGACCCTCTGCTTCAGACAGGGAGATTTAGCATCTTATGCTACTGATTTAAATACCCTCTGTGCAAACAGGGAAGACTTAGCCGAAGTTAAGTGTGAAATGTTGGTAATTTGGAAGGTTAACAAGAATTGATCTGTGTTAACAAGTGTACCCTCTTTTGATCAGAGAAGTTTTAGTGTTTGATTGTGTGATAACAAAGAACATCACAAAATGGTTAGAAGGAATGCTAGGCTAGTTCCATCAACTGAGAAAAATGGACTAGCTACTCCTTTATGGACAGACAGTGAGTTCAAGTCATTGCTAGGAGAGCACATGAATTCCATAGTGACTGAGTCAGTTAGATTGGAACTAACACAGAAATTTGATATTGACCAAGACAAAGTGTGGTCTATTGAAGAATGCAAGAAGGTGTTAGGTGCATGTATCAGAAAGAAAAACATGAAAGGCATAATTTGTTGCCATAGAGAATATAGCTTATCCATTGCACAAGAACAAGCTAGGTGTATTGATAAGTTAAATGAACAGAACAAACAATTGCAGACTCAAGTGTCCTGTTTCAAGACAAAGGTGAGCCATAGTCAGGCCTCAACCAAATGTGACTCTGAAGACCAACAGTCAAATGAAAGCTATCCTGATTTACAGTCTGTCTGTAGACTAGAAAACACTAGAAATTCTGGTTTTATAGATAAATATGTAAATGCTTTTGAAGTGTGTGGAGCAAGACAAAAGGCTCAGACTAGGGCAAAAGGGATTGACTCTGTTCAATCTGCAACCCCCACACTGCAGTTACAAACAGTCAAATTATCTTTAGGTCCTAAAGAAATCGAGAGAATCGCTGAAAATTTGTCATCAGTGCAAAGAAATTTTTCTGAGTTTAGGAGAGAATTGTCCAGAAAGATGCGGCTTTACGATATGTCTCTAGCTGAAGTCAGCCAGCTAATATCACAGATCTTGACTGAGTCAGATTTCAATGATTTTGAAAATGCCGTAAACAATTCTGAGTTTCAAAATGCCAGAAAAGATGACTTGAGAGAGGGAGTTCTGAGAGTGTTAACAAGAATTGTTGGACCGAAAGTAGACTGGTCAAAGATCACTAATTGTGTACAGAAGAATGATGAAACTGTTAGTGAGTACACAGAAAGATTTTGTCAGACAGCTGCAGCTTACAGTGGAATTGCAGACACTCCAGAGAAGGTGTTAGCTGATAATGGCCCTTTGGTTCGCACCTGGTCTCATTGTCTTTTGCCAGAACACAGAAAGGCGTTGCCTTTCTTAAACATCACATGGGCTACTAGAAATTTGCAAGACAATTTGGAAAGTTTAGCGACTTGGGAAAGAGACTCTGATGTCAAGGAGAGAGTAAAAATTGCAGCAGCTTACTTTAAGGTCAACCCAGAGAAGCAACAGAAACGCAAATTTCCCAAGAGAGAGGGCATCAGTTGTTATTATTGTGGTAAACATGGACATTTTGGAAAAGAATGTAGAAAAAACAAAAAGAATGTTAGAGAAGTGAACAATATTACTCAACTTCTGCTCAATCTGCTTGCTACTCTGAAGCAGCCTCTCCCCTCGTCATTAAACGCGTTGGGCAGCTGTTTTAGTTGTTAACCACCTGGGCTGTGAGTGCTTATTTTCCCCACTAACTTACAACAGCTTATTTTTGTTTAATAGAACAAAAGGAAAGTGACTGTCTCAGTTTTTCCTTTGGGGGACACTGATTAAAATAAACTCACAGCCTTAAATGTTATTTTACAGCACAGGCCTTTCATCATTTGTAGTGTTAGGTCAGACTGTAAACGTAAAATGCCCTCATGCAGTGTCCACAATAATGCCAAACATTGTTTCATCCTCATGTATGATGCCTGCTATGACTGAAGTTGTTAGAGGATGGAGAAATAACTCAGATGAAGATTACACACGTCACAGGACAGGTAGTCCAAGAAATCTGTAGAATGTTGCAAGCCATTAGAGCCTAAGTGGCACATCAAGTGATATTAATTACAGCAGTTGCAGTATTGTGTCAGGATAAACCTGGACAGATTGTGTCACACTGTAAAAATTGCTCCCCCTCCCACAGGGAAATGACAGGACACAGGAACAGTGAGGGGCCGAAGGAAGAACCGATTGCAACAGGCATCGGGGGCCAACCCTTCGGTGAAGACTCCCTCATAATCCTCCCCCATCCATTAGTCCATCCTCACCTCACTGGTTGTATTTAGGTGTCAAAATAATTAAGAGAATAGGGAAAGATGGAACAACAATAGCAGAACAACAACAGCAGACTCTGAAAAGTTTACAACACTATGAGTTGAACAAATACTGCTCCTGTCTTTTGTTTTCTCTCTTCCTCTGTGCAGGTACCACTTGCTGACCTGAGAACCATACGCACCGACCTCCTCGTCTGCGTATGAAGACAAAACCTCAAGAAACAACTAGACGACTTCCGAGCCAACTATCACAAAAGGATAAAGAAAAGAAAAAAATACACAACGCAGAGAGACGAAACCTTCAGTCATCCATCGACATGATCAAGATTGTCCTACAACTACACATCATAAAGATCGCACAAAGTCCAGACTCCAGAAACAACATATTCTTAGAGCTGATGAATATGTAAAAAACGCCTTGTTTGCTGGAAAGAAAGTTTGCATGTCACATCCGAAGATGACTGCCTTCCAGGACTCACTTGTGCACAAATATGATAGTCCAACCAGACATTCTTGACCTTTCAGCATAATTACACCAAGATGACTGAAGATAATTCTTCATGGTTCAGAAACTTGATTGATCACGAGAAAAATCACAGTTCCAACCAGAAAAGACTCACGGAATTGCATGTTTTGTTTCTGTGTCAACATGCAATTGCAGAAACCTGAACACAGAGCAAGCTATGTGCCTGTAACTTACACAAGTTACAAGAATGAACTTTTAAGTGTTTAAATTTGTATATAATGTGGGAGTTATTTTAGAACTCCCAAAGGGGGAATTGATGAAATACAAATTTATTTGTCAAATATTGAATTTAGGTTCCAATACAATAGTACATAAACTGAGAAATATTCTGAACATTGAATGTAGCATTTAAAGGTGGAATGTAAATGATATCAGCGGTGAAACAAGAGAATGTGGCAAATCCTATTTCACTCTATTGTAAGTTAAATGAGTCAGCTCACTGAGACTCTCACCTTTGTTCAGCAAATGGCCTTCGGAGCCCCTGGCCCAGACGTTGAATAGTTATGCTAATTGGATTAGCAATGCAATAGAGTGTTATGCTGATTGGTTCAAGCCAGATAACCTGCCTAACCTGTTTTCACTTGATAGAATTAACTCCTCCCCCTTGTAAGGTATATGAACAGTCTGCATTTTAGTTTAGTTAGAGATTTTGGGTACCACCTTGAACGAAGCAGACTACAGCAAATAAAGAATCCTGCTTTAAAAGATACACCCGAGTCTCCTGGTCTTCGCTCTTCTGAGTTTCTACACTTTAGAAGAAATTAATTCACAACAATAGTCTACTGATGTTATCTTTGATTTTTCCCCATTTAAACAGAAAAAATGGTAACGGTCTGATAAGTACGATCTAAACCAGCTTAATGCCTGTCCCTGAACACCAGTGTAGTTTTGTAGTCGATCTAAGAGTATTTTATGATCTATAGTGTCGAACGCAGCACTAAGATCAAGTAGAACTAGTATTGAGATACAGCCTTGGTCAGAGGCTAAAAGTAAATCATTTGTAATTTTAACTAGCGCAGTTTCTATGCTATGATGCGTCTGAATCCCGACTGAAATTTTTCATAGATATCATTTTCTTGCAAGAAAGAGCACAATTGAGCGAACACAATTTTTTCTAGTATTTTAGACATAAATGGAATATTTGAGATGGGTCTGTAATTTGCTAGGTTATTTGGATCTAATTGCGGTTTCTTAATAAGAGGTTTTATTACTGCCAGCTTGAATATTTTTGGAACATGACCTAAACATAAAGACGAGTTAATAATATTGAGAAGAGGCTCTTCCACTACAGGTAACACTTCTTTAAGTAGTTTAGTGGGTATTGGATCTAATAAACATGTTGTTGGTTTAGATGCAATGATAAGTTTATTTAGTTCTTCCTGTCCTATAGTTGTAAAGCGGTTTAGTTGTTCTAGAGGGGCCATAATTGAGGCTGAGTCATAAGACACCATAGAGGATTGTACATTTACAATTGTGTTTCGGATGCTTTCTATTTTCTCATTGAAGTAATTCATAAAATCATTACTACTATATTGTAACGGAATATTTTGCTCTGGAGATGTCTGATAATTTGTTAGTCTAGCCACGGTGTTAAATAAAAACCTTGGATTATTTTGGTTATTTTCTATTAGTTTGCGGATATGCTCAGCCCTGGCTGATTTTAGAGCCCTTTTATAACGTGACATACTGTCTTTCCACGCGATTCTAAAGACCTCTAAATTAGTTTGTTTCCATTTACGCTCTAAGTTACGAGTTTCTCTCTTGATAGCATGCGTAGCACTGTTGTACCATGGTGCTTTAGTTTTCTCTCTAACCTTTTTCAATCTAATTGGTGCAACAATATCTAGAGTACTAGAGAAAATGGTGCTCAAACTGCTAGTCATTTCCTCTAGTTCATCTGTTTGTTTGGGTTCACTGAGCAGCTGAGATAGATCAGGTAAGCTATTTGAGAATCTATCTATAGTGGTTGGAAGGATTGTTCTGCCTGGTCGATAACGTGGTGCAACATGACAAATTTCAGCAGTACGTATTATGCAAGTTACCATGTAATGATCAGTGAGATCATCACTTTGCGGTATAATATCTATATCGGTTGGATCGGTTCCATATGATATAATTAAATCTAGTGTATGATTTAGACGATGAGTGGGACCACTGACGTTTTGCTTCACCCCAAAAGAGTTTAATAAATCTGTTAATCAGACATATAGTAATAGTTAGTGTGTTAATAAATGCTTTATTAACATGTACAGTATTTCTACTGTAATTCAGGGTTAATTCGGGTAGTTATAAAGCATTTAGTAGTGGTCAGTTAACTATTTTTGTGAGCTCATCTAAAGTGAGGACTAGTTATGCCTTGTAAATCATTTATAAAGGAGATTTAAAGACTGTCATATATTTCTATGTTCTGTATCACAGTATTGTGTGTTTCATTTTTCTGTTTAGAAGATAACTGAGTCTTTAAATCTCCTTAATAAATGCTTTACAAGGCATAACTAGTCCTCACTTTAGATGAGCTCACAAAAATAGTTACCTGACCACTACTAAATGCTTTATAACTACCTGAATTTACTCCATTTACTTACACTTTCTAAGTGATCTTATGAACCACTGACAACTCTTAAATAACTGGTTTGTAAATAATGCTATACTTCATTTAGAAATTATTAATCATTAACAAAGTCTGAAAATACAATTATTAAACAGATTATAGATATGCTTAAAAATCAAGAAAAAAGCATTTATAGCCGTATTTGAAAACTGCTTTTTAATGTATATTAATGCTTATAAATGATGAATTAACTGTTTACTGATGCTTAACTAATGATTAATAGCGTGCAGTTATTATAAAGTGTTACCCTAAATTTAAGTATGAAAAACAGTAAAAGTGAGCAACAGCAAGCTATCTAAACAGTTAAACAGTTTTGGCTGGCTGTTGCTCACTTTAAAACTAAAAATAAGACATGTGGAGTTGTGGACTCCAAGAAATAAATGGACTTGACAATATTATTACGGTTTTTATTTGTTTATATGCTTGGTATTTGCATTCTTTTTACAGTGAATAGTATTAATTAATAATCAATGACACTTGTCACAGTGAATTTAGCAGGATGGCACAGAACAACTGGCTCTTGATCTTGTTTCTGAGAATTCATCACAATCATACAATTCAAAGAAAGAAAGATATCAGAAAACGTACTCGGTTACTAACGTAACCTCGGTTCTCTCTAGAGAGGGAACGAGTACTGCGTAATATCTTACGCTATGGGGAAAACTCTTTTCCACGAGATATTGAAGCCAAAAATTATCCTTAATTTTTTATTAATGTAAAACGCTTTGCGGCAGCAAGCAGACATAGGCGAGACAGCTCGCGCGCCTATTGGCTGCCCTGCGGCAACAGCAGCAGCCTATCGAGAGTGGCTCTGCGTGACGTCACGACGAATGGGGGCCTTTCGCGCCCATATAGTCACGTCCCGCCAGAAAGGGCGTGGTCTCGCCCTACAACTAGGCTCGATAGCTGCTCTTACGTTGGTTTTCATCGCCGAAGCGAACCAGAGCGTATTCCAAGCACGGCAAGATACGCAGTACTCGTTCCCTCTCTAGAGAGAACCGAGGTTACGTTAGTAACCGAGTACGTTCTCTTACGAGAGTATCTCTCGTACTGCGTAATATCTTACGCTATGGGGAACACAATGCAACACGCCGTGCTGGTAGGGATCCAACACCAAAGTCCCAGGGGCCGAAGCCCGGGGTGCATATAGTGCATAATATCACCTCAATTGACCTCAATTGTGGTGTATTGCTCCTGTCTGCCGATCGATTGCTCCTGTCTGCCTCGCTGCCTGCTGCTGTGTGTGAGTGTGTTTGCTCCGAGGCTGTTAGCTCCGTCTAAGCCTCGCATTTCTTTCTGTTTTGATTTTGAACCATCATTTACTATCATTTCTAGTTGTTTATACTACTAATTACAGTTTACCTAACAGATTAACCTAACATCGCTAGCTTCCGTTATTGTTAGCACAACACGCTAGTATCTCGCTAGCCTGTTAAGGCGCCACCCGTGCGCTCAGTTATTTATTTTTTTTCTCGTGCGTGCCCGCGCATCTGAGTCCATAAAAAGCCCAGGTGAGTAAGAATCAGTCAACAAACACGGTGAGTAATGTCTTGTCCTGTTATTGTCACTTGCACATCATGCCATATGTTTACCATAGCCTTCCCCGTCGGCATAGGGTTTATATGTGATAAATGCAAGGAGACAGTCAGGCTGACGGAGAAGATTTCAGAATTAGAGACACGCATCCAAACTTTAATTGAGGATAGTAAGTGTGCTCGAGCTTTAGATACTACTTTGGATGCGCCTAGCATAGTGAACCATTTACATGATTCGGTTCCGGCTGAGTTATTGCCTGTGCAGCCAGGCAGATGGGTGACGGTGAGAAATCGCTCTAGTCGCGGATCAAAAAACCACTCTTCTGTTCCGGTTACCATAACAAATCGATTTGCCCCTCTCAGTGAAACACCCACTGAGAATGCTGTTGATTGTGCCCTGGTAATTGGCGATTCTATTACACGGAACGTGAAAATAGAGACACCAGCCACCATAGTCACATGTTTGCCGGGAGCCAGAGCGCCTGACATCAAAGCAAATTTAAAAGTGCTGGCTAATGCTAATCGTAAATTCTCTAAGATTGTTATTCACGTCGGCACTAATGATGTTCGACTTCGCCAGTCGGAGATCACCAAAATTAATATTAAAGAGGTGTTTGAACTCGCAAGTACGATGTCAGGCACTGTAATCTGCTCTGGCCCCCTTCCTGTTCGAAGGAGTGATGAGATAGTTAGTAGATTGTGTTCACTCAATGGCTGGTTGTCTAATTGGTGTCCGCAACATAATATAGAATTCATAGACAATTGGAAAAGTTTTTGGGGCAAGCCTGACCTGTTGAAAAGAGATGGTATTCATCCCACCTGGGATGGTGCTGCTCTTCTCTCTAGTAATTTGGCTCATAGTCTTAGAGATAAAACATGACAATCTGGGGCTCAGGTCAGGAAGCAGACAAACTGGCTAAACCGACCGTCTGCTAGCGGCCTCACGTCACCAAGGTCAGATAAATCCCATCACATAGAGACTCTTTCACCTAGATATCATCATATAGAGACTGTGTCTGTTCCCCGAATTTGGAAATCCAAAAAACTGCCAAACTTTTCTAAGGTTAAAAATCTAATTGATGTTCAAAAAATAAAAAACAGATATAATACAGATGAGCAAACGATAAAGCTTGGGTTGCTGAATATTCGATCCCTTAATTCAAAATCGCTCATAGTTAATGATAAGATTAAAGACTATAACCTAGATGTGCTGTGTTTGACAGAAACCTGGCTAAAACCAAACGATTACATTACTTTAAATGAGTCCACTCCGCAAGATTATTGTTATAAACATGAGCCTCGTCCGAAAGGCAAAGGGGGAGGTGTTGCTGTAATTTATAGTAATATTCTCAAAACCACTAAGAAATCTAGTTTTAAATATACTTCTTTTGAAGTGTTGGTGCTTAATGTAAAAATGTATAGTGTAAACAATAAATCACGTTTGAGAATTCTGCTGGCTACTGTATACAGGCCACCAGGGCACCATAAAGATTTTATCAAAGAATTTGCTGACTTTCTGTCAGAATTAATATTGGCTGCAGATAAAGTCCTAATTGTTGGTGATTTTAATATACATGTAGATAATGAAAAAGATGCATTGGGATTGGCATTTAAAGACATTATAAACTCAATTGGAGTGAGACAACACGTGTCAGGATCTACTCATTGTCGTAATCATACTCTTGATCTAATATTATCACATGGAATAGATGTTGATGGCGTTGAAATTCTGCAGCAGAGCGACGACATCTCCGATCATTATCTAGTCTTGTGTAAATTACATTTAGCCAAGGCTGCAAAGCCGACTCCGTGTTATAAATATGTTAGACCTATCACTTCTGCCACTAAAGATTGCTTTATCAATAATCTTCCAAATCAGTTTCATAATCTCAGCATCCCAGATAGCTTAGAAGAACTTGATATTGCAACAGAAACTTTTAACTCTCTCTTTTCCAGCACTTTAGACACAGTTGCTCCGCTGCGCTTAAAGAAGATTAAAGAAAATAGTCCAACGCCGTGGTACAATGAGCACACCCGGGCCCTTAAGAGAGCAGCCAGAAAAATGGAGCGAAACTGGAAGAAAACAAAACTAGAGGTATTTTGGATTTCATGAAGGAGAGCTCGATTGCTTACAGAGAGGCCTTAAAAGATGCTAGAACTAATTATTTTTCAACCCTATTAGAAGAAAATAAACATAATCCTAGGTATTTATTTGAACAAGTGACTAAACTAACAAAAAAGAAAGCTTCAAGCCCAGAAGTTTCCAAGAAACACAGCAGTAATGACTTTATGAACTTCTTCACTTATAAGATTGATAATATCAGGGACAAAATTATAACTATGCAACCGTCTACTACAGTATCGCATCAGGGAGTATATTGTAGTCTCCGTGAGGAGCATTTTGATTCATTTGTTGCTATAGGAGAGGAAGAATTTTGCAAAATTGTTAATTCATCCAAATCGACAACTTGTATGCTAGACCCTATACCGACTAAGCTACTGAAAGAGATGCTTCCAGAGGTCATAGATCCTCTTCTAGATATCATTAATTCATCTTTGTCATTAGGATACGTACCAAAAACCTTTAAGTTGGCTATGATTAAACCGCTTGTTAAAAAACCGCGGCTTGATCCTACAGAATTAGTCAATTACAGGCCAATCTCGAATCTGCCTTTTCTGTCAAAGATACTAGAAAAAGCAGTATCCTCACAACTGTGTTCCTTTTTAGAAAGAAATAATATCTGCGAGGATTTTCAGTCCGGATTTAGACCGTACCATAGTACTGAGACTGCTCTCATTAAAGTCACAAATGATTTGCTCCTATCATCCGATCGTGGTTGTATCTCTCTATTAGTGTTACTTGATCTTAGTGCTGCATTTGATACTATCGACCACAACATTCTTTTAAATAGACTAGAAAACTATGTTGGCATTAGTGGAATTGCACTAGCATGGTTTAAATCATACTTATCTGACCGTTTTCAGTTTGTAGCAGTAAGTGAAGAGATGTCTTATCGATCACAAGTTCAGTATGGCGTACCACAAGGCTCAGTTCTAGGACCGCTGCTGTTCACTCTGTACATGCTACCATTAGGAGATATAATTAGGAAATATGGAATTAGCTTTCACTGTTATGCTGATGATACTCAGCTGTATATTTCTTCAAAACCTAACGAAACTTACCAATTCACAAAATTAACGGAATGCATAGCTGATATAAAGAATTGGATGACCAGTAATTTCCTATTACTAAATTCTGAAAAAACAGAGATTCTAATCATTGGACAAAAAACTTCCTCACCTAATAACCTAGAATACTGTCTAACACTTGATGGCTGCTCTGTTAAGTCTTCGTCGTCAGTTAGGAACCTGGGTGTGCTCTTTGATACCAATCTTTCATTTGAAAGTCACGTGTCTAGTATCTGTAAAACCGCATTTTTCCATCTTAAAAATATATCTAAATTACGTCATATGCTCTCACTGACAAATGCGGAACAATTAGTTCATGCTTTCATGACCTCAAGGCTAGATTATTGTAATGCTCTACTGGGTGGTTGCCCTGCACGCTTATTAAACAAACTACAGCTAGTTCAAAACGCAGCCGCTAGAGTTCTTACCAGAACAAGGAAGTATGACCATATTAGCCCGGTTCTGTCAACACTGCATTGGCTGCCCGTTAAACATCGTATAAATTTTAAAATATTGCTGATTACTTACAAAGCACTAAATGGTTTAGCTCCCCAGTACTTGAGCGAGCTCTTAACGCATTATAGTCCTTCACGTCTATTGCGATCTCAAAATTCTGGCCAGTTGATAATACCTAGAATATCAAAATCGACTTCTGGCGGTAGATCCTTTTCCTATTTAGCACCAAAACTTTGGAACAATCTTCCTAACACGGTCCGGGAAGCAGATACAGTCTGTCAGTTTAAATCTAGACTAAAAACACATCTCTTTGGCTTAGCATACACATAACACATTATAGATTTTTATAATTCAATGTTAGGCTGCATAGATTAGATTAGATCAGCCGGAACCGGGAACACTTCCCATAATTCCTGATGTACTTTGTACATCATAAGAAGGATGGCGTCTAGCTAATATTAGTCTCTCTGTTTATCCCGAGGTTTACCGCAAACCGCCGGATCCAGGGCATATCCAGATCTGATGAAGGACCATCACATGGACACGACGACACGCATTATCAGGGCTGTGAAGGCCCATGGACACCTCACCACACTCATCTCCTCACCGGCCGGATGACCCAACCCAACCAGATGAACTGGATAATATCGTGAAAGTTCTGATCTCATCTGACTCCTGACATTATGCTGCCTAACTCATAATCATACACTGTTTCGTTGGCCAAAGGAGGACTGGCCCCCCGACTGAGCCTGGGTTCTCCCAAGGTTTTTTTCTCCATTCTGTCACCTGATGGAGTTTTGGTTCCTTGCCACTGTTGCCTTCGCCTTTTGGCTTGCTTAGTTGGGGACATTTAATTTTCAATTGAACAATACTATTACAACATTGTTTTCCTGTTATCTCTGTAAAGCTGCTTTGAAACAATTTGTATTGTAAAAGCGCTATATAAATAAAGGTGACTTGACTTGACTTGACATAATCACCATAAACTCACAGAGAGTGAGGGAAGAGAGGCTAGAAGCATCATTCCCTGTAAATAGCATCCGAAAGGAGCTAATCATGTGACAAATAGACCATACCGTCAGGGTGAACATTCAGCCTGAACTGGGTGGCCACAAGTGTGTCAACATTTTAATGAGCTGCTGTACCGGTCAGTGAGCAATACGCAGGTCAAACTCAGTATCCGAGCCGCACAGCGGGCAGATAGCACTTAATTTTATACCGCCAAAAGCTTAGCTTGTAAGGCGGGAACCTCCAGGTTATAGTATTTTATAAATGTAGACGGCGAGGCCCAGCCCGCGGCCATACAAATATCTTGCAGGGTAACCCCGCTAGACCATGCCCACGAGGAGGCCATGCCTCTTGTGGAGTGCGCTCTAACACCCAAAGGGCACTGTAGGCCCTTAGAAGTGTAAGCCAGCGCAATGGCACCGACTATCCTTCTGGATAGGCTCTGTTTTGAAGCGGCAAGTCCCTTAGCACGGCCGCCAAACGAAACGAAAAGCTGCTCAGTCTGTCTGAAACCAGACGAGCGGGACACATAAGCCCTTAGTGCCCTGACAGGGCAAAGGAGACTCGCGTCCTTCTCCTCATTGAGAACCGGAAGGGCAGACAGGGAAATCACCTGGGCCCTGAACGGTGTGTTGAGGGATTTTGGCACGTAGCCGTGCTTCGGTTTGAATATGACCTCTGAGTCATTAGGTCCAAACTCCATGCATGACGCGCTCACTGAAAGCGCTTGCAAGTCCCCTACGCGCTTCACTGAAGCGAGAGCCATAAGAAACGCTGTCTTGAAAGACAAGTGTTTCATGTCTGACGACTGGATTGGCTCGAATGGGGCACCTTTCATGGCCTCCAAGACCGTGGAAAGGTCCCATGTCGGGACTGAAGGGGGCCTGGGAGGGTTTAGCCTCCGAGCTCCTCTAAGTAAACGCACGACTAAGTCGTTCTTTCCTAGTGACTGGCCAGACACCGGTTTTGCAAACGTTGCTATGGCCGCCACGTATACTTTGAGCGTGGAAGGGGTCCTGCCCTTATCCAGTAGCTCCTGAAGGAAGGAAAGCACTTCCGTAACCCCGCAGTCTACAGGTGAAAAGCTCTGCGCTTGACACCAAGCAGAGAACACAGACCACTTCGAGGTGTAGAGCCGTCTGGTAGACGGGGCTCTAGCCTGCGCGATCGTGTTTAACACTCCCTCTGGGAGGTCAGCGGGTACCCGTTGATGGCCCATGCGTGCAGGGACCACAAATCCGGGCGAGGATGCCAAATCGAGCCTCCCGCCTGAGAGAGGAGGTCTCTCCTCAGCGGTAAAGGCCATGGGACAGCGCTGGTCAGCTGCATCAGGACAGGGAACCACGACTGGTTTGTCCAGAGCGGAGCTATGAGTAGCACTGGGCATCCCTCCCTCCTGATTCGCTCCAACACCTGAGGCAGGAGTGAGACAGGGGGAAAAGCATATAGGGGGCGGCGGGGCCAAACATGGGCCAGCGCCTCCCGGCATTTCGAGAAGAATCTCGGGCAGTGAGCGTTTTCTTGGGACGCGAACAGGTCCACCTGCGCTTTGCCAAAC
This sequence comes from Chrosomus eos, assembly GCA_036326025.1. Classification (NCBI taxonomy): domain Eukaryota; kingdom Metazoa; phylum Chordata; class Actinopteri; order Cypriniformes; family Leuciscidae; genus Chrosomus; species Chrosomus eos. The sequence continues at coordinate 27,226,278 of CM070833.1, read as the reverse complement.
GTTTCCCACAGCAGCTGGATCGTCTGCGGGTGCAGAGACCATTCTCCTGCTGGGACGTTGTTTCTGGACAGCCTGTCTGGCCCCACATTTAGGTGACCAGGCACATGCGTCGCTCTCAGCGAGAGCAGGTTGTGCTGAGCCCAGACCAGGAGGCGTCCCGTCAGCCTGTAAAGGTTTCGGGACCTGACGCCGCCCTGGCGATTTATGTACGCCACCACTGACATGTTGTCCGACCGGACCAATACGTGGTGGCCTTTTATCTGGGGACAGAAGTGCCGTAGCGCTTTGTCGACTGCTATTAATTCCAAGCAGTTTATGTGAAGGAGCTTCTCCCGTACTGACCATAGGCCAGCTAGCGGTCTGCCCTCGAGCAGCGCTCCCTGCCCCTTCACACTCGAGGGGATCCCCAGACTCACACCTGACTGATACCAGTCAGTTGCTTTCCATGGTTTCAGAGCCGAAATGCACTGAAGGTCGACCCTGAGGCGAAATAGACCTGCGGTCCACGCCCTGGGGGGAACTCGTTCTCTTAGCCATAGCTGCAGTGGGCGCATGCGGAGCAGGCCCAACTGGAGTACGGAGGCTGCTGAGGCCATCAGACCCAGCATTTTCTGAAACCTTCTGAGCGGGACTATAGAGCCGTGGCGGAAGGATCTCGCGACGTGCTGAATATTCAATCCGCGCTCCGGTGACAGGCGTGCTGTCATGGATAGCGAGTCTAACACTGTTCCCAGAAAGGAAATTCTCCGACTGGGGAGCAGTGAGCTTTTCGCCCAATTGACTGTAAGGCCCAGCTCCTCGAGGTGCTCGAGTAATGCGGCCCTGTGTTCTATGAGCTCCGTTCGTGAACGAGCTAGAATCAGCCAATCGTCCAAGTAGTTCAAAACTCGCATGCCCCGAAGTCTCAGGGGGGCGAGGGCCGCGTCCATGCACTACGTGAACGTACGGGGTGCTATGGACAGGCCGAACGGCAGGACTGTGTATTGATATGCCTGGCCCTCGAAGGCGAATCTCAAGAATTGCCTGTGATGGGACGCTATTTGTATTTGAAAATAGGCGTCTTTCAGATCTATTGACATGAACCAGTCTCCTTGGCGCACTTGCGCGAGGATTTTCCTGGTCGTAAGCATTCTGAACTGGCGCTTCACGAGCGTTCTGTTCAGCAGTCGCAGATCTAGAATGGGTCTGAGCCCACCATCTTTTTTCGGTACCAGAAAATATCTGCTGTATAAGCCCCCTTCGCCCTGAGATAGAGGTTCTATAGCCCCTTTTCTCAGTAGTTTCGCTATCTCGGCTCGAAGTAGATGAAACACTTCGCTTTACACCGTAGTTTCGACTCGCGCCGTATAACGGCGGGAGCGTCGAGCGAACTGTAGCGAACAGCCTCTCGTTATAGTGTTCAACACCCATTCTGATACCCCGGGAAGCCTTGACCACGCATCTGCGTGAATAGCTAGGGGTAGAATGAAATCTGGGCTCTGGCCGCGGCAGGACGGCGGCTCGAGAGCCCCTGTGTACTGGGAACACAACACCGTGTTTACAGCGTTCGAGGCGGGGGCGCGCTGATCACAGCGGGCAGCCTGGCCGCGCTCAGCTTCTCTATGGCGGGACGCGCAGAGAAAGCGAGCGGGGCGAATCCTGTGGGATTCGGCGCGTGTGAGGGAATGTGGGCACATTTACTAAATGCGGGCACATTTACTACACTGAGAATACTGTCAGCTCGCGCCGACTAAATCACTGCTGTGTTTACAGCGTGCGAGGCGCGCGCTGATCACAGCTGGCAGCCTGGCCGCGCTCAGCTTCTCTGTGACGGGTTGTGCAGAGAAAACGAGCGGGGGCGAATCCCGTGAGATTCGGAGTGTCTGTGAGAAATGCGGGCGCGAGACAGCGGGCACATTTTCTGCATGGAGAACACTCGGCTCGCGCCGACTGAATCAACGCTGTGTTCACAGCGTGCGAGGTGCGCGCTAATCACAGCGGGCAGCCTGGCCGCGCTCAGCTTCTCTGTGACGGGTTGTGCATAGAAAGCGAGCGGGGGTGAATCCCGTGGGATTCGGCGTGTCAGTGAGGAAATGCGGGACAGCGGACACATTTACTGCACTGAGAACACTGTCGGCTCGCCTATGTCTGCTTGCTGCCGCAAAGCGTTTTACATTAATAAAAAATTAAGGATAATTTTTGGCTTCAATATCTCGTGGAAAAGAGTTTTCCCCATAGCGTAAGATATTACGCAGTACGAGAGATACTCTCGTAAGAGAACATGTTTTCTGTCACGGAGGAGAGGGATGATGCATCATCCTCCAGTCACAGGAATTTGATAATGATTAAAGTACTGCTGTTCATCAGAAATGAAAAGTTCATTGTGAAAGAGGTTTTGACTCTGACTCCGATATCTCTTGAAGTTTTATGTAGTGTGTGTGTGTGTGTGTGTGTGTGTGTGTGTACTGTGGAGGCAGTTGGTCTGGTTCACCTTGAAATTCTTCCAATATCAATTATCACACTCAAATACACACACCACACCTTCTCATACACACACGGGGGAACAGACTATTGGATCTCTGCTATGGCTCTATCAAGGGCGCATATAAGTCTGTTGCAGGTCCTCCTTTAGGTTTTTCTGACCATAATGTTGTGCATCTTTTGCCCACATACAGACCTGTGCTACATAGGGACAAAGTGCAGGCACGTGTGGTACAGGTGTGGAATGAGGAGAGTACTATGGCCCTACAGGGCTGTTTTGACTACACCGATTGGTCTGTTTTTCAAGACTCATCCAACAACATTGATGAACTGACTGATGCAGTATGCAGTTACATCTCTTTCTGTGTGGACAGTGTGATCCCAACTAAGACAGTTGTTTCCTATCCTAATAATAAGCCTTGGATATCTAAAGAACTGAAACATCTGTTAAGGGAAAAGAGGACTGTTTTTAATAGTGGTGACAAAAGTGCATATGCTGAAATCAGGAAGGTTGTGCGAGCTGAAATAGTAAAGGCTAAACTTCAGTATAAAAAGAAAATTGAGTCTAAATTCAGTGAGTCTGATCTCAGATCTGTGTGGGATGGAATGAAATTAATGACAGGTATGCACAAAGGCTCTAGCACTGTGTCATTAAATGGTTTTGATTCTGATGAGCAGCTAGCAAATGAATTAAATAGTTTTTATATGCGATTTTCTAATAGTGATTTTAGCGAAAAAATCGGTCACATGAGTGAAAATTTGGTCAGTGATTGTATTTTTGATTTTGATATTGATGTAGCTGAGGTCAAATCATTATTTAAACAAACTAATGTTAGGAAAAGTCCTGGCCCTGATAACATCTGTGGTCGAGTCCTTAAGTCTTGTGCTGGTCAGTTAAGTGAGATTTTTAAAGTAATTTTCACTCTATCACTTCAGACGCGAAAAGTGCCTAAGATTTGGAAACACTCTACAATTATTCCTGTAGCTAAGTGTAAGAACCCCAAGGTATTAAATGACTTTCGACCTGTTGCTCTCACCTCGTTGGTGATGAAGAGTTTTGAGAAGTTGATTAAGCAGGAGTTACTGAAGCAGGTAGAGGAGCAGTTAGACCCTCTCCAGTTTGCTTACAGGGCTAGTAGAGGTGTTGAGGATGCAATACTTACATTATTAAATTCCCTTTATCAACATCTGGAATCCTCTAAAACTCATGCGAGGCTCCTTTTTATTGACTTTTCCTCAGCATTTAATACTATTCAGCCCTTCTTGTTGGCCGAGAAACTTCAATCTCTTTTTAACTTGAATTCTAATTTAATTGCCTGGATACTGGATTTTCTGTCAAACAGGTCGCAGTGTGTTAGGGTAAATGGTGTCTTATCCTCAAAAGCCCTTACCTCCACAGGCTCTCCTCAGGGCTGTGTTCTTTCACCTTTGCTCTTTATTCTATACACAAATGACTGTAGGAGTAAGTATGAGAATAGGCACTGTGTGAAATTTGCAGATGATACTGTTATAGTGAGCCTTTTGAATAATGATGAGGATGGGCATGGTCCTGTAGTGGATGATTTTATTGCATGGTGTGAAAACTTTTATTTGTCTATCAATGTTTCCAAGACAAAGGATATGATCATCGATTTTCGTAGAGTACAGCACAATGTTTCACAAACTGTTATTCAGAAGATGAATGTTGAGACTGTAGATGAATACAAATATTTAGGAACCATCATTGATAACAAACTATCTTTTGAGAGCAACACAATTGCTGCCTGTAAAAAGGCCCAACAGAGACTTTTCTTCTTGAGGAAGATGAAGTCATTCAGCGTGTGTAGGACTCTTATGACCTTGTTTTATCAGTGTTTTATTCAATCAGTCTTGACATTTAGTATTGTGGTGTGGTACAATGGCCTTTCAATGATTAATAAGCAAAAGTTAGTTAGGCTGGTAAATGTTGCGTCTAAGGTGATTGGGGTACAGCTACCACAACTGCAACATATATATGATGATCGGGTTCGTGGTAAGGCTAACCAAATTTTAAATTGCTCTGATCACCCACTTTATGGGGAGTTTAATTTGCTCCCCTCAGGTCGCCGTTTTAGGCTACCCATGTTACGAACCAGGCGTGCCAGGGATTCCTTTATCCCTGTGGCTATTAGGAACCTGAACTCGCTTAGATGATGTCTTGTGATTTTTATTTATTTATTTATTTATTTATGGCATTATTCATTATGACATACTGATCTGTGTAGTGCATTGCTTTTGTCACTGGTTCTGAGGAAGGAGTGTCTCCATTGACTGATGTGTTGGTGTGTGTTTTGTGTTGTGTGTAATATGCTGTTGGCATCTGGTGGTGCTTTTATTCTGTGTTTGTCTTTAGATCCTGCTGCACACAAAATTTCCTTTCTAAGGATAAATAAAGTGGAACTGAACACAGTACAGTCCATTTTCTGCAGCTCAGGCCCAGACAGCATGAGACAACAAAAGTGCTTTGCAGAGAGTTAAAGGTGCCCTAGAATATGAAATTGAATTTATGTTGGCATAGTTAAATAACAAGAGTTCAGTACATGGACATGACATACAGTGAGTCTCAAACACCATTGTTTTCTCTTTCTTATTTAAATCTTGTTTTTAAAAAACACCCCTGAAAAACAGGCGAATCTCCACATAATACCGACTGTGACGCAATAGTCGGGATCATTAATATGTACGCCTCCAAAAATGTGCATATGCCAGCCCTCAATGCCAGGCGGAACTGCGCAGCCGAGTCATCGAAACAAGCGAGGATCATAGGGGAAATGGCAGATCATGGAAATAAATGCTATGTTCCAGGCTGTGCAGAGGAGGTGAGGACTTTTCATACCCTTTCCACAAAAAAGAAATGTCAAGGCGTGGTTGATGTTTATCGCAACAGTTTAATTCGAAGTTGTTAGTTTGCTCTACTCATTTCACCATGGACTTATTTTCTAACCTAGGACAATATCAAGCAGGCTTCTCTCAGTGAATAAATTATATACAGAAAGCGATCAAAGAACAATCTTTCCACACAGCGCGAGTTTATCTGGACACTTGCGAAACTCGTTATGAAATCAATGACGCATGTTACACTGCACCACGAAGCTCTTACTGTAGTTACATCCTCGTGTTTGCATTGGTCTCACGATCAACAGACTGTCATCTGCTCAATGGTCATCACGGCAACATTTTATGTGATGGAAATAGATTTAAATACTTTATAAACTTCTCACGATTCGTTAATCTCGATAGCTGTTTAATAGCTGTTTAACGTTTAATAGCTGTAGCAAAAGTATTCGAGAGAGTTTCACATGTAGACGTAGCTATTTCATATGCAAGCATATCAGCCAATCACAGCAGTGGCCGGTTACACTGAATCCCACAGCAGACACGCCCCTTCAAACAGAGTGTTCAAATTAGAGGCTAAAATCAGGCTAGGAAAAATGCCTTTTATTTCTAAATTATGACTATTTTTGATCTAAAAAACATACTAACATTATAAGGGCAACCCAGGAAACATTATAAAATAATAAAATAACCCCATTCTAGGGCACCTTTAAAGTTATAGAAGCTGCAGGTCAAAAATGATATGTAGCTGTCTGTAGAGGTGTGTTTATGGCTGTTTTAGGTCTAATTGTGGGGGCATGTCCCATATTTTTATCCCATGCCTTTTTTTGTCATTAAATCCAAGTAATTCGCTCAAGTAACAGATGTCCATAATTCCAAGTTTATGATTCTAATCTATCTATCTATCTATCTATCTATCTCTATCTATCTATCTATCTATCTATCTATCTATCTATCTATCTATCTATCTATCTATCTATCTATTATCTATCTATCTATCTATCTATCTATGTTGAACTATTGATCGTAAACACATAGTAATCATAAAAAATACAAGAGAAAGTAGAATACAATGCATGGATTTACAAATAGATTTATAAAATATGGTTTATGCAAAGTAGAGAATTAGGCTACCCATTACAATAATAATGTGCTGCTCATTGTTCTGTGCTGCTCAGGCCATCAGAGGTGAGCCCCATTTCAAAAGAATAAATATGTGAGTTATTGATTGAAAGAGACCATGGGGCGCCGTTTGTAAAGCGGCTCACACTGAAAATAACAGCAACATTTTGTCACATTTAGCTTCAAACAATGTTTAAAAAACTGGTATGAATTTTTGACGGTCACTTTTTAGCACATTTACAACAATATTTGTCAACTTAGAGATATTTTAAATAGTTAAATCTAAATATAAAATGTTACACCTAAATGTTAAATCTAAATGTTAAATCTAAATGTTAAATCTAAATGCTAAATCTAAATCTAAATGTTAAATCTAAATCTAAATGTTAAATCTAAATCTAAATGTTAAATCTAAATGTTAAATCTAAATCTAAATCTAAATATTAAATCTAAATGATAAATCTAAATGTTAAATCTAAATATTAAATCTAAATCTAAATCTAAATGTTGAATCTAAATGTTAAATCTAAACCTAAATCTAAATGTTGAATCTAAATATTTAACTGATATGCAAATTCAAAATTCCGGTAACCGGAAGTGCCAAATAAAAGCTCGAGGATAGTGTCTATAGTGTCAAATAACGAATAAAAACCATCTCATTTGGGGAAATGGACTCTTGGACACGGACATTTAGATTTAGATTTAGATTTAGATTTAACATTTAGATTTAACATTTACATTTAGATTTAGATTTAACATTTAGATTCAACATTTAGATTTAGATTTAACATTTAGATTTAACATTTACATTTAGATTTAGATTTAACATTTAGATTCAACATTTAGATTTAGATTTAACATTTAGATTTAGATTTAATATTTAGATTTAACATTTAGATTTAGATTTAGATTTAACATTTAGATTCAACATTTAGATTTAGATTTAATATTTAGATTTAACATTTAGATTTAGATTTAACATTTAGATTTAACATTTAGATTTAGATTTAGCATTTAGATTTAGATTTAGCATTTAGATTTAACATTTAACATTTAGGTGTAACATTTAATATTTAGATTTAACTATTTAAAATATCTCTAAGTTGTCAAATATTGTTGTAAATGTGCTAAAAAGTGACCGTCAAAAATTCATGCCAGTTTTTTAAACATAGTTTGAAGCTAAATGTGACAAAATGTTGCTGTTATTTTCAGCGTGAGCCGCTTTACAAACGGCGCCCCATAAGAGACTGGTAGGACTCACAGTTACACTTTTACTAGTGGTCTGACAAAAAAAACACAAAAAAACAAAAAAAACAACTTACTATATTATTGTGATATAGAAAAGAAAAAGAAATAGGGGCACAAAGGCGAAAATACAACATTAGAAAGGCAAACACAGGAAAGAGCCATTAGGCAGAACTTTGCTTTTGCATGCAGCACTATATATATGCTTGCTAATTGAAGGTTCATGACATGCAACTTTTGAGCTATTTCAGAGAAATGGTTTCATTGGTTGATCTACATTCTCTTCATTAGTGAATGTCAAAATTCACCTGCACAATTCATCAATTCATGGCACATTTACAAAAAGCCTAATTAATAGAAATGTGTAGAAAATATATTTGACAGTTTATGACAACTAGATGAAACATTTTGCATTTAATGACTAATACAATGACCTATGACTAGATGCTTTGAGGGGTAAGACTATTGCACAGATAACTATTTAATACATTTTGAGCAACATGGTATTAGCAACATTTAATGTGGGAAACCGGAAACAATTGTACATAATCAATTGCAAAGCAATCGCAACTTCAAAATAATGAGAAAATGCTTTCATGATGGGCACAAGTGACTAGATGATGTGAAGGTTGAACAAGTAGTTTTGAGAAATTCATTTCTGATCTGAGAAATGCACCAAAGCGACTGAGAAAAACTGTAATAATTGTCTTAAATTCTTAATTTTCAAATGTTAAAATCTTCAATCTTTTGTTTTGGAGGAGTACTCATGAAATACTGTAAAGTTATATCAACAGAAATGTTGAAAATTATACGAATGTGTAAATAAAGTGAATCTAGTGCCCAATGTGGCCCACAATGCACGACTCACATTTTTTACAATGCACTGCAATGCTGATGTCCATGATTCTGTAGTGATGCTTATAAACAACATAATTGATTTTTGAAACATTTAATGAAATAGGCCTAGCATAGAGCACTGTTTTATTGTAAACAAAGTACTATTCTTATTATATATTTTAAAAAAAGTTGCATATGAAGCAAAGCACTTGCTTCTGATGTTTTGATGTCTGTTTTTAAGGAAAAGAACATGCATGAATGAGAAAATAAAGTGCACATGCTTGATTTTAAACAGAGTTAGGGCTATAAAGTGCAATAAGTCACGAAAAAAAGATTGCAATGTGTTACTCGCTGACTGACTGAGACGCCTCTTTTAGACAGCATGTGTTCACGAATTCCGTTCTCGTGTATTGCACTTGAATATGGAAGTTTGTTTTTGCCACGTAATAATTTTTTTGGGACTTTTTATCTAATTATTCAGAACTTTCTCACAATTGTCAGTTTACATCTCGCAATTCTGACTTTTTCTCAGATTTGAGCAATTCCAAGTTAAGTCAGAAATGTGGAATAGCCTAGAAACTCGCAATTAAGAGAAACAAAGTCAGAATTGCAAGATATAAATTCGTAACTATTTTATTTTGTGAAATTCTCTTTTCCATCAAACTAAACCTAGTGTGACTTACAACAGTTCCTGAGGAATCGGTTCCCAAAAAAAATAGCCAAACAGGAAACATGAACTAAGGTCAGGGGAACGTTTTCTGGGATCAATACAGTTCACTCTCTATCCAGACGCAGGCCGTGATGATACTGTACCTGTTGTGAATCACCAGTCTCAGAGAGATCCATTTGCAGCATAAAAGTTTATTAACAGAATAGTCAGACAGGCAAGGGTCGATGACAGCAAACACAGCACTGAAGACAAGGCAAACTCAAGGTCGATTACCAGGCTGAATGGTCAAGGCAGGCAGAGAACAAGCAGAGTCCGATAACCAGGCAAGGGTAACGTAGGCAGGCAGCAGGCAAGGAAGGTCTAGATGGAAGAGGTCGAGAAACGGTTAGGCAGTCAATAGGTAAATGCTCAGTAGTGTTCACAAATGGCAAGACAAAACTTCGCACTGAGAGCTGTGCGAAGTGGAGTTAAATAGCCTGGTAGATAGGCTGCAGCTGAGCACAGTGATTGAGTCATTAGAGAGGCTTCTGGGGAATGTAGTGTGAGAGAGTCAATATTCGGGTGAGGGTGACCTCTGCTGGCCAGAGAGAGGAGTTGCAGAGCTCGGGATTGTGACAGAGCCCCCTCCCTGCGAGCGACTCCTGGCGCGCGGAGCCTGACGGCGTCGGGGTCTACCTCGAGGTCGTGGGGCCGGTTTGGTGGGATGAGCTAGATGAAAGTCTGTGATCGGGCTGGGGTCCAGGATGTCAGAGGCGTCTACCCAAGAACGCTCCTCAGGGCCAAATCCCTCCCAATGAACCAGATACTGCAGGGAACTTCCCCGACGTCTGGAATCCACTAGCTCCTGAACTAGATAGGCCTCCGGGTCACTGGTGAGGGCTCTGGTCACGGGACTACCCCGCCTCTCCCACGTTGGGTCCATCAGCAGGTTTGAGTAGAAAGACATGGAAGGTAGGAGCGAGACGGTACTGTCTGGGCAGGTCAAGGCGATAAGAGACTGGAGTAATCTGTTGCGTAATCTTGAATGGACCTACGAACCTGGGACTGAGCTTCTTGCAGGGAAGACGTAGGTCTCGGGTTGACAGCCAGACCCATTGGCCCGGGAGATACTCCGGTCCCGGCCGACGATGACGGTTAGCCTGTTCCCTCTGACGGCGAACTGCTCGTTGGAGGTGAGTATGGGCCTGGTTCCAGGTCTCCTCGCTGCGTTGGAGCCAGTCGTTCACGGCGGGTACATTTGTGGGTTCTCCTGACCACGGGAAAAGAGGCGGTTGAAAACCTAGGACGCACTGAAAGGGGGTTAGGCCTGTGGAGTGTTTCCGGATGGAATTTTGGGCGTACTCGGCCCAGATTAGGTAACGGCTCCAATCCTGCTGGTGCTGATGGCAGTAGGAGCGCAGAAAACGGATTACCTCTTGATTTAAGCGTTGGGCCTGTCCGTTGGATTGTGGGTGGTACCCGGACGTTAGACTGATATTGACCTGTAGGTTCTTGAAAAAGGCTGACCAGACTTGAGAGGTAAACTGTGGTCCTCGGTCAGAGACTATGTCTTCGGGCAAGCCATAGAAACGGAACACCTGATTGCAGAGGTGTTCAGCGGTTTGTAATGCCGTGGGGAGCTTTGCAAGAGGAATGAGGCGACAGGCCTTGGAGAAACGATCGATCACGGTGAGGATGGTGGTGTGGCCTTCAGAAACAGGAAGATCGGTGATGAAGTCGATGGCAATGTGTGCCCAAGGACGTTGTGGAATGGGGAGAGGTTGTAACAAGCCTGCAGGTAATTGGCGGGACGATTTCTGAGTGTTACAGATCCGGCAGTGTTGCACATGGGTTGTGGTATCAGAAGTTAAAGAGGGCCACCAATAACGGTTTTGGAGCAGTTGGATAGTGGCCGTGATCCCTGGATGCCCCGAGCTGGGATGTGCATGAACGAGTTTCAGGACCTGATGCCGAAAGGTCTCGGGGACAAAGATTCGATCGTGCGGACAGCCGGGTGGGACTTCAGCGTGAGAGTTGACCTGCTCGATTTCCGTGTCGATGTCCCACTGGATGGGAGCGACAATGAGGTTGGGAGCCAGCACTGTTTTGGGGTCCTGTGGTGTAAGTTCGAGGTCGTTTTGGCGTGAGAGGGCATCTGCCTTGACATTCTTGGAACCAGGGCGATAAGTGACAGTGAAGAGGAACCGGGCAAAGAAGAGTGACCAACGTGCCTGCCTGGGGTTTAGCCTCTTAGCGGTGCGAAGATATTCTAGGTTCTTATGGTCAGTAAGAACGATGAAAGGATGAAGAGAGCCCTCGAGCCAATGCCGCCACTCTTCAAAGGTGGCCTTCATGGCCAGCAACTCCCGATCACCCACATCGTAGTTTCTTTCGGCGGCATTCAACTTACGGGAGTAAAATGCACAGGGATACAACTTGGGTGGCGAACCTTGGCGTTGTGAGAGGATGGCCCCCAAGGCGGTGTTCGAGGCATCTATCTCGACAATGAATAGAAGACTGGGATCAGGATGGTGCAGTATGGGAGCTGTGGTAAAGCGTTGTTTGAGCACATTAAAAGCCTGGGTGGCAGACTCCTTCCACTGAAGACGATGTGTGCCCTTCTTCACTAGAGAGGTTAGTGGGTTGGCCACGGCACTGAAGTTTCTTATGAATCGTCGGTAAAAGTTAGCAAACCCGAGGAAGCGCTGTAGCTCTTTCAGGGTTGTGGGACGTGGCCAATCACGGACTGCTTTGACCTTTCCCTCGTCCATAGCAACTCCCTCCGGGCTAATGACGTAACCCAAGAACGAAATGGAGGTTTGATGGAACTCACACTTCTCCAGTTTGGCATACAGATGGTGGTGAATGAGTCTCTGGAGGACGGGTCGCACATGCTGCACATGGTTTGTGAAGGTGTCAGAGTAAATCAGAATGTCGTCAATGTACACTATGACTGTACGATGGAGCATGTCTCTGAAGACGTTATTGATAAACGACTGGAAGACAGACAGACTGTTCGCCAGGCCGAACGGCATAACCAAGTACTCGTAGTGCCCCGTGTTGGTGGAAAATGCTGTCTTCCACTCGTCCCCCTTCCTGATGCGGATTAGATTGTATGCACAGCGAAGATCGAGCTTAGTGTAGTACTTGGCAGTATGAAGTAATTCCAAGGCGGTGGGAACCAACGGGAGCGGATAGCGGAACTTTACTGTGATGTCATTCAGAGCACGGTAATCAATGCAGGGTCGGAGGCCACCATCCTTCTTCTGGACGAAGAAGAATCCAGCGGATGCAGGAGACGTGGAGGGCCGAATGAAACCCTTTGTTAGTTCCTCCTCTATATATTTCCTCATAGCTTCGGACTCTGGTTGAGAGAGAGGGAATATACGACCCTTGGGAGGCACCGAACCGGGTAACAAATCGATGGCACAGTTGCTGTCGCGATGAGGCGGGAGCTGAGAAGCGCCTACTTTGCTGAAGGCCGCTGCCAGATCATGGTATTCGGTAGGGAGGTCGTTCAGGTTGACAATCGCCACGGGCAGGGAGATGACTTGAATGGTAGATGGAGCAACAGGTGAGAGGCATTTGGAATGACAGGATTCGCCCCAGCGAGTAATCTGGTTGATTCTCCAGTGAATCTGGGGATTGTGTTTACGGAGCCATGGCAAGCCTAGGATCACAGGGGTGCGTGGAGTGTGGAAGACATAGAACTGGATTACCTCAGAGTGGAGCGCCCCTGTCAGCAGCTGGAGTTCTTAAGTGAGGTGAGAAATGCGACCGGAGCCTAATGGTCTTCCATCGATGGCCTCGACTGTAAGGGAAGAGGGGCAGCGGGTTAGTGAAATGTTGTGTTGACGGGCAAAGTCTGCCGAGATAAAGTTCCCTGCTGCGCCACAGTCAAGCAGTGCTCTGGTGGGAACTCGCTTGTCATTTGTCGTGAACACGACAGGCACGAACACAGACGAAGTGTGGTGTAGTGCTTCAAAGTCTGTGCTCACCGGACGAGAAGTGCTTGAACGGGGTCTGGATGGGCAGGAGGACCGAAGGTGGCCTGCCTCGCCGCAGTACAGACAGAGGTGAAGCCGGATCCGTCGATCTCTCTCCTCCGTGGGCAGATGGTAGGCAATAATTTGCATGGGTTCAGGTTCTTCAGCGCGAACAGGGGTTGAGGCTCGAGTAACCTGGGCCACGCGAGGAGCAGGAAAGGCACGGTGACAAGCTCGACGTGATCTCATGAGGTTATCTATCTGGATCGTGAGGTTGATGAACTGATCAAGGTCCCTGCCCTCGTCACGACAGGCTAGTTCCGACTGCAAATCATGGTTCAGGCCTCTTCGGAAAATTACTTTGAGCGTTTCATCATTCCAAGAAGTCTGTGCGGCTAGGGTGCGATGCGTGAGAGCATACTCAGCAGCAGTAGACCTTCCCTGTGTGAGCTCCAACAAGCGATCGCCCGCGCTCTTTCCCTCCCTGGAATGCTCGAAGACCTCTCTGAAGCGTAGGAGGAAAACTTGGAAGGACGGGAATGCTAACCCATCAACTCTCCATACAGCTGTAAACCACTCCAATGCTCTCCCCGTGAGCAATGAACTCACAAAGGCTATCTTCCCCGTGTCAATAGAATACTATGACGGCTGTTGATCGATGTATAAAGAGCATTGAAGAATAAAGCCCTTACATTTATCGGGATCCCGTCAAACTTCTCCGGGAGCGCGAGACGAGGCGTCGTGGGGGCGGGGCCGGAGCAGGACTGGCAGCTGCGGCGGCGGGTTGTTGAGGAGACTGATCCGATGCTGAAGCTTGGAGACCTCGAACGGCTTTAACCAGCTCATCCATCAGCGAAGTGAGGTGGGTCAGCTGATGATGATGAGCGGCGATCTGATCAGCCTGGGCTGAAAAAGCAGCAGACAAGCTTGACACAGCTGCTGGATCTGGGCGTGGCGAAGTTTTCTGTTGTGAATCACCAGTCTCAGAGAGATCCATTTGCAGCATAAAAGTTTATTAACAGAATAGTCAGACAGGCAAGGGTCGATGACAGCAAACACAGCACTGAAGACAAGGCAAACTCAAGGTCGATTACCAGGCTGAATGGTCAAGGCAGGCAGAGAACCAGCAGAGTCCGATAACCAGGCAAGGGTAACATAGGCAGGCAGCAGGCAAGGAAGGTCTAGATGGAAGAGGTCGAGAAACGGTTAGGCAGTCAATAGGTAAATGCTCAGTAGTGTTCACAAATAGCAAGACAAAACTTCGCACTGAGAGCTGTGCGAAGTGGAGTTAAATAGCCTGGTAGATAGGCTGCAGCTGAGCACAGTGATTGAGTCATTAGAGAGGCTTCTGGGGAATGTAGTGTGAGAGAGTCAATATTCGGGTGAGGGTGACCTCTGCTGGCCAGAGAGAGGAGTTGCAGAGCTTGGGATTGTGACAGTACCTCTGTTGTCTGACTTTTTGAAAAGCCACACAACATCACTTAACTGGGCTGAATACTAGTTGTAGAACATGTGTATTTGATTGTAAGTTTTTGATAAATCATGAGCTGAAATTGTTAAGTTAACAGTGAATTCCTGCTCAGCTACTGTTCGGACGCTCTTGCTTACTGCTCCGCGCTTTGCTCTATCGCTTTTATTTTTTTACTGCTCTATCGTGTTTATATTTTCATATTTTATTTCCTTTTATCACCTAATTTTAACTTCAGCAAATCAGCACAGTGCTCAAACGCTTGATTACTAGAAAAAAGCAGAATCCTTTTCTCCGACCAGCCTCCCACTGAAAGCTTACATTCCGGGGAAGAGAAAACACAACTGCCTACATTCATAAGGATAAGAGAAAATGCCTCTTCTGGAATCTACTTGCTGCACTAACTGCCAGAGACTTTTACAAAGGATTGCAGTTCTTGAAACAAAGTTACTTATGGGACCACCAAACCAGACGGAACACACAACAGAGCTTCATCATGGACGCCCTCAGCATACAGCCGGTGAGTCCCATGAATCTAGTGCTCCAATACAGGCCATACTGAGTGTAGAGAAACAAGTTGATCGACTTACAAATCGATGGCACAAACAGGGAGCGAGACCCAAAGGCACTCGAGACATCAGATTGTCACGAGCATCACACATTGCCGCAGTAGCATCCTCTACCCCAGATACGGCTCTGACAAGGATTGCAAACACTGGTCTCCTACCACCGCCTATACATCTTGAGAACAGATTTGCAGTATTAATGAATGAGGAATCCCTGAATGTGATGAATGTGATCGAACACAGACAGAATCAGCCAGTAGCTAACACTGCTAACAGGCGCTCAAGGTCGAGCAGACAGCGGCACTCAGCTCAGAGCGCAGCCGAGCCCAGGACTCTGATAGTGGGTGACTCTATAATCAGAAACATTAGTAGCAGGGACACAACAACATGCTGCCTTCCACAAGCAACAACTTCTGATGTAAACAGGGAACTTCAGAACATTCTGATGAAACATAAGACTGCAAATCGACTCATTGTTCATGTGGGGAAGAATGATATTCATAAAGGGCAGTCAGAACTCCTTAAGAAGGATTTCAATGAACTTTTTGAAACACTTAAAAGACTGAAAGTTCAGACATTCATCAGTGGACCACTCCCAGCAAGAGGAACAAACAGGTTTTCACGGTTGCTTGGGCTTAACACATGGCTGCAAAAAACCTGCAATATAAAAGGAGTGAACTTCATTGACAACTTCAATCTTTTCTGGAGTCAGAGGCAACTGTTTCAACAGGATGGGCTCCACCCAAACAAACTTGGTTCAAGAGTGCTAAAGGACAATATCTCCTTCTCAATCCATCATCCTTCTGCAGTGTGTGCCAATCCACTCAACCTGAATGGCACACACACACCTGGACACAGTATGAATGACCACAGGACTTCACTTCAGCACCTGAATGGACATGCGGCTGACACATCACACAAGGACAATGATAACACCACTCAGCCACAACAACCTCTGCTGACGGACACAATCTCAGCTGAGTCCTGCCCACAGAGCTCACCACAGACAGACTGTGACATACTAGAACTGCTAGAAGATTCAGCACCCAAGGACGACTTTCTGGAAAACAGCCAGGAAATCCAGGACAGCATATTACAGCCTCCGATAACACCAGAGCAAAACCCGGGTTCACCAGACACGTTATCACTCTCTCCAGCAACTCCACTTCTGTGCTTCTCGGAGAAAATGGAACAACTGGTGTATGCTGGAACCAAACTATCCCACTCTTTTGCAAGCCCCAGATGTCACCCAAAAAACGGCAGACCCCACAACCACCCCCTCCCCCTCCTCCTGTGAGAGCTCTTCGGCCTCTGCCACAGCGCCAGGGCTCACACCCTCCTCCAGCGGCTCGAGGTCAACCAAAAACAACTGATACCAGCTCTCAGTGATATGTGTCGGGTCCCCGCTATGATAACAGTAACTTTCTTAAATGTTTACAAAACAAGCGGGAACCCAGTGTGCCTGAATCTTTACATGATAGAAGGTCTAAGGCCTTCAAAAGCCGTACAGCAAACCCATCTAATTTGGTGCCTATTACACGCCAAACTAAGATCGCTGTGGGGACAAAAAGTAAGACTGTTAAGTTAGCACTTTTAAACATCCGCTCACTTAAAAATAAATCACTTCTAGTCAACGACTTAATAACCACATACAACCTGGACTTTATGCTAAATGAAACTTGGCTAGAAGACAACTGCAGTGCAACAGTCCTCAATGAAACATCCCTCCTAACTTTACTTTTATGAGTGTTTGCAGAGCGGGTAATAGAGACGGGGGCTTAGCTGCTCTTTTTAAAGATGTCTATCAATGTAAGCAAATATCATTTGGGAATTACCCGTCTTTCGAATATCTGGGTATTGTGTTAAAAGGTGCTCCACGTATTTTACTTATCATTGTTTACAGGCCTCCAAAATACTATCCAGCCTTTGCTGAGGACTTTACAGAACTGTTATCAACAATTTCCTCTGAGTTTGACTGTTTTGCCATTGCTGGAGATTTTAACATTCACATAGATAATGCAGAAACCAATATGGCAAAAGAAATCAAATCTGTTTTAAAAACTTTTGATCTGACTCAGCATGTACATGGACCCACACATAATCGTGGACACACTCTAGATCTACTTATCAGTAAGGGTCTAAACATCTCATCGACTGTTATTAAGGATGTAGCACTGTCTGATCATTTCTGTATTTTCTTTGATATTTTGATCTCTCCTGCCATTGAAGCTAGATCTGTGTCTGTCAAGAAGAGATGCTTAAACGAGAACACTAGTGTACTATTTATGAAGGCTATATCTTTAAAACCAAGCATATCTGCTGACTCTGTTGATTTTCTCCTTGAATATTTTAACTTAAAAATTAAAAGTGTAATTGATGATATTGCTCCTGTGAAAGTCAGGAAGAATAGTGGTAGACAAAAAGCACCTTGGAGAAACTCAACAGCAGTGCAAAATATGAAAAGACAATGCAGAAGAGCAGAGCGCATGTGGCGGAAGACAAAACTTGTAGTCCATTATAACATCTACAAAGACAGCATCCATGCTTTTAATATGGAACTAGGCAAAGCTAGACAGACTTTCTTCTCGAATATTATAAACAGCAACTTAAACAACACGCGCACTCTTTTTGCTACTGTAGAGAGACTGACAAACCCACCAAGCCAGATTCCCAGTGAAATGCTCTCAGACAGCAAGTGCAGTGAGTTTGCTTCTTTCTTCTCTGAGAAAATCAATAATATTAGAAAGGTGATCAGCTCATCCTTGAGTTGCGCTGGGGTCAAACAGATCAGACCACTACCTGAGAAAATAGTTACTATGTCTGTTTTCGAAGAAATTGATGGCAAAATTTTGGAAGAAACCGTACAGCACCTTAAAACATCAACCTGCGCCCTTGACACACTTCCCACATCTTTTTTCAAAAGTGTGTTAAACTGTTTAGAAGCAGATCTTCTAGAAGTGGTAAATGCCTCACTTCTCTCTAGGAGTTTTCCAAACTCCCTGAAAACGGCAGTTGTCAAGCCCCTCCTGAAAAAGAGCAATCTTGATAAGACCATATTAAGCAATTATAGACCGATCTCAAATCTTCCTTTCATAGGCAAGATCATTGAAAAAGTTGTCTTCAATCAGCTGAACAAATTCTTAAGCTTGAATGGATACTTTGACAATTTTCAATCTGGTTTCCGATCGCATCACAGCACAGAGACAGCGCTCATAAAGATAATAAACGATATTCGCTTAAATACTGATACAGGCAAATTATCAGTGCTGGTACTACTCGACCTCAGTGCTGCATTTGACACTGTCGATCACGACATACTTCTTGACAGGCTGAAAACTGGGTGGGGCTTTCTGGGATAGTCCTAAAATGGTTCAGGTCATACTTAGAAGGGAGAGGTTATTATGTGAGTATAGGAGACCATAAGTCTGAGTGGACATCAATGTCATGCGGAGTCCCTCAAGGCTCAATTCTTGCGCCACTCCTATTCAACCTGTATATGCTCCCAATGAGCCAAATAATGAGAAAGAACCGAATCTCTTACCACAGCTATGCAGACGACACACAGCTCTACTTAGCCCTATCGCCTAATGATTACAGCCCCATTGACTCCCTGTGCCAATGCATTGATGAAGTAAACAGCTGGATGTGCCAAAACTTTCTTCAGTTAAACAAAGACAAAACTGAAGTCATTGCGTTTGGAAACAAAGATGAAGTTCTCAAGGTGAATGCATACCTTCACTCTAGGGGTCTAACAACTAAAAATCAAGTCAGGAATCTTGGTGTGTCTCTAGAGTCAGACCTTAGTTTCAGTAGTCATGTCAAAGCAATAACTAAATCAGCATACTATCATCTGAAAAATATTGCAAGAATTAGATGCTTTGTTTCCAGTCAAGACTTAGAGAAACTTGTGCATGCTTTCATCACCAGCAGGGTGGATTACTGTAATGGACTCCTCACTGGCCTTCCTAAAAAGACCATAAGACAGTTGCAGCTCATACAGAACTCTGCTGCCAGGATTCTGAGCAGAACCAGAAAATATGAACATATCACACCAGTCCTCAGGTCTTTACACTGGCTCCCAGTTACATTTAGGATTGATTTTAAAGTATTATTACTGGTATATAAATCATTATATCACTGGGGCGGCAGTGGCTATGTGGTTCATGTAGGTTGTCTACAAACCGAAAGGTTGGTGGTTCGATCCCCGGTTCCACCTGACCAAGTGTCGAGGTGTCCATGAGCAAGACACCTAACCCCGGCTGCTCCCGACGAGCTGGATGGCGCCTTGTACGGCTGACACCGCCGTCGGTGTATGAATGTGTGTATGAATGGGTGAATGAGAGGCAGATATGTAAAGCGCTTTGGTGGCCATTGGGTCTGTGAAAGCGCTATATAAATGCAGTCCATTTACCATTTACCATTCAATGGGCTAGGACCTCAATATATTGCAGATATGCTCACTGAATATAAACCCAACAGATCACTCAGGTCATTAGGATCACATCAGTTAGAAATACCAAGGGTTCATTCTAAGCAAGGAGAGTCTGCTTTTAGCTACTATGCCAGCCGCAGCTGGAACCAGCTTCCAGAGGAGATCAGATGTGCTCCTACAGTAGTCACATTCAAATCCAGACTCAAAACACATCTGTTTAGCTATGCATTTACTGAATGAGCACTGTGCCACTGTTCGTCCGACTGTTTTTACTGTACTTTATTTTTTTTTAGAATTTTTTAATTATTCTTATTTGTTTTGATTATTTGATTTTCTCCTATGTAAAGCACTTTGAATTACCATTGTGTATGAAATGTGCTATATAAATAAACTTGCCTTGCCTTGCCTTGCCTTGAATTAATTATGATGTTTTTTTACTTTATGTTATGGTTAGTTAATCATGAGTTAGTAATGATGTGCCCCCTCAAGTAAAGTCATGACACAATGATGCATTAACAAGCCATTAGTTGATGTTAGTGTATAGTTAGTTAATAATTAACTATTTATGATGTGCCTCCACAAGTTAAGTCATGACACAATGATGCACTTACAAATCATTAAAGGGACACGTCATCCATTTGCATTACGCTTTGTATCGTTAGAAACCCAGTCATATTTTTTTAATGGTCGTGGGTTATTCCCTCATTTTCCCTGAGATAGGAGAAATAAGGATTTCAGTGTTGCAGTTCCTGCTTATAATGATGTAAAAATCATAATTTTGAGTCATTCTAAGCAGGAAGTCCTATATCTTTGTAGAGGAGAATACAAACACTCGTTCCTCATTTTTCCAGGGGGTGCGACCCACTCACGCTACAGACCTATTACAGATCAGTGGGTGGGACTTCACTTTCTTAAACTAAAAACAATATCCTCTATGTTGTTTGGAAGCTAAGCTAACAGGCGCTGAGGAGCCAGATATGAAGTTACGACAATGGTGAAATGTAGCTACTCAATATGATATGGAAGAAGAGGATTTTGAAAGTCTGATGCTCAAATCAGATGTTAGTAGCTTCTTTTAAGAGCAACAGGAGGCAGAAGACCTGCCTGCCACGGACGAGGAGCCCAGGACTGGCTCGAGCTGGGGTGGACTGATGGTTCCTGTCGGACACAGAGATAGAGTCCGTCTGCTGCAAAGAATTTCAACAATGCCAATTTCTCCTGGACGAAATCTCTAAATCAGACGAGGACATGGACGTTTGTGTTGTGATGTGAACCATCCTAGTTTCGCACTGCATATGTTCTGACTGAACATCCCGGTATCATGCAATAATTCACCATTTCGAAAGAAATACAAATGAGGAGTAATTCACTAATGAGTTTGCCAACTAACTAGAAATTTTGTGTGAAATGAATTTCAAGCTCTGGTGGTAGCTAGCCTTGTAGACGGAAGAGTGATTTCTCTGATAGGCGGATACCTCATAGGCGGTGTTCTGGATTAGTGGGAGTGGCTTGTGGAGCTTTGCAATGTGGTGCATTGTGGGAGTTGTTGTCTTTCATACAAATGTGCCCTAAAGTTACTGTCTGTCTTTCATCGGTCAAGGCACAAAATTCAAAATTTATTTTACATTTTGACTACATATATGACCCACTTTCAATAAAGATGAATATTGAAAGGGTTGAAGCTCCTTTAACTAAAATATGAATAAACATATACAATAGGAGTACCATCCTTTACACACATTGTACAAAAAAACAAAGATAAAAATTACGTTTAGTTCTTTTATTTAATTTTAGGCCTTATTAGATCCATGCATTATAATAAACCTGCTGCTGTCCGTCTCGTTAATCAAACAACAAAAGAAAATAGGTAATAACTCACCTCTCTTGACTGAATAACTTATTTTGAATTTGAAATTTTGAATTTGAAATTTACATTGTACATATTGTGGCTAATAATCCTATTTAAAATATTTTGCACTATATATTATCTGATAGTCTATGCACTCTGCACTGCAAACCTTTGTGCAATAGCAGCTTCAGCTGAATAAGCTTTAAGAGTTGCAGGTTCAGTTGAGACACACAAGCAAAGCACGACAATGAAAATTACTTTGATTGTCAACAGGATGATGTAAAAGTGGCACACATAACACTTACTGTAAGACTAGACTACATAACCCACCAGCTTCCTGTATGTTTGGGAGTGGTTGCATATATGTGAGAGCTTTATTCTCAGGTGCATTAGTGTCAGTTTGCTTTTGCAGCACTGCACAGTCACAAGACTGTGTCAGTAACACAAGTCTCAGTAACACACACCCTTGTAAACACACACAGATAGTAAATCAAACAAGCATGAGTAACCCCAGAAAAGATATTGCACTGTTTGCTGATTCCTCTCATTTGTGTCTGTGAGCCAAGCAGGGGCTTGCATGTCAGTAGGATGTGGTTGCATGTGATACAGGCTGAGCATGTGGTTCAAACTCTGTAGCTCATGTCCTCGAAACTTTGGACATAGACTCAGTCATCAGCACCTTTGATATTTCTAATAGCTTTTATTATGGGCTGACTGGACAGAGATATGAGTGAAAATCTGTGAGTAAGTGTTAGACGCTGTCTGAAGCAAGTGGTAGTCTGGGTCCTGAATTAATTTACCTTAGTTTTAGTCATGGTTTTCTGTGTCAGCATCTGATAACTTTAGCTAGTTACTACTAAATGAATCCAAAATACTGTTTTAATGTGCTTTTATGAACAATAAAAAATACTATAAGCGATTTGTCCTCAATTTCAAAGTTTCAAAGTTGAAAAGTTTTTATTTTATTTTGCTTTTCTAACTATTAGCTTTTTTTATTAGCATTTAGCATTGCTTTTTCTAGCTGTCCATGTCACAAAAGACAATAGGAGAGAACGATTCCAAAATTGGAAGACGGCAATATAAGCTTAGATGTTCTCACATTGGCTTCAACTATACAACTCTATCAAAAATTTGGGAAACTTGTAAAGTTGTGCACGTCACATCATCTTGGTGTAGATGGAGTTACAGCGCCACACAGGCTGTGTTTTTATATAGGATGTTGGATTGCATCAGGTGACACTTCTGTTTGAGATTATTGAGGTTTTTATGGTTTATAAACAAAGGAAATGCTGTTTTCTGCAGACTGCGTGTTCATGTGTATTCATGTGTGCTTGTTTGAATAACCTTTATTCTAATTCCCAGCCTCCTTTTTACGTATACATACATATGATGTGGGCTGGTGTTGGGGTTTGTTATATTGAGATAAAGACCACAGTGATAAAACACTGGTTCTGTCACATTTAATGCAGTCAGTACTAAGTTAAAACTGTCCTGCATTAATAATGGCCGAGTCTCAGAGAAATACCCTACTCACCACACATACACACACTAAACCCTGATTAAACAAAGTATTGTTTGTTCACCATTACGCAAATATTGAATTATTCCATTGTTTACTTAATGTGCAAGATCATGAGAATCAATACCTCATGAGCGCATCAATACATTTTCCAAATCACACAAGCGACAAGAGCTGCCCTTCATGGCTAACAAATTTGCAGAATAGATTTAAAAAGGAAAAATATGTTACAGTATATATTAAGAAGTCCACAATTTAGTACGGTCCCATGTAACTTATTGCTAAATAACATCATCTTTCTGCAGTGTTTCCTGTAAAACCAAAAAATATGAAAAATCGCCCTGGTTGCGTATGCAACCCACCATTCCCTCCATTTCCGTCGATGTAGACGTCTGACGTTCTCGACTGAAAGGGAACCACAGTTTTCATGGGTATTAGGTGTATTGTGTAAGAAAAATATCCATATTTAAAACTTTATAAAGTTAAATAACTAGTTTCCGGCCAAACAAACATATGGATTCTACAAATGCATCGCTTTGCTTCAGATGCCCTTTATTAACTTTTATGATGGATAGATGGACCTTTATGGCCAATTTCAATTATAGTCATATTAAACACCGTTTATTCCCTCTTTTAAATACCTATTAGGCACTTAACCTCATTATTCTTCATTTCTTCATTTATTATTTAAGGTCCCCCTGTGGTGAAAATCATTTTTTTAATGTTGTTTTATGTCTATGTGGTGTTTTTAATATACTTTAAGACAAACAAAGTAAACACCATTGGTGAGTAATTTCTCTTTAAAACTGCGGTGAACCAAAGATATTTGCAGTTTGATATCACTGGTGTTTCTTAAGTCACAATCTTAAGTCAATGTGCCGGTGGGCTTTAGCATATCATTAACAGTGAACTAGCAGGGGAGTCTTGAGAGATGCCAAGTTATCCCTGCATATTTTTCTCTTGATATGAAAAACCTGGTAGATTTAGCAGAAATACAGCGGGTATATGATGTAGCTATATTACGATGTTATGATCAACTAAATGGCTTTCTCCACTGACGTTCTGAGTTGTTCAACACGTTTCTGATGATTGTTAGAACGCAGCTGCCTGACTCTGAGATGTGAACGTGAACATGGTTTCTGTAACATTAGCAACACATTATTAGCTGTTTGATAATACAGTCAAGCAACAGGCTAATCATATTAATTACTGCTATGTGTCCGACGTTGTAAAGAGAGATATCATATGGAGGCTGGGCTAATTAGCATATTCATGTATCTGCATATTAAATGAAGCAACGGTGTGGAGTTACATTCAAGCTATTATAAAACATGAAGAATTTATTTTCACGGGAAAAAAACATTTAAATATGTCATCTTGGTGATCAAATATGAGTTTTAAGGGGTAAAAAAAAGTTTACTACAGGGGGACTTTAAAATAAACAC
This sequence comes from Chrosomus eos, assembly GCA_036326025.1. Lineage (NCBI taxonomy): Eukaryota > Metazoa > Chordata > Actinopteri > Cypriniformes > Leuciscidae > Chrosomus > Chrosomus eos. The sequence goes on along the minus strand of CM070833.1, from coordinate 27,201,847 downwards.
TACTCTGAGCTTTTATACAATGAGAAAAAGGGAGAAGAATGGGGTTGGAAAAGGCAGGCTCAAACTTGGGTTGGTGGTATCAAAACTAAAGCCACTGTCTTTACTCTCCCTGTTACAGGCTTCATTCTCTCCATTTCTTTTTTTATTATTTGGCTCAACCAGACAATTTAGTGGCAGGATAGTGTAAATAGTTAAGTCAAGTTACATTCATTTATATAGTGCTTTATAAAATACAGATTGTTTCAAAGCAGCTTTACAGTGATAAACAACAGTCATTATTCAGTTATTCAGTTGAAATCATTTCAGTGTTGATTCAGTTTGATCCAATAACTGTGTAAAGTTTATCAATTATTGAATGATGTCATCATCTAGCTCAGTTCAGTTCTCATCCAATAGTGTCAGTGCATTCAAGTCAATAACATTGGCGAATAATAAGTGTCCCCAACTAAGCAAGCCAAAAGGCCTTAAATAGCCTTTGCCAAAAAGATTTGTATAAATGAGGATTGTACGTAATTGGCACAGTGAAAGATAAACAATTAAAGCTGCTGCCCGTAACTTTTTTAAGTTAAAAATAATCCAAATTAATTATTTAAAAAAAAAAAAACATCTTCAGCCAGTGTTCAAAACTATCTGCTTGCCATAGCTAGATTCAAAACGGTTAGCTTGCAATAATGATTTTAATTCCAGTGGTACTGGTGGGTTTTCGTGGGAAATTCTAGCATGTCTTTGCATCATTACGTCACATCCGTACACATAAAGAAGGAGTTTCGGCTAGCCGGCTATACTGCCCGTGAGGAGATGTAGAGATAGGCTTTTCTCGCAGCACTTTGATTAAACTTATGACGGATCCAGAAAGATCCAAACAACAATCATCAGTGTCAACTGGAGATTAACCAGTTATAAAACCCAAAAGACTTCGTACTTCGGATTTAAGGTGGAAAGAGAAAGAAACAGTCTCATGCGAACACAAGGATACACATCGGTGGGGCTTTTGAAAGGTGCGTGAACTCCCGAAGGGATTCGAAACGGAAGAAGAGAAGGCTTTTTTCTGTTGAACAAGTAAGACATTTCAATAGTTCAATAGTGTAACAGTACGTTTTCTTAATTCACACAGTTATGGAGATCCCTTTGTTGTGCCTTTCTCGTTTAGCTATTATGGAGAATATGATTTCTGAACTACACAGGTAATCATAAAACACATTAAATAACGTTAGTCACGCAATGCTGATGTTGTTAACATGATGAACAATTTGAGAACAAATTTAAGTAGGATGATTTGTACGGTTGCTGTAAATCGCGCTGATTAAATCTAACGATCGCTTGTCATGTCGAATGCTTTTTCCCCCTTAGTTGATCAGAACAAAAATGGATGTTACTTGTTCAGAAGACATTTTCCGGTGAAAATTCTTATGTTGGTCAAGCTTTCAAAAAGTGAATCTGTGATTCTGAATGACAGTATCCACACAGCGCAGTGATTGACAGCAGCACTCGCCTCAAAACACTGTGTGTTCATCCGTGCTGTTTCATGCCGATTTACAACCCACGTAAAGATGATAATTCCACAAATCACTGCAGTTACAGATTTCGAACAGAGATGGCGACAAAAAGGGAAAATGCTACGGACTGCAGCTTTAAAATGAAAATTCCTGGTCTATTTCACACAAGCACTGTGGGGGGCAATTATGTTACTTACTTTTTTAAAGAAAGCTCTAGACTGGTTTTCTCAGAGCTAAGCCCTTTGAGAGTCAGTGTCAATACATATGCTGGTCATGATAACATTTAACCCTCTTATATCTGACTCATAGTGTTTTCTGTTGCACCCACTGACAGTGTCAACTCTCAAATTCAATCACTCACATGTCCCTACTAATACTGTGATACTGTGATCTGCCCTGTGTGGATGTATATTCTCAGAAGAGTTTTGAATATGCAGTCTCTGCATTAAACACCAGGACTCTTTTGAGGTGTTTTTGAGGAGACGCCAGACTGCTGTTTCACCCACATACCATGTCAAATCACAACTGCTGATCTAACTGGATGGAAATACAAAAAAAAATATTTTAATTAAAAAAAAATACTACATTTAAAGTAAATGCCTCCTCTTCTTTCTGAATGACAATTTGTCAAAGAAGAAATCTGATTAGCGTGTGTGAAACGGTGAATTCAGCATTAGCCTTGTCACACTACGCTATGCCAATCTTGGCTTAAAGCCACTTTTAAGCTGTGTTTCACACTTAGGTCTGGTCTCACAAACAGGGTTTAGATTAAGCCAGGATTATGCCTTAGTTTAATTATATGATATTTAAGTACCTTTTATAAACGTGCCTTAGGAAAAAAAAAACATTACTGGTGTGCATTTTGAGACAAAACAACGGCACATATTTTAAGGTATGTCAGCGCAAGTTGCTTTCAGTTAAAACAGCTCAAACATGCATTTTAGTCTGGTACTAGGCTTAAGCCTCATCTGTAAAAACTGGGGGTTATCATTTTGGGTCCCACTTTATATTAAGTGGCCCTAATACCTGTGAACTTACATGGTTACTAGATATGTACTTAGTATGTAACTACAGTGTAAATACACATTGGTACATAGTATTTACACTGTAGTATGTAACTACAGTGTAAATACACATTGGTACATAGTATTTACAACTGTAATATTTGTGCAACTACACATATGTAACAACCCACAGAAAGGTATGTGTAAGTACAAATGTGTAACAGGACATTGGTAACAACACTTTTTCCACTACAGTAAGTACACACGTGTAACCGTCATTGTGTAACTACATTTTGTAACAACAACATGTATTCACACAAGTTGTTCCACTTCCACACGCAGTCTTCCATACTGTAGTTACCAGTTAAGAACACACTGAAACTATGATGATTCATATGTGTACCATGTATTTACTATATGACCGCCAGGACTCATGTTGTATTACAGCTACTATCATAAAACTGTCATAACTTACTGTGTAATATGCAAAACTACACTTTATATTACATGGTAACTCCTCAGTAACTGTCCACTTAATATAAAGTGTAAAATGGTCATAACTTACTCTATAATATGCAAAACCCAAACCTCTGTGCAACACTGTATTAACAGTGTACTTACATGGTAACTCCTCAGGAACTATCCACTTAATATAAAGTGTAAAATGGTCATAACTTACTCTGTAATATGCAAAACCCAAACCTCTGTGCAACAGTGTATTGACAGTGTACTTACATGGGAACTCCTCAGGAACTGTCCACTTATAAAGTGTAATTGTTAGGGTCATTGTTGTGTACCACAGTAAATGCTAAACACAAGGTTACGTAGTGGATAGTAAACTCTGAAATATAAATGTGATAGTTATGCTTTGATAGATTCTGGGATATTACTGCATAGCACTTTTAAAGATTTACTCTTTATTTTATATTTTTTGATTTGACATTGTGCTGACCTATCTGCCTTTAAAGTAAATTACAGTGTTGTGTAAACAATAAACAAGAATAGCCTACACTATAAAACCTTAAAAATACCTTGTTTAATCGTTTAACCATTTCGTAGCATTTAGTTTAACCGTGAGACACAAAAAGCGTTTTCTCCAATAAAACACAACATAAATTCACAAAATACATCAATTTTATTAGCCTGATGTAATCCAAATCTTTAGAATCCATACGTTGTTTGCAAGAAACAGATCCAAATTCAGCCCTTTATGATCTTCATCTCCATTTCTCAGCAGCGACCGCAAACGTCAAATCCCGCGCTCAGGCGCGCTGGTGATGATTTTTCGTTACGACATGTTTTACGGCCGTGATATCAAACGCTCATTGGCTCTCGCCTGCTTCGTCACAGATTGCGACATGCCGTGTTTCAGTCGGTGTAGTAGGCTACATCAGAGAATGTCTAATAAGGGTATTATTCTCCATTTCAAATGTAGCCAAAGCCCGTCTCCGTAGACGGGCTTTGGCTACATTTGAAATGGAGAAGCGCGCGCGCCTTCACAGAGCGAACCGAAACCGGATTAACATTTTCATGGATTAATAATTTATATTCTGATCTGTACCTCATACACAACTATTATAATACTGCCAGAGAGGACTGCAACGCATCATCATGTGAACCACTTTTGGTACCGGTTTTGACATTTTCGCAATAAACAAATTATTGTGAAATTTATAACGTTACTTGTCTGACTGTTATGGGTTTTTTTCTTCATAAGTGAAGCCTACGTAGTTTTAAGGAATGGTTATGGGTAGGTTTAGGTGTATGAGTAGGATTAGTGGCTCAAAATATATTTTAATGCTATTGTTAATAAAATAATGAGAGGTTTGGGTTTGCTGAGATGGTCTCTGTTATGACTCTGTTTTACACTTTATATTAAGTGGACAGTTCCTGAGGAGTTACCATTTAAGTACACTGTTAATACAGTGTTGCACAGAGGTTTGGGTTTTGCATAATACACAGTAAGTTATGACCGTTTTACACTTTATATTAAGTGGACAGTTCCTGAGGAGTTACCATGTAAGTACATTGTTAATACAGTGTTGCACAGAGGTTTGGGTTTTGCATATTACAGAGTAAGTTATGACCATTTTACACTTTATATTAAGTAGACAGTTCCTGAGGAGTTACCATGTAAGTACACTGTTAATGTGTTGCACAGAAGTTTGGGCTTTGCATATTACCCAGTAAGTTATGACCATTTTACACTTTACATTCAGTGGACATTTCCTGAGTAGTTACCATGTAAGTACACTGTTAATACAGTGTTGCACAGAGGTTTGGGTTTTGCATAATAACCATTAAGTTATGACAATTTAACACATGAAGTGCAGAGTTCCTGAGGAGTTACCATGTAAGTACACTGGTAACACAAGGGAAAACTTTAGCTGTAATTCAACATAAGTCCTGCCGGTCATATAGTAAATACATGGTATACATATGAATCATCATAGTTTCAGTGTGTTCTTAACTGGTAACTACAGTATGGAAGACTGCGTGTGGAAGTGGAACAACTTGTGTGAATACATATTGTTGTTACAAAATGTAGTTACATAATGCCTGTTACACATGTGTACTTACTGTAGTGGAAAAAGTGTTGTTACCAATGTCCTGTTACACATTTGTACTTACACATACCTTTCCGTGGGTTGTTACATATGTGTAGTTACACAAATATTACAGTTGTAAATACTATGTACCAATGTGTATTTACACTGTAGTTACATACTAAGTACATATCTAGTAACCATGTAAGTCCACAGGTATAAGGGCCACATAATATAAAGTGGGACCGGTTTGAAAGTGTGAAACTACAATGTTGTACTAGAATGTAGTGCTAGAATGTAATTTAGCAGGCAATCAATCATTAACATGACAATGTTCCTCATTGAACATTCACAGGCTTTTGTCACACACTAGCTGCATCCAAAATCGCATACTGAGTAGGTACAACATTTAATGAAGAACTTTTTTTTAAATGGTGGTGCAGTCTATTGTTAAATAGACACCATAGTCAACAGAAACACAAAACCATAAATAACAAATGTAAAGAAAGCCCATAAACAGTTTGTAAAGATTTCACATGCGGTTGTGGTGGTCATCTTAGCACCCGTCATCACAGTCCTCCTCAAAAATGTCCATACGTTTCTAATAATAATTACCAGAGTCCATCATCTTCTCGTCCACAGCGATGGGGTTGTGGGCGGGGCTCTCCTCCCAGCCCTCAAAAGTCCGTTAGGGTCGCCGGATAGAGAAATCCGTGGGCCTTGAGGCTTTGGTGCTCCTGCTCAAGGCATGACAGCAGTAGAGCAGGTGAGGCCATCTTCTGGTATGCAATGGTGTGTAGTAAATCGCACGATGAAGGAGAATTCCAAAACACAGTTTTGGATTTAGTGGATTAATCTTGAATTAATCCACAGGAGGGAAACACAGGTGAAGGGCAAATACATCAACTAACATTCACATTACACATAGATAAGTTCGGACAGAGAACTGAAAGACATAGCCTAGGGAGTAGATATACTAGAACATGAAGGAGCTAAATGAGAAAAGAAATTAACAGGGCACAGATAAATGACATGACTAATTAGACAGACTAGGCACAGATGAATGACATGACTAATTAGACAGATTGTGGAAAACATCTCATGTTATGACTGTAACACTAGTTCCCTGAGAAAGGGAACGAGACGATGCATCGCCCTGCCAAACTTCCTGCATCCCTGTGATCGACTTGCTTCGGCAATTTTCGAAGCTTATGACGGTAGCACCGGATGCGCTTTTATCTCTTCCTGGACCAGGAAGAGATAAAACTAGTTGACATAGATGCTTCAGATGAATTCATGCTGGGGAAAGTGTCCCAAAGTTTCATCGACGCATCACAAGTTCCCTCGAATGGGAACTAGGTCACAGGGACTGAACCAAAAAACAAAATAGAAACTCAAGACAGAGCATACATGTAACAGAATTCTTTTTTATTGTTATTTCAGTGTGTTTGGGCTTATTTCAGTGCGACTCTTTTGAGGGACGAAATAGCTAGCAGAAACATGGTCTTAAATGTAAGAAATTTCTTTGAAACCGAATCTAAGGGCTCAAAGGGAGCCCCAGACAGGCCTTCTAGTGCTATTGCAAGGTCCCAAGCCAGCACCCTAGTGCGAGTTGCAGGCCTCAGCCTCAAGGTGCCATGAAGGAAACGAGTGATCAGGGGGTCTCGACCCAAAGATGTACTAACCACTGGGGCATGGAAAGCCGCAATGGTCGCCACGTATACCTTAAGAGTGGAAGAACATAAACCTGATGCAAAGTGATCCTGCAGAAACTCGAGTACTGTATTAACCGAACAGTTAACCGGATCCCACTGGTGCTGGTGACACCAAGAAGTGAAAACTCACATTTGTTACTTACATTTGAGTGTATATAGTTTCCTCGTAGCGGGAGCTCTGGAGCTTAAAATGGTCTCAACAACCTTGGTTGAGAGACCACTTTCTATGAGCTGGGCCCCCTCAGAGGCCAAACCCACAGTTTCCAAATTGTGAAATATTGTGCCCCCAGCCTGAGAAAGAAGGTCTCTCCTGATCGGGATCTCCAAGGGAGGGCCGTCGAGGAGATGAATTAGGTCCGCAAACCAAATTCGACTTGGCCAGTGTGGTGCTACTAGCAGTAGGCTTATTCCATCCTGGCAGACTCTCTCCAGAACTCCTGGGAGCAGAGCAACAGGGGGAAATGCGTACAGACGTAGCCTCAACCATGTCTGCGCCATAGCATGAGGCCCCAGGGGGCTGGGTGAGTAAGGGAGAACCAAAGTGGACAGTGCGTTGTGTACTGAGATGCAAACAGATCCACTGGAGTCTCCAGTCCCCTGACCTCAGCCCCTGCCTCGACAGGGTGTCTGCTCCAATATTCTGCCCCCCTGGAATATACACTGCCCTCAGAGAGAGTATTTTCCCCAGGGACCACAGGAGGATCTGGTGCGCCAGATTGCAGAGTGGACGCGAACGCAGACCCCCCTAATGATTTATGTAAGAGACCACTGATGTGTTGTCTGTCCGGACAAGCACATGATGGCCCCTCAGGTCTGAGAGGAAATGTCTCAACGCATTGAAGACAGCCATCATCTCCAGGCAATTTATGTGCAAAGAGAGATGATGACTCCTCCACACACCCTGAGCTAAGCGGCCTTCCATTACTGCTCCCCAGCCGGTGAGGAAGGCATCTTTTGAGATCGCAACTCGATGGCAAATAGCTCCCAACACCGGACCTTGGGACAGGAACCAATGTTTCCTCCATATAACCAAGGCCCTGAGACACCGCCGCTTGATCTTGATTGTACGGAGTGGGTTTCCCCTCGGGGAGAACCCTCTGGTCCTGAGCCACCACGGCAAAGGTCTCATGTACAGCAGGCCAAAGGGTATCACATTGGACGCTGCTGCCATGACGGCTAACAGTCTCTCAAACTGTTTCACGGTGCATGACTGGCCTAGCTGTAGCTCTTTTGTTGCTGTAAGGATAGCAGCTACATGAGTGGGCGACAGGACGGCTGTCCAAGACCACACCAAGAAAAGTGGTCCTCCTTACGAGAGAAAGCACACTCTTCTTGGCATTGAGCCTCAACCCCAATTTTTGCATATGAGCGAGGATGACATCTCGATGCCGAACCGCTAACTGTTCTGATTCTGTTAGAATCAGCCAGTCGTCTATGTAATTCAGAATGCATATGCCCTGCAGCCTGAGCAGGGCTAGAGCTGCATCTACGCACTTCGTGAATGTACGGGGTGATAAAGCTAGACCGAAAGGAAGCACCCGATACTGGTATTCTTTGCCCCTGAAAGAAAACCTCAGGAACCTCCTGTACTGAGGGAGGATGGAGACATGGAAGTATGCATGTTTGAGATCTATCGTGACAAACCAGTCCTCGGATCAGATTTGAGTCACGATCTGTTTGAGTGTCAGCTTCTTGAACTTGAGTTTCTGAACTGTACGATTCAAAAGACAAAGATCTAGTATGGGATGCAACCCTCCATTCTTTTTAAAATCTACTAAGATTACTAAGGGAACCAGCCTCTCGAGGCTGGCCTCTGGTGTAATTGTAACTACCCGAACTGACTGTTTTTGAAAGACCCCTCAGAGGACATGAGTCTGACGTAATGTCGAGTTGACACTGCGCCAGAAGCTCACTGGAGGCCGCTGCGCCCCAAAACACCAAGGGTGGCAGGGTTGGCAGAACGGTCCTGAGGTGCACCTATACTGAGGTGTACACGCTCCATCCCGGTTGGGTTGGGCACTCACTGAGTGCACTGAGTTCACGCTAGTGGCGTCAGGACCTTTTCTTTTGAGCTGAAGCCTTCTTAGCCTGAAGAACAGTCCTCAGATCCGGCTTCTACTTCCAAGGCTTCGTCTGAGAGTGTTGGGTCTGCTACCAGTACTTTTGTGGAGGTGCACGAGACACACCACTCTCTTTTTGCTGTGCTCGGTATGAGGAGCTAGACGGCTGGGGCTGCTCACGCCCAGAAGCCCCCAGGGGGTTGGACACGGCGAGGGAGACATTTTTTAAACGCCTCTGACTGCTTCTTAGCCTCCTGGAATCTCTCGACGACCAAATTAACTGCGTCGCCAAAGAGGGCAGAAGGATCGATACGAGCATCTAGCAGGAAATATCTATCCTTCTCTTTGATCTCCGCCAGATTGAGCCAGAGGTGTCTCTCAGTGGCTACAAGGGCTGCCATAGACCACCCAATTGCTCTGGCGGTCTCCTTAGTTGCCCTGAGAGATAAATCTGTGGCCCGACGAAGTTCTCGAACCTCATCGGACCCCACTCACTCCTGTCTAAATCCCCCAGCAGGTCCCCAATGCTTGAAGCACTGCCATGGTATGAAGGCAGGCTCCGGCTTGACCTGCTGCCATATATGCTTTGCCCACTAGGTTGGATGTTGTCTTTAATGGCTTAGTGGGCAAAGCTGAGGCCTTCAAAGACGATGCTGAACCAGGAGACAGATAGCTCGCAAGCGTCTGTTCTGCCCGGGGCATCGACTCATAGCCATACTCTCTCAACCCCCTTATCCCAGAATATACGTGAACTTGGGGGCTGAAAAGACGGGACGAGTATGGCTTGTTCCACGATCTAGACAGCTCACTGTGCAGATTGGGGAAAAAAGGAAGGCCCCATGGTGGAGGTGAAATATTAGAAGTAAGGAACTTTTCTCGGCTGGCCATTCAATGTGTAATTTATCCACAGCCCGAATAATCACGTCCACCAGCTCCTCATACACTGGGGAAAGAGGTGGCGAATCCCCTTTCCCTGTGATTGTGTCACTTCCAATGCTTAGCACATCTACCTCCTCGGAGCCAGAGGACTGAAGCATTGGGCTCTCTGCCCGGGCGGAAGAAGCCGCAGCGCAGGCTTCCGACACCGGAGAGAGAGCACTGGATCCCCCAGGAAAGGAAGGAGATAAGGAGATAAGGCCCTCGGACCCGTCTCCAAGCCCTCTGAGAGATTTTGTGATCCCCAGGAATGCATTCTCCGTGCTGCCTCTGCAACAGCGGGTCCTGAGGAACGCGAGCCTGGCCACTTTCTTCATCAAAAAGTGACAGGCGGGAGCGGAGCATGCGAAGCGGGAGCGTCTTACAATGCTGGCAGTCAGCCCCCTCGAAGGCTGATAATGCATGCTCCACTCCCAAACACATCACACAAAGCTTGTGTGTGTGTCCACCCGTTAAATAACGTGGGCAGGGATAAGCACAGAGCTTGTAGATTTGTTTTGCCATGATATATAAAGTGACAAACAACAGTAAATAGAACAAACAGTTTGACACAGATCGCTGAGGCAACAGAAGCTAATGCCGGTTGCACCGAATGCGTTTTTTTCTCTTCCTGGTCATGACGTCACCCGCCTGTGATGTTCATTCTTTCCATTGGACTAGTTGACATAGATGCTTCAGACGCATTCACGCTGGGGGCGTTCCCAAAGTGTCATCGACGCATCACGAGTTCCCTCAAAAGGGAACTAGGTCACAGGGACTGAACCAAAAACAAAATAGACACTCAAGGATGAGCATACATGTAACAGGATTCTTCTTTATTGTTATGTCAGTGCGTTTGGCCTGTTGGTCCCTCTAACTCAGCAGTTCTCAAAGTGTGGGGCGCGCCCCACTGGTGGGAAATAGAGACGTGGCAGGTGGGGCGCACCAATCGGGAGGAAATTTTCCTTTATATCTTTATACAGACATCCCAACTATCTTGGAAGTTCCGGGAGTCTCCCGCATATTGTTAGCGGCTCCTTGACGCCCGCAAATGAGATCCAATCTCCCGGAATCTGGAGCAAGACCGCACACTAGACTAGAGAGTGACTGTGCGTGCATGTGTGTGTGTGTGTGACTATAAATGCAGCGCGTGTGAGAGCAAACCGTCCTTAATAGCTGTGTGTTGCCGCTTATTAGACCGGTCACTCCCGGGGGTGACAACAAGTAACAGGAATTCCCCTCCCCACCCTCAAAATAATGATTGACGTGACGTCGGCATATTAATTGTAGCGGCTGCGGAACAAACTTTCGCGCCCATAGATAGCCAGGCGCGCTGCAAGCGGTTTCATGCGGGCTGGGTTGGAAAATATGTAACGTCATTATGTTGTGGCTGACGACAAGACATGAAATTTCTCTGAACATTGAGCATGCTTTGAGAGTGGCAGTTTCAAGCCTGCAACCCTGCTTTGAGAAATGCAATGCAATGCAAAACAGGCTCATTGCAGTTACTAATGCTGTCTCGCAAAATGGATTTGTCTTCTTTTCTTTTTTAACAGATTGCAAAGTGACACTTTTATTTCTTTTCTATTTTTGAACTTGATACAAATTTTGACACAGCTACACTTTTATTTTCTCTATTTTTGAGTTTCATGCAAGTTATGACACAGCTGCACTTTAATTTCCTTTATTTTTGAACTTGATACAAATTTTGAACTTGCTGTTATGTTAGTTTGTATTTAGATACAACTTGTTACTATGATACTACTTGTTACTTCAATAAATTGGAACATTTTAAGCTTGTTGCATATTTCATTAGCATTGTGTTGGGGCGATGGGGGCAGGTGGGGCTTGAAAATTCCCCCTTGTCCAAAGTGGGGAATGACCGAAAAAGTTTGAGAACCACTGCTCTAACGAATCCTTCTGATTTATTTTTACTTCTGTGATTTACAATACATTTATATTATAATTTTTTTTATGGTTTCCTTTGTCTCATGGCAATGAGACACCGCGTCTCATTGCCATGGTTCAGGCATGCCTGATTCAGACAATAAGCTGATGATGTCTAACTGTGCGTTCACACCGGACGCGAATAGCGCGTCAAATTCGGGTCTACCGCGTCTAGTTTGACGCTTGACGGCCGCTGTCAGCGGTACTTCCACCTGTTGTCCAGCATCGGAGCGAGGATCACCCTCGCCATCATCCACCTAATCTGTCATTTATTTTTGTTTTGATGATAAATGAAACCAGCCTCCAAAAGTGATTAATCTACATCACTGTCAGGACACGAACTTAGGCTATATGTTGGTAGTCTTTACATTATAATAATATTTCATATAATCTAGATATGGAGTAAATAGCATTCAATACAAAAAGAATATGTCTCATATATTGAAATCAAGTTTTATGTGATAAAATATTTGCTTTGTTGTGCATTAGAACCACATAATTTATTGAAGCATCCACTTCACCACGTGACAGCAGCAAGCAGCTAGGCTCCTGATTGGTTAACGCGGCGCGAATTGACGCAGAAGTTCAGATTTTTCAACTCGGGCGGCAGACGCGAATTCGCGTCAAACGCGTGGATGCACAAATGGCACTAACTAAATCATTCGAATGAGGCGTTTTCGCGTCTACCGCGCCGCGCTCTACGCCTCATTCGCGCCGCGTAAAGCCTCGTACACACCGGGACGAATATCGGCTCGTGTTATTCGTCAGCGTTTTTCAACACGTTTTTTTCTGACGATGAGCCGAGTGAACATGCAAATTCATTCCCTGACATTAGATAAATACCCCGGTCCACAAAGTGCTTCTGACACTCGCTTGTCACTCAGAAGAAGAGAGCAAGTTTGTCGCGTTTGTCATATAGTTCTTTATTCTCGTTGGTGTCTCTTTATATAGACAACAACAAGACCAGCAGCTCTACATTCATCTTGCCTTGCATCTTCCTCGTCTTATTTCTTCCCGGCAGAGTGTAGACGCTGTATATCTTCTTCGCCGTTACGTATGTGTGCTCGGCAAGACCGTTTTGTGTTTGAGCGCCCCCAAGTTGTGTTTTACTGTAACTTCAGGAGCTCCAGACACGTGAGCAAAAGCGACAATTTTATTGGTCGGATAGTTTTTGACGCGGCGCATCAAACAAACAAAAAAAACGAACCCGAGGCGTTTTAAAAAAAATGACGCTTTTACGCGTGGCGTTTTACACGTCGGTGTGCACACTCACATTGGCGCCCATTGTTTAGTGACGAGGCATCAAACGTTGACGAATATCGCACGCGAAATTCGTCCCGGTGTGAACAGGCCTTAACGCGTCTTTGCATTGACTTAACAATGAAATCACTCGCGCCTGACGCGCTATTCGCGTCCGGTGTGAACGCAACATAATGCTTGCTATAGACGATATGCAATTATAGCTCAATGTGAATGCAATCCTATAAGATCATTACAAACCACACTTTATGACATGGATCTAATAAACTTGGGTACGACATGTATTTAGGCTGTACTATGATGTATAGAAGTTAGTATAGAAGAATAAAATGTCATACGTTAGTGGTAAATAAATAGAGCAAAATAAATCACACTTTGGGAATTGTGGTTAATATATAAAGGATGAAGCTAAAGACGCAGTCTGGCTAGGAAAAAATGGAAAAGAGAAAAAGATACCCTGTCAGATAATTATCTATCTATCTTTGACAGACTATGATAACGCCCATCTTTGAACCTCTCTCACCAAGCATAAGGCAGGCACCATTTTATACTCATGGGTGCTCCTTGTGACGTCATAGAGCTGCCATCTGCCAATAAATTGGCGTGTCAAAAAATGCGGCAGTTGCAGACACATTGAATGGGTTTATTATAAGCAAGATGCTTGTGTTCGCTCTAGACTGTTTTGTACGGATGGCGGCCGGAACGCGTTAGGGGGTTTTCTGTTAGAACGGTGTTGTGTTAGCGGCCCCTAAGTTAATAACTAATGATCTTCACAACGTAAGTGAATCAATCAAGACTATCTTTAGCAGGGCAATAACTTTGGCTAGAGCTGTGGTAAAGCCTAAACAATCTGTTACGGTAATTTCTATTATCACTGTAAAGCTGCTTTGAAACAATTCATACTGTTAAAAAGTGCTTTATAAATGAAGGTGACTTGACTTGACAGAGTGTCAGCTACTCAATTGATTATTTGTGACACATAGGAACAGCTAAATGTATTCCTAATACAGTATGTTGTACCTTTTTTTTTGAAAGTAGCCTACTTTTACCTTTTGCGACATGCCCCCACAAGCACCCATACAAGCTGTAATTGTGATGTTTGATGTGGGGTAGCAGCGATGCACGAAAGGGGCGTTTGCAAAATATGTTGTATTTTCGTAATTCGGCTAGGTGGCACTAGTGTTGCAGAAACTACATCATGAAGATTATTCACCCATTGTATCATCCGCCAGGCGAAATCTGCAAGGTATGAGATATCATCTATGTTCATAGCACAAAAGGAGCTGGACAAGGTCAGGCCCCTAAACTTAGGGGCACCGCTACTGATTTAATTGACTTTTATGAAGGAACAGATAAACAGAGATGAGCAACACACCCTCACCATCATCCTGGCCCCTCCAGACAGGAAATGACACTGGAGAGACTTCTGCTCATGCAGACTGGTGGCCAGGGGCCAAGCCACAGCAGGCAGACATGGGAAACAGGAGACAGGGTGATTGACAAGCACAAAAGGCCATAACATAACAGAGATTTCGATTTAAAAGTGTGTGTGAGTGAAAGAGGGTGAGAGGGAAAAGCGCTTGTTGTGTCTGTCCTTGATTATACATGGTTGTGTAACCACTAATGTGGGAATGTGAATGTGGGGGTGTAGAGTGTTTTTTTTTTGCCTGCATGTCCGTGTGTGTGTGTGTGTGTGTGTGTGTGTGTGTGTAAGGTTGAAGTATGTGTGTTATTGCTGACACCAGTGCTCTGCTCTGATTGTTGGATGACTGCTAGGTGTTGATAGGCTCCTGTTTTATTAAAGGGGGGGTGAAATGCTGTTTCATGCATAGTGAGTTTTTTACACTGTTAAAGAGTTGGGTTCCCATGCTAAACATGGACAAAGTTTCAAAAATGAAGTTGTAAGTTTGATGGAGTATTTCTGTTCCAAAAACACTCCTTCCGGTTTGTCACAAGTTTCGGAAAGTTTTTTTCGAATACGAACCTACGTGACGTCAGAGTGGGCGGAATTTCCTTATACGGGTCTTAAGGGCACTTCTACCGGAAGAGCGCGCGTGCATCTGTAGCCAGTGCGTGCGAGAGCGTCCATCAGCGCTGGGCTCGGCTGGCCTGCAATCAAAAAAATGGCACCAAAAAGTGTGTTTTTGGTTGCCAGGGCAAGACAACACTGCACAAATTTCCAAAGAACCCAGCGTTAAGGGACCTGTGGATGGATTTTTTTTTCCAGAGCAGCAACGGAGTTCTTGTTTGTTCCCTTCTTTTCGACGGTAATAGTTTTATAAACAAGGCACAGTTCGACGCCGGATTTGCAGATCGCCTAATACTTAAAGATGGAGCAGTCCCAATGATAGAGGTTCACGGAACCGCAGGCGGTGAGTAAAACTGCTTCAAATGTCTGTGTGTTGTTAACTATCGGCGTGTAACGTTAAGCACAGCAAGTAAACAACATGATCACGTACAGTTAATGTATCTATGGAGCATGCGATGTATGGTGTGTGTGTGTGTGTGTGTGTGTGTGTGTGTGTTTGTGTGTTTAAATACATTCGTTTAGCTGGCCACTGTAGGTGTCAGTTTGTTTATTGTAAAACTAAATCATGTCCTCATAAACCGAGTCTGTCTGTTTACAACACACGCAAAAGCTTTGCGCGCTCCCGCCCACACGGCACGCCTCCACCCGCTCGGCTTTTTCCGGAAAGACTCGGTACAGCCTAGCTGTCTTTTATAAATATAATAAAACTAAAGACTTTTTGGAGATATGAAGGATGCATTACTCCCCTTAGGGAACATGCGCGGAACCCGGGGACGCGCACGGCCTATTAGGCGGCCCGCGGCAGGCGGTTCGTGGACGCTGCGCAGCGCCCCCTAGATGATTTTTGGGGGGCCCGGGCCGCCTTGGGTCCCTCGGCCCCCGCCCCCTGAGGCCCTGGGGCTTTGTCCCGCGATCCTAGCCCCCCCGGGGCCCCGCTAGGGGCCCCAGAAGTGCGCACTGGTGAAGTTGCAAAATGCTGCAGTTCAGGGTGTCGCCACAAGGCGGCAGCACGCCCTCCAACGGGCAACCTATTCGACGGGCGTCAAATAGGTTGTGGGATGGCGTCCACGAAGTGCCTATTCGTCCACCTAAGTGCCTATTCTTCATCATTGTGTCCACGAAGCGCCTAAAGTGCCACCTAAGTGACTACTCTTCACCGTAGTCTTCCTCTCATCCCACGAACAGCCTATTTGTCCACCTAGGCGCCTATTCTACATGAATTGTCCACATAGCGCCTAAAGTGCCACCTAAGTGACTACTCTTCATCGGAGTCTTCCTCTCATCCCACGAACAGCCTATTCGTCCACCTAGGCGCCTATTTTTTTATGAATTATCCACAGAGTGCCTAAAGTGCCACCTAAATGACTACTCTTCATCCGGGTCTTCCTCTCGTCCCACGAACAGCCTTTTCGTCCACCTAAGTGCCTATTCTCCATCACTGTGTCCACGAAGCGCCTAAAGTGCCACCTAAGTGACTACTCTTCACCGTAGTCTTCCTCTCTTCCCACGGACAGCCTATTTGTCCACCTAGGCGCCTATTCTACATGAATTGTCCACAGAGCGCCTAAAGTGCCACCTAAGTGACTACGCTTCATCCTGGTCTTCCTCTCGTAATAATACATAATTAATGGTTGTAATGTACATCAGCACCAAACTGCGGGTGTTGGGAGGTCCCCATGGCACCCCCATGACCCCAGAGTATGGAGCCCAAAGTCGGCTTGGTTCCTGAGTAATGCCCGGTCAAAGATGGGACTTTGACCGGTGTATCTCGAAAACCAGGCCGACTTGGAGCTCCATACTCCGGGCGTGGGTAGGTACTCATATGCCCCTCTTCACCCCAGAGTATGGAGCCCAAAGTCGGATTGGTTCCTGAGTTATGCTCGGTCAAAGATGGGACTTTGACCGGGCGTATCTCGGAAACCATGCCGACTTGGAGCTCCATACTCTGGGCACCGGTAGGTACCCATGGGCCCCCCATGACCCCAGAGTATAAAGCCCAAAGTCGGCTTGGTTCCTGAGTTATGCCTGGTCAAAGATGGGACTTTGACCGGGTGTATCTCGGAAACCGCGCTGACTTGGAGCTCCATACTCCGGGCATGGGTAGGTACCTATGGGCCCCCCGTGTCCCCAGAGTATGGAGCCCAAAGTCGGCTTGGTTCTTGAGATACACCCGGTCAAAATCACCATCCAACCTGTAGCTTAATAAGTTACTGACTGGACTTCACCACATAGTGTGAAATCCCCAAATCTTTACAGGATCTGACCCACTGAAAATGTCTAAGTCAGAAAGAGCATCCATCCTGTAACCTATTTGACGGCGGCCCTATAGGCTGTCTGTGGACGTTCGAATATTATGCAAATTGTGCATAATTAATGGCTGTAATGTACATGAGTGTGTGGAGCTGTGTCCCCTGTGTGGTGTAGAGTAGGTTTCACCTCATAAAAGCACCTGTAATTATGAAATATGACCCATTAATGTACAGTCCAGGAGGAAGCCTATAGGGGCTCTGTCGAATAGGTTACAGGTGGGCTCCAAATTTTGAAGGGCTATAACTCGGGGACCCCGCGGCCTAGCGACACCAAACTCTGGTCAAAGTAGGATCCAGATGGGCCCTCTCCAAGGGGCCCTAGCCCGAGCTTCTAGCACCCCCAGAGGCCGAGATACGGGGGCCAACAGGAAAGGGTGCACTTCAGAAAGAAGGGTCCCAGAGGCTCAGGACTCTGGGGTCTGAGAGGGCCCGTAGGGGCCCCTCCCCACCCCGAAGGACGGTCCGCTGGGACCCGCCCTTTCCGAGATATCGACCGTTTTGTCCAAAAGTCCCTCATGTATAACCGGGTGTATCTTGAAAGTTAAGCCGAGTTGGAGCTCCAAACTCCAGGCATGAGGGGGGCCCATAGGGCCCCTTCGGACCCCACTGTCCCCAGCTCCTGGCCTTTCCGTTTCCGAGATACGGCCACTTCCGGTCCAGCTTTGACCGGGTTTATCTCGGAAACCTGTTTACCTCGGAAATGGTCTGTGGACAGTCCATTTTTAGGCCAATAATACATAATTAATGGCTGTACTGTACATCGGTGTGTTGCATCGTGTCCCCTGTGTGGCACACAACAGGTTAAACCACATATAAGCACTGTATTTATGAAATATGACCATTTAATGTACTGTCCACGAACAGCCTACAGGGACCCTGTCATTTAAGTTACAGCTTGGACTTCACCGACTGTGTCCGTCCTGTAACCTATTTGACAGAGCTCGTATAGGCTGTCCGTGGAGAGTTGAATATTATGCAAATTATGCATAATTAATGGCTGTAATGAACACCAGTGTGTAGTGCTGTGTCCTCTGTGTGGTGTAGAGTAGGTTTGACCTGATAAATTGCAAGTATAAGAACACCAGACCCAAAATTCCTCAAAATCCACACTCCCGACCCCAAAGTTCCTGAGAATCCACTCGCTCCCAAAAACTAAGTCAGAAACAGCATCCATCCTGTAACCTATTTGACAGAGCTCCTATAGGCGGTCTGTGGACAGTCCATTTTTAGGCCAATAATACATAATTAATGGCTGTACTGTACATCAGTGTGTTACATAGTGTCCCCTGTGTGGCATAAAACAGGTTAAACCACATATAAGCACTGTATTTATGAAATATGAGCCGTTAAATCAACGTCCAGGAGGAAGCCTATAGGGGCTCTGTTTATTAGGTTGCAGGATGGCACCGAACTTTGAACGGCTATACCTCTGGGACCCAGCGGCCTAGCCACACCAAACTCGGGTCAAAGTAGGGTCTCGAGTGTCCCTCTCCAATGGGCCCTAGCCCGAGGCTCTGGCGCCCCCACAGGCCGAGATACGGGGCCCAACAGAAAAGGGTGCACTTCAGAAGGAAGGGTCCCAGAACCTCAGGACTCTGGGGTCTGAGAGGGCCCCTCGGGACCCCTCCCCACCCCGAAGGACGGTCCGCTGGGACCCGCCCTTTCCGAGATATCGACCGTTTTGTCCAAAAGTCCCTCATGTATAACCGGGTGTATCTTGGGAGTTAAGCCAAGTTGGAGCTCCAAACTCCGGGCATAAAGGGGGCCCATAGGGCCCCTTCGGACCCCACCATCCCCAGCTCCTAGGCCTTTCCGTTTCCGAGATACGGCCACTTCCGGTCCAGCTTTGACCGGTTGTTTCTCGGGGACCAAGCCGACTTGGAGCTCCATACTCCGGGCATGGGTAGGTACCCCAGGCCCCATCTTGACCCCAGAGTATGGAGCCCAAAGTCGGCTTGGTTCCCGAGTTATGCCCGGTCAAATATGGGATTTTGACCGGGTGTTTCTCGGGGACCAAGCCGAGATGGAGCTCCAAACTCCGGGCATGGGTAGGTACCCATGGCCCCCTCTTGACCCCAGAGTATGAAGCCCAAAGTCGGCTTGGTTCCCAAGTTATGCCCGGTCAAAGATGGGACTTTGACCGGGTGTTTCTCGGGGACCAAGCCGAGATGGAGCTCCATACTCCGGGCATGGGTAGGTACCCATGGCCCCCTCTTGACCCCAGAGTATGGAGCCCAAAGTCGGCTTGGTTCCCGAGTTATGCCCGGTCAAAGATGGGACTTTGACCGGATGTATCTCGGAAACCACGCCCACTTGGAGCTCCAAACTCCGGTTGTGGATGAGCACCCATGGGTCCCTCAAGACCCCAGAGTATGGAGCCCAAAGTCAGCTTGGCTCTCGAGATACACCCGGTCAAAGTCAGCATCCAACCTGTAACCTATTTGACAGAGCTCCTATAGGCAGTCCGTGGACAATTCCTCAAAATCCACACTCCCGACCCCAAAGTTCCTGAGAATCCACTCGCTTCCAAAAACTAAGTCAGAAACAGCATCCATCCTGTAACCTATTTGACAGAGCTCCTATAGGCGGTCTGTGGACAGTCCATTTTTAGGCCAATAATACATAATTAATGGCTGTACTGTACATCGGTGTGTTGCATCGTGTCCCCTGTGTGGCACACAACAGGTTAAACCACATATAAGCACTGTATTTATGAAATATGACCATTTAATGTACTGTCCACGAACAGCCTACAGGGACCCTGTCATTTAAGTTACAGCTTGGACTTCACCGACTGTGTCCGTCCTGTAACCTATTTGACAGAGCTCGTATAGGCTGTCCGTGGAGAGTTGAATATTATGCAAATTATGCATAATTAATGGCTGTAATGAACACCAGTGTGTAGTGCTGTGTCCTCTGTGTGGTGTAGAGTAGGTTTGACCTGATAAATTGCAAGTATAAGAACACCAGACCCAAAATTCCTCAAAATCCACACTCCCGACCCCAAAGTTCCTGAGAATCCACTCGCTCCCAAAAACTAAGTCAGAAAGAGCATCCATCCTGTAACCTATTTGACAGAGCTCCTATAGGCGGTCTGTGGACAGTCCATTTTTAGGCCAATAATACATAATTAATGGCTGTACTGTATATCAGTGTGTTACATAGTGTCCCCTGTGTGGCATACAACAGGTTAAACCGCATATAAGCACTGTATTTATGAAATATGACCAAAATTCCTCAAAATCCACACTCCCGACCCCAAAGTTCCTGAGAATCCACTCGCTTCCAAAAACTAAGTCAGAAACAGCATCCATCCTGTAACCTATTTGACAGAGCTCCTATAGGCGGTCTGTGGACAGTCCATTTTTAGGCCAATAATACATAATTAATGGCTGTACTGTACATCAGTGTGTTACATAGTGTCCCCTGTGTGGCATACAACAGGTTAAACCGCATATAAGCACTGTATTTATGAAATATGACCAAAATTCCTCAAAATCCACACTCCCGACCCCAAAGTTCCTGAGAATCCACTCGCTCCCAAAAACTAAGTCAGAAAGAGCATCCATCCTGTAACCTATTTGACAGAGCTCCTATAGGCGGTCTGTGGACAGTCCATTTTTAGGCCAATAATACATAATTAATGGCTGTACTGTACATCAGTGTGTTGCATCGTGTTCCCTGTGTGGCAAACAACAGGTTAAACCACATATAAGCACTGTATTTATGAAATATGGCCATTTAATGTACTGTCCACGAACAGCCTACAGGGACCCTGTCATTTAAGTTACAGCTTGGACTTCACCGACTGTATCCATCCTGTAACCTATTTGACAGAGCTCGTATAGGCTGTCCGTGGAGAGTTAAATATTATGCAAATTATGCATAATTAATGGCTGTAATGAACACCAGTGTGTAGTGCTGTGTCCTCTGTGTGGTGTAGAGTAGGTTTGACCTGATAAATTGCAAGTATAAGAACACCAGACCCAAAATTCCCCAAAATCCACACTCCCGACCCCAAAATTCCTCAGAATCCACTCGTTCCCAAAAACTAAGTCAGAAACAGCATCCATCCTGTAACCTATTTGACACAGCTCCTATAGGCGGTCTGTGGACAGTCCATTTTTAGGCCAATAATACATAATTAATGGCTGTACTGTACATCAGTCTGTTGCATCGTGTCCCTGTGTGGCAAACAACAGGTTAAACCACATATAAGCACTGTATTTATGAAATATGACCATTTAATGTACTGTCCACGAACAGCCTACAGGGACCCTGTGATTTAAGTTACAGCTTGGACTTCACTGACTGTATCCATCCTGTAACCTATTCGACAGGGTCCAAATTGGCTGTCTGTGGACAGTCCATTTTTAGGCTAATAATACATCATTTATGGCTGTATTGTACACTAGTGTGTTGTGTTGTGTCCCCTGTGTGGTGTACAGTTGGTTTCACCTCAAAATTACAAGTTGTGTGGCATACAACAAGTTAAACCACATAAAAGCACTGTAATTATGAAAAATTACCTTTTGATGTATTGGCATCCTACCTATAGCTTAATAAGTTGCTCACGGGCTGCAACCAATCGGTCAATGTCTCTCCCATCTCTTTTGGTTTTTGGCTAATATCTCAGCGAAAACACCACCGAAAATCATAAAAATGGTACTGTTCTTTTCAGAGTGACGAGCCGGTTCCGGCATGCTGACTTTTGCAGAGTTTTCGGCCGTTTAAAAAATTTCGCAGTGGGTTACCGTCCTATAAACTGCATGCGCTCATGGTTGGGTCTAGCCAAGCAAGGCCGCCCAGCTACATACCCGGCTCGGATCCCCTTGCGCCGCGCTTCACCCTGGGGCCTTATGGTGCACAGAGGGTACCCTGCAATGGGTGTCTTAGGTTTTGGGTCCCCCTGGGAGCCAGGTGCACTTTCGGCTGGGTAAAAACTCCTGGAGGGAGAGGGCCTCCTGGAGAAATGCAAGCCCAGCCTGGTGCACTCAGGCTGGGGAGGAACTCCTGGAGGGAGAGGGCCTCCAGGAGAAATCCAAGCCCAGCCAGGAGCACTCTGGCTGGGGAGCACTCTGGCTGGGGAGGAACTCCAGGAGCGATCCAAAACCTAAGTCCAAAACATTGCGGTACTTGTGGGGATCCAGGCACTCGGGACTCCTTGGCCAGCCCCAGGGAAGGTGACCCTTCCTGGGTCAAAGGCAGATTTAACCGCCTCCCCTGGAGCTCCACCTGGAGCTAAGACGGTCCTAAAATGGACCTTCGGGCTTGTATGAGAGAAGGTGACTATGGGTGTCTCTGGCTGGGGATAAACTCCTGGAGGGAGACGGCCTCCAGGAGCAATCCAAGCCCAGCCAGGGGGCACTCTGGCTGGGGTAAAATATCATTTGGGCCGTGCCATGGAGCTCTGGAAGTCCTGGAGGGAGAGGGCCTCCAGGAGCAATCCAAGCCCAGCAAGGGGGCACTCTGGCTGGGGATAAATCCTGGAGGGACAGGGCCTCCAGGAGCAATCCAAGCCCAGCCAGGGGGCACTCTGGCTGGGGATAAATCCTGGAGGGAGAGGGCCTCCAGCAGCTGTCCAAAACGTTGCGGTACCCATGGGGCTCCAGGCACTCGGGACTCCTCGGCCCGCCCCGGGGAAAGTGGCCTGTCCTGGGTCAAAGGCAGATTTAACCGCCACCCCTGGAGGTCCATCTGGAGCTAAGACGGTCCTAAAATGGACCTCCGGGGTTATATGAGATGTACAAGGAGCAATCCAAGCCCAGCCAGGGTGCACTCTGGCTGGGGTAAAAATCCTGGAGGGAGAGGGCCTCCAGGAGCAATCCAAGCCCAGCCAGGGGGCACTCTGGCTGGGGTAAAATATAAATTGGGCCGTGCCATGGAGTTTTGGAAGTCCTGGAGGGAGAGGGCCTCCAGGAGCAATCCAAGCCCAGCCAGGGGGCACTCTGGCTGGGGATAAACTCCTGGAGGGAGAGGGCCTCCAGGAGCGTTCCAAAACCTAAGTCCAAAACATTGCGGTACTTATGGGGCTCCAGGCACTGGGGACTCCTCGACCAGCCCCAGGGAAGGTGACCCTTCCTGGGTCAAAGGCAGATTTAACCGCCACCCCTGGATGTCCATCTGGAGCTAAGACGGTCCTAAAATGGACCTCCGGGGTTATATGAAGAGAGGTACAAGGAGCAATCCAAGCCCAGCCAGGATGCACTCTGGCTGGGGACAAAAATATTGGAGGGAGAGGGCCTCCAGGAGCAATCCAAGCCCAGCCAGGGGGCACTCTGGTTGGGGTAAAATTAAAATTGGGCCTTGCCATGGAGCTCTGGAAGTCCTGGAGGGAGAGGGCCTCCAGGAGCAATCCAAGCCCAGCCAGGGGGTACTCTGGCTGGGGATAAACACCTGGAGGGAGAGGGCCACCAGGAGCGATCCAAAACCTATGTCCAAAACATTGCGGTACTTATGGGGATCCAGGCACTCGGGACTCCTTGGCCAGCCCCAGGGAAAGTGACCCTTCCTGGGTCAAAGGCAGATTTAACCGCCACCTCTGGAGGTCCATCTGGAGCTAAGACGGTCCTAAAATTGGGCCTTGCCATGGAGCTCTGGAAGTCCGGGAGGGAGAGGGTCTCCAGGAGCAATCCAAGCCCAGCCAGGGGGTACTCTGGCTGGGGATAAAAACCTGGAGGGAGAGGGCCACCAGGAGCAATCTAAAACCTAAGTCCAAAATGTTGCGGTACCCATGGGGCTCCAGGCACTGGGGACTCCTCGGCCAGCCCCAGGGAAGGTGACCCTTCCTGGGTCAAAGGCAGATTTAACCGCCACCCTGGATGTCCATCTGGAGCTAAGACGGTCCTAAAATGGACCTCCGGGGTTATATGAAGAGAGGTACAAGGAGCAATCCGCTGGGGTAAAATATAAATTGGGCCGTGCCATGGAGCTCTAGAAGTCCTGGAGGGAGAGGGCCTCCAGGAGCAATCCAAGCCCAGCCAGGGGGCACTCTGGCTGGGGATAAACTTCTGGAGGGAGAGGGCGTCCAGGAGCGACCCAAAACCTAAGTCCAAAACATTGCGGTACTTGTGGGGATCCAGGCACTCGGGACTCCTTGGCCAGCCCCAGGGAAGGTGACCCTTCGTGGGTCAAAGGCAGATTTAACCGCCTCCCCTGGAGCTCCACCTGGAGCTAAGACGGTCCTAAAATGGACCTTCGGGCTTATATGAGGGAGAGGTCCTCCAGGAGCAATCCAAGCCCAGCCAAGGGGCACTCTGGCTGGGGTCAAATATAAATTGGGCCGTGCCATGGAGCTCTGGAAGTCCTGGAGGGAGAGGGCCTCCAGGAGCAATCCAAGCCCAGCCAGGGGGTACTCTGGCTGGGGATAAACACCTGGAGGGAGAGGGCCACCAGGAGCAATCCAAAACCTAAGTCCAAAATGTTGCGGTACCCATGGGGCTCCAGGCACTCGGGACTCCTCTGCCTGCCCCGGGGAAGGTGGCCTGTCCTGGGTCAAATGCAGATCTAACCGCCACCCCTGGATGTCCATCTGGAGCTAAGACGATCCTAAAATGGACCTCCGGGGTTATATGAGGAAAGGTACAAGGAGCAATCCAAGCCCAGCCAGGGTGCACTCTGGCTGGGGTAAAATATAAAATTGGGCCGTGCCATGGAGCTCTGGAAGTCCTGGAGGGAGAGGGCCTCCAGGAGCAATCCAAGCCCAGCCAGGGGGCACTCTGGCTGGGGTAAAATATGAATTGGGCCTTGCCATGGATCTCTGGAAGTCCTGGAGGGAGAGGGCCTCCAGGAGCAATCCAAGCCCAGCCAGGAGGCACTCTGGCTGGGCATAAAACACCTGGAGGGTGACGGCCTCCAGGAGCAATCCAAAACCTAAATTCCAAAACGTTGCGGTACCCATGGGGCTCCAGGCACTCGGGACTCCTCGGCCTGCCCCGGGGAAGGTGGCCTGTCCTGGGTCAAATGCAGATCTAACCGCCACCCCTGGATGTCCATCTGGAGCTAAGACGGTCCTAAAATGGACCTGCGGGGTTATATGAGGAGAGGTACAAGGAGCAATCCAAGCCCAGCCAGGGTGCACTCTAGCTGGGGTAAAATATAAATTGGGCCGTGCCATGGAGCTCTGGAAGTCCTGGAGGGAGAGGGCCTGCAGGAGCAATCCAAGCCCAGCCAGGGGGCACTCTGGCTGGGGATAAACTCCTGGAGGGAGAGGGCCTCCAGGAGCAATCCAAGCCCAGCCAGGGGGCAGCTCTGGTTCTCCGAGTCGGGGAGAGGGTGGACCCCGGTGGGAGTCCCATCCCAGAGCTATGGTTCTTTGAGTCTGGCAGACGACGGACCAAGGTGAGGGTCACTGCCCAGAGCTCTGGTTCCCCGAGTTGGGCTGAGGCCGGAGAACCTCGGCCAGAGGGAACCAGAGAACCAGTGCGGTCGCCAAAACCTAAGTCGATTTTGGGTGACCAGTTGCCCGGTTCTCTGGTGGTGCGGGGTTGCTGGGACAGTAATACCCGGGCTTAAGTTTGGGACCCCGGGTCCGGCCCGGTGCGCGGGTGTGGGTGCAGGCCTAGGCTGTGGGGTAGCTCTGGTTTTCCGAGTTGGGCAGACGGTGGACCTTGGTGGGGGTCCTTGCCCGGAGCTGTGGTTCTCTAAGATGGGCAGAGGGTGGACCTTGGTTGGGGTCCCTGCCCAGAGCTGTGGTTCTCTAAGATGGGCAGAGGGTGGACCTAGGTGGGGGTCCCTGCCGGAGTTCTGGTTCTCTGAGTCAGGCAGAGGGTGGACCTAGTTGGGGGTCCCTGCCCAGAGCTCTGGTTCTCTGAGTCGGGCAGAGGGTGGACCTAGTTGGGGGTCCCTGCCCAGAGCTCTGGTTCTCTGAGTCGGGCGGCGGGTGGACCTAGATGGGGGTCCCTGCCCAGAGCTCTGGTTCTCCGAGTCGGCTGAAGGCGGAGTACCTTGGCCGGAGGGAACCAGAGAACCAGAGCGGCGGCCAAAACCTAAGTCGATTTTGGGTTACCAGTGGCCCGGTTCTCTGGTGGCGCGGGGTTGCTGGGACAGTAATCCCGGGCTTAAGTTTGGGACCCCCGGGTTCGCCTGGTGCACTGGTGAGGGTGAAGGCCGGGGCTGTGGGGTAGCTCTGGTTCTCTGAGTCAGGCAGAGGGTGGACCTAGGTGGGGGTCCCTCTCTGTAGCTCTGGTTCCCCGAGTCTGGGCAGAGGGTGGACCAAGGTGTGGGTCCCTGCCCGGAGCTCTGGTTCTCTGAGTCGGGCAGAGGGTGAACCTAGGTGTGGGTCCCTGCCCGGAGCTCTGGTTCTCTGAGTCGGGCGGCGGGTGGACCTAGGTGGGGGTCCCTCTCTGTAGCTCTGGTTCTCCGAGTCTGGGCAGAGGGTGGACCAAGGTGTGGGTCCCTGCCCGGAGCTCTGGTTCTCTGAGTCGGGCAGAGGGTGAACCAAGGTGTGGGTCCCTGCCCGGAGCTCTGGTTCTCCGAGTCGGCTGAAGGCGGAGTACCTTGGCCGGAGGGAACCAGAGAACCAGAGCGGCGGCCAAAACCTAAGTCGATTTTGGGTTACCAGTGGCCCGGTTCTCTGGTGGCGCGGGGTTGCTGGGACAGTAATCCCGGGCTTAAGTTTGGGACCCCCGGGTTCGCCTGGTGCACGGGTGAGGGTGGAGGCTAGGGCTGGGGGGTAGCTCTGGTTCTCAGAGTCGGGCAGAGGGTGGACCTAGGTGGGGGTCCCTCTCTGTAGCTCTGGTTCTCCGAGACTGGGCAGAGGGTGGACCTAGGTGGGGGTCCCTCTCTGTAGCTCTGGTTCTCCGAGTCTGGGCAGAGGGTGGACCTAGGTGGGGGTCCCTCTCTGTAGCTCTGGTTCTCCGAGTCTGGGCAGAGGGTGGACCAAGGTGTGGGTCCCTGCCTGGAGCTCTGGTTCTCTGAGTCAGGCAGAGGGGTGGACCTAGTTGGGGTCCCCTGCCCGGAGCTCTGGTTCTCTGAGTCGGGCAGAGGGTGGACCTTGGTGGGGGTCCCTGCCCGGAGCTCTGGTTCTCTGAGTTGGGCAGAGGGTGGACCTTGGTGGGGGTCCCTGCCCGGAGCTCTGGTTCTCTGAGTCGGGCAGAGGGTGGACCTTGGTGGGGTCCCTGTCCGGAGCTCTGGTTCTCTGAGTCGGGCAGAGGGTGGACCTAGGTGGGGGTCCCTGCTGGAGCCCTGATTCTCTGAGTCTGGCAGAGGGTGGACCTAGGTGGGGGTCCCTGCCTGGAGCCCTGGTTCACCGTCTGAAAATTTCTAAGTCGAAAACAGCATCCCACCTGTAACTTATATGACACAGGCCCTATAGGCTCTCTGTGGACAGTTGAATATTATGCCCAATTTTGCATAATTAATGGCTGTACTGTACATCAGTGTGTTGCATCGTGTCCTCTGTGTGTCATACAACATGTTAAACCACATATTAGCAATGTATTTATGAAAAATGACCATTTAATGTACTGTCCACAAACAGCCTACAGGGACCCTGTCATTTAAGTTACAGCTTGGACTTCACCGACTGTATCCATCCTGTAACCTATTTGACAGAGCTCCTATAGGCAGTCTGTGGACAGTTGAATATTATGCAAATTATGCATAATTAACGGCTGTAATGAACACCAGTGTGTAGTGCTGTGTCCCCTGTGTGGTGCAGAGTAGGTTTGACCTGATAAATTGCAAGTATAAGAACACCAGACCCAAAATTCCCCAGAATCCACACTCCCGAACCCAAATTCCTCAGAATCCACTCGCTCCCAAAAACTAAGTCAGAAACAGCATCCATCCTGTAACCTATTTGACAGAGCTCCTATAGACGGTCTGTGGACAGTCCATTTTTAGGCCAATAATACATAATTAATGGCTGTACTGTATATCAGTGTGTAACATTGTGTCCCCTGTGTGGCAAACAACAGGTTAAACCACATATAAGCACTGTATTTATGAAATATGACCTTTTAATGTACTGTCCACGAACAGCCTAGAATGACTGTCAAATAAGTTACAGCTTGGACTTCACCGACTGTATCCATCCTGTAACTTATTTGACAGAGCCCCTATAGGCTGTCTGTGGACAGTTGAATATTATGCAAATTTTTCATAATTAAAAGCGGTAATGTACATCAGTGTGTAGTGCTGTGTCCCATGAGGGGTGTCCAGTAGGTTTCACCTCATAAAACCACTGTATCTATGAAATATGAGCCATTAATGTACTGTCCAGGAGGAAGCCTATAGGGGCTCTGTCAAATAAGTTACAGGTGGGCTGTAAACTTTGAACGGCTATAACTTGGGGACCAAAGGGCCTAGGGACACCAAACTCGGGTCAAAGTAAGGTCCCCAGGGGCCCTTTCCAATGGGCCCTAGCGCGAGCTTCTAGCGCCCCCACAGGCCGAGATAGGGGGGCCAACAGGAAAGGGTGCACTTCAGAAGGAAGGGTCTCAGAAGCTCAGGACTCTGGGGTCTGGTAGGGCCCCTAGGGGCCCCTTTCCACCCCGAAGCACGATCCGCTGGGACTCTTCCTTTCAGAGATATCCACCGTTTTGTCCAAAAGTCCCTTATGTATAACCGGGTGTACCTTGGGAGTTAAGCCGAGTTGTAGCTCCAAACTCCGGGCATAAATGAGGCCCATAGGGCCCCTTCGACCCCACCGTCCCAGCTCCTAGGCCTTTCCCTTTCCGAGATACGGCCACTTCCGGTCCAGCTTTGACCGGTTGTATCTCGGAAACCAGGCCGAATTGGAGCTCCAAACTCCGGGCATGGGTAGGTACCCAAGGCCCCCTCTTGACCCCAGAGAATGGAGCCCAAAGTCGGCTTGGTTCCTGAGATATGCCCGGTCAAAGATGGGACTTTGACCGGGTGTTTCTCGGGGACCAAGCCGAATTGGAGCTCCAAACTCCGGGAATGGGTAGGTACCCCAGGCCCCCTCTTGACCCCAAAGTCGGCTTGGTTTTGGAGATCCATCCGGTTAAAAACAGCATCCCACCTGCAACTTATTTGACGGTGCCCCTGTGAGCTGTTCGTGGACAGTATAATTTTATGCTAATTTTGCATAATTAATATGTGTAATGTACATGAGTGTGTTGTGCTGTGTCCTCTGTGTGGTGTAGAGTAGGTTTGACCTGATAAATTGCAAGTATAAGAACACCAGACCCAAAATTCCTCAAAATCCACACTCCCGACCCCAAAGTTCCTGAGAATCCACTCGCTCCCAAAAACTAAGTCAGAAAGAGCATCCATCCTGTAACCTATTTGACAGAGCTCCTATAGGCGGTCTGTGGACAGTCCATTTTTAGGCCAATAATACATAATTAATGGCTGTACTGTATATCAGTGTGTTACATAGTGTCCCCTGTGTGGCATACAACAGGTTAAACTGCATATAAGCACTGTATTTATGAAATATGACCAAAATTCCTCAAAATCCACACTCCCAACCCCAAAGTTCCTGAGAATCCACTCGCTTCCAAAAACTAAGTCAGAAACAGCATCCATCCTGTAACCTATTTGACAGAGCTCCTATAGGCGGTCTGTGGACAGTCCATTTTTAGGCCAATAATACATAATTAATGGCTGTACTGTACATCAGTGTGTTACATAGTGTCCCCTGTGTGGCATACAACAGGTTAAACCGCATATAAGCACTGTATTTATGAAATATGACCAAAATACCTCAAAATCCACACTCCCGACCCCAAAGTTCCTGAGAATCCACTCGCTTCCAAAAACTAAGTCAGAAACAGCATCCATCCTGTAACCTATTTGACAGAGCTCCTATAGGCGGTCTGTGGACAGTCCATTTTTAGGCCAATAATACATAATTAATGGCTGTACTGTACATCAGTGTGTTACATAGTGTCCCCTGTGTGGCATACAACAGGTTAAACCACATATAAGCACTGTATTTATGAAATATGACCATTTAATGTACTGTCCACGAACAGCCTACAGGGACCCTGTCATTTAAGTTACAGCTTGGACTTCACCGACTGTATCCATCCTGTAACTTATTTGACAGAGCCCCTATAGACTGTCTGTGGACAGTTGAATATTATGCAAATGTTGCATAATTAATGTCTGTACTGTACACCAGTGTGTTGTATTGTGACCCCTGTGTGGCATACAACAGGTTAAACCACATATAAGCACTGTATTTATGAAATATGACCATTTAATGTACTGTCCACGAACAGCCTACAGGGACCCTGTCATTTAAGTTACAGCTTGGACTTCACCGACTGTATCCATCCTGTAACTTATTTGACAGAGCCCCTATAGACTGTCTGTGGACAGTTGAATATTATGCACATTTTTCATAATTAATGTCTGTACTGTACACCAGTGTGTTGTATTGTGACCCCTGTGTGGCATACAACAGGTTAAACCACATATAAGCACTGTATTTATGAAATATGACCATTTATGTACTGTCCACGAACAGCCTAGAAGGACTGTCAAATAAGTTACAGCTTGGACTTCACCGACTGTATCCATCCTGTAACTTATTTGACAGAGCCCCTATAGACTGTCTGTGGACAGTTGAATATTATGCAAATTTTTCATAATTAATGTCTGTACTGTACACCAGTGTGTTGTATTGTGACCCCTGTGTGGCATACAACAGGTTAAACCACATATAAGCACTGTATTTATGAAATATGACCATTTAATGTACTGTCCACGAACAGCCTAGAAGGACTGTCAAATAAGTTACAGCTTGGACTTCACCGACTGTATCCATCCTGTAACTTATTTGACAGAGCCCCTATAGACTGTCTGTGGACAGTTGAATATTATGCAAATTTTGCATAATTAATGTCTGTACTGTACACCAGTGTGTTGTATTGTGACCCCTGTGTGGCATACAACAGTTTTAAACCACATATAAGCACTGTATTTATGAAATATGACCATTTAATGTACTGTCCACGAACAGCCTAGAAGGACTGTCAAATAAGTTAAAGCTTGGACTTGAACACATTGAAACGCTGAAAAATTTCTAAGTCGAAAACTGCATCCTTCCTGTGACTTAACTGACAGGGTGGGGGAAAAGCATTTTTAGGGCCATTTTGCCCCGTTGCGGGGCCCCTGGAGGGTCTCAGGAGATGGGCCAACCGTCCCCGGCCTCAGGGGGAGAGGCCGGATCGAACCATAGGCGTCGTTTGGGGGCCAAAAAATTATTAGGGGGCGCCGCGCAGCGCTTAGGGAATCCCGTCCATGGGCTGTCTTTTAGGTGGTACGTGGATGTCATGTACCCTAATTAAGAACTAGGGGAAATAGGGGGTCTGTGGATTTCGGCTAGTTCATATAGATTGGCAGATGGCGACATAGGTGCGCAAAGTACGAATAGGCGCTCTACGGCGCCGACCTATCACCTAAATGAATGGATTTCCCCTAAACGTCGATTAGGGGCCCATAGGGGCTTTATGGCCGCCTCTAGGGGGCCAGGTTCCCTAACCCTTGGCCACGAAGTGCCTAAAGTGCCACCTAACTGCCTATTCTTCATCCTAGTCTTCCTCTCGTCCCACGAACAGCCTATTCGTCCACCTAGGCGCCTATTCTTCATGAATTCGTCCACAGAGTGCCTAAAGTGCCACCTAACTGCCTATTCTTCATCCTAGTCTTCCTCTCTTCCCACAAACAGCCTATTTGTCCACCTAGGCGCCTATTCTTCATGAATTCGTCCACAGAGTGCCTAAAGTGCCACCTAAGTGACTACTCTTCATCCTGATCTTCCTCTCGTCCCACGAACAGCCTATTCATCCACCTAGGCGCCTATTCTTCATGAATTCTCCACAGAGTGCCTAAAGTGCCACCTAAGTGACTACTCTTCACCGCAGTCTTCCTCTCATCCCACGAACAGCCTATTCATCCATCTAGGCACTTATTCTGCATTAATTCATCCACAGAGCGCCTAATGTGCCACCCAACTGCCTATATGACCCAACCCCATATGGGACTTTGACCGGGTGTATCTCAAAAAGCAAGCCGACTTGGAGCTCCATTCTCCGGGCATGGGGAGGTACCCGTGGGCCCCCCATGACCCCAGAGTATGGAGCCCAAAGTCGGCTTGGTTATCGAGATACACCCGGTCAAAACAGCATCCCACCTGTAAACTATCTGACAGGCCCCTGTAGGCTGTCTGTGGGCATTGGACCGAAAGGTCCGATTGGCCCGAAATCGACACCCACACCTTGTCAGGGGCCTCTGGGGCCGTGTCTGGAGCCTCGTACCCCTTCGACCCGTTTTCATGCTTAATTGGCCCAACTGTCAACGAACAGCCTACATCAAATAGGTTGCAGGACGGTCGTCTGGAAAGCAGGGGTCAAAAGGTCACAGGGGCTCCAAATTTGATACGGTGGTAGTCCAGGGGCCCCCGGGTCAGGATCCTGGCTATCAGGATCCTAGGTTGGGCCCGAGTCTTTTTCTTAACCCTACCCTATATTTTCACTTTGCCCTTTGGAGAGGGCCTGTCTGTCTATGAGTGCAAGAGGCCTTTGTCAGAGATTTTTACAAAGCAGGCCAAAATAATGTGCCTGCGCTCTAGGAACTCGTCCTCCTAGTATGTGGCAGTGGGGACCCTAGGCTACCAGGATGCGAAGTTTGGGGCCCCTCGGACCCCCAGGGGCCGAACGGCAGCTGAGGACACGTGCAACTTATTGCATGCGTTTTCATAGGTGGTTGGTGGACATTGGACCGAAAGGTCAGATTGGCCCGAAATCGATACCCACGCCTCGCCAGGGGCCCCTGGGGCCGTGTCTGGAGCCTCATGTCCCTTCGACCAGTTTTCGTGCTTAATTGGCCCAACTGTCAACGAACACCCTACATCAAATAGGTTGCAGGACGGACTTCTGGAAAGCAGGGGTCAAAAGGTCGCAGGGGCTCCAAATTTGACACGGTGGTAGTCCAGGGGCCCCTGGGTCAGGATCCTGGATATCAGGGTCTTAGGTTGGCCCCGAGTCTTTTTCCTGACCCTACCCTATATTTTCACTGGGCCCTTTGGAAAGGGCCTGTCTGTCTATGAGTGCAAGAGGCCTTTGTGAGAGATTTTTACAAAGCAGGCCAAAAAACAATCCCTGTGCTCTAGGGACTTGTCCTCCTAGTATGTGGCAGTGGGGACCCTAGGCTACCAGGATGCGAAGTTTGGGGCCCCTCGGACCCCCAGGGGCCGAACGGCAGCTGAGGACACGTGCAACTTATTGCATGCGTTTTCATAGGTGGTTGGTGGACATTGGACCGAAAGGTCTGATTGGACCGAAATCGACACCCACGCCTCGCCAGGGGCCCCTGTGGCCGTGTCTGGAGCCTCGTGTCCCTTCGACCCGTTTTCGTGCTTAATTGGCCCAACTGTCAACGAACAGCCTACATCAAATAGGTTGCAGGACGGACTTCTGGAAAGCAGGGTCAAAAGGTCGCAGGGGCTCCAAATTTGACACAGTGGTAGTCCAGGGGCCCCCGGGTCAGGATCCTGGATATCAGGGTCCTAGGTTGGCCCCGAGTCTTTTTCCTGACCCTACCCTATATTTTCACTGGGCCCTTTGGAAAGGGCCTGTCTGTCTATGAGTGCAAGAGGCCTTTGTGAGAGATTTTGACAAAGCAGACCAAAAAAAAATTCCCTGTGCTCTAGGGACTCGTCCTCCTAGTATGTGGCAGTGGGGACCCTAGGCTACCAGGATGCGAAGTTTGGGGCCCCTCGGACCCCCGGGGGCCGAACGGCAGCAGAGGACACATGCAACTTATTGCATGCGTTTTCATAGGTGGTTGGTGGACATTGGACCGAAAGGTCCGATTGGACCGAAATCGACACCCACGCCTCGCCAGGGGCCCCTGGGGCCGTGTCTGGAGCCTCGTGTCCCTTCGACCCGTTTTCGTGCTTAATTGGCCCAACTGTCAACGAACAGCCTACATCAAATAGGTTGCAGGACGGACGTCTGGAAAGCAGGGGTCAAAAGGTCGCAGGGGCTCCAAATTTGACACGGTGGTAGTCCAGGGGCCCCCGGGTCAGGATCCTGGATATCAGGGTCCTAGGTTGGCCCCAAGTCTTTTTCTTAACCCTACCCTATATTTTCACTGGGCCCTTTGGAGAGGGCCTGTCTGTCTATGAGTGCAAGAGGCCTTTGTGAGAGATTTTTACAAAGCAGGCCAAAAAAATTTCCCTGCGCTCTAGGGACTCGTCCTCCTAGTATGCGGCAGTGGGAACCCTAGGCTACCAGGATGCGAAGTTTGGGGCCCCTCGGACCACCGGGGGCTGTACGGCAGCCGAGGACACGTGCAACTTATTGCATGCGCTTTCATAGGTGGTTGGTGGACATTGGACCGAAAGGTCCGATTGGCCCGAAATCGACACCCACGCCTCGCCAGGGGCCCCTGGGGCCGTGTCTGGAGCCTCGTGTCCCTTCGACCCGTTTTCGTGCTTAATTGGCCCAACTGTCAACGAACAGCCTACATCAAATAGGTTGCAGGACGGACTTCTGGAAAGCAGGGGTCAAAAGGTCGCAGGGGCTCCAAATTTGACACAGTGGTAGTCCAGGGGCCCCCGGGTCAGGATCCTGGATATCAGGGTCCTAGGTTGGCCCCGAGTCTTTTTCCTGACCCTACCCTATATTTTCACTGGGCCCTTTGGAAAGGGCCTGTCTGTCTATGAGTGCAAGAGGCCTTTGTGAGAGATTTTGACAAAGCAGACCAAAAAAAATTCCCTGCGCTCTAGGGACTCGTCCTCCTAGTATGTGGCAGTGGGGACCCTAGGCTACCAGGATGCGAAGTTTGGGGCCCCTCGGACCACCGGGGGCCGAACGGCAGCAGAGGACACGTGCAACTTATTGCATGCGTTTTCATAGGTGGTTGGTGGACATTGGACCGAAAGGTCCGATTGGCCCGAAATCGACACCCACGCCACGCCAGGGGCCCCTGGGGCCGTGTCTGTAGCCTCGTGTCCCTTCGACCGGTTTTCATGCTTAATTGGCCCAACTGTCAACGAACAGCCTACGTCAAATAGGTTGCAGGACGGACTTCTGGAAAGCAGGGGTCAAAAGGTCGCAGGGGCTCCAAATTTGACACGGTGGTAGTCCAGGGGCCCCCAGGTCAGGATCCTGGATATCAGGGTCCCAGGAGGGTGCAAAAATTTTCCCTGAACTCTAGAGACCTGTCCTCCTTGTATGTGGCAGTGGGGACCCTAGGCTACAATTATGATGAAGAATAGGCACCTAGGTGGACGAATAGGCTGTTCGTGGACAAGGGGAAGACTCCGGTGAAGAGTAGGCTGTTAGGGGACGTTCAGGTGCTCCGTGGACAAATTGATGAAGAGTAGGCAGTTAGGAGGACGAATAGGCTGTTTGTGGACGTGAGGAAGACTCCGGTGAAGAGTAGTCACTTAGGTGGCACTTTAGGCACTCTGTGGACTAATTCATGAAGAATAGGCGCCTAGGTGGACGAATAGGCTGTTCGTGGACGTGAGGAAGACTCCGGTGAAGAGTAGGCTGTTAGGGGACGTTTAGGCGCTCCCCGGACGAATTGATGAAGAATAGGCAGTTAGGGGGATGAATAGGCCACTCGTGGACGTGAGGAAGACTCTGGTGAAGAGTAGGCTGTTAGGGGACGTTTAGGGGCTCCGTGGACAAATTGATGAAGAATAGGCACCTAGGTGGACGAATAGGCTGTTCGTGGACGTGAGGAAGACTCCGGTGAAGAGTAGTGACTTAGGTGGCACTTTAGGCACTCTGTGGACTAATTCATGAAGAATAGGCGCCTAGGTGGATGAATAGGCTGTTCGTGAACGTGAGGAAGACTACGGTGAAGAGTAGGCACCTAGGTGGACGAATAGGCCGTTCGTGGACGTGAGGAAGAGTAGGGGTTTGGGGGACCCTTTAGGGGGTCCGTGGAAGCCCCCTCAGGACAGCTCAAGAGCGCCCCCTGAGGTGTCCCCAAAGCCCCTATTGCGCAATTTGGGGTCCTAATCGTCGTTTAGGGGAAAACATCCAACGTGCCCTCCAAATAGGTTACAGAAGGACGTCCACGAAAGGCGTACGGTCCATCGCACCCCCTATGTGTCATCTGCCAACCTATTTGAATGGGCTGACGTCCAGCGAAGCTCCTATAAGTCCTAGCTACTCTATAGGTACTCAAGATTAACATGAGATTGAGTGAAACTGAGTGTTTCACCCCCCTTTAAGATCCCATGGCGAACAAGCATGATAGAACGGGTTGTGTGTGTTGTGTGAGAGAATCCCGCTGGCAGGGGATGTTGGGTGAATATCCACATTTGGGATGGGCTGGCAAGTTTTTCCCATTAAGGGAAAATTCCATTCAAAACTTTTCCTTGGCTAAACTGGGTTCAGGGATAAATTGTGGAACAGCACAAAGGATATCCCGTGTGTGTTGTGTGCGATTGTGAATCTTTCCCATTGTTTCTACCTTGGCATAACAACATTTAATAGTACAGTTTTTTTTCATTAAATGTAATGTAACTTCAGTTGCCGTGGCAGCACCAAATGTAATTGCAGATACAGAAAAATATTTACACTTTATGTAGAAAATATGAGTGGTACTTCCCCATAAACTCATTGCCAAAATGCTAGTGGTTTGCCATAAAGGTGTTTCTGAGTTTTTTTAGCATGTTGCTATACAGTTGCTAGGGTGTTCTTCTTCTGCGACTAATTTGTAAGTATTATTATTGGACACACTAATTGGTGCAATTACTGTAATTACAATGACAATATCAGACGTGCAAATCTAGATGGCATAAGTGCACGGATATAAATGGACAACTACAGCTTTTTAACATGGATACGGCACTTTCTGTAGAATTTTCAAAAAAAATACTTTCATAACTCTGCATTGCTGGTCACCAGCATAATATATGTTTTGCCTACTGGGACCAGCATGGGGTGCTGGTTTCTCGTTTGAATTACCAGTTCTACCAGAAAGACTCGGGCGAATAAATACTGTAACAATAAATACATTTATTGATTGCCCAGCAAGCAATACAGTTCTTTGGCGTAGGCCCTGTCCATAGCTCGCAATACGAGGGTCCGGACTCTGCATTTCCTGCCTGAAGACGAAGGCAGGGGCGCAGCCGACCCCCTTGGAGGTATAGGAAGGGACCGTCCTGGTGGTGGTGGGAAGGATGGAGGTGAATGGAAGCATCTGCAAACTCAGACATGTGTAAGTACCGGTCTTTTATACCGCAAGTATTAGACACGATTGGATAGATGAGAAGGTAATAAGTGACGTAGCAATTGAGTCTTCCCGGCAGAACTTAATGCTAAAGCTTCCATAACTATACTAGCTCTAACTAGGTTAAACCAGGCTGGGCAAACATGGAATTAATGCTGGGCAACTGGATTTTGAGCAGGGAAACAAATATTGAGTGTTTAATCACACTAAGAGTTATGGGCTATCTTTAGAGATAGTGAGATAATACCCCAATAATACAACATTCATTTGTAAGTTTGATAAATATACACTGAGTATGTTGTTGTTATTACTGTTTTAGAATGTACTACAATACATTGAGGCTCAAACACACTATTTGCACTAAGTATAAATAACTATTGACACTTGGTGCAAAAAAAAAAAAAAAATTTCT
The DNA here is from genome assembly GCA_036326025.1 of Chrosomus eos. Classification (NCBI taxonomy): domain Eukaryota; kingdom Metazoa; phylum Chordata; class Actinopteri; order Cypriniformes; family Leuciscidae; genus Chrosomus; species Chrosomus eos. Next base: position 27,163,982 of record CM070833.1, on the reverse strand, counting down.
CCTCAAATAGCATTGTCAGGGTTTGTGCAGGTGACCGAAGACGAGGACACAGAAGCTTCAATATTAGAGTTTTAATAACAAAATGAAACTTTTCCAAAATGAAACAAGAACAAAACTCCAGGGCTTCAGGGTTTACACACAACCACACATGGACGACGATCGACAAACACTGAGGGAAAACATAGGGCTTAAATACACATGGAATGATTGGATAATTAACAGAACACAGGTGATAAAACTGAACACAAACGAGGAGTGGGAAAACTTAACAGGACTAAACCAAAAACCACAAAGACAGGGGGAAACAAGATCACAAAAGATTAACAGAACACATCAAAACGTGACAGTACCTCCCCCCTCCCCGAAGGCGCGTCCTCGCGCCGTATAACATCCAAAGGGGTGGGAGGGTGGGCGCCCTGGAGGCTGACGAGGGCATGGTGCAGGTCCAGGAAGCCTCCAGGGCGGAGCAGGCTGTGGGCGTGGCCACGGCGGAGCAGGCTGTGGGCGTGGCCAGGGCGGAGCAGGCTGTGGGCGTGGCCAGGGCGGAGCTGTGGGACCCTCGGGCGTCCAGGGCGGTGCTGTGGGACCCTCGGGCATCCAGGGCGGAGCTGTGGGACCCTCGGGCGTCCAGGGCGGTGCTGTGGGACCCTCGGGCGTCCAGGGCGGAGCTGTGGGACCCTCGGGCGTCCAGGGCGGAGCTGTGGGACCCTCGGGCGTCCAGGGCGGAGCTGTGGGACCCTCGGGCGTCCAGGGCGGAGCTGTGGGGCCCTCGGGCGTCCAGGGCGGTGCAGGCTCTTCAGGTGGCCACGGCGGTGAAGACCCTTCAGGTGGCCGTGGTGGTGAAGACCCTTCAGGTGGCCATGGCGGTGAAGACCCTTCAGGTGGCCATGGCGGTGAGGACCCTTCGAGTGGCCATGGCGGTGAGGACCCTTCGGGTGGCCATGGCGGTGAGGACCCTTCGGGTGGCCATGGTGGTGAAGACCCATCAGGTGGCCTTGGTGGTGAACTTTTTTCAGGCCTCCGTGGGTCTTTGGCCGGCCACGGTGAAGGCGTATAGCGCCCCCCCAAAATTTTCTTGGGGAGGACAGGCTCAGGATCGGGAACTGACTTGACATCAACGGGCGCAGGGTCAACGGGGTCTGGGTCTGGGTCAACGGGCTCTGGGTCTGGGTCAACGGGCTCTGGGTCTGGGTCAACGGGCTCTGGCGCTGGTCAAGGCTCGGCGTGTCAACGGGCTCTGGCGCTGGGTCAACGGGCTCTGGCGCTGGGTCAACGGGCTCTGGCGCTGGCGTGGTCAACGGGCTCTGGCGCTGGCGCTGGGTCAACGGGCTCTGGCGCTGGCGCTGGGTCAACGGGCTCTGGCGCTGGGTAACGGGCTCTGGCTCTGGCGCTGGGTCCACGGGCTCTGGCTCTGGCGCTGGGTCCACGGGCTCTGGCTCTGGCGCTGGGTCCACGGGCTCTGGCTCTGGCGCTGGGTCCACGGGCTCTGGCTCTGGCGCTGGGTCAACGGGTTCTGGCTCTGGGTCAACGGGCTCTGGCTCTGGGTCAACGGGCTCTGGCTCTGGCGCTGGGTCAACGGGCTCTGGCTCTGGCGCTGGGTCAACGGGCTCTGGCTCTGGCGCTGGGTCAACGGGCTCTGGCTCTGGCGCTGGGTCAACGGGCTCTGGCTCTGGGTCAACGGGCTCTGGCTCTGGCGCTGGGTCAACATGGGACTCGGAACTGGACGGGGCCAGCACATCAAGGGACTCGGAACTGGACGGAACCAGCATTTCAAGGGACTCGGAACTGGACGGGGCCAGCAAATCAGGGAGCTTAGGGCTGGGCTCAGGCTCTGGCGGGCAGGCGACGGGCTCAGGATCTGGCTGGATGTGGCTGACGTGAACCCCAGCCTTGGGAGCCTTCTTTTTGGCCAATCGCACCGATATCAGTGGGGGATCAGTCATACCGGATATCATCCGGGGAAGTCCAGGGACCGATCTGGCGGCAGGGCTGATGCGGTGTGCAGGCTCTGGTGGGCAGACGATGGGCTCTGGTGTGAGCGTGCAGGTGATGGGCTCAGGCGTTGGCGTGCAGGTGATGGGCTCAGGCGTTGGCGGGCTGGCGACGGGCTCTGGTTGGATGGTCTCTGGCTGGAGTGGGAGATCCTCCAAGTGGTAGTTGGATCCACAGGCCCACAGCGTGTGATCCAAAAACTCCAGGAAGGATAGATTGAGGTCCCTTACCAAAATTATCTGGGCGAGAGGGTCTTTTAGTCCACCCCAGAAACTCTTTTTCAGTTCCTCCTCCTCCAACGACACATCATCATATAGCTCTAAATAGAGCCCCACATACTCTTCGAGTGAGCGTTCTTTCTGGAAGAGGATGGGGTTTTCGAAAGGGCTCACCTCTTTCATCTTCCTTCTTTGGCTCATCTTCGGGTTTATTATTGTATGGTCGATCGTTCTGTCAGGGTTTGTGCAGGTGACCGAAGACGAGGACACAGAAGCTTCAATATTAGAGTTTTAATAACAAAATGAAACTTTTCCAAAATGAAACAAGAACAAAACTCCAGGGCTTCAGGGTTTACACACAACCACACATGGACGACGATCGACAAACACTGAGGGAAAACATAGGGCTTAAATACACATGGAATGATTGGATAATTAACAGAACACAGGTGATAAAACTGAACACAAACGAGGAGCGGGAAAACTTAACAGGACTAAACCAAAAACCACAAAGACAGGGGGAAACAAGATCACAAAAGATTAACAGAACACATCAAAACGTGACAAGCATATATCACTATTTACACTTATTAGCAACTATTCGCTTTCGCAAATAGACTCTGCAAAAAAATATTTGATCAGTCTGTTCTTCTCTTTTCAAAAACAAGATGGTAAAAGATGGCAATACAGAACATCCTAATGACTCGAAATGCTGTGTTAGCATTACAGGCCTCGGAAAAGGAATACTTTTTTTCTTACTGGTTTGCCGAAGGGCTGACGAGTCGCTTAGCCATCAGTGGTCAATAGCCGCGTTTCCACTGTCGGGCTAGGGCCGGGCCAGGGCTAACAGCGAGCCGAGCCGTGCAAGTCGCCACTAACAGAGGGACGGTGACCCAGCACACCGTCCATCAAGTCGAACCATGGAAAGTTCCTTCTTTGAGCTCCGCTTTATCCATTGTGCGTTTGAATCGCCTTGTACAATATAGCGCCCGCAACTTTTTGATTTTTTCCTGAACTTGAAGCGTTGAAGCGATTATTTTGCGCAATATAAAAAGTGAAATGTGCATCTTGCTTCAGATCATAACGTTCCATAACACCGATAAACGTTCTATTTTACCGATAAATAAACTTTTATTTTGAGCACGCCTCTAGCCCGAGCTGGCCCGCTTTGGCCCGACGGGCCAGAAATCCTGGCTGTTGGCCCCGAGTAAGCCCCGATCAAGCCCCGGAAGTGACAATGGAAACGCGACTGGCCCTGGCACCCACTAGCATGGCTCGGCCCTGGCCCGGCAGTGGAAACGCGGCTATTGTATTGCCTTTTTTGGCCCAACTTGTAATTCCATTAACTCCTGAGCTTCTGAGAATCTCATGAAAGACACACACACACACACACACACACACACACACACACACACACACACACACACACACACACACACACACACACACACACACACACACACACACACACACACACACACACACACACACACACACATCTTTGTGGGGACTCTTCATAGGCATAATGATTTTTATACTGTACAAACTGTATATTCTATCCCCTTAAACTAACCTACCTATTCCTACCCATCACAGAAACGTTTCTACATTTTTACATTTTCAAAAAACATCACTTAATATGATTTATACGCTGTTTTCCTCATGGGACCAAAAAAATGTCCCCACAAGGACAAGGATTTCAGATATTGCTATCTTTTTGGGGAATGTAGGGTTTGTCAGACCACACACACACACACACACACACACACACACACACACACACACACACACACACACACACACACACACACACACACACACGTCTGGTCCGCTATCTTTGTGGGGACTCTCCATAGGCATAATGATTTTTATACTGTACAAACTGTATATTCTATCCCCCTACACTAACCCTACCCCACCTATCACAGAAAATGTTCTGCTATTTTAGATTTTCAAAAGTGATCATTCTGTATGATTTATAAGCTTGTCACCTAAAAGGTAAAAATGTACCGGTATTACGATACTTGTGGGGACATTTTGTCCCCTTAACGTAGGGAATACCAGGACCACACGCACGCACGCACGCACGCACGCACACACACACACACACACACACACACACACACACACACACACACACACACACACCACACACGCGCGCGCACACACGCACGCACGCACACACACAATAACTCTTTACTGAACAGTGAAGGCTGCTCTCCACATCAGTGTCTCCACCACCCTTGCAGATTTGTCCTCTCCATGACAAGCGATAGTCCCTAAATATAGAGTGCTATCAAGGTCAGCAGCTATTTTCTTCTACTTAGGGTGGCCGTATGTAAGACAGTGTTATCAGTAAACAGATACTATGCTTTTCAGGTTCAAATTTAACAGATAATGGCATTATCTGAAGTTTTATCAAGGTCGTTTAAAACCGGAAGAACAAAGGCTAACTGCGTGTTTTATGTTTATTCGGTTATTATCTCTGTCCCTGCATATTTTCACAGTCTACAGTTAAAGAACAAAATATTAGGTGGCAGAATAACTGTTGATTATTTTGGTGAATTATATTGTTTATTGAGTATTGGTAATCATTTTACTGTTGACGCAGTTTTATAACCCATTTAAGGCCACACATTTACAACAACTGAGGGGGTTTTAGGAATCTTCATGTTGAACCTAAAGGCCTTGATATACTTGAAGCTGTTACGGACAGAACTGAGCACAGCGATTGAGGATCCAAATGCAGTTTATTGACAGCACAATTCAAAGCCACAGTCCATAAAACTGGCAGATGGTCAGAGCACAGTTAATCAGTCCAAACAAACATACAGATCCAGAAAGCAAGACAGGAACGAGAAATCCAGGACACAGGCATATCAAACAGGACCAACAGAAAACAAGGAAACACTCAGTAATGCTGTAAAACACAAATCAAGACTTCACAAAGTTACTAATGACTGACTGGTATAAATAGGCAAAGATACAAATAGTTAATGAGGTTATGAGAAACAGCTGCACATAATTACACTGATGACACACAAAGAACGTCTCAGGTTACTATTGTAACCATAGTTCCCTGAGAAACAGGGAACGAGACGATGCGTCGAACGACATGGTGGGAACGCCTCTTGCGTGATTGCGTCTGAAGCATCTATGCCAACTAGTCCAATGGAATGAGAGAATGAGCGTCACGGGCGGGTGACGTCATGAACCAGGAAAGGATAAGAGCACTTCCGCTGCTCGCCGGCATTTAGCTTCGACAGTTGCCGAAGCAAGCCGATCGCAGGGACGCAGGAAGTATGGCGGGGGGACGCATCGTCTCGTTCCCTGTTTCTCAGGGAACTATGGTTACAATAGTAACCTGAGACGTTCCCTTTATCGAAAAAGGGAACTTCGAGATGCGTCGAACGACACGGTGGGAACGAGAATACCCAACCCGCCATAATTACAAGTACCTGAGTGTCAGTCTTTCTTTCTTGTTGATCTAAGCACTCAGCACCTGAGAACCTGGGGCAGCATCCAGGTCCAAACTGTAAAATCTCACGAATGTGAGCGGAGAGGACCAGCCCGCCGCATCACAAACATCTTGAAGAGATACCCCCTGCAATATGGCTTTAGAAGCCGCCATACTCCTGGTCGAGTGAGCTCGGACCACCAAAGGACAAGGCTGGCCCGAGTACTCATATGCCAGTGAAATAGCCTCGACTATCCACTTACTGACTGTCTGTTTTTAAGCAGGAAGACCTTTCTTAGGTGATCCAAAGCAAATCAGTAATTGGTCGGACTTTCTGATTGAGGAAGTCCGCCGTACATAAGTGTCCAGTGCTCGCACTGGACACAAAAGGTGCAGTCTTTCCTGGTCCGCAGTTGCAAAAGGAGGACAGAAAGCCTGCAGCACAATAGGCCTCGGAGTCAAGGTTGGAACCTTAGGGACGTATCCCTGTTTTGGATATAGGAACGCCTTGACCATCCCCGGTGCAAATTCAAGGCAGGTGGGGGAGACCGAAAGAGCCTGAAGGTCACCAACTCTCTTTAGGGACGAAATAGCTAGCAGAAAGATAGTCTTGAAAGTAAGGAACTTTTCTGAGACCGAATCTAAGGGCTCGAATGGAGCCCTAGACAGGCCTACTAGAACTACAGTCAAATCCCAAGCTGGCACCTTAGTGCGAATTGCAGGCCTCAGCCTCAAAGTGCCACGAAGGAAACGTGTAATCAGGGGGTCTCGACCCAAAGATATACCTCCCACCATGGTATGGTAAGCCGCAATGGCTGCCACGTAAACTTTTAGTGTGGAAGGACATAGACCTGACACAAAGCGCTCCTGCAGGAACTTGATTACTGTGTTGACAGAACAATTAACCGGATCCCACTGATGTCGGTGACACCATAAGGAGAAAACTCTCCATTTAAGCGCATACAGTTTCCTCGTAGCTGGAGCTCTGGAGCTTAGGATGGTCTCAACAGCCTCAGCTGAAAGACCACTATCTATAAGTTGGGCCCCCTCAGAGGCCAAACCCAAAGATTCCACATGTCTGGTCGAGGGTGAAATATTGTGCCCCCGGCCTGAGACAGAAGGTCCCTCCTCAAAGGGATCTCCAATGGAGGCCCGTCTAGCAGAAGGATCAGGTCCGCAAACCAGATCCGACTTGGCCAGCGTGGTGCTACTAGCAGTAGGCTTATTCCATACCGACGGACCCTCTCCAGAACTCCTGGGAGCAGAGCAACAGGGGGAAAGGCGTACAGACGTAGCCTCGGCCACGTCTGCACCATGGCGTCCAGCCCCAGGGGGGCTGGGTGCGTCAGAGAATACCAGAGAGGACAGTGCGTCGTGTTCTGAGACGCGAACAGATCCACCTCTGCCTGACCATATGCCTCCCAGATTTTCTCCACCGCCTCGGAGTGGAGTCTCCAATCCCCTGGCCTCAGCTCCTGCCTCGACAGGATGTCTGCTCCTATATTCTGGTCCCCAGGAATATACACTGCCCTCAGAGAGAGTACCTTCCCCAGAGACCACAGGAGGATCTGGTGCACCAGTTTGCAAAGCGGACGCGAGCGCAGACCCCCCTGGCGGTTCAGATAAGAGACCACTGATGTGTTGTCTGTTCGAACGAGCACATGATGGCCTCTTAGGTCCGGAAGGAAATGTCTCAACGCATTGAAGACGGCCATCATCTCCAGGCAATTTATGTGCCAAGAAAGATGATGGCTTTTCCACAGACCCTGAACCGAGCGGCCTTCCATTACCGCTCCCCAGCCGGTGAGAGAAGCATCTGTCGAGATCACTACTCGATGGCAAAGAGCTCCCAACACCGGACCCTGGGTTAAGAACCAGAATTTACATATAACTAAGGCACGAAAGCATCGCCGCGTGCCTTGATATGCAAAGTGGGTTTCCCCTCGGGGAGAACCTTCTGGTCCTGAGCCAGCACTGTAAAGGTCTCATGTACAGCATGCCAAAAGGAATTCCGTTGGACGCTGCTGCCAGTAGACCCAACAGTCTCTCGAACTGTTTTACAGTGCGTGACTGGCCTAGCCTCAGCTCTTCTGTGGCTGTTAGGATAATAAATCCCATACCACACCAAGGAAAGTGGTTCTCTGTACTGGAGAAAGTACACTCTTCTTGGCATTGAGCCTCAACCCCAACATCTCTATATGAGCGAGAACGACACCTCAGTGCCGAACCGCCAACTGCTCTGATTCCGCTAGAATCAGCCAGTCGATATAATTCAGAATGCGTATGCCCTGAAGCCTGAGAGGGGCTAAAGCTGCATCCATGCATTTCGTGAACGTGCGGGGTGACAAAGCTAGGCCGAAAGGAAGAACCCGATATTGGTATTCTTTGCCCCTGAAAGAAAACCTCAGGAACTTCCTGTGCTGAGGGAGGATGGAGATATGGAAGTATGCATCCTTTAGATCTATCGTGACGAACCAGTCCTCGGATCTGATTTGGGTCACGATCTGTTTGAGGGTCAGCTAACTTGAACTTTAGTTTCTGAACTGACCGAATAAACAGGCGAAGATCTAAAAGGGACGCAACCCTCCATCCTTTTTTGGAACAATGAAATAATGGCTGTAAAAACCCGACTCTCTGACGGGTGAGTACACCTGTTCTATAGCTTCTTTGCTAACAGGGCCTTTACTTCTTGTCCCATTACCAGAGCCTGCTCGGGATGCACCACTGTGGGCAGCACCCCGCTGTAATGAGGAGGACGAGAGCCAAACTGGATTCTGTATCCCTTCTCTACAAACTGCAGGACCCAATGAGAAATATTCGGCAGAAGCATCCACGCTGCCAGAAAATTTACTAAGGGAACCAGCCCCTCGAGGCTGGTCTCTGGTGTTACTGAGGGAGCCAAATCTGGAGCCTGAAACATAATGGCAGGAACTACCTGACCTGACTACTCAAAAGCCCCCCTCAGAGGGCGCGAAACCAATGCTGTACCGCAGCATAGCTTCAGCGACTCGCTGGAGACCGCTGCGCCCTGAAGCACCGGAGGTGGCAGGGTTGGCAGGAGGGTCTCGTGAGGACCCCGAAATGGAACGGGCACCGTGAATGAGGTGTACACCACTCTACTTCGGCCGGGGCTGTCCTCACATGCCTGACGCCTAAACGTCAAGACCCTTGAACCGAAATTTTCTTCGCCTGAAGAACGGTCCTCAGATCCGGCTTAGGCTTAGACGACTTCGGTTGAGAGGGTTGCGTCTGTCTCCAGTATCTACATGGAGGAACACGAGACGCAGCACTCTCTTTCTGTGCACATAATATGATGAACTCGACGGCTGGGGCTGCTCACGCCCAGCAGCCCCAGGGGGGCTGGACACAGCGAGGGAGAAACCTAATTATATATATATATTTATATATATATATATATATATATATATATATATATATATATATATATATATATATATATATATATATATATATATATATATAATATATATCTTGTATCACCTAACAACGACCGCATGGAATGCGTCGCCGAAGAGACCCGAAGGCTCAAATTTCGCTATATCCAGAACCCCAGCAGATCGGCCTGATAAGCCTGGAGCATTATAATATGATTTCTATAAACATTCTCCAGCTGACCTGCTGCCGTATAAGCTTTACCCATAAAACCAAAGTAGTTCTGCTTAAACCTACGCGCTGCCTCGGCAAACGCGAGATCCCAGCCACAGAATCTTATTTTTGCAAAATACACTCGAAATCTAAGCGGTGCCTCGGCAAACGCGAGATCCGAGCTAGATTCTGATTACAACATTAAACCTACACGGTGCCTCGGCAAACGCGAGATTCTTTAGTATAGGCTTATGAGCAAAGCAGAGGCTTAAATGATGATACTGGACCAGGTGAAAAAATAGCATTTTCCTATTTTTATTTCTGTTCAGCCTGGGGCATCATATCATAACCGTAATCTTTCAACCCTCTAATCTTGAATAAACATTTAACACGAGGGCTGAAAGTAGTGATAAATACGGTTTATTCCATAATTTAAATATTCAGTGTTTAAATCAGGGAAAAAATGGAAGCCTCGTGGTGGAGATAATGTTATAGAAAAAAGAAAACGCTCGTCAAGTTTCTTAGGACGAGCGTTCCTTTTTCTCAGCTGGCCATTAAATATTTAATTTACTAACAGCACGGGACAAAACCTCCACCAGTTCATCATATACTGGAAAATAGATGGCGAATCTAATTCAACAGTGTGTGTGCTTGCTTTCACTTTCAACATTCTCAAACACAAACCTCCTCGGAGGAAGAATATGAAGGAAAAAGGGCTCTCTCTCCCCGAGCGGAAGAAACCGCAGAGCGTGCTTCCAACACCGGGGAGATAGAGCTGGATCTTCCGGGCAAGGAAGAAGAAAAGGCCCTCGGACCGTTCTCCCACCCCTCCAAAAGATCCTTTTGCGATCCCCAGGAATGCATTCTCCGCGCCGCCTCGGCAAACGCGGGTCCTGCATCCCGTGAGAATCGCGAGCCTGCCACTATCATAGTGACAGGCGAGAGCAGAGCATGCAAATCTGGTAGTTTCACTTTCACAATGTTAGCACTCAGCATGCTCTTACTCTCAAACAAAATGACACAAAGCTGTGTGTGTCCCCACCCGTTTAAATAAACGCGGGCAGGGAGGAACACACTGTTTGTACATTTGTTTCGCCATAACGTTTCCGACAATATTGTAACAGACAACAATAAATAGACAGAGACAGTTTGACACAGATCGCTTGCTGAGGCAACAGAAGCTAAATGCCGGCGAGCAGCGGAAGTGCTCTTATCGTTTCCTGGTTCATGACGTCACCCGCCCGTGACGCTCATTCTCTCATTCCATTGGACTAGTTGGCATAGATGCTTCAGACGCAATCACGCAAGAGGCGTTCCCACCGTGTCGTTCGACGCATCTCGAAGTTCCCTTTTTCGATAAAGGGAACTATGGGAAACTGAGTCCAAGATGGTGAGCGGTAAGAGTGCCCTCTGCTGGCGTACAAGTGCACTCGCACTGGTGGATGTAACGAAAGCGCAATCAAAGAACAAACTGGTGTGAAATCATTTAGAACTAAACCAGGCCAAAACTAAGTTTGTGTGGAGTTAATTTTGGGTGTTTAAAACTTTGCCAAAATGTTTACTCTGGCTGGTAAACACCTTTGAACAACTATTGGTCCTTGGCTTTGACTGGAGTGCTGAATTGTGGAGCTAGTGCAAACATATCCAAGTCACTATGATCACATATGGTTTCTTAAAGGTGCAGTCTGTAAGAATGACAGAATCCAAATTCAAAATACTGGAGATCGTTGTTTCTCCCGCCCCCTCTTCCTCAGACTTGACGCACACGTGGGTTGCCAGTTTAAGGACAAACAACAGAAACGAGCGCAATTGACAATAAAAGCCAAGGAGACTCACACACTGTAAGTTGATTTATCCGAGTTTCTAGAGATTCTTAGATGGATACCGAGGTTTTAGGTTGGGTAGAGTCTGCAACTGGCATCCGGGTTGTTGGGTAAACTGTCAGTGGGTGAGATCACACTGACCAAAACATAAAACAGACATTCCAACACGGAACGCACATTTCAAAGTAAAATAAATGGCTGTAGAAGTGTTTTTTTTCCAGAGAAACGAGTATGTGAACTAAAATCATGTTTCCTAAATATCTGCAAACATATTATGGTATTTTTATGCTTAAGTAGAGTGAAAAAGTTTATTTTGTCATTGAGAGAAAAGCATGCAGCACATTTGTACATATTCATCTAAGTATCTAGTATATTGGGGCCATAAAAAAACAACTCTTACTGTGCAAAAAATCTCTGTATCATACAGCCTCTCGTGACTTATTCTACGCAATCTGAAGTTGTTTGGGTATCACCTCAATATGGACTGTTTAAGAGAGCCTGTGCAGACAGCTTGTTTCTGAACCACAAACCATTCCCTTTCTTCAGTCACCCCTCTTTGACTGCTACAGACCTGCTAACGAGAGAACACATGCCCTCTCAAAGACATCTGCTTGTCAAGAAATGACATTTTGTCATGTCTTTATTATTTGTGAATGATGTCTAAGCCACTGGAGCTAAAGGTGCTTGTGTGTTTGTGTGTAAATGAGCACTCTTGGCTTATTGAGTGTTGCGCACACTCTTTTGAGGTTTGGATATCCATCATCACTCTCCAAGCTAAATCAACAATATTTTCTGGGTGGGGCAAAGCTTCAGCAGAAATATGATAGAGAATGAAAAAGAAAGCAAGGAATAGACATACTAAACCATGACCGAGACAAACGTGACTACAATAAGATGGCAAAAAAAAGAGTAAGTAAATTGGTTAAAAAGATGTGAATGCAAACAAAGGTTTCACAGACTCCCCTCAGATTGGACATTTTGGGGTCTGGTATGCCAGAAACAGGTCAGAGCCCTACATACACAACACTGTCCACCAGAACACTACGATCTGTAGGAAAACACAAAATAGCCATAATAGACAGTACATGATGCAATACTCTGGAGCATTAATTGAGTTCTTAGTTGCTACATTTAAGTAGCTCAGATATTTCTCCTCAAATTCTCTAGAAAAAATATAAACAAACAACTATTAAACAATCGTTAAGAAACAGCATAGAGCTGTAATTAAAGTGAGTAGCATAGCTCGGGGGTGCGTTTCCCGAAAGCATCGTTAGCCAACTATGGTCGCAAGTTCCGTCGTTACCAATAGAGTTCAATGGAAATTACGACCGACTTGCGACCATAGTTGGCTAACGATCCTATCGGGAAACGCACCCCAGCTCAGCTCAGTTGGGAAATTAAATATATCAGACAATTAAATATATCAGACATTTAAGTATCTTGGCAAATGTGAGCACACTGTGAGACATGGTTGAGATCTTTTCTGAAACTCTAGGTCCAGGATATACATGTGAGATTGGAAACCTGTTGAAAAAAATGGACAGTTTTGCATGCTGGGACCAGCAAGGGATGGTTGCTGGTTTTCTGGTCACCCACATGGTGAGCGGGAGTGTTAGTGGACCAGCTACACCAGCTCAGTTTTGCTTGAGAACAGCATGACCATGCTGATCCATCAGACAAGCACTATACCCGGTCTAACCAACACAAACCAGCCTGGACCAATATGGATTTTTTTTATAAATTGTTGGCAGGGCAGAAGCTTTTTCTCAAGATAGTAAAGAGATTTTACATATACAGTGATGGAAATAATTTCGGTTTAATAATGCGTTTTAGTCAGGCGTTTTCTGTTGGAGAGATGAACTATCTTTGTGCTTTGTAACGGGTGGAAACACAGAAATCATTTATACAAACAATTGTTTTATTGTTACATAGCAGTAAAACATATATATATATATATATATATATATATATATATATATATATATATATATATATATATATATATATATATATATATATATATATATATCAACACCCATCAACACCACTTTCATTTCAGATTCAGTAATCCACCTATTACCTGTAGTCTTTCTAAAAATAACAAATACAAATAAAAAAGGAAAAAGTATTCCACCAGGCCATCGACCTCCCAAACACAGATGGACTAAGCTGGAGGGAAGCCATTGCCAGGTGTTTAGTGAGCGTTGCGTCCCTATCCAGAAAACAACCACTATACCAGCAGTCGCAGAGATCACCCTTCTAGAGTCTCGTTCCACCAAGACCACCCTTCCAGAGTCTCGTCCCGCCGAGACCGCCCTGCCAGGGTCTCGTTCCACCGAGACCACCCTTCCAGAGTCTCATCCTGCCGATACCACCGTTCCAGAGTCTCATCCCACCGATACCACCGTTCCAGAGTCTCGTCCCGCTTAGACCACCCTTCCAGAGTCTCGTCCCGCCGATACCACCCTTCTAGAGCCGGTCCCTCCAGCCAATATGACTACAGTCCCCTCTCAGTGAAACACCCACTGAGAATCCTTTTGAATGTGCCCTAGTTATTGGTGATTCTATTACACGGAATGTGAAAATAGAGACACCAGCCACTATAGTCACATGTTTGCCAGGAGCCAGAGCACCTGACATCAAAGCAAATTTAAAAGTGCTGGCTAATGCTAATTGTAAATTCTGTGTAATTGTGAATAAAGATTATTATTCAAGTCGGCACTAATGATGTTCGACTTTGCCAGTCGGAGATCACTAAAATTAATGTTAAATAGGTGTGTGAACTCTCAAGTACGATGTCAGGCACTGTAATTTGCTCTGGCCCCCTTCCTGTTCGAAGGAGTGATGAGATAGTTAGTAGACTGTCCTCACTCAATGGCTGGTTGTCTAAGTGGTGCCCGCAAAATAACAGGATTCATAGACAATTGGAAAGGTTTTGGGGCAGACCTGACCTGTTGAAAAGAGATAGTATCCATCCCACCTGGGATGGTGCTGCTCTTCTCTTTAGTAATATGGCACATAGTCTTAGAGTTAAACCTTGAGAATCTGGGGCTCAGGTCAGGAAGCAGACAAACTGGCTAAACCGACCGTCTGCTAGCTGTCTTACGTCACCAAGGTCAGATAAATTCCATCACATAGAGACACTTTCACCTAGATATCATCATAGAGAGACTGTGTTTGTTCCCCGAATTAGGAAATACAAAAAACTTCAAAACCCATTTAAGGTTAAAAATGTAATTGATGTTCAACAAATTAACCCTTTATGACCTGCCATAGAACAATTCCACCAGAGTATATCTTTGTATTTTTACATGCTGTGGTGTCATTCTTTTGAGCATTTTCATATGCCATACATCAAAATAATCCTTACACTCCCAATTTGAAGGCTATGTTTGTAACAAATCAATAGTAACTATATAAATATCTCAAAAGTGCAATACACAAACAAACAAAAAAAATTAATAATTTTTTAAACATATTTTATTCAATACAAAAAATGGATAAATGTCAACCTCAAACTTGTCAATGAGAAAAACGTGCATAAAACAATTTAAAACTATACAGAATTTATTTGAACTGTTTACATAAATTAGTTTTTAAGATACACTCATTTTTACACTCATTCAAAAAAAAGGCGTGTACTTTCGTTTAGACCTAACGCAGCGTGTGACGTCACAACATGCGACACACCCGGGGGTCATAGTGCACAGAACCTGATACGTCAATGAGCCATCGGAAGAGGTAACTATCAATCGCAGATCTACAGAACATGTGTGCAAAGACGTGCAATTCATTTTTGTGTTTTTGTTTTTTGTAAACGCATATTATGCAGTTTGTACAGATTGATTAGAGGGTGAAAACAACGCAACATGGGCATGTTGGAGGCTTGATCTGAACATGTTACATCTCTGGTTTTGTATGCAAAAAGAATGATTGAGCTAGCCATTTGGTTTCAGTTTCTATAGGCTTTTAAACAGACACAGGGTACAAATGAACAAATGATAAAGCTTGGGTTGCTGAATATTCGATCCCTTATTTCAAAAACACATTTGTTAATGATATGATTACAGACTATAACCTAGATGTGCTGTGTTTGACAGAAACCTGGCTAAAACCAAATGATTAAGTCAAGTCAAGTCACCTTTATTTATATAGCGCTTTTACAATACAAATTGTTTCAAAGCAGCTTTACAGAGATAACAGGAAAACAATGTTGTAATAGTATTGTTCAATTGAAAATTAAATGTCCCCAACTAAGCAAGCCAAAAGGCGAAGGCAACAGTGGCAAGGAACCAAAACTCCATCAGGTGACAGAATGGAGAAAAAAACCTTGGGAGAACCCAGGCTCAGTCGGGGGGCCAGTCCTCCTTTGGCCAACGAATGAACAGTGTATGATTATGAGTTAGGCAGCATAATGTCAGGAGTCAGATGGGATCAGAACTTTCACGATATTATGCAGTTCATCTGGTTGGGTTGGGTCATCCGGCCGGTGAGGAGATGAGTGTGGTGAGGTGTCCATGGGCCTTCACAGCCCTGATAATGCGTGTCGTCGTGTCCATGTGATGGTCCTTCATCAGATCTGGATATGCCCTGGATCCGGCGGTTTGCGGTAAACCTCGGGATAAACAGAGAGACTAATATTAGCGTAGACGCCATCCTTCTTATGATGTACAAAGTACATCAGGAATTATGGGAAGTGTTCCCGGTTCCGGCTGATCTAATCTATGCAGCCTAACATTGAATTATA
The DNA here is from genome assembly GCA_036326025.1 of Chrosomus eos. NCBI lineage: Eukaryota > Metazoa > Chordata > Actinopteri > Cypriniformes > Leuciscidae > Chrosomus > Chrosomus eos. Next base: position 27,148,139 of record CM070833.1, on the reverse strand, counting down.
GAAAACTATAATGTGTTATGTGTATGCTAAGCCAAAGAGATGTGTTTTTAGTCTAGATTTAAACTGACAGACTGTATCTGCTTCCCGGACCGTGTTTGGAAGATTGTTCCAAAGTTTTGGTGCTAAATAGGAAAAGGATCTACCGCCAGAAGTCGATTTTGATATTCTAGGTATTATCAACTGGCCAGAATTTTGAGATCGCAATAGACGTGAAGGACTATAATGCGTTAAGAGCTCGCTCAAGTACTGGGGAGCTAAACCATTTAGTGCTTTGTAAGTAATCAGCAATATTTTAAAATGTATACGATGTTTAACAGGCAGCCAATGCAGTGTTGACAGAACCGGGCTAATATGGTCATACTTCCTTGTTCTGGTAAGAACTCTAGCGGCTGCGTTTTGAACTAGCTGTAGTTTGTTTAATAAGCGTGCAGGGCAACCACCCAGTAGAGCATTACAATAATCTAGCCTTGAGGTCATGAAAGCATGAACTAATTGTTCCGCATTTGTCAGTGAGAGCATATGACGTAATTTAGATATATTTTTAAGATGGAAAAATGCGGTTTTACAGATACTAGACACGTGACTTTCAAATGAAAGATTGGTATCAAAGAGCACACCCAGGTTCCTAACTGACGACGAAGAATTAACAGAGCAGCCATCAAGTGTTAGACAGTATTCTAGGTTATTAGGTGAGGAAGTTTTTTGTCCAATGATTAGAATCTCTGTTTTTTCAGAATTTAGTAATAGGAAATTACTGGTCATCCAATTCTTTATATCAGCTATGCATTCCGTTAATTTTGTGAATTGGTAAGTTTCGTTAGGTTTTGAAGAAATATACAGCTGAGTATCATCAGCATAACAGTGAAAGCTAATTCCATATTTCCTAATTATATCTCCTAATGGTAGCATGTACAGAGTGAACAACAGCGGTCCTAGTACTGAGCCTTGTGGTACGCCATACTGAACTTGTGATCGATAAGACATCTCTTCGTTTACTGCTACAAACTGAAAACGGTCAGATAAGTATGATTTAAACCATGCTAGTGCAATTCCGCTAATGCCAACATAGTTTTCTAGTCTATTTAAAAGAATGTTGTGGTCGATAGTATCAAATGCAGCACTAAGATCAAGTAACACTAATAGAGAGATACAACCACGATCGGATGATAGGAGCAAATCATTTGTGACTTTAATGAGAGCAGTCTCAGTACTATGGTACGGTCTAAATCCGGACTGAAAATCCTCGCAGATATTATTTCTTTCTAAAAAGGAACACAGTTGTGAGGATACTGCTTTTTCTAGTATCTTTGACAGAAAAGGCAGATTCGAGATTGGCCTGTAATTGACTAATTCTGTAGGATCAAGTTGCGTTTTTTTAACAAGCGGTTTAATCATAGCCAACTTAAAGGTTTTTGGTACGTATCCTAATGACAAAGATGAATTAATGATATCTAGAAGAGGATCTATGACCTCTGGAAGCATCTCTTTCAGTAGCTTAGTCGGTATAGGGTCTAGCATACAAGTTGTCGATTTGGATGAATTAACAATTTTGCAAAACTCTTCCTCTCCTATAGCAACAAATGAATCAAAATGCTCCTCACGGAGACTACAATATACTCCCTGATGCGATACTGTAGTAGACGGTTGCATAGTTATAATTTTGTCCCTGATATTATCAATCTTATAAGTGAAGAAGTTCATAAAGTCATTACTGCTGTGTTTCTTGGAAACTTCTGGGCTTGAAGCTTTCTTTTTCGTTAGTTTAGTCACTTGTTCAAATAAATACCTAGGATTATGTTTATTTTCTTCTAATAGGGTTGAAAAATAATTAGTTCTAGCATCTTTTAAGGCCTCTCTGTAAGCAATCGAGCTCTCCTTCCATGAAATCCGAAATACCTCTAGTTTTGTTTTCTTCCAGTTTCGCTCCATTTTTCTGGCTGCTCTCTTAAGGGCCCGGGTGTGCTCATTGTACCACGGTGTTGGACTATTTTCTTTCTTCTTTTTTCGATAACATTACTTTAAATGAGTCCAGCCCGCAAGATTACTGTTATAAAAATAAACCTCGTCTGAAAGGCAAAGAGGGAGGTGTTGCTGTAATTTATAGTAATATTTTCAAAATTACTAAGAAGTCTAGTTTCAAATAGAATTCTTTTGAAGTGTTGGTGCTTAATGTAACAATATATATGCTAAATTATGAATCACGTTTGAGATTTGTGCTGGCTACTGTCTACAGGCCACCAGGGCACCATACAGACTTTTAAACAATACTATTAAATAGTTTGCTGACTTTCTATCAGAGTTAATACTGGCTGCAGATAAAGTCCTAATTGTTGATGATTTTAATATACATGTACAGTAGATAAAGAAAAAGATGCATTGGGATTGGCATTTAAAAATATTCTTAACTCTATTGGAGTTAGACAACACATGTCAGGACCTACTCATTGTCGTAATCATACTATAGATCTAATATTATCACATGGAATCAATGTTGATGCTATTGAAATTCTGCAGTAGAGCGATGACATCTACTGTAAGATCATTATCTAGTTTCGTGTAAACTTCATTTAGCCAAGGCTGCAAAGTCGACTCCGTGTTACAAATATATTAGACCTATCACTAAAGATTGCTTTGTTAATAATCTTCCTGATCGGTTTCATCATCTCAGCATTGTAGATAGGTTAGAAGAACTCGAAATTGCAATTGGAAATCTGGTGGCCAGCAATGTGGGCCGGCACATGTACATAAGCATCCATAGGGAATACAGAGCGGTGTTGCCGGTCTATATAAAGCATATCAACCTATATAGTGCAGCTCAACCAGGAGAGCTAAAGTTACGTGAGAGTAGCCTGCACACGAACAAAGGGCATTGCAGACTTTTAGATGCATAAGCAGCTGCGATAGCGTCCACTATCCATCTGGACAGGCTCTGTTTCGAGGTGGCGAGACCCTTGGTGCGCCCACCAAACGAAACAAAGAGCTGCTCTGAGCGCCTGAAAGGGGCGAAGCGTGTAATGTAAACCCTCAGCGTCCTGACAGGGCAGAGGAGATTAACATCGCTCTTGCTTGCTGGCAGAGCCGATAGAGAAAATACCTGCGCTCTGAAGGGAGTGCCAATCACCTTAGGGACATAGCCATGTCTTGGCTTAAGGATGACTTCATTCAGCTCGAGGAGGACTTAGATGAGTCATTTGGTCTAAACTCAAGACACGCAGCGCTAACGGATAGTGCGTGTAAATCCCCCACACGTTTGACCGATGACAGAGCTTTCAGAAAAACGGTTTTGAGCGAGTGGTTCTTTAGATCCATGGAATCTAACAGTTCAAAGGGGTATGTTTTCAGGGCCTCTAGGACCAAAGAAAGATCCCAAATAGGAAACGACGGGGGCCGCGGGGGATTCATCCTCCTGGCTCCTCTAAGGAATTGGATGACAAGCTTGTTTCTTCCTATTGACTGGCCGCGCGTCGACTCAGCAAACGCTGCAACGGCTGCCACATACACTTTAAGCGTGGAGGGGGACCTGCCCTTGTCCAACAGCTCTTGTAGGAAGCCAAGCACCCCCACACCTTCGTGGGTCCAGATTTCTGTCGGCGCACCATTTGGAGAACACAGACCATTTAGACGCGTAAAGCCTTCTCGTAGAGGGAGCTCTAGACTGCGTGATCGTGTTCATAACCCCTTCTGGCAGGACAATGGGTATCCGTTGATCAACCATACGTGCAGAGACCAGCGCTCTGGATGGGGATGCCAGATTGAGACACGGGCTTGAGAGAGGAGATCTCTCCTCACCGGAATCGGCCAAGGGGCTGTGCAATACAGCCGCGTCAGCTCCGGGAACCAGACCTGGAAGGAGCACTGAGTGGCGTGTTTCCCTGATTCTCTTGATTACCTGTGGCAACAGTGAGATCAAAGGGAAAAGCATATAGTGGGCGGCTGGGCCAGATTTGGGCCAGCGCGTCCTCGTTCTTTGAAAAGAACATCGGGCAATGAGCGTTGTCTTTTGACGCAAAAAGATAAACTTCCGCTTTGCCGAATAGGCGCCATAGCAACTGCACTGTTTGGGGATGCAGGGACCATTCCCCCGGGGGAACGTTGTCCCTGGAAGTCTGTCTGGGCCATCGTTCAGGTGGCCCAGCACATGCGCAGCTCTCAGCGAGCGCAGTAAGTGCTGGAACATGGTGGTCCCGTATGAACGGGAGGAAGTGCTTCAGCGCGTTCTCGACCGCCATCATCTCCAGACAGTTTATCTGAAGGCGTTTCTCTCGGTCTGACCACAGGCCAAAGACCGGTCTGCCCTCGAAGAGAGCGCCCCAACCTAAGTTGGAGGCGTCCGTCGAGATGACCTTTCGGTATGAGACAGCTCCCATCATCACCCCCCGCTGGTACCAGTCGGCTGCTAACCAGGGCTGCAGAGCTGAAATGCAGCTCTGAGTCACTCTGATTTGTCTGCAGCAGGAAGCCCAAGTTCGGTGAGGCACCTGAGCGTTCAGCCAGTTTTGCAGCGTGCGCATTCGCAGGAAGCCCAGCTGAAGCACTGTTGCAGCTGTCGCCATACAGCCCAGCATTCTCTGAAATGTTTTCAGAGAAGCAATGCTGCCCTTCTGGAAAGACGCGGCCAGGTGTCGAACATGGCGTGTTTCGCTGTGTCGATAAATGAGCCGTCATAGCCACAGAGTCCAGTTCTATTCCCAGAAAGGAGACTGACTGACTGGGCAGTAATGAGCTCTTGGTCCAGTTGACCTTGAGACCCAGGCTTTCCAGATGACTGAGGAGCACAGCCCTGTGAGATAACAGTTCCATCACTGACTGTGCCAGAATCAGCCAATCGTTCAAATAGTTCAGAATCCGCATGCCCTGATTTCTCAAGGGGGTGAGAGCCGTGCCATGCACTTCGTGAATGTACAGGTTGCTAAAGACAGGCCGAACGGAAGGACGGTGTATTGATATACCTGACCGCCGAAGGCCAGAGGATGTGAGTAATCCTCTAAAATGACTCCACAGAATGACTTGGCTGAACTTTCATATAGAAGTCACTCTGAACTCTGTAGACGTTGCAATACCACTGCCAGGCTGCTATTATTGGTTAGGCTCTACCTGACTGAGTAGAAGAAAATAGAACAAGAAAAAAAGTGTTTTGACTTGATGGTAGCGAGGACTTGGTGCATTCTGGAAACTGATGTGCCCTAAGGGGGCCCCTGAAGGAGAGTTGAAGGGCGTGGCCCCTCCTGCTGTGGTTTACAGCTCACTTGTCATTTCTGGAGACACCTTGGCACAGCAACAGGCACTTTCCCTTGGGGCTAGTGTTCGTACAGAACATAATCCTGGTGGAGGCTGTATTTTTGGCAACCTCCATCTTTTTTTAAGCACTTGTTTTAAGTTGTCATTTGGACTGTTTGTGTGATTTTATGCGTTTCTGTTCAGTTTCAAGGATGGCCAAAAACCACAGCATCTTTTTTTAGCCCATACCGTTTGTGTGTGTATGTGCGAGAGTTTGCATGTTTGCTCAATGATACCCACATTATACTCTCTGGTGTGTCCTTGGGAAAAGTCCTGCCCTCTGGCATGATAATGAATCAGTCGAAAAAAGGATTCCAAAGTGTTTTTCTTTGGCTCAAATAAACACGTTTTGTGAGTAATTTGACCTGCATTTCAAAGAAATTGTTTGTTATATTGTAGTTGGCTGTCAATCGGCATGGAAAGTATTTCTAAACTTCCTCGGGCAAACTCAAAGCCTATTGAAAAGATAACAAGAGGGGGAGAGTGTTTGGAGCAATAAATCTTGACATGATAATAAATGGTAATCAAGTGTACTCTTAAAGTTGTGCCAACAACCAAAGATGTTTATTGATGTCTGTCCTTATGCTTTCATCTGTATTATATGAGGACATGGGTTTGTGAACATCAATTTAGCCAGATGTTCTCAGTGATGATGGCTATAGTTATGTAATGTGTGCATGTAAAATTAATTTTAACATTTTAAAGTTTAGTCTTGACTAACGTTATGGAAATCTTTGAAATGAGTTGAAATAAAGCATCCGATATCACAGAACAAAGTTAAACTATAATATCAAATTAAGTAAATAGATAGATAGATAGATAGATTGATAGATAGATAGATGTTAGAAATAGTATAATATATATATATATATATATATATATATATATATATATATATATATATATATATATATATATATATATATATATATATATATATATTATACACACATAATGTCAGATAACTTAAAGACATTGCTATTGCTATGCCATTGCTACACTTCTATGACTGCTCCACAGACTTCTTGTTGCATATTTTGCACCCTTTGTTTGAACATTTTATTTTACGGGCCTTTCTGAAAAAAATATTCCAATGCCCTATCATATGGGCTTGTTTGTGTGATAGACTGCAGGCTCTGTACTAAATGTAACAATTATTAAACACTACATTAAATTTAAATAACAAATTAGATTTATAAATAACCAGCTTTTCTGAGACATTGGCCAATAAAAAATGTGTAACAAATACATTATGAATAATGGTTGAGTTATAGAAAGAATGCTACATCTCCATTCAATTTCTCTTCTTACATATATTTGGACTCTTAAAGGGTAACTAAACCCTAAAACACCTTTTTTTTTAGTTAATGATCTGTAAGACTGGGGCTTTATTATTGCTGTTGATTGATTCAAGTAATTTTTTTGACATTTGGGTATAAAGTGTTTTAATTCTACAATATATGGTGTAAAAACATCTGAGTGCTACCCTCTTCAGGTTGAACGGTGGCTACTGCAGTTTAATTTTCCTATTGGAAGTTGTGGTGCCCTGTGACGTAAGCAGGCACCAGCTAACCACACCCTTGCCTACAGAGAGATGTGTCTCAGGTGCACACCCCCCCCCTCCGCTGGGCTCTGCCCACTTTTCCAGCATTTTTCAAATATTGCCAGTGGGTGGAGTCAGGCTCTGACCAGAGGTTTAGTTACCCTTTAACATTTGAAGTACAGCTTGAAGTAATCCCATCACAGGTAACTGGTGTAAAACATGCTTTTACAATGCTATCTCGCTGTGTGTGAAAATGATATGCAACAACAGAACTCGTTCAAATCTCTGCGACATTTCAACGGTCAAACTGATGCATCTCCTGCCCTAGTGCTGCTCTCAGTGGAGGAGTACTCAATAGTTTTAAATCGCTGTTATTTTAGTGTATTACTCGCTGCTCTCAGGGAGTGAGAAATACACTATTTTAGTGTATTACTCACTGCTCTCAGTACTCAATAGGTTAAAATCACTGTTATTTTACGGTATTAATAATAAAAATAATAATAATAATGTTTAATTTATATAGCGCCTTTCCCAAGCTCAAGGACGCTTCACATTGACAGTAGACAGACACAGACAATGGGCATTTGCCCAGTCCAAGTAATGAGCGATTGCATTTGCAAATCACATTACATTTACTATACAAACATAAAACAGGGCAAGAGACATTAATTACTACAGACAACATAGTGGGCAGTCGGAGTGAAGATGCAATAAAATTATTGGAACCTAGGTTAACATTGTGAATTTGTTATGTCAGATTAACATTTCATGACTGGTAATACTGGTTAAACAAATGTGTTTTGAGTTTATACTTAAATGCATACAACGTGGTTGTTGTCCTGAGAGCTAACGGAAGAGAGTTCCAAAGCTTGGGGGCTATAACAGAGAAAGACCTGCCACCCATAGACGATAGACGGGATCTCCGCTCACATAGGAGTTCACAGCCAGAGGATCGCAGAGTTCGAGGGGGAATATAAGGAAAAAGTAAGTCAAAGAGATAGGCTGGAGCAAGACCATTTAGTGAATTAAAGCTGCAGTAGGGAGTTTTGAGAAAACGTTGACTAACGCCGGGTTCACACCGGACGCTGAAGCAACGTGGGAGGGTCGAGTGTGTTTTGGTGTAACTTCCTTCCGGAATTGACACGGATCACTCGCGGCTCGCGAAAAAAATAGACCAGACGCCGAAACTGGCGCTTCACGGCGCGGGCCGGCTGCGGCGTGCCGCGGCGCTCCGCGTCTGGTGTGAACGACACCATAGGTTAACATGGGCGCCGAAAGGAAGTGGCCTCTGTTCCGCGCCGCTCCCGCGTCGCTTCAGCGTCCGGTGTGAACCCAGCGTTAGCCTGAAATTTTGAACAAGCACAACTTACAGGTCCCACCCCCTTGCTCTCTGCTGTGCTACAGCCCGCCCTCCACAGCTCGTCCTCCACAGCGGAATCTGCCGTGAACGTGCAGGCTAGTAAACAGGGCCACCGATGACGGCGGATAAACAGTTATATGGCACATTCACTAATAGGGACTAAACGTCCACAATATGCTTTACACTGATTATGGCATGCCCATACTTTGACTACAAACTTGGTCCTCAAATCCTTATGTATTTTGCAATACATGTAACTTTATGTTGCACTCTTTCTATAAGTTATAAATAGCTAGTAAGATAACGTTAACATAACGGTAACTAACGTTACAGTATGTAAGTAATTATTCTAGCAATATATAATGCTAGATAAGGTGTGCTAGTACATTATTTCAGCAACATGACAAGCCAGTGAATTAGCAGGTTTCAATTGTTGCTTAGCAGAGTGCGTGACATTTTATCTACATGTTATGCGGCTAGAGTTTTGACACCGAATCAATGGGCTCTGTCTAATTCTTTCTTTTTCGCTCGTTTATCGTCATCGGTCTTTTCCCCTTTACCTATTTGTTTTATGAGCAGGTGTCACTCGAGAATTGGCAGTTTAGGTTGTTTCTCCATCATAAGCACAGCTGCAGCTCGCCGGCAATCTTGAGTTTGGCACTCGCGCTGTGCAAGAGAGGGGTGTGATCATCAGCGCATACACGAGCGTGATTGACATGGCTAAGACATTCCTCCTGGCTCTGATTGGTTGTTTCTGGAGAGCGTGTATTTCTGCAAATGGCAATAGGACCACTGGGAGGAGCCAGAGGAGCTTGATTTTTTCACAGATTATCTGTCTCATATTCTACTGTCAGGACATAATGACAGTTTTAACAAATATGTAAAAAATATTTTTTTTACAAAAGTTAACTACAGCAGCTTTAAAGGTAAGCAAAAGAATTTTGTAAGTGATACGGGATGACACGGGTAGCCAGTGCAGTTTAAACAGAATTGGTGTGATATGGGCAGTTTTTTTGGTGTAAGTTAATAGTCTTGCGGCAGAATATTGAATATATTGCAAGCGTGAGATAGAGTGTGCTGGTAGACCAGAAAAAATAACATTACAATAGTCGAGGCGAGAAGTGATGAACACGTGTACTAGTGCTTCAGCATCTTTTGGGCTGACATAGGCACGGAGTTTGGCAATACGACGTAGATGAAAAAAGGATGCTTTACAAAGTTGATTAATGTAAGTGTCGAATGTCAGCGCAGGGTCAAAAATGATACCCAAGGTTTTTTTTATTACTCGCTGCTCTCAGGGTAGGAGTTCTCAATAGGTTCAAATCGCTGTTATTTTAGTGTATTTCTCTCTGCTCTCAGGGCAGGAGTACTCGCTGTTATTTTAGTGAATTAAGCACTGCTCTCTAGGGGTGTAACAATACATTGATGCATCGACCAAACGTCTAACGATACGATGCATTGATGCTAAAGGTAAAATATCGATATAAGGTACCTATGTTTTGACACTCTCCACATTTTTGTTTACTCACCATACTGTCTGCCGGTGTGTCTTTGAAATGTTCATCTCCTCATCGAAAATAAATGCCTGACAAAATTGACTGAACCCTAAACACGTTTTGTCACAAAAGCCGGAATTGTTCACTGTCAAGTAGGGCTGGGCGATATGGCCCAAAAAATTATCACGATAATTTTTCTTATATTAGTCGATATCGATAATTATCACGATAAATGTCAAATTTTTATTGCTTTCAAGTTTAAAGGCAGATTTTTGCTCTTAAGTAGTTTAGTGTGTATTGGATCTAATAAACATGTTGTTGGTTTAGATGCAATGATAAGTTTATTTAGCTCTTCCTGTCCTATAGTTGTAAAGCGGTGTAGTTGTTCTTGAGGGGCGATAATTGAGGCTGAGTCATAAGACACCATAGAGGATTGTACATTTACAATTGTGTTTCGGATGCTTTCTATTTTCTCATTGAAGTAATTCATAAAATCATTACTACTATATTGTAACGGAATGTTTTGCTCTGGAGATGTCTGATTATTTGTTAGTCTAGCCACGGTGTTAAATAAAAACCTTGGATTATTTTGGTTATTTTCTATTAGTTTGCGGATATGCTCAGCCCTGGCTGATTTTAGAGCTCTTTTATAACGTGACATACTGTCTTTCCACGCGATTCTAAAGACCTCTAAATTAGTTTGTTTCCATTTACGCTCTAAGTTACGAGTTTCTCTCTTGATAACATGCGTAGCACTGTTGTACCATGGTGCTTTAGTTTTCTCTCTAACCTTTTTTAATCTAACTGGTGCAACAATATCTAGAGTACTAGAGAAAACGGTGCTCAAACTGCTAGTCATTTCCTCTAGTTCATCTGTTTGTTTGGGTTCACTGAGCAGCTGAGATAGATCAGGTAAGCTATTTGAGAATCTATCTATAGTGGTTGGAAGGATTGTTTTGCCTGGTCTATAACGTGGTGCAACATGACAAATTTCAGCAGTACGTATTATGCAAGTTACCATGTAATGATCAGTGAGATCATCACTTTGCGGTATAATATCTATATCGGTTGGATCGGTTCCATATGATATAATTAAATCTAGTGTATGATTTAGACGATGAGTGGGACCACTGACGTTTTGCTTCACCCCAAAAGAGTTTAATAAATCTGTAAACGCAGCCCCTAACGCATCATTTGTATTATCTACGTGTATGTTAAAGTTGCCAACAATTATTGCTTTATCGACATTGACCAATAGGTCTGAGAGAAAGTCTGCAAACTCTTTTAGGAAATCAGCATATGGCCCTGGAGGTCTATATACGGTAGCCAAGGCTAGAGATAATAAGGATTTCTTTCTTACATCTAAGAGCGTAACATTTAGCACAAGTACTTCAAACGAATTAAACCTATGACAAGTTTTCTGAGTAACATTAAGAATATCTCTATAGATTGTTGCAACACCGCCGCCACGACCAATCAGACGGGGCTCATGCTTATAACAGTATCCTGGTGGAGTAGACTCATTTAGACCGAAATAATCATTTGGTTTAAGCCAGGTTTCAGTAAGGCACAGAACATCGAAATTATTATCTGTGACCATTTCATTTACAATAACCGCCTTAGGTGTGAGCGATCTGATGTTTAGAAGACCTAGCTTTAGAAATTGTTTTTGTTCACTGATATTTAGATTTTCTGGTTTAATTACAATAATATTCTTGCTAGATCCTACAGTAGGTTTATTGTTTGGCCTCACTAAGCGAGGAATAGACACAGTTTCTATATAATGTTCTACATTGGTACTTATATCAATTAAGTTGGGACAGCAAAGACTGTGATTTGGACTTTGACTTACTAGTCAGATGGTGTGTAGCGTCTTGGAGATGTTGTCCGACAGAACAGCCGCTCCGACTCTGCTGGGGTGCAGACCATCAGGACGGTACAGCCTAGGTCGCTCCCAAAACAGATTTCAATTATTTACAAAGAGCAGTTTCTGTTCATTACACCATGACAATAACCATTCATTTAAAGCAAATAATCTACTGAACCTTTCTTGTCCAAGTCAGTACGTGGGAAGCGGTCCAGACACGACGATCGTTGCTCTAGGCGATGTGCTGCGTACCGTCTCGATCAGGCTCCTGTAGTCCTTCAGAACCTCCGTCTGCCGCAGCCTGATGTCGTTCGTTCCCGCATGCAGCACGACAGCTCCGACGCGCTCGTCACCGTTCAGGATCTCCGGAACCTGCGCAGCGACATCAAGAACACGAGCACCAGGAAAGCAGTGAGTGCGCACCTTACCTTTACCCGAGGTAGCACGGACATGGCGGACCATGGAAGTGCCGATGATCACGGCGTCATCGCGTTCCGACTCGCGAAGAGGGGAGAAGCGGTTCCGGGTGGAGATCTCGAAGACCGGGAGGGGCGGAGAGCTTCTTGCTCTGGTCCTGGCTTGTGTCGTGACCCAGGGTGCAGGAGTGATTGAAGGCAGAGATGATCGCGTCCTCCTGGGCAGAGAAACGCACGGAGTAGACGAAGTCGGAGTCAAAGTCAAAAAGTTACTAACCACTGACTTGTGAGCATCGGCGCGTGATGTTTCAAGCGCTGATCGCCGATCTCGCAGCTCGCCTTGCTTCTCCAGCAGAACACGGATCTGCTTCTCCACCGACTCCAGCTCCAGCCGTACCGAAATCAGCTCGAATGTGTCCTCACCTGCACTCAGAGGTAACGTTAGACACACATCCGATATGTTCGCCATTATAACAGATGAAGAGTAAATTAGTAGCGATACTACCAATATCACTACTAATTTAGGACTGAAATGATGGATATAACCCGTATCCTTTCAGAGAAACGGGTGTAAAATGAGACGCTCGATAGGCGCGAGGCCACGCGTGAAATGCTAGCGGGCTAAAGGCTAGTAGCCGAGATTCGGAAAGTTGGATCTAAGTAGCGATATCAAAGCAATCCGATTGTTTTTTATAAGGAATATTATCGAGGATAAGTTCACATGATATAAAAATAGAAAGTGCCTGTTTATAATTCAGTGGTAAAGAAGAAAATCAAGGATTAATGAATCAATTCGACGGAGCTCCAAACACAAATCATGTGCCATTCCAATTATTTGTCACAATGCTTGCCAGAGATAGCAGATTATGATATTACAGTTTAAATTATGGCAGTATTAAATTATATGTTTAATTAAAATTTAGATTACTTCTTATTTATTCTTACAGAGAGCGATTGATTTAGTTTACCCCTAAATGTTAATTAATGCATTAACTATCAAACATGTACTAACATGTATAAGGCTGCTGTTATTCATGCATGAATCAGTATGACTCCTGTTGTAGTTAAGGATTGCTCTTCAGTGGTTCATGATTAGTTCATATATTCACTAATCATGAGTTAATGTTGAAGTTACTATTAATTCAGGTATTAGTACATGATTATTCCTGTACTATTATTGTAAAGTGTTACCGGTTATTATGCGACTATAGGAGACCATAAGTCTGAGTGGACATCCATGACCTGCGGAGTCCCCCAGGGCTCATTTCTTGCGCCACTCCTATTCAACCTGTATATGCTCCCAATGAGCCAAATAATGAGAAAGAACCGAATCTCTTACCACAGCTATGCAGACGACACACAGCTCTACTTAGCCCTATCGCCTAATGACTACAGCCCCATTGACTCCCTGTGCCAATGCATTGATGAAGTAAACAGCTGGATGTGCCAAAACTTTCTTCAGTTAAACAAAGACAAAACTGAAGTCATTGCATTTGGAAACAAAGATGAAGTTCTCAAGGTGAATGCATACCTTCACTCTAGGGGTCTAACAACTAAAAATCAAGTCAGGAATCTTGGTGTGTCTCTAGAGTCAGACCTTAGTTTCAGTAGTCATGTCAAAGCAATTACTAAATCAGCATACTATCATCTGAAAAATATTGCAAGAATTAGATGCTTTGTTTCCAGTCAAGACTTAGAGAAATTTGTGCATGCTTTCATCACCAGCAGGGTGGATTATTGTAATGGACTCCTCACTGGCCTTCCTAAAAAGACCATAAGACAGTTGCAGCTCATACAGAACGCTGCTGCCAGGATTCTGAGCAGAACCAGAAAATATGAACATATCACAACAGTCCTCAGGTCTTTACACTAGCTCCCAGTTACATTTAGGATTGATTTTAAAGTATTATTACTGGTATATAAATCACTCAATGGGCTAGGACCTCAATATATTGCAGATATGCTCACTGAATATAAACCCAACAGATCACTCAGATCATTAGGATCACATCAGTTAGAAATACCAAGGGTTCACTCTAAGCAAGGAGAGTCCGCTTTTAGCTACTATGCCAGCCGGAGCTGGAACCAGCTTCCAGAAGAGATCAGATGTGCTCCTACAGTAGTCGCATTCAAATCCAGACTCAAAACACTTCTGTTTAGCTATGCATTTACTGAATGAGCACTGTGCCACTGTTCGTCCGACTGTTTTTACTGTACTTTATTTTATTTTTTATTCTAAACTGTTTTAGTTATTCTTATTTGTTTTGATTATTTTATTTTCTCCTATGTAAAGCACTTTGAATTACCATTGTGTATGAAATGTGCTATATAAATAAACTTGCCTTGCAGTGCTGTCCAGTTGAGGTAGGAATTATTTATTTTCTAATCCTCACAATTGCACTCTTTCCTCTGTTTACATAAACACACATATGCCTACTGAAAAGACTATCATTGCTAGTTTTCAGCATGCACTGTGGTTTCAATTCTGGTCTACACCATGGGATGATTCATGGTCAACAAGCAGAACTTGACCAACTTCGCCAGCAACACCATCACCAAAACCAGCTGCAACCAGCATTTAGACCTGTCTGTTCAACAAGGACAACTACTCTTCATGAAGACAGAAACCACCTCTTTCACACCATAGTGAATGCACTCTGACAGTCTGAGAGCAATCAAATTTGCAAAGTCACTATGTCTGTGAACAGAACTGGAGGAAAACATGTAAGACTGCTTCCGAAAACAGACGGTGTCTGAAGGAAACACAAAAGCTACTCTCTTCTCTGATTTCAAGGGTCTGCATGTAAAATCCAGTTCGAACAGGAACCTGCACTTCCTTCTGTCCTCTAGCCTCCTCAACCCTCTCCAGCTTATCCAGAAACAAGGTCAGGGGGGTTGTTTTGGACAGCCTCTGTCTGTGGTTCCTCCTATTGTCCCTCAAAGGGCAGCACAGGAAAGAGCAGACACAAAAATAAAAGTGGACAACCTCTCTCAGGACTCCTTAAGATATCCTTGGAGACAGTGTAAAAACTCCTATTTTGAGTCATGGAAGGGAAACAAGACCAGAGGTGACGGTTGGAGAAGAAGATGACTGGACAAGTTTCAAACAAAAATATGAGCGAGTAATGGAAAAAAAGCAACTGAACCAGTAGCTGGCTAAACATAAGAATTCAGTATGATCAGATATAAACTTCAAAATTCCCCAGATATTTATCAGAATGCAAAATATGTAGATCACACTTCACAAATGCATTTCTAGTCCCAAGGCCAAAGTGGGGCCCATTTTCCGCCCGGCTTTTTAATGCCCAAGACCAGCTCCAAGAATAAATGGTTGGTTGTAACATTTTTATTCCTGTTATTCCTGTAACTGTTATTCCACCCCAAACAGCCATACCATAGCTAAGTGTTTTAGCATGTGGGTTTGAATATAGCATTATTGCAAGGCATCAAATTAAACTAGAGAAATGGGTACTTTAGATTATGCACATCAAAATTTTTTATCTACAATACAATGATTGCTAGGCAAAAATAATCTTGCCAATTAATTGTGGGTGGGTCGGGCGGGTTGATGTTAAAGGAACACTCCACCGTTTTTTCATCTTAAAGGATAAATATCATGCTTTTAAAACATTCCTTTTTACATATAAATCATACATTTGTGGTCTATATAAAGCAGAACTGCAATGCTTGGGTCTGAATTCCTCATTATTATAGCTCCACAGGCCCCTTTTCTACCCCTTTTCTGATGTGCGTCTGAGAGCAACTTGTTTTGGTGCGGTCTCTTTAAATGCAAATGAAACACTTCATACCCCGCCCCCTCTCCAGCTCGCAGAGGTGACACTCGGTTCAACTCCACCCCGTTCGGCCATATTTGTGGTTTGATAGCAGAGATACGAGTGGCACAGTGGCACAGAAACTTTTTATTCACAGGTTATTAACAAAATGTCAACAACGGGAGACTTGTCCATCAAGCCTTACATGTTCGAGCCAGTCGGACCCAGAGTGAGATGAAAATGAAGACGACGAACCTTCACTTTTGACATGAGGTAAAGTTTTCATAGAAAGCTGTGTCCCAACTGAGCACATCTGGGGTTTTGTTTGACAGCCTTTGTCAGCAAATGTTGGTCTGTGCCTTGTTGGTTTAGCCCTATACATAAAGTGAAAGTTGATTATTTCTCTTGTTAAAACAAGCACACTAACAAGACAAATGACTACGGCCTAATTTTACCACTAAAAATCTGTATTGATAATATGCTACGTTTAGAAAAGCATCAGAAAACACAGCAGCTAAATGACCATTGTCATGATGAAACTCAACAACAGTAATACTGCTACAGACGTGTACTTAAAAAAAAAAGACAAAGGTACTGCTAAACCATGACTACCGTGTGTTTTAAGAAAGTAAAGTACTTTATTTTTATTAACGGTATTTACAGCTTACCGTGCTCTGTTCGTCGTCTCCAAAAATAGAAATTGACCCCTCAATCAGACGAAGTCTACCGGCAAATCCTTCTTTATACTGGCGGAGGTTGCTGAAGTAACTTAGTTATCCTTGAAGTGCTTTGCGCACACAAAAATGACTTTACCCACAGATGTGGGTATATTTCCATGAAAAATAAAACTCAACCAGGCACTTCGAAGAGGTTCTGATGCTGGGAGACGGTGTAATGAAGTGTGTGAGTTACTACATCCAACAACCGAACATTTTGAATTACCCTCTCGTAACTTCTGCATCCTTGAGCTTGGACTACAAAATCGCAGTGAAAATAATAATGGAGGATTGCTCGAAGTGTTGGGCCGGGAGTCGATGTCCTTATTTGGCAGTTCCGCTGCAAATACTGTGACGTAATAGTTCAAAAAACGTCATAGATACTGGTAATAGAAAAATCTGAACAGGTTGAAAAATATGACCAAAACACAATATAAAGATATCAACGAAGCACCTGAAGAGACTAATTTCAAATTTTCTGTACTTATAAACGTATATGTCCCCTTTGAACTATGTTATTCCCTTAACTAAGACGAGTTGATACATACCTCTCGTGTCTCAGTGCGAGCACTCAATCTCTCTGGCGCGTGGCGACACTTTGATAGCCCAGTTCATTCATTAGGATCCAAACAGAGATGAAGTTAGAAGCGACCAAACAATCATCAAAGTGATGATATTACTGTGCCGAGTCGAAGTGCTCTCAAGTGCTATTCCGCCATACATTGTAGTTGTAACCAAGTCACCATACTTGGTTGTGTAACTACTCGTGTAACTGTATTTAAATAGGGAAAACATGGAGGTGTTTGGTCGCTTCTAACTTCACAAAATCAACAAATGATGGAGTGGTGGTGCAGACAGTGATGACAGAAGAAGAGGAAAGATTGTTGTAAATGGTGTCAATTTTGGTCAGAAAGAATGAAAGAAAAGAGTTGCATTTGTCAGTTGTGAATGAGTTGGTGGTATTGTCATTGGGTTTGAGAAGTTTGTTTACTGTGGAGAAAAGATCCTTGGGGTTGGTGGTACCAGAGTGTATAAGGTGTGAGTAGTAAGTGGACCGGGTAGTGTTAAGAGCTTCCTTATACTGCTGAAGGTAATCTGTGTAGGCTTGTAGATGAACAGTTAAACCAGTTTTCTTATCGAGTCTTTCAAGCTGACGCTTACGTGAACTTTTGTGCAGATCAGGAGTGTACCAGGGAGCAGAGTAGGGGTGTCGAAATTAATCGTTTCTAAGATGCATCGCAATGCAGACGAGGACGATTCGGTACCGGTTCAGTAATAGATCATAACTGATTATAATGTACTGACGCTTTTCTGACGTCATTTGTCGCGTATGTGCTTTGTCGCAGTAGCATACACTGGCAGAGAGAGGCAAGACGCAAGTGAGACTAATTAAAAATGCTCCAACTACTTTAAAAGCCTACATCTGGGCAAATTTTGGCTTTTATGAACAACCTGGTAAGCACGACCTGAAGAAGACACACGCTGTGTGCGCTCATGTCACACACAAAATATGCAGGAGGTAATACCACTAACTTGATAAAACACGTTAGCTGTTTTCACCCCGAGCTGTTAACACCTGGCAGAGCAGATGAGCTCCAACGTCACCCGAATCTGCAGCCAAAAACTTAAACTGGAATGTCACTGTGACTTCCCGAACAGGCGAACAAGCACACACACACAATGAGGCATTTATTTTTGAGAAAGCGGGTGTTGAGCAAAGCTAGTTTCAGGTGGCGTTGCTTCATGATGAGTTGAGAGGGCCGAGGAACGGGGCGGAGATTTGATAGGTGCACGTGTCTGTTTTCGAAATGACGTAGTGAGGAAGTTGCTTGCGTCACGTGTGTTTTGAGCTGCAAACTGAAAAAGAAATTGAGAGCTGAGACTTGTTTTCGCAAAAGTAACCTCTGTCTTGTCTGTCAGCGCGTTGTTGTGTCCACTTTGATCCTCTGTGTTTTTTCTCTAAAAATGGACGTCCATTGCGTGAAATAACAAATTTCTTAGTGTGACTTACAAAACTTTGACCAGATCTAGGCTTAAAGGTTCTTGACTACAGGTTCTGAAGGTTCATAGAAATACACCAAAGATGAACTAGACAGAGACGTGCTTTTAGTAAACAAATAACAGTACTTTATTAGTCAATAGTATAATTAAAAGAGCCACACCGTCATGATAGAGGCACAGTAGGTGCAAACGAAAAGGCTTGGCCTAAAGGGAGAGACCAGGACTGGTACTGGCTGCTACCAGGGACAATATAATTAGCATAGTAACAGGACAATACTGATTCGCTGTCAAGGTAGGTTACCTGTCCGTGATAAGCGTGAAGTTCACCAACCGTACTCTGAACTCTGGTGCCTACATTCACGCGGGCACTAGATGGAGGCCACGGCAACATAACCAAACAAAAGAAAGAAAAGAAGAAAATATAAAGAAAGGCAATACACTTAATTTAGGCAAAGCAAAGCAGCAGGAGCAATTTGCCTCAATGTGACATACAAAATGACACAGTGCAAAAACAGCCCTTGCGCCAGTCTTCACAATCCTTTTAGATGTTTATGTCTTAATTGTGGTACAGCTACCCGGTGGGTGCCTTGCCCAAGACCTTCAGTAGTACACAGCATGGCTACCCGGAAGCGTCTGGCAATCAGTCTGACACCTTGTTTGCACAGAGGAACCACGTATCCAAACAGTAACAAGACTGTAGACTTATCTGGACACCAGGTAGTCTCTCTTAGCCCAACAGTGAAAACTGTTTTATAGAAACTGGCCTAGCCGCCAATTAATTGTTAGCCACTCAGTGGCTAACTGGGCATCGTGACGTCAGGGGGCTACCGTAGATGCAGAGGGACAAACTTCACCCAGATATAGTGACTACTCTGCCGGTTACATTAGCGAAACTTGTTTTGCTATATATTTGAATTATTTAAAACACAATGGGTCTCATTCATGAAACACGAGCAGAACGAATTTTTGTGTAAATCGTGTGTAAAGTTTTTCTGGCGTAAATTTTCGGATTCATTAAAATGTTCGTATTTTCCAAATGTTAGTTGGTACGCAAGAAATCTACACCTGCTCCCAGCCACGCATAAATAGTGCGCTTAACATCCGAACATTTTGCTCATTAATAAGGCTGCATTTTAATTCACCTTAATCGGGTACATATTTATATATTTACATAGCCAGTAATATAGCATCTGCGATTGTGGTCCTCCTCCAGTTTGAATACAATTTTTCCGAGGTGAACTAATTAGTTTTTTGCAGTCAAGCAGTCAGTCAACCATTTTCTTCTCACTTCTGGGACTGTTTGATAAACAGATTAAACTCCATTAACTGCATCTGTAATATGCTGCCAAGCTTTTTTTTTAGGACCCTATGTACACTTGAAAATAAAATGTGGCGTGTTGAATGAACTTCTGATAATAAATCTTCAATTTCTGCATCTGAGAATTTTTTCTTTTTCATTCGCATTCATGTCATAATATGATGCCCATATATAGTTGTCAGTCGGATTTAATGGGCGGTATTTATGGTAATTGAGAGTGAGCGTGCACGCGCGTCCCATTTACGACTGATTGGAATTCATTAACACACACACATTTCACTATCACATCTGACGTTTACGAAGTATTTGTGAATCAGGAGAAGAGTTTTCGGGAAGGTCTCTTTACGCTCAAATCACTCCCATATTTACTCGTATATTTACGAATGTTTCATGAATGAGACCCAATATTTACATTTATGTGTAGCCTATTCCTTAAATTTCCTTGTTTCTTAAAAAAAACAGATCCTGTCGTCACTGGATGACTGTTATAGGCTAGGCTGCGAAGGATCCACTAATTCTGTCCTTCATGGCACGGGGGAAAAAAGGATGTAGGCCGCATTCGAAGAAGCCTTTGAATTGGGACAGCCATTGTCACGTTGCGGTGATGCAATCGGCTTTCAAATGAGGCCTTCGAAGGATGCAGGCCTTGAATTGGGACACAGCTTAAGTGTCAACCTACTCAGAGCTGATTGAACTAACCCAATTCAGCTGTTCTGGAACGGAAAACTCAGAGTTTCCCATCTCAGGGTGTCAATTAGGGCTGGGTAAAAATATCGATTCATCAATGCATTGCAATTATTTGTTTCTCAATTCAATATCGATTCATCAAATCCTATGAATCGATTCAGCCCACCGGCCAGTGGCGGCGCTGTGGGCAACACTCTAGTGAGAGCGTTCAGACGCTGTTTTTATACCACGCGCGCTGACACGGAGAAAAGCCTTGTTTATACTCGACGCGTCCGTTTCTTTTACTGTCTATAATCCGCACGAGCCTCATTTCGCTAGGCTGTGTGCAAGGCTTTTTTTGTAACAGCACGCGCGGCGCCGCGTCCGAGGATGAACGACTTCAAGCCGAATCTTCCCGAGCTGTACGTCACCGCATCAGCACGCAGTTTGCGCGTCTAAATTGCAGTTCATTGCAAAGTTTTTTTGTTAATGTTTTGTTTACTGTGTGTGATTCATTTAACGGAAAGCACATTCACTTCAGTTGTCTTGCTGTTCATTTTAAATAAACATAGAGCAAGTTGCTAATCAGTGTCTCAAACTAAGTTGTCCTATATAACAGACGAACATCGCAACGTTAAAAAATACCTACATGTGCACTAGTTTGATAAAAAATGCTTCAGAGTTAACATGGTTCTCTGATCAGCTGGTCAGTGTTATTTATTGTGTTGACAAATATCTATGGCTGCACTTTGTTTTATGAGTATGCACATTTTGTGCTTCTGTTAACATTTCTTTTATAACTTGAATGTATAGGAAGAAAGAAATATACTTTCTACTACTTACAGTTACATGCACTTTAGAGGTGTTAATAAAGCACCTGTTTGTTACAGTTGTGGTTTGTATTTACAATATTGTACAGTTTGTTCTGCTAAATAAACCATGACAGGAAACATGCTGGGGTCAATTTGTACTTAACATTGGTAATACTGCACACATTATTTAAAAAATATACCCAGGTACTTAATTACTTGTGTATTCACTTATTATTGAATCGATATCGAAGCTAATAAATCAATATCGAATCGAATCGAAATCGAATCGAAGCCTCAAGAATCGAAATCGAATCGAATTGTGAAATTCCTAACAATACCCAGCCCTAGTGTCAATTCAGAATTTGGTTGAACTTCCTTATTGAAACGGGCCCCAGATCTATTCCGTTAATACCAAATACATTAACATTGCCACATCTATTACCATGCCAATGTCTTCGACAGTTGTCATGACAAAAATACCTTAACCAAGTTTAGTGTTTTGTTCTTCTTGCATATATAAAAATGTTAAATAGTTTTCTCATATTTTGATGGTTTAATCAAACTTGTAGAGTCACTGAAAACTAATTCCCAAACCAATCCTTCCCGGGGATCACTTTTTGTTTTGTTTTTTGCCTCTACTGTATTTCAGGTTCGATAGGATTGAAAATGTGGCTGTGAGGGATAGAGCTGTTCAACAATATTGTTGTTTAACAACATGCAATATGTTCTGCTGATGAAACATTCAGTAGGCAAAACTCAATAAAACTGATTTGAAATTTAGAAATCTAGGACTTCTATACAGTGCATGCCATAGTAAAGACTGTCACAGCCTTGTTTTCAGCCACGTAAAATTCAATATCGTATCTATCCTGACTAAGGTCTATTGAAATTCCTCTCATTCTACACATCCACTGTTCCTTGCATCTTTGTTTACTAAAAATAAACCTCTTTTAGATTATCAATCCAAATCCAATTTTTGTGCATAATCAATTGTAATCCGATCATATTTAGCAAGTGTGAATGCCAAAAAGTCTGTGAATGCCTGTTATGGTAAACATACTGAAAGTAATTTCTGCCACGGCCTCACAAGATGCAGTAGTCTAGCATGGCAGCTACATATTGCCATGATGTAAATAAGACAACAAGATCTGTTGTCTGAAGATCTGTATCGCAAACCCTCCATGTTACTGTTGTTGTTTGTGGCATATGCATGGGCATACGGGAAACCACAGCAACCCCCGTGATGCGTGGGGGCCTCACCCCTATGGAGGGCCCCATCGCAGATTCACCTATTTACTAGTAGCCTTTGATTTAGTTTTTTTTTAGAAGAGTTAATTCCCTTAGCTGACGCAGACAGATAAATAGAACAAATAAATTGTGCAGTCTAAAGGCTTGTTTTTTAATTAACCTTTTTTTATCCTTTTTTAATTTTCCCTTTATATCCCAGCACAGCTAGTAGCCCTAATGGTCAGCTCCCACAGTCTTTTCAAACTGTAATTTTCACTAGCTTTGAATTGGATTGAGATCTAGCTATTGATTTGTGAACAATACTTCACTAAACATTTGTAGCATTCCTGCCATAATAACAGTACAGTTTATACTTTGCTACTTTTAGTATGAAACAAAGTCTCAGCTTTCAAATTATTTCGATTTCATCATGAGCTTAAAACAATAAATACCGTTTTGGCGCTTTTTGTGATCGCACCTTTCAAGCAGAAGAGCGGATCTGTCACGGTAGATGTTTTCTCTGTTTCCTTCTAGTCTCGTGTTTATGTTGTTGTATGAATGCACGTGTGTGTGGGGCGTGTTTGTATGACATCACCTGATCCGCTCCAGCTGTTCATCATCACATCACCAGCTGCAGTTGATCATCACCACACTATTTATACTCACCGTTGTTCTCTCATCCTTGTCAGATCGTTGTTTCATGTGGTTCGTGTTGGTGTTCCGGTGTCCCGTTCCTGCCCTGTGTTCCTGTTTCATTCGTCTGGATTCGAGTTCTACGTTCGTCTCACCATCGTCTCTTCACCACACCACTTCACGGAGCCTGACCATCTTGTCCCTGCGTCACCTTTTCCATCTGTTTGCACTGCCGACTCTGTTGTACTCACTAAATCGTTAACTTGCATTTGCTTCCTGTCATTCGTCCCAGGCCGTGACAGAACGATCTGACCCTAAAGATGGAAGCAGCGAGTTCATCACAGAGATCCGTGGACGAGTTTATTCATCACAGCTCCAGGAGAATGGATGCCCAGCAGAAAGAGATCAGCGATACAGGTCGCGCAGTGCAAGCCTTGGTGACGCAGGTGTCCGAGCTCACCCAGCATATCCAACGGCTTCAGATTCCCACTGCGCCGCCCACACCGACCGTTCCCCCATCAATTCCAGAGAGACCCGCGATGTCGGAGCCCCGTCTGCCGGTACCTGAGCATTATTCCGGAGAACCAGCCTTTTGTAGGGCATTCCTGACCCGTTGCACGATGCATTTCGCTCTGCAACCACGCACGTTCGAGACTGAACAGGCTAAAGTGGCTTTTGTATTAACTTTACTTACAGGAAAGACAGCGCTCTGGGGGACGGCGGTGTGGGAGAATCAAAATCCATGCTGCGCCTCGTTCCAGACCCTTGCCGCCAAGATGAAGAAAGTTTTTGACCGGGCTGTCTCGGGAAGAGAAGCAGCCAGAACATTGACAGAACTACGTCAAGGAGAAAGATCGGTCTCAGACTTTTCAATAGAGTTCCGGACCTTGGCGGCGGAGTGCGGCTGGAACGAGGAGGCGCAGTGGGATATGTTCCTGCATGGGCTGGCTGACCACATCCAGAGAGAGATCTACGCCCTGGATCTTCCTACCACACTGAACGATTGATTGATCTTGCTCTGTGGGTGGACGCTCGGCTATCTAGGATCGAGCGACGAGTTCCGTCCACCCGTACCTTCGGAGGAGTCGACGTTCCCAGATCCAGCGGCAGGGACGTGGTCAGCCCCGTCTTCGATCCCGAGCCCATGCAGGTGGGTCGAGCTCGGCTTTCCCGGGAGGAGAGGGAGAGGTGGAGGTCCCAGGGCCTTTGCCTGTATTGTGGAGGAGCGGGACATTATGCTTACAACTGCCCGGTAAAAGGCCAAGCCCGATAGTAAACTTGAGGCTACTATCGGGTGGGATCTCCGCCAGGAAGACCTCATCGACTACATCTACCTCCACGCTCCTCCCGGTTAGACTAAGATGGTCAGTCCACCAGCACGATTGTCTTGCACTGTTGGACTCCGGGGCGGAAGGTAATTTTATGGACTACTAATTCGCACTTACATTCCAGATTCCCCTCCGACCTCTCACTCACCGGATTTCAGTTCACGCATTAAATGGTCAAGAGCTTCCCATTATTTCCCACACCACTGAAGACATTACACTTATTACATCTGGCAACCACACCGAGACAATTTCTTTTCTTATTTTGGACTCACCCCTGGCACCCGTTGTTCTCGGACATCCCTGGCTGATCAAACACAACCCTCGTGTGGACTGGATTAACAAAGCTGTGCTGGAGTGGAACAAGGAATGTCATAAGTCTTGTCTTGTGTCTGCTTGTTCATCTGTACCTGTTTCTGTGTTGCAGGAGGAAGCAGGGGATTTGTCTAACGTGCCCGTGGAGTATCTGGACCTGAAGGAAGTGTTCAGTAAGTCTCGTGCTGCTTCTCTCCCTCCGCATCGTCCCTATGACTGTGCTATAGATTTACTGCCAGGTAAGTCTCCGCCGAAAGGCAAATTATATTCACTTTCAATTCCTGAAAGAGAGGCTATGGAGAAATATATTTCTGATTCTCTAGCAACCAAGTTCATTCGCCCTTCCTCTTCTCCAACGGGGGCGGGGTTCTTTTTTGTGGGGAAGAAAGATGGATCGTTGCGACCTTGTATTGATTACCGAGGGTTGAATAACATCACGGTAAAGAATACCTATCCTTTGCCATTGATGTCTTCAGCCTTCGAGAGGTTGCAGGGAGCATCTGTTTTCACAAAATTGGACTTACGTAACGCTTATCATTTGGTTCGCATAAGGGAGGGAGATGAATGGAAAACTGCTTTTAACACCCCTAGGGGGCACTTTGAATATTTGGTTATGCCATTCGGGCTGTCCAACTCCCCAGCAGTTTTCCAGGCACTGGTCAATGACGTGTTGCGAGATATGATCGATCAGTTCATATATGTCTACCTGGATGACATATTGATTTTTTCTTCGTCTCTCCAGGAGCATGTGCAGCACGTCCGACAAGTGCTTCAGAGGTTGCTAGAGAATGGGCTTTTTGTCAAGGCGGAGAAATGCGAATTTCATGCACAGTCTGTTCCTTTTCTAGGGTACATCGTGTCGTCCGAGGGAATGCGGATGGACCCTGAGAAAGTCAAGGCTGTGGTTGATTGGCCAAGTCCAGATTCACGCAAGGCCCTGTTGAGGTTTCTGGGGTTCGCCAATTTTTACCGGCATTTCATTTGCAATTTCAGCCAGCTGGTCGCGCCTCTGACTGCCTTGACCTCCCCACGAACTGCGTTCAGGTGGTCTGACTCAGCCGAGGCTGTGTTCTCCAAACTGAAGAGCCGCTTTGTTTCAGCTCCTATTCTCATAGCCCCTGATTCATCACGTCAGTTCGTGGTGGAGGTCGATGCGTCGGAGGTGGGAGTAGGAGCAGTGTTATCCCAGCGTTCACCTGTGGACGACAAGATGCATCCTTGCGCGTGTTTTTCACATCGTTTATCCCCAGCCGAACGCAATTATGACATTGGTAACCAAGAGTTGTTGGCAGTCAAGTTAGCGTTGGAAGAGTGGCGTCACTGGTTAGAAGGGTCGGGGGTACCTTTTATCATCTGGACTGATCACAAGAATCTCGAATACATCAGAACTGCTAAAAGATTGAACTCCAGGCAGGCTCGGTGGGCACTTTTTTTCGGTCGTTTTGATTTTACTCTTTCTTACCGTACGGGTTCCAAGAACATCAAACCCGACTCATTATCTCGCATATTTGATTTTTCCGAGCGCCCGTCTACTCCCGAGTGTATTTTACCCGAAACCATATTTGTTTTCAACACTCACATGGGAGATCGAAGCGAAGGTCAAGAGAGCCTTAGAAGGGGTAATGCCTCCGCCCGGATGCCCACCGAACCGTTTGTTTGTGCCAGAGGGATTACGGTCTGACGTTATCCAGTGGGGTCATAGTTCCAACATAGCTTGTCATCCAGGAGTTAATCGCACTGGTTTTTCAGTCAAGCAACGGTTTTGGTGGCCACTTATGGCTTGCGACATTCACGATTTTGTTTTGGCTTGCTCTGTTTGTGCCACTGGTAAGTCTTCCAATCGACCTCCAGATGGGTTACTTCAGCCGCTGCCGGTGCCTTCGAGACCCTGGTCCCATATCGCTCTAGATTTTATTACCGCCCTCCCACCCTCTCAGGGTAACACAGTGGTTTTAACTGTGGTGGACCGATTCTCGAAGGCAGCACATTTCATTCCCTTACCCAAATTGCCTTCAGCTAAGGAGACAGCGGCAACGATCGTAGATCACGTCTTTCGGTTACATGGCCTCCCGATAGACGTGGTTTCCGACAGGGGTCCCCAATTTGTGTCCAAATTTTGGCAAGAGTTTTGTAGATTACTGGGGGCGACTGTTAGTCTGTCCTCTGGGTTTCATCCCCAGAGCAATGGTCAAACCGAGAGAGCCAACCAGGATTTGGAAAGAACGTTGCGATGTTTGGTTTCCAAGAATCCTTTCTCTTGGAGCCAGCAACCTTCAATGTTGGAGTACGCCCACAATACGTTACCAGTGTCATCTACGGGCCTATCTCCGTTTGAGTGTAGTGTAGGTTACCAGCCACCCATTTTTCCTAGTCTGGAATCCGAAGTCGCGGTCCCCTCCACCCACGCCTTTATCCAGAGGTGTCATCGCACTTGGACTAGAGCTCGTGAGACTCTACTCCAGGTGGGAGCGCGCACCAAGGTCAAAGCCGATCGCCACCGGCGGAGACCTCCCGTATAAGTCGTCGGTTCCAAAGTGTGGCTTTCAACCAAGAACATTCCTCTCCGATCCGTCTCGAATAAACTTGCTCCAAAATTTATTGGCCCGTTTGCTGTCACCAAGATCGTTAGTCCGGTGGCAATCCGCCTCAAACTTCCTCTTGCGTACAGGAGAATTCATCCCGTGTTCCATGTATCCAAAGTCAAGCCCGTGTTCTATGCTCGCATTAATCCGCCAGTCCCGGTTCCCCCACCGCCGCGACTCGTAGATGGGGAACCATCCTATTCGGTCAATCGTATTCTGGATTCGAGACGGAGGGGACGCGGATTCCAGTACTTGGTGGACTGGGAAGGTTACGGTCCGGAGGAGAGAAGTTGGGTTCCTGCTAGAGACATTCTGGATCAATCTCTTATCGATGATTACAATCGACAGGTAAGGGAGTCTGAGAACGCCAGGAGGCGTTCGTAGGAGATGGGGTACTGTCACGGTAGACGTTTTCTCTGTTTCCTTCTAGTCTCGTGTTTATGTTGTTGTATGAATGCACGTGTGTGTGGGGCGTGTTTGTATGACATCACCTGATCTGCTCCAGCTGTTCATCATCACATCACCAGCTGCAGTTGATCATCACCACACTATTTATACTCACCGTTGTTCTCTCATCCTTGTCAGATCGATGTTTCATGTGGTTCGTGTTGGTGTTCCGGTGTCCCGTTCCTGCCCTGTGTTCCTGTTTCATTCGTCTGGATTCGAGTTCTACGTTCGTCTCACCATCGTCTCTTCACCACACCACTTCACGGAGCCTGACCATCTTGTCCCTGCGTCACCTTTTCCATCTGTTTGCACTGCCAACTCTGTTGTACTCAATAAATCGTTAACTTGCATTTGCTTCCTGTCATTCGTCTCAGGCCGTGACAGGATCAAGCAGTGAATTTCTAGAGAAGATAATTGTTTTCTAATTATACGCTCTGTACATATTCACTATGTTTTTATTTAACCTTAGTGATGTCTTCATGATTTAATGTAGGCTGTTTGAATAAATCTTTCACGAAAAATGTCATGAAAAGTTAGCCATCGTTTAAATTTTAATTTCATATCGGAGTAGAAATATTTTAGGCCTTAAAATATGATAGGCTATATTTATTTGATTTAAATAATCAAATTAAATATATATTTTTAAAATATAGGCTATTAAAATAAAATAATTAAAATATTTTGTTTTCCATTTAGTTTTTTGGCTAAATTATCATTATCGTTATCATTTCGGTGCATCACTAAAATGCACAAAATCATTAAAAAGTATTAGCCTAATAATATAATGATCGTGACATATAATAATATTAGCTACACCAAAATAAGATTTAAATAATTTTTATTCATTAAAGATACAATATGTTACAATTTTTGGCCACAAGAGGGCGCAGTTTCCAACAATAACAAAGGCGTATGTTTATGACGCAGTGACGAACTGAATGACGGTACTTGCTGTCAAGCTGATGGATCTAATAATGTTTATGGATGAGTGAAAACACTCATGTTTTTTAACATTACAGTGTGAAGCAGGTCGCGACTGCTAAAGAGACAGATATCAGACGCGAGTCCCACGGATATAAAGTATATTACGCGAGTCCTACGGATATAAAGTATATCACACGCGAGTTCCACGGATATAAAGTATATCACGCGAGTCCCACGGATATAAAGTATATCACGCAAGTCCCACGGATATAAAGTATATCACGCGAGTCCCACGGATATAAAGTATATCACGCGAGTCCCACGGATATAAAGCATATCACGCGAGTCCCACGGATATAAAGTATATCACACGCGAGTCCCACGGATATAAAGTATATCACACGCGAGTCCCACGGATATAAACTATATCACACGCGAGTCTTAAAGGACATTTAATTCTACAGAACTACACGCAAGTGCTGGATTACTCACACAGGTCAGTTTATTAGACTAATTAAACTTGTGAGGGAACGCAGCGCTGTTTCACTTGGTCTAACGTTACACTATCACACTAAACGGCATTTAAATGTGTGTTGAAAGTTATAATGTTATTCTACGTGCTAGTTCGTTTTCTATAGCCTACGAAACATAGCAGCTAACGTTAGATCAAGATTAGAAAAACGTACTGACCATATTCTAACATGTCATCATGTTGAGCTAATGTTAACATTGATTTGTTTTATGTACATTTGCTCACCTGTCTAATAAAGCTGTCAAGTCGTGACTCGTGAAGCTCTGTCGAGTTAGTCGCGGACGTGGAGCTCTCGGCATCTCAAAAACGCCACGCTGATATTGATCCTCATTTTAGTTCACCTTGTTTGTCCCAAAGTCTGCTTGCCATGGTTTATGTTTGAACGAAACAAGAACTTTGTGCCGCTAAACGTCATGCATTACGCAGTTATCCATGTCTGTCGCCATGGTTACATCACGGCTATGGCATTTCAAGCGGAAACCGAGGATAGCGCGGATATTGCGTCATTGACAGGCGACATTTGTTGGCCGGGACTGCCACTTATTTAAAATTGGAATTTCTCTGAAATAAACAATCTCTGGAGACTTTTGGGATATTGTAAGTACACAACTGCAGGAAATATATCACACTGTGCAAGTGATTTTTGGATATTTTATTACAAAATTCCTACATATTGGACCTTTAATTAATTTATTCATTCCCCAAGTCATGTTCTATTTCAGTTATGCATCCTATGTCACGATTCATGCGTTCACTGACTCGCCCTCGCTATGTGTGTGCGTGTTGTGTGAGTGGGTGCGGCTCTTCACTTCATCCTGTCTTTGTCAGATGGTTGTTGAGGCTGACTAGGGCTTGCTCTCACCGTGTTTCTCCTGCGTTACAGTCCTGTTCCTTTGCTGTGGTTTCCCCGAGTTCTTCTTGAGGATTTACCACTTGTTCCAGTGTCTACGTCTGCCCAATGCGTCCCTGTGTTACCAC
The DNA here is from genome assembly GCA_036326025.1 of Chrosomus eos. NCBI lineage: Eukaryota > Metazoa > Chordata > Actinopteri > Cypriniformes > Leuciscidae > Chrosomus > Chrosomus eos. The sequence continues at coordinate 27,117,931 of CM070833.1, read as the reverse complement.
GCCCTGGATCTTCTGCCTGCCTCCACGCTGGCTTGCACAACTACCTACTAACTTTGTGTATAATAAATTCTATTGTTCACTCTCAACTGAATCCTTTGACTTCTTCCACCAGAGTTATGACATCCTAGTAGCCTAGACATCCCAGCATTTCAAGATGCTGTGTTGGTTATTCTCACGTCAAGTCAAGTCACCTTTATTTATATAGCGCTTTTTACAATACAAATTGTTTCAAAGCAGCTTTACAGAGATAACAGGAAAATGATGTTGTAATAGTATTGTTAAATTCAAAATTAAATGTCCCCAACTAAGCAAGCAAAAAGCAAATGGCGACAAAGGTGAAGAACAGTGACAGTGGCAAGGAACCAAAACTCTCATCAGTGACAGAATGGAGAAAAAACCTTGGGAGAACCCAAGCTCTGTCAGGGGGCCAGTCCTCCTTTGGCCAACGAACGAACAGTGTATGATTATGGTTTAGGCAGCATAATAGGTCAGACGTCAGATGGGATCAGAACTTTCACGATATCCAGTTCATCTAGTTAGGGGTCGGAGTCATCACGCCGGTATTGAGACGAGTTTGTTGAAGTGTCCATGAGGCCTTTACAGTGTTGATGAGGCTGGCACTTCAGGGATGCGTCGTTGTATTCATGTGATGGTCCTTCCTCAAATCTGGATATGGCCTGGATCCGGCGGTTTGCGGTAAACCTCAGGATAAACAGAGAGACTAATATTAGCGTAGACGCCATCCTTCTTATGATGTACAAAGTACATCAGGATTTATGGGAAGTGTTCCCGTTTCCACCATTAAATTAATTACACCATTACATCCCAGTCCTCGCCATTACATGAACTTTATTGCCCTTACTGACAGTAAGTTACTATTAAAATAGAATATAAACCTGCACAACAGATACTCGTGGATTATTTTTTTAAAGGAACCTCCTTTTATTGCTATAAAATCTGAGCACAGGTTTTCTACAGGTATCTTCAAATGAAATTTAATGCCTTTTTAATGCCTTTTTAATGCCATTTTAAAACTTTTTAATGCCAAATACGTGTTAGGGTTGTGTGCAGGTAGCCGAAGACGAGGACAAGAGAACTGTGATAACTGTGTGGGGCGGCAGTGGCTCAGTGGTTCATGTAGGTTGTCTACAAACCGAAAGGTTGGTGGTTCAATCCCCGGTTCCACCTGACCAAGTGTCGAGGTGTCCATGAGCAAGACACCTAACCCCAGCTGCTCCCGACGAGCTGGATGGCGCCTTGCATGGCTGCCTTCGCCCGTCGGTGTATGAATGAGAGAGTGAATGGGTGAATGTGAGGCAAATTGTAAAGCGCTTTGGTGGCCATTGGGTCTGTGAAAGCGCTATATAAATGCAGTCCATTTACCATTTACCATATAGTAGATTTATTTTACAAAATGAAACTTCCAAAACCAAACAGGAACAAAATAACAGACTCCAGGAATTCAGGGGAAACACAACCATACATAGACAACGACCAACCAACACTGAGGGAAAACACAGGGCTTAAATGAACTGAACCAAACGAGATAATTAACTGAACACAGGTGAGGAAACTGAACACAAACGAGGAGCGGGAAAACTAACAGGACTAAACCAAAAATCACAAAAGACAGGGGAAAACAAGATCACAAAACAGAACTAAACACACTGAAACGTGACAGTACCTCCCCCCTCCCCGAAGGCGCGTCCTCGCGCCGTATAACATCCAAAGGGGTGGGAGGGTGGGCGCCCTGGAGGCTGACGAGGGCATGGTGCAGGTCCGGGAAGCCTCCAGGGCGGAGCAGGCTGTGGGCGTGGCCAGGGCAGAGCAGGCTGTGGGCGTGGCCAGGGCAGGCTGTGGGTGTGGCCACGGTGGAGCAGGCAGAACCTCGGGCGTCCAGGGTGGAGCTGTGGGACCCTGGGGCGTCCAGGGCAGAGCTGTCGGACCCTGGGGCGTCCAGGGCGGAGCTGTGGGACCCTCGGGCGTCCAGGGCGGAGCTGTGGGACCCTCGGGCGTCCAGGGCGGAGCTGTGGGACCCTCGGGCGTCCAGGGCGGAGCTGTGTGTACAGCGGTGGACTGGCACTTTTGCTCCGGCCGGAAGCAATTACTAAACTGGTTCCGCGTATTTATCACACGAACGTACATATTTTGCGACAGCAAATACAAATTATTAATTATGAAGGCTATATTCAAATAAATTTATATAAAATTCTCTTCAAAACTATAAAAAAAATTTAATGCCTGTAAGAATCAAATTTAATGCTTTTTAATGCCTTTTAAGGCCTTAATTTTCGCAAAATCCATTTAATGACCTTTAATGCTTTTTAATGCCCCGCGGAAACCCTGTGAGCAGCAGCATATTTGCCTGCATGTTGATGAATTTTATTCCTGCCGGGATTTTATATCCACATAGCCTGTCAAAATCACCACAATTATAAATAGGTATTAATAGTAACATTAAATACAATTAATACAATGATGATTACATTTTTTTTTTTTACCATTAAATCAGTCATTGTATGTAAATTAAGAAGTCGGTATCAGTAGTTTGTTACAGCAGGTGCTCAACAAATTTTTATACATGACATCACAGCTGGTGGGAGGGGCCCCATCCCATGCTTTGCGTGGTGGCCTCATAGATGTGCGTATGCCTACTAACATAAAGTCATTGCCATAGAAACCAATGCAGATATTCCAGACAAAGAAAGAGCGTCACGTGACACATATTTTGGAATGTTACTTGAAGTACTTTGAGGATTCAATAAAAAGTTGAATATGTCTCCATTCCAAGTGAAATATTGCTGTAAAAGGATTAGAATAATTTAATCAATTCATCTTGTGAACTAAAATAGTCTAAATTCCTGAGAAAACGAATAACTCTTTCATTACTCTGTAACTTTCCATCCCTCTTAAATGACTTCCTTATCAATTGGCTACATTCTCTTGAGTCTGGGGTTGGTAATCAATCAACCCCACCCCTCTGTGGACCTCAAACATGACACAGGCATTTAAGGGCAGACTCCAGGTCAGTTCCTCCTTCCTGGTGAGTTTTAGTTAAGTGTGGTTTGGCTCTGATCAGATCAGCAGTGTGCTGCAGTGTGCAAGATGTGGGAAGGTACTTGTCACAGGTAATTAATTACCCATTTAGTTCAATTTGATAGGAATGTTTTGGCGTTTTAAAGGGGTCACATAATGCCATTTTTGTACAAGTTAATATGAATCTTTAGGGTCTAAATGAAAACTTTGTAATATACTTTTATTAAAAATTCTCATTAGTATTGTAAGAAAACACTCATTTTACCTGCTCAAAAACAGCTCTGTTTTCAGCACGCCTACACTTCAACCATGCTGAATTTCAGACCATAAAAATGCAATGCATTAAAATTCAAGCATGGTTAATGCAATGCATATTTTTTTCAAGTAGTGCAATTCAACAGGTTTTTTTTGTTTCAAAAACATTTGGCATTATTTTATTTCTGTAATCTGACTTGTATCGGATTAAGGACCATATTTGGAAGTGGCACAAATCAGAATCGAAAAGATCAGATCACATGTGGTTTGTGCTGTTCAGGCATTGAGCGTGACAGTCACTCATTTCGATGTGTTGTAACGCACTCCCGCCACACATTGTAGTTCCCACGCGGAAAAACTATAATAAATTGAATATGCCGCAGCGACCAACATTTTTCTGAGTCTGGCCGCGCCGCTCTCACTATAACCCGCAGGAATCAAGTGCGTCTCCCCTGGAGTTCTTAGTCGAGCCCGCCACTTATCGGCCAATCAAATAAAAGAAAGGGGCTACACAATAGCCAATCAGAAAAGAGCACTATTGTATCTGGGTAAGATTTAACGTAACAACCAATGAAAAAAAACGCATATCCTGGAATTGTTCACGTGACTCTACACGTTTAAGTGTATGTGCCTTTAAATGATAATGAGCTTCGCTGACTCCGCCCCTCTGTTCTGTGGGCGCTTTGACACAACGCACGTGGAGTGTTGACTTGACAACAGTTCAAGGTTTATTATGGCAGCGGGATTCTCTCTGAGGACACATTTTGTGCAACCATATCAGTTTGAACCGGAGTCGGACCCGAAACAAGATGACGCCCCGAAGAAAGGCTCGAACAGGACGAGAATGGTTGGTTAACAATGTCACTTTGGTCTATTTTTGTATGTACTGGCAGGGTAACGTTAGAGTTGTGAGATACAAACGCTATGTGTTTAACGTTACTTTAAGTTATAGGTTAGTTCGTTGACAGATTTATGTTGAAAAACTTTTTTTTTTGTAAATGTAGGCTTTTCAGTGATGCGTGACGTTATCTCAGTGTTAGGTACAACTATCGTGACTGAAACTGACTTGAGGTCATGTCAGTAATGATTCTAGCAGTAGTTGAAGGATACCTAAGAATTTGTTGTATGTTTATGTTTAGTGCAGTATGAAAATGTTTTAAAACTTTTAAGTACATCTATAGTATTGTAACTGCATTGATATTCCTGTTAATATTCCTGTTACGTTAACTGTAACACCTGCGTACACAGTTTTTAATAACACAATAACTATAACGCGTTTTTCATTATAAACGTGGGATTATGAATTATATTGAGAATGTGTAACATTACATAGAATAACATGCCGTAACGCACCCTGAGTGTAAAAATTAGCCACAATCATCGTGAAGCGTGCAATAAGGGATTTGCAAAGATTAATATAAAGGTGACTGAAACGTTACACTCACTTCTTCTGGAGGTCCAGCAGGAACACGAATAGTTGGTACCGATTCCTTTTTCAGTAGCAGCTTCTTAGCAAAACCTGATTTATATTGACCCTCGTTTAAAAAGCAGTCTGGTGAGAAATGATTTGCGCAAACATGAGCGCATTGACGTTGCTCGTCGGAAATATTCCCTTCATAAACAAAACTCAGCCACTGCGTCTTCAGCGGTTCTGATTTAGGAACATTAAAATGACTGCTGTGTTCCTTATTACACCCAAGAACAGAACACCACAATCGCTTAGGCGCCATTCTGCTCCAGTGTATCAACAATGAAGAACTATGATTGACATCTCACTCACGAGCGAGGGCGGGTCTGTGTTGAAACACTGCTGTCAATCAACAGTCGTGGGAGGGGCGTGCGATCTTGTGACGTCACAAAATCGAACGGCTCGATTTGAGGCAGGGGAAAACATATAAGGAGATTAAAACAAAACCACTGGATGGATTTTTATCATTATATGATGGCTGTGTACAGGCACTGCCAACACACATTTCAGTACAATCAACTTGTAAAAGTGCATGTACCATTATATGACCCCTTTAAATCTGGTTCAGTAAAGGGCTAAGCGGCAAGAGTAGACCAGGCAGAAAAAGACAAAGTAAGAGCCCTTCCTTGTTGACTCACTCCCAGTGCATTAGGCTAAAGCTCTGAGGGAATACTAAAAACCTTGTTTCAACATTTGCCCTGAAGATATGCGAGTAAACAAATCGTAACCCCTGTATGAGTTTTTATATGTATATGAATATACACACATACAAATTATCAATAGATACATTTTTAATCTGAATTAATTTTTCATCATAATTAATCACATCCTTATAGTAAAATACACATACATCAATTCTCGTTTAACACATTCTGTTTGTCATCATTGCTATATCCAGCAAAGTAAACCTTCAGATTGAACAGTTATTCTCACAAAAAAAAATTACTTTCTGCAATCAAAAGGGCACAAAATGATATCCAAATGAATAATAAATGTATGCACATCAAAGCACACATAAAGAAAAAAAAAAACATTACAGAAAAAAAAGTTTTCAGAATTCACAGTGTATACATATGTGTACAGTGCAACAGCAAAGAGCTTGTTTACATTTTAGACAAGTCAAGTTGTGATACCGAACAGGACCACATATAGATCCCCAAAAAAAACAAGTGCAGAGTCACCCATTCAGAGAGTGGGAGCTGGACTTCACACTCCACACATTGTAACGTCTGTCAGAGTTTGATGTCTGCCCAAATGAAAAATAGAAAAGACAGTGCAAATGAAGTGGTAGTTCCACGAGTCTTTTATAGTTGCTTTCTTTCAGTTAAGCACACTCTTCACATACATGTTGAACGAGCGGATGTTAACAGGGAAAGTAAAACAAAGGAAACTCTGTAAAACGCTACAAATCAAAGTGGAAGTAAACACATTCAAATAAAACGGCAGTCAGCGATAGAGCGGTCATCTTCCTCTTTGCGCGAACATTCTCACTCTCACTCTGCGCGCGCGCGCTCACATCAGAACAGCGTGCATACAATAACGTACACCATAGAAGAAGTCATCTTAAAGGCATATCAACATGTCATGAACACTACTTAACTCTAGGTGGCCGTTACACATGGCTCTGACCTGACTGTATATACCTACTCCTGCATAATAACAGATCAATTCAGAAATACTAAACAACAACATGCACTTGACAAATCCAAAACATTATACTAAATTTGTGTGGAAACAGCTTGAATGTACAGAAATGTATCTGTGCATAAATACAAGACATTAAGTGCATGGTTTGTTTGTGCATTAAATTAACGGACTCACACGTGCTTTCTGTATGATTCTTGCAAGTCATTGCATTCTTTAGCGTGCAACACGTGTTTAGTGTGTCTTACTAGCGTAACATTCAATATAGGCCAATTGATCAGAAGAAAGATATGACTACTGGAGAGAGGAAGACAGCACAACAGGTGAGAGAACAATCAATACAAAGACTTGTTTCTGATTCAGTTTGGTTTTGTATTAAGAGAAAATATACTTTTACATAAAATGTGTGAATTACAAAAATAAACAAATAAAATAAGATAAATGACAATATTCACACTTGTTTTTTTCAGATACGTGGACTCAGTTTTGGACAGTACTCTATTAAACCAGATTGTCACATACTTCTGAATAATAAAAGAGATAAAATAAACCTCTGTGTCAGATTCCTTGTAACACAATAAAAGTAAACAATGGATAATGTTTCCACACAAAGTATTGCAATCAATAGTTCAAATACCTCAAAATCAAACCAAATCAAATGAACAATCAGTTTGATTCAGTTCACAGAATGAAATTCAGAATTTTCACTTTCAGTTGAAAAATCACTTTCTCTTTAAAATGTAATAGTCTGTCCAATGTGAATCAGAGACTCAAGATTTGACAAATCAGTTCAGTTAACCTGAGTTCATAACTCGGGTCGATGAGTTCAGAGAACCGTTGATTCTTTTAGAACGATTCAGAATAACAATCAATGTCTTTTGTTGGAAAATCAAAAAAAGAAAACAAGATGATCAACGAGTCCAAGTCCCGTTTGTCCAAAAGTAAAAGACAGAATTCTCCTACCAGTTTGATGGCTCAAAAACACAGTTCAACAGAGAAAACGGTTCCATTGGTGGCTCGCCATTTACAATCTGCACCTCGTGCGCCCAGCACGAATCAGGGAATCATCACAGAAGAACTTGAATCTCACAAAAAAACCCAGCCTTGTAAAACACAAGGCAGAACAGAAATGAATTCACAGTTCAACAATATCATCGTCAAATCACATGTATGCACTTCAATCAACACATTAAACATAACACTTCAACACTTGATAGCATACTTCAATAGCTCATTAGCATTCTCACACGTGCGTCAGCTTTAGCCCATGTGCTATCCACTTCGGCTCGCACGGCCTATATAAACACTGTATTGAGTCTCTATCAGATCTGCAGCACATTTTTACATAAATGTTAAGTTAATGTTTGAGTTTTAACTCACCAAGGCGATGAATTTATCTATTTTCAACAAGGAAGTTCATTTGTGGCACATTGATGTTCCGTGTATCTGCATCGATCTGTTTCACAAGCCTCCGTCTCATCCGCGTCTTACTCTGGCATCAGCTCCTTCATATTATAGCATCAGATCAGAAATCCTGTTTTTCTGTTGTATTTGATCACTTTTCTCTGAGTTAATCACTTACATGGAGAGGTTTTGAAGATCGCGCCTTGTAGCTGCCTCATCTCACTCGCTCCACAGTAGCAGATGGGCGGGGCTTGGCTCACTGCTGCTATTAGCTCTTAAAGAGCCCATCACCTCATTTAATCAGTGATTTCTTTTTTATTTCTTACTCATTTTTTTGCTTTCATTTTATTTTATTAGTAGCCTGGATTACCCGGGTTACAAATCCCAGTGGGCTCGTGCTCTTCAGAAATAATCACAGAATATGACATGTTTTCAAGCGAAACACAATGGAGGAATGAATAATTCACTGAAAACACAACGTGAGTCTGTTCTCTCTGTCATCTCTTTATGTAATCAGCCTGGTTTTCATTACATTAGCGCTGTTTTGGACTGATTGTTTGAAAGAATTCGCTTACTGGATCATTGGACTGAAAAATTTCCTGGAATTCAGTGGCTTAAAATGATCTTATCGCAAACAGAAAAGTGAAATTGGCTTAGAGGGTTTGACTAGAAATGTCTGTTTATATCTTAGGTGCTTGCTCTGCAGATACTCAATGTGATAAATCATGACTAATAAGATCACCTAACTTCGTGACACAAATTACATTAATGACGCAATTGTATGTGAGCTATTTCTGAAATATATGTATTATGAAGTTACACCGAAAACCATAAATCTGTCCGAAAATTAATCTATTTAAAAGGTTCTGCATCAAATAATGGATTTACAAAAATAATGATTGTTTCCAAACAGTTTTCCAAACACTCCCCTTTTTTCCTCAGAAAAGATAGATCAGCCCAGAGCCATACCATTGGCTGAGCCAATATTGGTGTGCTATGTTTTGATAGTAATATAGAACCACATTAGTGTTTTACATTCACTTTAATAGTTTGATATTAAATTGATATTAATCTGACCAAAAAATAATTGGTCTTTGCTAATCTTTGTTATACAATTTCAGTCTGACTAAAACATTTAGATGACATTAGAAGTGACAGAAGACAGATGTGAAGTGCAACGTATTATATGTTTCAAATATTTGATTATGCACTGTGTTGTGTACCTGGACAGAGATATGAAGACTAGCTCGTCTGAGCAAAAACACCAGCATGATTATGACTGCAAATGTAAACATACTGATGTGTTTACACTTTTCAGTTGAATCAACTCATGAATAGCTTACTTGTCTTTCCATATTAAGCTTGGATAAAAAATTATTTATTTTCTAAGTGTTTTTCTAAGTTTTCAAAACACTTCATTAAGAGCTGCTTTTATGGATTTTAAGATATTAGAATCTTTATTTTAGAACGTACTCGGTTACTAACGTAACCTCGGTTCTCTCTAGAGAGGGAACGAGTACTGCGTAATAGCTTACGCTATGGGGGAAAACTCTTTTCATCGAGATATTGAAGCCAAAAAATTATCCTTAATTTTTAATCAATGTAAAACGCTTTGCAGCAGCAAGCAGACATAGGCGAGACAGCTTGCGCGCCTATTGGCTGTCTTGTGGCAAAAGCAGCAGCCTATCGAGAGAGGCTCTGCGTGACGTCATGACGAATGGGGGCACTTCGCGCCCATATCGTCACGTCCCGCCAGAAAGGGCGTGGTCTCGCCCTATAAACAAACTCGATAAGCTGCCATACACTGATTTTTCATCGCCGAACCGAACCAGAGCGTATTCCAAGCACGGCAAGATACGCAGTACTCGTTCCCTCTCTAGAGAGAACCGAGGTTACGTTAGTAACCGAGTACGTTCTCTTACGAGAGTATCTCTCGTACTGCGTAATAGCTTACGCTATGGGGAACACAGTGTAACACGCCGTGCGGATAGGGATCCAACACCAAAGTCCCAGGGGCAAAGGCCCAGGGCTCATGTAGTGCATAATCACCCCACACTCACAGAGAGTAAAGGAGGAGAGGCTAGAAGCATTTCTCCTTATAGATAGACCCACAGAGGCTAACCATATGACCATTAAACCACGCAGCCAGGGTGAAAGCTTTCAGCCTAAACTGGGTGGCCCTACTTGTGCCAGTACTCATGGAGCTGCTGCATCGGTCTGAACGATGCGCATGCCAAACACTCAGCATCCGAGCCGCACAGCGGGCAGATAGCACTGAAGTCTAGATAGCCAAAAGCTTAGCTTGTAAGGCAGGCACCTCCAGGTTATAGTATTTTATAAATGTAGACGGCGAGGCTCAGCCCGTGGCCGTACAGATATCTTGCAGGGTGACCCCGCTAGACCATGACCACGACGAGGCCACGCCTCTCGTGAAGTGCGCTCTGACACCCAAGGGGCACTGCAAGCCCTTGGAAGTGTAAGCCAGCGCTATGGCATCGACTATCCATCTGGATAGGCTCTGTTTCGAAGCGGCAAGCCCCTTGGAACGCCCGCTATACGAAACGAAAAGCTGCTCGGTCTGTCTGAACCCAGACGAGCGGGACACATAAGCTCTTAATGCCCTGACTGGGCAAAGAAGAGTCGCGTCGTCTTCCTCATTGAGAACCGGAAGGGCAGACAGGGAAATCACCTGGGCCCTGAACGGTGTGTTGAGGGATTTCGGCACGTAGCCGTGCTTAGGTTTGAGTATGACCTTTGAGTCATTAGGCCCAAACTCCATGCATGACACGCTTACTGAAAGCGCTTGTAAGTCCCCTACGCGCTTCACTGAAGCAAGAGCCGTAAGAAACGCTGTCTTGAAAGACAAGTGTTTCATGTCTGACGACTGGATTGGCTCGAATGGGGCACCTTTCATGGCCTCCAAGACCGTGGAAAGGTCCCATGTCGGGACTGAAGGGGGCCTGGGAGGGTTTAGCCTCCGAGCTCCTCTAAGGAAACGCACGACTAAGTCGTTCTTTCCCAGTGACTGGCCAGACACCGGTTTTGCAAACGTTGCTATGGCCCCCACGTATACTTTGAGCGTGGATGGGGTCCTGCCCTTATCCAGTAGCTCCTGAAGGAAGGAAAGCACTTCCGTAACCCCGCAGTCTACAGGTGAAAAAGCCCTGCGCTTGACACCAAGCAGAGAACACAGACCATTTCGAGGAGTAGAGCCGTCTGGTAGACGGGGCTCTAGCCTGCGCGATCGTGTTTAACACTCCCTCTGGGAGGTCAGCGGGTACCCGTTGATGGCCCATGCGTGCAGGGACCACAAATCCGGGCGAGGATGCCAAATCGAGCCTTCCGCCTGAGAGAGGAGGTCTCTCCTCCACGGTAAAGGCCATGGGGCAGCGCTGGTCAGCTGCATCAGGACAGGGAACCAAGACTGGTTTGTCCAGAGCGGAGCTATGAGTAGCACTGGGCATCCCTCCCTCCTGATTCGCTCCAACACCTGAGGCAGGAGTGAGACAGGGGGAAAAGCATATGGGGGGCGGCGGGGCCAAACATGGGCCAGCGCGTCCCGGCTTTTCGAGAAGAATCTCGGGCAATGAGCGTTTTCTTGGGACGCGAACAGGTCCACCTGCGCTTTGCCAAACGTTTCCCACAGCAGCTGGATCGTCTGCGGGTGCAGCGACCATTCTCCTGCTGGGACGTTGTTTCTGGACAGCCTGTCTGGCCCCACATTTAGGTGACCAGGCACATGCGCCGCTCTCAGCGAGAGCGAGTTGTGCTGAGCCCAGACCAGGAGGCGTTCCGTCAGCCTGTAAAGGTTTCGGGACCTGACGCCGCCCTGGCGATTTATGTACGCCACCACTGACATGTTGTCTGATCGGACCAAGACGTGGTGGCCTTTTATCTGGGGACAGAAGCGCCGTAGCGCTCTGTCGACTGCTATTAATTCCAAGCAGTTTATGTGAAGGAGCTTCTCCCGTACTGACCACAGGCCAGCTAGCGGTCTGCCCTCGAGCAGCGCTCCCCACCCCGATGTGGAGGCGTCCGTAGACACCACCTTCACACCCGAGGCGATCCCCAGACTCACACCTGACTGATACCAGTCGGTCACTTTCCACGTTTTCAGAGCTGAAAACGCACTGAAGGTCGACCCTGAGGCGAAATAGACCCACGGTCCACGCCCTGGGGGAACTCGTGCTTTTAGCCATAGCTGCAGTGGGCGCATGCGGAGCAGGCCCAACTGGAGTACGGAGGCTGCTGAGGCCATCAGACCCAGCATTTTCTGAAACCTTCTGAGCGGGACTATAGAGCCGTGGCGGAAGGATTTCGCGACGTGCTGAATATTTAATCCGTGCTTCGGTAACAGGCGTGCCGTCATGGATAGCGAGTCCAACACTGTTCCCAGAAAGGAAATTTTCCGACTGGGGAGCAGTGAGCTTTTCGCCCAATTGACTCTAAGGCCCAGCTCCTCGAGGTGCTCGAGTAATGCGGCCCTGTGTTCTATGAGCTCTGTTCGTGAACGAGCTAGAATCAGCCAATCGTCCAAGTAGTTCAAAACTCGCATGCCCCGAAGTCTCAGGGGGGCGAGTGCCACGTCCATGCACTTCGTGAACGTACAGGGTGTTAGGGACAGGCCAAACGGCAGGACTGTGTATTGATATGCCTGGCCCTCGAAGGCGAATGTCAAGAATCGCCTGTGATGGGACGCCATTTATATTTGGAAATAGGCGTCTTTCAGATCTATTGACATGAACCAGTCTCCTTGGCGCACTTGCGCGTGGATTTTCCTGGTCGTAAGCATTTTGAACTGGCGCTTCACAAGCGTTCTGTTCAGCAGTCGCAGATCTAGAATGGGTCTGAGCCCTCCATCTTTTTCGGTACCAGAAAATATCTGCTGTATAAGCCCCCTTCGCCCTGAGATAGAGGTTCTATAGCCCCTTTTCTCAGTAGTTTCGCTATCTCGGCTCGAAGTAGATGAAACACTTCGCTTTTCACCGTAGTTTCGACGCGCGCTGTATAACGGCGGGGGCGTCTAGCGAACTGTAGCGAATAGCCTCTCGTTATAGTGTTCAACACCCATTCTGATACCTGGGAAGCCTTGGCTTGAATGAAATCTCGGCTCTGGCCGCGGCAGGACGGCCGCTCGAGAGCCCCTGTGTACTGGGAACACAAGACCCGTGTTTACAGCGTTCGAGGCGGGGGGCGCGCTGATCACAGCGGGCAGCCTGGCCGCGCTTAGCTTCTCTATGGCGGGACGCGCAGAGAAAGCGAGCGGGGCGAATCCCGTGGGATTCGGCGTGTGTGAGAGAATGTGGGCACATTTACTAAATGCGGGCACATTTACTACACTGAGAATACTGTCAGCTCGCGCGACTGAATCACTGTTGTTTACAGCGTGCGAGGCGCGCGCTGATCACAGCACCATTTTCTGCACTGAGAACACTCGGCTCGCGCCGACTGAATCAACGCTGTGTTTACAGCGTGCGAGGCGGGGTGCGTGCTAATCACAGCGGGCAGTCTGCCCGCGCTCAGCTTCTCTGTGACGGGTTGTGCAGAGAAAGCGAGCGGGGGTGAATCCCGTGGGATTCGGCGTGTCAGTGAGGAAATGCGGGCGCGGGACAGCGGGCACATTTACTGCACTGAGAACACTGTCGGCTCGCGCCGACTGAATGTGTGTTAGTTTCGTTTTTACAGAAACCAAGGGACACGCATCGTGTAGTGTAAGCGGGCATTGTATGGGCGCGTTCACTACATTTTCTGCACAACCGACCTGAGTCGGTTTTATTTGAGCTAGCCCTGCACCGTGGCGGGCTGTGTCTGGGTGTGGGAATGGGCACAGGGACGTGGGCATTCTTACAACACTCGTAACACCATCGGCCGTGGCCGGAACACCAGAAAATGCACTCTTTATTGGATTTATCTGGGTAGCCATAGAAACGGCTTTTGTGCGCAGGCAAGCGGGCTGAGACACCGGCTGCTTCACTGCGAAATACACTGGGACAGTCACAACGCATGGAACTGAACGAGCGAGAAGTTTTGGTGGAAATCCGGCCGCAGCAGGCTTTACCTCAATCCTCGGCCGGGGCCCGCGCTGAGGTGGGCGGCGTCCAGCAGAGCGAGAGCGCGGTGTTTGATCTCGGCCTGGCGGCGCTGTTGGTTAGCCGAAACGACGGCCTTTGTGCGCAGGCAAGCGGGCTGTGGAACCAGCGTGCTCACTGCGAAATACACTGGAACAGTCACATTGCTTGGAACTGAACGAGCGAGAAGTTTTGGTGTAAATCCGGCCTCAGCGGGAACTGAACACCGTCGCTTTCCTAGAGAGACTAGGAAGGCCTTGAGACCTCGGGCTTTATTTCAATCCTCGGCCGGGGCCCGCGCTGAGGGGGGCGGCTTCCAGCAGAGCGAGAGCGTCGAGGAACACGGAGCGCTCAGCTTCCGTCATCTCGGATAGCGTTAGCCACAAATGTTTCTCACCTTTCAGGGAGGAAGGGTCTCGACTGTGACGGAGCTTCGTCTTTCCCGAGAAAGCGTCCGTCCAGCCTGTTGCGCGTTAGTTGCGCGGGCGCCTTTCAGTCGAGGCCGATGTAATCCACGGCTTGAGAGAGCGGACGCATCGGCTCAGTTTCAATGCCGGCTCCGGTAGGTTCGTCGAGCTCAAGTGCGGACGCGGCGGCAGATAGCGGCCGTTGTCCGTTTGGAGCGACTCGAGCGAAACCGGCGAAGCTGGCGGGCGAACCGGCGAGCTTAGGCGGGCAGAAGATAGCTCGGGAGCGCGCTGGGCGCGGCGCTTCTTGCGGCGCGGCATCACGGTGGGCTGGAATGCGGGCTCGGAGAACGACGCCAGGCGAGTCCGCAGAGTCACCATAGGCAGCCGCTCACAATGATGGCATCCGCCGTCAGCGAGCGCGATGGCCGCGTGATCCTCACCCAGGCAGGACACGCAGATGAGTGGCGGTCCTCATCGCTGAGTGGGGCTCGGCAAGAGCCACAGGAAGGCATCTTTAAAAAGACGCAGCTCTTTTAGAGGTAGTGGGAGAAAAATGCAAATATAGCAAACACACACACTCTAAGGCAGAGGAAAGGATATGTACGCCGGAAAGCGCAGCAGGTACGGCGGCTGAAGGCGGCGAGGCCAGCGACTCCAGGCTCAAAGGCACGTCCCGCTGAAGGCTACAGGTCGACGGCGCGGCTTCTCATCCGGATCCAGCGATGCGTGAGCTTCGCTGAAGAGTTGAAAAATCAGTGTATGGCAGCTTATCGAGTTTGTTTATAGGGCGAGACCACGCCCTTTCTGGCGGGACGTGACGATATGGGCGCGAAGTGCCCCCATTCGTCATGACGTCACGCAGAGCCTCTCTCGATAGGCTGCTGCTTTTGCCGCAAGACAGCCAATAGGCGCGCAAGCTGTCTCGCCTATGTCTGCTTGCTGCTGCAAAGCGTTTTACATTGATTAAAAATTAAGGATAATTTTTTGGCTTCAATATCTCGATGAAAAGAGTTTTCCCCCATAGCGTAAGCTATTACGCAGTACGAGAGATACTCTCGTAAGAGAACATGTTCCACATTCGGATTGCTAGAAATGTGTAGCACACACTCAGACACCTGCACTGCAGTGACATTACTTGTGTGAAACATAGCTGTCAGCTATTACAGAATCATTACTTTAAGGCAACAAAAGAAGCCTGTGTTCCCTTTCGTTGTCACTCCGAGTTACGTCGGATGACGACAAATGGGGTTTCGCTTAGAACACCTATCGACTTTGAGTATTACAAAACGAGCCAATGGAAATGCCATGGGTCTGCGAAATTTGCATGACGTAACTCCACCTTACCTTGTGGTTTAAAAGGAGGACGCCGGCAATATGCAGATATGTTTTCGCTTTGGAGCCAAGAGTATTTCTTCACTCCACAGTCATCTCTGATTTCACTCTACGAGACAAGCCTTTCTCTCCGGTGTTGGTGTGACGGCGATCTGCAGCGAGTTCACAGTGCCTGCTGATCTGTGCAGTGATCTGCCAGTGTGTGTGTGTCTCCCTGAGCGCTTCCACATCGCAGAGTTTTTTTCTCTCCTCTCATAAAAGAGCTCGCAGGCGGCACGTCTTTTTAAAGATGGCTCGCCCGTGCATTTCTGGTTGCAGCGGACTGGTATCGGACTCTGATGGGCACGAGCGCTGTCTAGTGTGTTTGGGCTTTGATCATGCTTGAACAGTGCTCGTGGATGACTCATGTTCTCTCTGGGAACGTGATCATCGCGTCATATAGGTCGAGACTCGGTGAACTCGCAAGAGTGAGAGTCCCCTCTTCCACCCCCCGATCTTCGGCTGGTGGCCAGGGTGACCTGAGGGTGTTGGTCTGGAACAAGGCGCCGACTCTGTGTCCGCGAGCCCAGCCCCCCTCCTCAATGACGGTGCCCGCTAGCGAACTGATGATTCCACGGGTCTACCCTAAAAAAAAGGGTAGGCCTAAAAAAAGGCCTGTGTGTTTTCATTTGAAGCTACAGAGGATAATGCTGTGTCTGTAGCAGCATCACTAGGTGGGCTTAATTCTTCTGGAAATGACGACTTGTCACAGCTGCCACCTTATGGTCTGCATATGGCTGTGCCTGAGTCTGATCCGGAGATGACGGCCATGCTTTCCTGGGACGATTGGTTTTTGGGTGAGGCCGCCGACCCGCGTCCACGGCAAACCCCAATATCTTTCCTCCCGGACGTGTATGATGAGATCTCGAAGTCCTGGAAGACCCCTTGTCTTCTCGGGACCGCTCGTTGGTCTCATCCGCCTTTCCTCCCCTCAGGGGCCGCTGCCCATGGGTACACTGGAGTCCCCCCGGTTGAACGCTCTGTTGCGATGCTACTGTGTCCCCAGAGCAGAGTGCTTCCCGGCGCACCCGTCCAAAGCCTGTAGTTCTTTTCGTCTACACTAATCTGTGGCGAAATCCTATAGTGCCACAGGACAGGCAGCCGCCTCACTGCATCCCATGACCGTTCTGCTGGTCTACCTGACCCAGATGCTCATGGACATGCACGAGGGCGGGACTGACCCGAGGCTCTTCAGTGAGCTGTGCGCCGCCACTGACCTTGCTCTCCGAGCGACGAAAGTGGCCGTATGCTCTCGGAGTCAGGTGATGTTCACCAGTCTGGGGCTGACCCCCTGTCTGATTTGCAGGATGTCCGGCGGATTCGTCTGCTCGACACCTCCATATCCCAGGTCGGCCTCTTCGGCGGTGCGGTTGAGTACTTCCGCCCAACAGTTCTCAACCACCCGTGAGCAGATTGAGGTTATTCTGCCCGATGGCCCCGCCGTCCGCTCAGATCCCTCAGTCTGCCCACCACTGCCGAAGGCGCCCTCCCACGGTTCCAACCCCGCCCGTTCACCCGGGCCTGGCTCTGGAAGACTGTAGGGGGGATGCCACAGCCCTCTCCCGCCCCGCCCCCCGCTAAACGCCGGGCCAAGCGGCGCTCCTGAGACGAGCTGCTCAGGGATGATGGTCGTTTTTCAGGAGATGGTAGCAGGACCACTCCTTCAATCTACCCCCCGGAGATGCTCGATCAGTGTTGTGCTTTCCTTCCTTCAAGATGGGTTGGAGTGAAGGCTGTCTCCCTCCACCCTCAAAGTCTATGTTGCCGCTATCGCTGCACACCATGATTTGGTAGAAGGTAAGTCTTTGGGAAAGCACGACCTGGTCATCAGGTTCCTGAGAGGAGCGAGGAGACTGAATCCTCCTTGCCCTCCTCTCGTTCCCTCTTGGGACCTCACGGTGGTTCTAACTGCCCTGCAGAGTGCTCCCTTTGAGCATTTGCAATCAGTGGAGCTTAAGCTCCTGTCAATGAAGACAGCGCTCCTGGTTGCACTGGCCTCTATCAAGAGGGTAGGGGACCTGCACGCATTCTCCGTTGACGAAGCGTGCCTGGAATTCGGGCCTGCTTACTCTCACGTGATCCTGAGACCCCGGCCTGGATATGTGCACAAGGTTACTACCACTCCCTTCCGGGACCAGGTGGTAAACCTGCAAGTGCTGTCCTCGGAGGAGGCAGACCCAGCCTTGGCATTGCTCTGTTCAGTACGTGCTCTCCGCACCTATATGTAGACAGAACGCAGTGTTTCAGGACCTCAGACCAGCTCTTTGTCTGTTATGGTGGGAAGCTGAAGGGAAAGGCTCTCAACAAGCAGAGGTTGTCCCACTGGATAGTGGACACCATTGCTTTTGGCATACCAGCAGCAAGGTCGACCGTGCCCCCTTGGTGTGACTGCCCACTCCACCCGGAGTGTGGCATCCTCTTGGGCTCTAGCGCACGGCGCCTCGCTAACAGACATCTGCAGAGCTGCAGGCTGGGCGACACCTAACACATTCGCCAGATTCTATAATCTCCGAGTGGAGCAAGTGTCCTCTCGTGTACTCGCTTCAACCAGCTAGTATTGGACCCGCTCAGGTGTCTTCGCTTGCTCGCCATTCCACTCCACGGACTGGATACGTGCGATATTCTCCTCAGGTGAGCTTCTCCGAAAGCCCTGAGTTCCTCCCGCACTCCTGACGTCGGCGCCAGTGTCTCTTGCCTGAGCGTCAGCTAGGTGCCTCTCCGGAGCAACCCCCACATGTGTATTCCCACTGTAAGCCTCTTTGAGCATGTGTCTTTCCCTTGGCAAGCCACCTTGCCACCCCTGGGGTTGAAATATTCCACCTGTGGCTGGATACCCCAGTGTTCTCCATATGCTTCCTTCGGGTCATATGTGTATTCTCTAAGTCCCACCCCCGTTTAGGCTGGCAATATTTTGCATATTTCCTCTAAACTATGGGATATGCTCCCCAGTGAACCTTGGTATTTCCTGTGTTAAATAGGAGTCCTGCTAGTCTCACGACAGAGATCTCAGATTTACGCAGGGCACTGGAAGACAGCTGTGAAGGTGGCGTGATTAGACTGTTAACCCCATTCGTCGTCATCCGATGTAACTCGGAGTGACGAAAGGGAACGTCTTGGTTACGTCTGCCTGCCACTTCCGCTGTACCGCGGGGATCGCCTGAGTTCAGTCTCAGCTCCTCAGCGAAGAAACATATCTGCATATTGCCGCCGTCCTCCATTTATACCACGAGGTAAGGCGGAGTTACGTCATGCAAATTCCGCAGACCCATGGCATTTCTGTGCCATTGGCTCGTTTTGTAATACTCGAAGTCGATAGGTGTTCTAAGCGAAACCCCATTCGTCATCATCCGACGTAACGTCTCCGTTCCCTACTCAGGGAACGAGGGTTACATACATAACCGAGACGTTTTATGTAAGGTGTGACTACCGGCTGATTAGATCAAACCCAGCAGTAGAGAAGGAGAGTTGTCTAGTCAACTAGCATGAGGCAGCTTTTGATGGTTAATGATTACGGGGAAATTTGATGGCTAAACACTTACTTATGTCATCAACAGCATACGCAGAAGCAGGCTTTCATACAGCTCCAAATGTCTGATATTGTCCCCATTGGCATAGAACGCTGAGTAGGAACAATAAGCCTTGTGTTTATGTTTGTGCCTTGTATTGTATGCTTTCAGGAAAGAGGCAGAAACATTTCACAGTAATCAAGAGACACCGATGTCTTGGAATTAACTTCTAATCCATCAAAGTCACCACATTAGTCCAGAAGCTCTTCTAGAATTATCTGTCCATGACTAGAGGTAACAAGAGCTCTCAAATGGAGAGTTTCAACTTATGACTAATGTGTAGACCATCCCATTACTCAGAGAGAGAGAGCATTAGTCAAGACAGGGCTCAGATTCAAAAGCCTGCAGGAATCTGAAGGTAGCTCTCTACATGAGTACACGGGCCTACACTCTGAATGGCATGGAGTGCATAGATGTGCATAACTTCAGCCAGAGCAAACAAACCTTGAATCAACAGAAACTCCCTATTGTCTCCATTCGCTAGGGAGGAACTGATTTACTTCACATAATGAGGAAGCTCAGGGCCTGCCATGATGTAACATTTGTACAGTGCAGACACTGTAATGTATCGGAGAGAAATACAGTGAATACTTCTGGCATACTCTTTTCAACATACTATGCTTTGGGACATACTTATTTTAATCTCACATACTGTTTAGGATGGATAGTATGGACATTGAGATGCAGTGTCAGTCAGTGGTTCCTATACCTGGTTCTGGAGTAGTATGGGGGCACTGCACATTTTAGGCCTTGTCCACACTAATAATCTTGTTCTCTCAGGTTTGGCCTTGCGTCCACACTGAGATGGTGTTTTTATTAATGAAAACGCTCTCCAAAGTGGAGAATTTTAAAAAGCTGTGCTCACAGCAGATGGGAGTTTTACTTACTCAAACATGTTCTGAGGGCAGAAAGGACAATTATTGGTTTACAGCTTCAACCAATGAAACTGAAGCAAAGGCGGGGTCAAGACGTTTGAACATGAGGAGGGATAGTCGGAATACAAGACAAACAGATGTTTGTGGGAGAAAGCTTTTATTGCAAGGTAAGTGATTTTACTATATATTTTGCTAAAATTCATCATCTTTTAATGTTTATTAAGATAATCAGCGAACATTAAAATGTACAGAACAGTACAGTAAAATGTGCAGATTCATATCGCTGTTATTTTAGTGCATTACACGCTGCTCTCAGGGCAGGAGTACTCAATAGATTCAAATCGCTGTTATTTTTAATGTATTACATGCTGCTCTCAGGGCAGTAGTAGTCAATAGTTTAAAATCGCTGTTATTTTAGTGTATTACGTGCTGCTCTAAGGGGAGGAGTACTCAATAGGTTCAAATTGCTGTTAATTTAGTGTATTACGCGCTGCTCTTAATAATAATAATAAACTTTATTTTATATAGTGCCTTTAAAGTAGCATCTCAAAGCACTTTACATAAAAATAATGAAATTAGAAAGATGCACAACAGTCTAAGCAGTAAAAACTAAACAAGCAATAAAAATAGAAGGCCAATATAATGACAAACACAGTAATCACACGAATCACATAAAAGCCGCCCTAAAAAAGTAAGTTTTAAGGGATGATTTAAAAACTATAAGGGATTCTGCATTCCTAATCTCTGAGGGCAGGGAATTCCACAATTTAGGAGCCAAAGAAGAAAAAGCCCGATCACCCATAGTTTTTAGCCGTGTTGTTTGGACAGTTAAAAGACCAGCTTCAGAAGATCGTAAAGCACGTGTAGGAGTGTAGGGGGTTAAGAGCTCACATAAATATTGAGGGGCCAAGTTATTCAAGGCCTTATAGGTGAGCATGAGAATTTTAAAATCAATACGAAAACTAACAGGAAGCCAGTGTAATTTTTCCAGGATAGGTGTGATGTGCTCCCTTGCACCGGTCCCAGTCAGAACCCTAGCAGCCGAATTTTGTACCAACTGTAATTTACTTAGGGTAGCTTTTGAAACCCCAGCCAGCAAAGCATTACAATAATCAATACGTGAAAAAACAAAAGTGTTGATTAACTTTTCAGCCACAGAGAAGGTCAACATAGAGCGTAATTTGGCAATGTTTCTGAGATGAAAAAATGACGTTTTAACTGTGTTACGAACATGATGGTCAAATGTTAAATTGGTGTCAAATATAACCCCCAGATTTTTTATTTTAGTTTGCAATTTCAAAGCAGAGCCATCCACACTTAAGGTTATGGACTCTGCTTTACGCAACTGATGAGGTGAACCAATAAGCATCACTTCTGTCTTATCACTGTTTAGACAGAGAAAATTTTCAGACATCCATTTCTTAATCTCAGTAAAACATTGAGAGAGAAAAGACACAGGCATATTGGCATCAGGTTTTGAATGTATATAGATTTGAGTGTCATCGGCATAAAAGTAAAAGTTAAGACCAAGTGTTCTTAAAAGTTGGCCAAGTGGAAAAATGTAAATACTAAAAAGTAACGGGCCCAAAACTGATCCCTGGGGAAAGCCAGAGTGCACCACACCGGCCTGAGACTTGCAATCACCCATCACAACAAACTGCTTGCGACCAAGGAGGTAGGACTTAAACCACTCTAATGCAGAATCAGAAACTCCAAAGATGGTCTCTAAGCGGTTGATTAAAATAGAGTGATCTATAGTGTCAAAAGCGGCACTAAGATCAAGAAGAATCAGTATAGATAGACAGCCCGAATCAGAAGCCATTAACAAATCATTAGTCACTTTGACCAGTGCTGTCTCAGTGCTGTGCAGTTTCCGAAATCCAGATTGAAGTGGCTCAAAAAGATCATTAGAGGAGAGATGAAAAAGTAGTTGAGAAGCCACTGTTTGTTTTAAAATTTTGGCGAGGAATGGAAGATTAGAGATGGGACGAAAATTATTCAGATTATCAAAGTCCATTTTGTTAGTTTTTGGTACAGGGGTGACCGCAGCAATTTTAAGTGCTGCTGGCACAACTCAAGTGCACAGAGAGTTATTGATAATTCTCAAAACCACAGGAGAGAGGGAATCAAAACATGATTTAAAAAGACAAGATGGTATCGGATCAACTCTAGAAGTTGAGGTTTTTAGTTTCAAAACCGTATTACACAGTGACTGGGAGTCATGAATTGCAAAGTTAGAGAGAGAGAGACACCAGAAAATGCAAAAGCATTTGAGGAGGAGGCAGAAACGGTATGGGTGGCAACAATGTGGTTACGTATATTGTCAATTTTGGTGCTAAAAAACTCCAAAAACATATTACAAAGGTGAGTTGAAGCAGGAACATTTGAGAGGCTGTGATTTTTAAGCAGCTCTTAGGACAGTAGTAGTCAATAGATTCAAATCGCTGTAATTTTAGTGTATTACGCGCTGCTCTCAGGACAGGAGTACTCAATAGATTCAAATCTATGTTCTTTTTTGTCTATTTTAGCTTTCCAGGCGCACCAAACTAACTTCAATGTGCACCTAACTGTGTGAAGCATGTAAAAATATAACTGTGACCTGCAACTGCAACTTTTTTGTTGTTGTATGACCTGTCAAAGAAATTGTCGGTTTTGAGGGCATTATACATGTCTTTTAGCTTAAAGATCTTAAGGTTTCTACTAGTAATTCTATTTGTTTACATTGCTACATTACAAACTTTACAATAAGGTTTCATTAATGTTCATTAATTTAAGGAGTTCATTAACTCCACAAAAGAAAGTAGTCCAGGAAATATTTGATAATGGGGATGTTCATTGTTTAAAGGTTCCCTGACATGAAATTTTCACTATCTGAGGTTTTTTAACATTAATATTAGTTCCCCTAGCCTGTATTTAGTCCCCTAGTGTCTAGAATTTTCAATCGGTGTTAACCGAGCTTTGGCTATCTTTCTCTGCCTGTGAGAAAATGAGAGCTCAGACAGGCTGATCTTGAATCTCCTACTTATGACGTCATAAGGAGGAAAGGTTACCTCCCCTTTCTCTGCTTTGCCCGCCCAGAGAATTTGGCTCGCCCATGAGAAAATGAGCTAGGAAGTACAAACGAGCGAGCGCGATTTGAGTTTTTCCTCGAGAGATATAATGGCTTGCAAACAAGCGAAGCTTGGCAGTTGATCAGTGTTCGGATGTACAAATGAACACAAAAGTATTTTTTAGTTCCTTCATCCGAGCCTCTCAAGAAACAATGGGTTAATTTTATTTTCTCTGGAAATGCACCGACATAACTTCCCAAAGTTTTGTATGGTCCAAACATTTCACAGACGACTGTTTCCTCAACTTGGGCCAATACAGAGCTGGCCTCAATGAACGTCTGAAAATAAATCATCGAGCTACCAAGCAACAATTCAATTTCAAGTTCAGACAGGTAATCTTTCTCTTAAAATCATTCAATACTGTTTATGCATCAGTAAGTCAAGCCAGTGACTAAAATATCAACTTCACATAGTTTCTTTTAGTAGGATGAAAATAATCTTATTTAAATTGTGAACAAATTATATACAGAAAGCGATCAAAGAACAATCTTTCCAAACACAGCGCGAGTTTATCTGGACAACTCGTTATGTTACACTGCACAACGAAGCTCTTACTGTATGTACATCATCGTGTTTGCATTGGTGAAAGCATTAGAGAGAGTGCAGAAACTGCGTTGCAATGATAAGATATTCAGTCTTGCGATCAACAGACTGTCATCTGCTTGCTCAATGCTCATCATGGCAACATTTTATGTGATTGGAATAGATCTAAATACTTAAAAAACTTATCACGATTCGTTAATCTCGATAGCTGTATTAGTAAAAACGTATAATAGCTGTAGTAAAAGTATTTGAGAGAGTTTCACATAATACGTCACACATAATACGTAGCTATTTCATATGCAAGCATGTCAGCCAATCACAGCAGTGGCCGGTTACACTGAATCCCACAGCAGACATGCCCCTTCAAACAGAGTGTTCAAATCAGAGGCTAAAATCAGGCTAGGAAAAATGCCTTTTATTTCTAAATTATGACTACCGGTATTTTTGATCTAAAAAACATACTAACATTATAAGGGCAACCCAGGAAACATTATAAAATAATAAAATAACCCCATGTCAGGGGACCTTTAATATCCAAAACTGAGGTCTGCAGTTGAAATACATTTTAGATTGTTGTTTTTTAATGACTGTCAGTGTACATTGAAACCAAAATCTTTATGTATTTCAATTGCAGGACGACGTACATTTCGGGTATTTAAGGAGGAACTGGCAGACATTTGGCCAGGCGACTCATGGCCTTGGGCCTGGTTTAATAGAAAGCACATTCAAGTTCAACGACTCCTGTCTAAAAGAAAAAAATGAAAGCACCTAAAAACCTCTAAGAATGATGATATGTACTAGTTAAAAGTACAGCAGTTTAATGATACATCTTTGCTCTGCATTTTTTGTGATATGTTGCTGTTTTATAAATTTAATTCACTGGAAATGTTTTGTAATAGTATAAAAAAGGAAAGTCATTATTATATGTGAATTGATTATTTTATTAAAATATTGGACTAATATTAAAAGACCATTCAATAAAAAAAATATAATTAGTAAACTGATTATTTACAATCAACGTTCATTTTGTTCAAAGAATCTCCACAACAGTCATTAAATAATCAGCAAGGTAAAACGGGGTTCCTACGCATTTTCCATTTCAAAATTCCATACTTTTCTAAGGGTGGATTAGGGTTCAGGCTGCAGGACTGCCAAATGACTAAAGGAACGTTTCTGTCAGGACCACTGACGCTACACTTGATTATCAGTAAGATAGAAGAAAACGGTAGCCTGGCATGCCAGACCTACATCAAGATGTTAGTTCTGGGAACTCTCCATTGACATACCTCAATCCGAGGGGCGGGATAAACGGTTGTCTTTCAAAATCCCTCTTCACGCAATAGGATAACGCTACAACCAATCAGAGCAAGGAACGGCTGTGGATGAGTGAGTCCCATGCGTTTTTCCACCAGCGGAGCTAATTGATATAATAAACTTTTGCCGTATCAGGTCGGCAAAACTCCGAACACATCTTCCTTTTTTAAGAATGACTTAAGTGACGTTCTCTTAACTCCAAGTCCTCCAGAGTCGCGGCCAAAGCCGATTCGAAAGACCGCTGCATCTTCATTGTTTTCAAGTAGCAGGGAAATCACCTATGGAAATCACGCGGAACTGCGTCATGAACTGTGCCGTCATTGTGTTAAGCCCGCCCGCCGACTCTATACGCGATGTGATTGGCCTGACCAGTTTTTGGTTTTTCCAGCTCAAAAGCCTATTGAGAGTTGCTAGACCACACTGGCAGCGAAATGATTTTCGCTGCCGCTAGGGTGCGTCTAGATTTCTAGGCTAAGAAAACGGTACATTTCTTGTCTATTACCACCCCCTTCTACTTATACCAAAGACGGAAATAAGTGCAGTTACGATAGCTAAATATGTGGGAGAGCATTGCTATAGTGTGACGATATTGTATTGCAACAGGTAGCCCTTCAAAATCAATACCAAATCAGAACTAGTTAGCACATTTTTTTGTAACTGAAACCCTTTCAGTTACAAAAAAATGTGCTAACGATAGAGAGTGTAGAGTAAGAGACAAAGAGAGAGCCAGAGAATGAAAGAGCCAGAGCAACTGTTACAGTCTTCTTTTATTCATTCATTGACCATGTGAAATTGATTTACAATTTCCCCATTGTACTTAAGGTGTGACAATTCCAAGACCCCCTGATGTACACACATTTCGGCCTACAGGCCTTGCGCACTCTTAAATAACAAGTCCTTGTTTCTCTGCAATACTATTGAGAAAATTAAGTGTTTGCACATCCGCATTAGGATTCATGCATCACAAATGTCTCGGGTCATGACTATAACTCTTGTTCCCTGAGAAGGGAACGAGACACTGTGTCGTCAGAAACGACTCTTTGGGAATGCTCCCTAAGTGTGCGCCTCTGAAGTAAGAATGAAACTTATTCCAATCCTGATTGGTGTTGCGTCATGACGTAACATGTGACGGCATAACCGGATGCATAAAAGTGACGCCGGCACACACACACATCAGCCTAGCGATGAAGCAAGACACTCTCAGGCCTCGAGGGGCGTGGCAGGACGACGGAGTGTCTCGTTCCCTTCTCAAGGAACAAGGGTTATAGTCATAACCTGAGACGTTCCCTTTCGAGGGAACTCGAACTGCGTCGTCAGAACCGACTCTTTGGAGAACGAATGCCCACTAGGCCACGCACCGAAAACAGGCCTGCCCTAGAGTGAAACTGAATTCAGGCACTCAACTAGGACGAGAGCACATGTGCACCAGGCGTACTAGGGAGGTGCAAACTATAAAATCTGACAAAGGTGTGTGGAGTAGCCCAACCGGCTGCCTGACAGATCTCCTGAAGGGGCACTCCCGATAAGAGAGCCCTAGAGGACGCCATGCCTCTAGTTGAATGAGCCCTTATGGCCAAAGGTGAAGGCAAATTGCACACCTTGTAGGCCGAGGCAATTGCCTGAACAATCCAATTACTAATAGTCTGCTTGGATGCAGGGAGCCCCTTCCTAGATGACCCAAAACACACCAACAGTTGGTCCGCCCTCCTCCACGAAGAGGACCTCTCAAGGTATATGCTCAAAGCTCTGACTGGGCAGAGCAAATGGAGCCTCTCTTCTTCTGCCGACACATGAGGTGGAGGATGAAATGCCTGCAGGACCGTAGACCGTGCCACGTTTGAAGGCACCTTAGGCACATACCCAGGCCTAGGATGCAAGATAGCCTAAACTCCCCCAGGGGCAAACTCCAAGCAAGCTGGCGATACTGCCAGGGCTTGTAGATCTCCCACCCTTTTTAAAGAGGTGATAGCCAAGAGAAAAGCCATCTTGAACGTAAGGTCCTTAAGCGAAGCTGACTGCAGGGGTTCGAAGGGGGCCAGGGATAACCCTTCAAGAACCACCGCCAGGTCCCAGACAGGAACCCTGGACCTGGTTGTCCGTCTCATCCTCCAAGTACCACGGAGAAAACGAATGACCACCTGGTGCCTCCCCAGAGGCCCATCACTCAGTGGTGCATGGAAAGCCGCAATGGCAGCCACATACACCTTAAGTGTGGAAGGGGAGAGACCCGCAGAGAAACACCAAGTGGAAAAAACATTCCACTTGAGGCCATATAATCTCCTAGTGGACGGAGCCCTAGAGCTAAGTATGTTCTCAACCACCCCAGCTGATAGTCCAGCATCTAGGTACTGAGGCCCCTCAGGGGCCAGACCCACAGGTTCCACAACTCCGGGCGAGGGTGGAATATTGTGCCCTCCGCTTGAGACAACAGATCCCTCCTCAGAGGAATCTGCCAAGGCGGACCAATCAGGAGTGATATTATGTCTGAAAACCATATTTGGGCCAGCCACATTGGGGCAACCAGTAGTAGACTGATGCCCTCCTGACGGACCCTCTCCAGGACTCCCGGGAGCAGAGCGATCGGCGGGAAAAGCGTACAGGCGAAGCCTCGGCCAGGCCTGTACCATGGCATCCAACCCCAGTGGGGCTGGATGTGTGAGGGAGAACCAAAGTGGGCAGTGGGACGTCACTCGAGACGCGAATAGATCCACTTCCAATGGTCCAAACCTCTCCCATATCAACTTCACCACGTCTGGATGAAGTCTCCATTCCCCGGGCCTCAGCCCCTGCTTCGACAGGATGTCTGCCCCCTGATTCTGAACCCCCGGAACGTACATTGCCCTGATAGACAGTAGTTTCCCTTGGGACCATAGAATAATCTGATGCGCCAATCTGAGTCCCCCTTGACGGTTCAGATAAGCTACCACTGATGTATTGTCCGATCGTACTAGGACATGGTAACCCTTGATGTCTGGGAGGAAGCTCCTCAGAGCCCTGAACACAGCCAACATCTCTAGGCAATTTATATGCCAAGAGAGATGATGGTCCTGCCACAAATCCCTGGCAAAGCGGCCGTCCATGACCGTGCCCCAGCCAGTGAGGGAGGCATCTGTCGAAACGGATTTCCGGCGACATGACGCTCCTAACACTGGCCCTTGGGACAGGAACCAAGGTTTCTTCCATATTACTAGAGAACGAAGGCATCTGCGCGTTACTCTGATCATACGGAACGGATTTCCCTTTGGGGGGAAAACCCCTTGGCTTTCAGCCACCACTGCAGGGGCCTCATATGATGAAGGCCCAAAGGTATAATATTGGATGCCACTGCCATGAGGCCCAGCAGTCTTTGAAATTGCTTTACAGTGATGGCCTGGCCTAGCCTTATCTTGGACACCATTGCCAGAATGGACTCGATACGTGCGGGAGACATTCGTTCCCGCATCGTAACCGAATTCCACACCACGCCCAGAAACGTTGTGTTCTGGGATGGTTCGAACACGCTCTTCTTTGTGTTGAGTCTCAACCCCAAGCTCTGAATGTGGCCCAGGACGACATCTCGATGCCGAACCGCCATTTCTCGAGACTGGGCCAGAATGAGCCAGTCGTCGATATAATTCAGTATGCGGATGCCCTGAAGTCTCAATGGAGCTAGTGCTGCATCCATGCATTTGGTGAACGTGCGGGGAGAGAGTGCTAGGCCGAACGGAAGAACCCAATATTGGTAAGCTTCGCCCCCGAAAGCGAACCTCAGGAACCTCCTGTGACATGGAAGGATGGATACATGAAAATAAGCGTCTTTTAGATCTATCGTGACAAACTAGTCCTTGGATCTGATTTGATTCACGATGATGGGAATAGTAAGCATTTTGAACCTGAACCTCCTCAGAGAACGGTTCAAATGTCTTAGATCTAAAATTGGCCTCAGCCCTCCATCCTTTTTTGGAACTATAAAGTACCAGCTGTAAAACCCGGACTCCCTGTCTGAAGGAGGAACACGTTCTATGGCCTCCTTTATCAGCAGAGATTGCACTTCTTGTCCCATCACCTGAGCCTGCTCTGGAACCACTGCAGTCTGCACCACCCAGAGAATTTGGGGGGAGGGGGATTTTTTTTTTTTGGGGGGGGGGGGGGGGGGGGCGGTGCCCGAACTGCAGTCTGTATCCTAATTTTATTATACGCAGAACCCATGCAGATATGTTGGGAAGATGATACCATGCGTCTACAAAATCTACTAAGGGAACCAGCCTCTCGGGTTTTTTCTGAGCACTGTTCTCGACTTCCTGAAGCGAGAGACCGGCAGGATTTAGTCGATACGGTTTTTGTGACCACAATTGATACTCGTTTTTTATTTTTTGACACAAACAGCACAGTGTGCATTCGCTGGAAATTGATGTGACCCGAAGCGTCAGAGACGGCGGGAAACCAACACCGATTTCCTGAGGGCTCCGCTGCGAGAACAACCTCGGTTGCTCTGCAGTGGGGGGGAAAGCCCTCCGAGGTCATACCACTCCAGTTAGGACCTCTTTCCCGAAGCCTTCCTAGCCTGAAGGACGTCTCTCAAGTCGCCCTTCTGGACGGAAGATTTCGGCTGAGAGCGTTTCCTCTGTTGCCAAGCTCCAGAAGGAGGGGCTCTAGAGGCAACGCTCTCTTTTTGTTCCTGGCGGTGCGATGAGCTTGATGATGGCTGGGGCTGATCTCTTTGCCCCACCCTACTCGACTTGGATTTGGAGCGGCGAGGGAGGAACTGCTGGAACGCCGCAGACTGCTTCCTTGCCTCCTGGAACCTGTTGACGACAGTAGTAACTGCGTCACCGAACAGGCCAGAAGACGAGAGCGGCGCATCCAGGAGAAATGATTTATCTTTTTCCTTCATACCAGATAAATTCAGCCACAGATGCCTCTCCATGGCTACCATAGCTGCCATAGAGCGGCAGATAGCGCGGGCCGTCTCTTTAGTAGCCCGGAGAGACAAATCTGTGGCTTTACGCAGTTCTGCAATATCCTGAGGGGTTGGCCCCTCCCCCTCATCCAAGTCTTTCAGGAGGTCGGGGCCTGGTATGCCTGCAAGATAGCCATTGAGTGCAGACATGAACCAGCCCGACCTGCTGCCATATAAGCCCTGCCAACCAATGCGGAGGTATCTCTGCACGGTTTGCTGGGCAGCGCCAGGGCTTTAAGGGAAGATGCTGCTTCAGGAGAAAGGTAACCCGTGAGTGCCTCGTCCACCTTCGGCATCTTCCCATATCCCTTAAAACATTGCTATAATCAACGACTGACGGACATCGGCCCTGATCGCGGGCAGAAGAAGCCGTGACGCGGGCTTCTGCACCACAAACAGGAGCCTCATGATCTTCAGATGAAGAATGAGAAAGTGCCACAGCAGTCTCATTCTCATCTGCAAGATCTCTCTGCGAGCCCCACGATCTCAATCGCCGCGCCGCCTCAACGGACGCGGGAAGGAAACCGTGGGGAGCACGAGCCTGGCCATGTTCATCAAATAAACCCAGGCGGGAGCCTAGCACTCTCATAGGAAGTGCTTCACAGTCACCACAAGCGGCTCCCTCAAGAGCCGCCCGGGCGTGCTGCACTCCCAAACAGTTCACAGACAATTGATGCGTGTCTCCCTACCCGTGATGTATCTAGGACAGGGGTGCACACATCACTTGAACTGCTCACTCGCCATACTATATATATATATAGATATATAAACTCTTTCACAGACAAACAACACCAAATAGAACGAACAACAACAGAGAGTGCTTGCTAAAGAGCGAAAGCTGATGTGTGTGTGTGTCGGCGTCACTTTTATGCATCCGGTTATGCCGTCACATGTTACGTCATGACGCAACACCAATCAGGATTGGAATAAGTTTCATTCTTTCTTCAGAGGCGCACGCTTAGGGAGCATCCCCAAAGAGTCGTTTCTGACGACGCAGTTCGAGTTCCCTCGAAAGGGAACTCAACTCTCTGAGATTGTGCGTTTCAGGGTTTCCGTTGTCCGGTAATTACCGGACATTGGCCGGAAAAAAAATGAAATGTCCGACAAATTAAATCTCTCCGGTCAAATTGTCCGATTAAAATTGCCTAATAATCCCGCCCCCCTAACACAATCTGAATTTGAGAATAAGCCTAAAATGTATAAAGCAAAAATACACCGACCTTTGGCTATGTTATAAAGGAACAGGCTCTACCGTTTGAAAGTTATTAAACAACATCGCATGCTGCATTTCAAATAAATCGCACGCCTAAACGGCTGTAATATAAACCTAAACAACGAACGATTGAGTGAGACGTTTCAAATATGGCCAGGCCCAGGCAGACTAACCTTAAAAGCGATTTTCAGAGGCCAGCCGTGACGGACGATGGTGAATCAGGAACATCTCATTATATAGATCGATGTAGCCTATATTAGCTCTAACAGCGCTCTCTACGTGCAAGGTTACGAACGCTCCCCGCAATTCCTTGTGCGTTTCCCAAAAATGCACTTAACATCAACGCACGAGAACGCGCTCTGTGCTACTTAGGCCTAAGCGTCGCTGTCCATTCGCAAAGTGCTGAAATATAACCTTATATGGAACCGTATTGTGAACCTAAAAATCGTCATTTGTTGTAGAAATCAAGACAAGTCTATATAAAGCACCTATGCTACAGGCGGAGGCAGTGACAATATGGCTGGAAAAAAAACAACAAAAATAAACGAGTAGATACCTTTCAAAAAGATAAAATTAATTTAAAATGTTTAATAAAGGGGCAAAAAGTCATAAACATTTTTTTTTTTTGCGCCGCATTTGTGTAGCCTATACAGTTCAAATTCAAATTTTGGTGTTCAACTTTGCGTTTTAAAAATACAACAACTGTTCATTTTTCTTTTTTCAATTAGCCTACGGGTTAAAAAAAGAAAAACGAATTGACGAAAAAGTACACGGACCTTATTAAATATTTCAAATAGCCTAATGTATTTGTAGAAAAGTTTGATAGTCTTGGGTCCGTGTAAATTTGCGTATTCGAAGGCCGGCTGCGTCATTGCGGCTCGACGAAGGCTACCCTGATTCAAAAACGACGCCAAATCCAAATGCACCCTCCGACTTTTTGCCCCTTTATTAAACATTTAAAATATTCACAAATTAATATGGAAAAAAAATCGATTTTACTGGTTTTCTAAGGCCAAATTAGAACCTGAAAATAATATTTTCCCGCAGTGCTGAATGAGAAGAGCCATCTGGAACCATACAGAGAGATGATTTATATGCTAATGATAATAAATGTGTCTGAAAAAATAATGAGCCATTTTAATTGTTCGTTTAAAAGTAAACATTTCAAGCTTTATATGTAGCCTATATTTTGTTTCAGTATGAGACGCGCTCCAGTTCATGGAGATCAAAAGCGCGCCTGGTTGTTTTATTTTATTTTACAAAAGCACAACGTTTTCTTGTAATGTGAGTTTGGACAAATATAAGTAGTTTGTTTCGAATGCTGTATTATTCTTTTCTGTATGACCAGAAATTATAAGAGTATTTTAAGTTGTTTCCACTGTTGAAAGTAAAATGCAAGTGTTCACGCCCGCGCCATGCAGTGCGCGCTCCACACTCTCACACACACTTGGATATGCGCCAAATCTTGTGTTTATTTGTGATAATCTTAGCCCTGTATTATTATTGTCTAACCTGTATTATGACTGACATTTGACGAATTGCTTTGTTCCTTTTTTGGATAAAAGCGCCTTCTAAATAGCTATGTAAAACCTAAATGTAGGCTAATAATAATACTATTATTATCATTTGCGTTTATAACTATAAATGAGTTCACTGAAGATGTAATACCGGTATGTTAATCATATAAAAAAATAATTTATGAACGTTTTATTTTTATATAACCTAACCTTGTGTTTGTGTTATATTTCGTTTTTAAATGTGAAATTTTTTAAGATACTTTAAAGATACTAGTAGCCTAAATGAGTTTTTTTTATTATTATTATTATTTTTTAGAAAATTCAAGAAATTATCCATTAAAAAAATTAGGTTTAAACACAATGAAATGCATCCCGCTTAAACAGGCCTGGTTGGCATAGACTTGGGGAGGGGCCACAAATCCGTGAGTACAGTTTACAAACCCATGGGAACAGATTGCGAAAGCGTGGGCACAGTTTATGAATTTGTGGGTACAGATTGCAAAAACTGAAGGAACGGTTTACAAATCTAATCTGAGCGCGCGGCCGCATCCGAGTGAAGATTGCGCAACTCGTGCAGCGCGTCGTCAATGCAACTGATAGCAGCAGACACGAGCCCTCAGCTTGATTTAAAAAACAACAGATTTTAGCGCTAAATCTATTATTTAATAGCGAACTAAATGAATGATCTGCTATGGAGATGTTTTATTTATTTGTATTAGGTACACCCGTGCCTCAATGTTTCAAAAAGTGAATGTGTGTGAAACCATAGTAAAAACAATTGGCGTTGATTGACGCCAATCGGACGTTCATGTTTTTTCCGTCTATTTAAAAGTTAGGCTAAAAATAACATGTTGCATTCTATACGGCCTGATTATGTCATTTTTTAAGTTACATAGCCTGTCTCCAGTTAAGAGGCGGCATTTGACCGGCATATCATCAAAATGTCCGTTAAACGAAACCTCTGCCGGTCACTTTGACCGGCACCATTTTTTTCTAGCGGAAACTCTGGTGCGTTTGTATCAGGTGGAACCAAACGTTCTCCATCTTTGGATCCAGGCCTTTTGTAATCATAGGCTGGGCAGCATCAGAGGCCTCTTCAGTGTTGGCTCAGTCAGGTAACTGAAGAATGAGATAAAAGAACAAGTAAATAATAGACCGAAAAGAAATGGTCTACTGATGTAACAATGAAACTATTACAAATAATAAAATACCCTTGAAATTGTGTATAGATTTACTAGACAATAAAACCAGCAAAAAATAAACTTGAAAAAAATATACCAAAATATAAACAGTATATAGAACGGTTACACTTTTTTTTTTTTTTTTACTGTATGTGTTGTTACGTCCCTTTTTAGTCTAGGGTTAAAGGAACATGTAACATTATTCATTACAGCGAGGTGGTCTTTCTGCTGGACCTTAGGCCTGTCGCACCTCCAACGGTGCCTGTGGTTGACTGTGCATGGCAGGGGCGTCCTCTTCCTGAGCTGGGCCTACACCTGAGCACTACCTTGCGGTATTGCTGCAGGGTCTTCAGCTGGGGACCACCGCTCATTGACGTTTCGCCCCTTAACCCAGAACATCTCCTGGTGGCGGGTCAGTGAACAAGGATGTCTCCCTGACACCCCCTGCAGCAAAACCTAATTAGATGTTACTCCCCAAGCCTTTTCTCGTCGTTTCAGCCAGAGCCAGTGGCTTGCTTTCTCAGCTTCTTCAGAGAGCTCTTTGGTGGATCTACTCAGTGTGGCTCCCCGCAGTCCCAGGTCCTTGAGCAGGTGTGATGTTGATCTGCCCACAAAGCCTCTGGCTCCCACCTCCACCGGGTACAGCCTCACACTCCATCCACTTTCTCTGCACTCCGCGACCAGGTCTGCGTACTTCGCCTTCTTTCTCTCGTAGGCAGCTTCCAGTCCCTCCTCCCATGGCACTGTCAGCTCGATCAGTATCACTGACTTCACAGCTGCAGACCACAGCACCACATCTGGTCTTAACGTGGTGCTGCATATCTACTGCGGGAACTGGAGCTGCCTTCCCAGGTCTACTTCCATCTTCCACTCTGCCCCTGGTATTAACAGCTTGGCAGGTGGTCTCTTGCTGGTATGCGTTGTAGGTTCCCCCTGCCTGAGGAAGCGGATCCTGCATCGACTCTCTGATGAACTCTTGTTATTTGCCTCCTGCCGACTTTTCTCCAGCACCTCAGCCAGCTTCCTGAGCACTTGGTCGTGGCGCCATCTGAGTCGACCCTGTGTCAGTGCTGTTTTGCAGCCCGACAGAACATGCTGGAGTGAGGCATTGATGGTCCCGCAGAGTTCACATGATTGCTCTATTCCAAGCCATTGGTGGAGGTTTTTAGGACTCGGGAGGGTGTCGTATGTTGCCCTAATGAGGGAACTGAGCCGAGCCTGTGGCAGTTTCCAGAACTCTGCCCAGCTGATTGCTCGGCTCGGACACCCTCCCAAGTTGTCCACTGCCCCTGCTGCCCCTGTGCCACAGACCTCACTCTGAGCTCCTCCTGCTCAATCCTAGTGACCTCTGCAACAACAAGGTCCTTCCTCTCCTTCCTGCTTGCTTTGGACCATAGGATAGGTGGCTCCTCCATCCGAGGCCTGCCCGCCCTGTCTGAACCATGCCCACGACTTCTCGATGTTGCAGTCTTCCCTACACCTTCTGCACCTCCTCCTTAGCCCTCCATTTCCTTCCAGTTTCAACTCTGACATCTGCATCAGCCACTGCCCTGTCGGAGGAGTCCCTTAATTCCATCACCAGCATTGCCTTCTCCTGCCTGTAGCCCAGGGTGATGGATTTCAGGGGTAGCTGAAGTGAGTTCCATCCATACAGACCAGCAGCTGAGAAGCACCGTGGTAGGCCGAGCCATTTGCGGATGAAGGAGTTGGCTTTTGCCTCCATCCGGCATACGGCGGATGAGGTGACTTCGCACAGCTTAAGAGGCCACATCACCCTCGGGTACAGGGGTGTACCGTGACAGAATAAAATGAAGGAAAATAAATGGTGTGATGTGTGGAGGCAACAAGGTTCAGCTTCCAACCCCAATGCTTTAACAAGAATAACCCAAAGCAAACTCAAGAGCAAACAAGAGGTTTTATTCTTTTGAGTGTGGGAGGATTTCAAGGCTTCAAGAGGGGTTAATGGAAAAATAACAAACATAAACCCTCTAACTATTACGGGGGAAACTAACTAGGCTACACAAGAAAAGAAAAGAAAAGAAAAGAAAAGAAAAGAAAAGGTACAATGAATACTCTAACTCCCTAACTAACTTAAACAAGTGAAACTAACTGACTGACTAACTAACTGAAAACAAGATACAATAAAGAAAAGCACCCACATACCAATCCTTTCCCCAAAGAATTAACATAATAATAACAACAAAGGATACTTTAACACAGATAAATATTAGTAAATAATAACTTACAAAGAAACAAGAGTTTTTGTGTCTTAATATTACTAGGTAATATAAGATAACTTAACTACATGGGTTTAGGTTAGGTTTTGGGGTAGGTTCAGGGTTACTACCTTGTTATTACCCAGTAACTATAATTACATAACATAGGGAACAGGAAAATAAAGTGATACCTATGAGGGGAAAATATTTTGTACACTGTATATTATGGGATTGTGTAACAACTTTGCTTTAGTTTTACAACCGTGATGCCCTGAAGAATTCCCTGGGATTGTGTTACAACTTTGGGTAACACTTTAGAATAGGAATTACTGAAGAACTAATAGGTAGGGGTGTGACGGTTATTATATAACCGTGAGACCGACGGTTATAGTTGAACACCGTCATTAGAACTCTATAACCGCCAAAACCGTGTTATTAAAATATTTTTTACAAACATTTTTTATCATAGAGAATGTTTAAATACTAATATCAGCTTACGAGGGAAACGGAGGCGGAGTTAGTGGTGCTTCGTTGGCTGCACTGCTGGAGATGATTCGGGAGATCGATCAAAGCGCGCGCCTTGTTAAAGCCTTGTTGTTTATACTGGACGCGTCCGCACGAGCGCGAAGGTGCGCGCGGCAAAAATGACGCGTTGGGTGCGCAAGACCGGCAAGACCACATTTGCTTGGCTGAGTGCACAGCGCGCGCGGCGCCGCATCTGAGGATGAACTACTTCAAGCCGACTCTGCCCGAGCATGTGCGTCTCACCCATAGGTCTCACACCCATTGTCTCACCGCACCGGCACCCAGTTTGCGTGTCTAAATTACAAAGGTTTTTTTTTAAGGTTTTTTTTTTCTGTGTGTGATTTATTTAAAACAAAGCACGTTCATTGCAAAGTTGTTGTTTTTTTGTTAAGGATTTGTTTACTGTGTGTGATTCATTTAATGGAAAGCACATTCACTTCTACTTGTCTTGCTGTTAATTTTAAATAAACTTATAGCAAGTAATCAGTGTCTGTGGTAAGATGTCCTCGTCGCGACGAACGTCAACGTCAATTACGATTATTGATGGGTAGACTGCGTAACGCGAGTATCTGTTTATGGCCCATATAGACCGCACGCATTTACTGATACACTCAATGAACGGCTGTACCTAATACAAATAAAACATCTCTAGTTAACTAGTAGAGCATTCATTTAGTCCGCTCTTAAATAAGAGATCTAGAGCTAAAATGTTTTGTTTTTGAACTCAAGCTGAGCGCTCGTGTCCTGCTATCAGTGTCATGGATACAGTCTCTTGTGGCGGCGCGCGCGCGCAGAACGTGCTCTTCAATCTATTGCCATTGCGGACACTATTCATTCCGCTGAAATCACAAAATAAAATGCACACAAACGGGTGTCCTATATACGTGTGTGCTTGATATAGACTGTAACCACTGATGAACATATTCGGTTTTGATGAGAGAAAAAAAATATGCCAGGGGCAGATTCGAACCCATAACCTCTGACACGCTTGGCAAACGATCTAACCACTAGACCACAGAAGAACTCAAACAAAACTCGCAGATCAATATATTTCACTAAATCATTATAACCTAAGCAGTTATTTAAAAAGTTTACACGAGCGTATAGGCTGCTACACGAATGTTGTGTTGAGGTAATTACTAGGCAAAATATAGTCTGAAAATGCATTTGAGCTCTATGATCAGAAAAGGAATTATAAAACACTAAACAACTTACTCCGAACTTGAATCCTCGGGGTCAATTCGTTCTTCAAAATGGAACGTTCGTCGTCTGATTTTCAAATTCCACTGAGAAAAAGGTGAATTATTCCCATTTGTCCATAATCCTCTGAAGGAGTAACGTTAGCGTGATTCCATCCCTAAAACGCGATGAACTATCTGTGAATCTCTGATGAAGAATCTGTGTTTGGCATTGATCGGGGGGCGTGCCACATGTGATGCATAGATTTACCATGTCAAAAGCGCTGGGGGTGTGGCGGGCTCACCTAATTATCTATAATGAAGGGAGAGCGAAAAAACTGTAACTCTCCTTTGTTTCAAACGGATTACATAAACTGTAAATATATATTTTTTAAATAAATTATTAAATTCATTTAAAAGAAGAGAATCTCAGCTTCATAAAGAGACATATCTCGTATCTCTGTGACAAGTATTGAGAGAGTTACAGTTAATATTTCGGACGTGTTTCAGAACGGACCTCACAGACAGAGACAAGTTAAAACGCGCATCATGTTTATTTTTCTTTATTTGACGAAAAGCACAACACTTTGTTTTTATTGTGAGTATCCACAAAAAAAATAGACACTTAACAGGATCTAATGATGTACAACACTTATATTTAAGATCAAAATCAACAGAGTAATTTGATTCTCTTTTGCACTGATAAGGAAAAAATCCAGCAAAACGCGTGGATGTGGTTTTCGACCCCTAAGGGTTAACTAATCAGTGTGTACTAGAATTTTATGATTGTGTTAAATATCAGTTAGTTAATCAATAACTAATTCATTCTGTTATACCTCCTGAAGAACAACTATTCATTATGGTTCAAGAAAAATAACTATGAAGTAACTACTAATGAACAGTCATACACAGTAGTCACTACAATAATCCGTTTTATTCAAGCAGTTGAGTGGTGAATGAATTACACAAATCGAGTACTTGAGTAAAAGTACAGATACCACAATAAAATATTACTCTGTACTTTTACTAAGGTAATTTTGAAAATGAATAGACCTAATTAAAATTTTACTAAAGGTAATTAATTTTAAAAGTACTTGAAAAGTAAAAAGCACAGATTTTTTT
The DNA here is from genome assembly GCA_036326025.1 of Chrosomus eos. Lineage (NCBI taxonomy): Eukaryota > Metazoa > Chordata > Actinopteri > Cypriniformes > Leuciscidae > Chrosomus > Chrosomus eos. The sequence goes on along the minus strand of CM070833.1, from coordinate 27,078,976 downwards.
CTAGCCAGTTTTAGTCATCCTTCAGCCCTAATAAGAAAGATAATTGCAGACATATACCTATAGGATATATTGATCCGCAAATAACTTTTTATTTCATTAGCAAAACGTATCATAATGTACATTACATTCATAGGGCCCTATCTTGCACCCAGCGCACGATCTGAAACGCAAGTGTCAAAGCGCAAAGCGCAAGTAACTTTTTGGGCGGATCCCGGCGCTGTTGCTATTTTCCCGGCAGGATAAATGCCTCTTGCGCCTGGCGCAAATCTAAAAGAGGTTGGTCTGAAGTAGCTTCATTATTCATAGGTGTGGTTTGGGCGTAACGTGAAATAAACCAATCAGAGCGTCATCCAACATACCCTTTAAGAAAAGGTGCCCATGTTGCATGGCGGATTGTTATTATTATGGCGCGCGCACCAGGCGCGCTTCAGAATCAGTTCACAGCCAAGGATATCGATGTTCTCAACCGTAAAAGAAAGAGAAGTGACATTGGGGATGGGAAAAACCCACCCAAATCAATAGAAAAAAATATGAGAAAGCTCAACTTAACTGGTAAGTTAAAGAGTAAGGTTTTTAATGTACTTACATTATGGTAAAGGTGATTTCGCAGTCATCAGATTTTTTTCCCTAGTTCTTGACGGACAAACTAATTTGTCAGATGTCCTTATATACATATGTGTCTTGCCACTATTGGGCAAACAGGTCTGATCCGTCAATTTGCCTGAAAAATTACCAATATACACTGGTAAATGTGTAAGCTAGATTTATGCCTATTTTTTCACATCTTCATGGACACCACATTTCCCTCGTATGGTAATATATTTCCTTGTTATAATGTATGATTTGCAAAAATAAAAACTGCTGCATCTGTGTTGATGAGAGAATCAAAGTGTGCACGTTGTGCACCCGTTACATTATGGCCAAGCATGCGCGCTTAAAATAGCATTATGAACAACGCGCAACGCGCCACTGACTTTAGACCAGGTTTTTTTTGGTCAGTGGCGCAATTGTTTTCTGAAACTGCAAAATAGCACTAGGGAATGTTTGCGCCGAAACACGCCTCCTTTTTGCGCCGACCCGCCTAGGGAGCGCAAGTTCATTTCCTAGTTTACCAACGTGCGTCTGTGGAGGGAAAAGCCCGCTTTGCGCGGGTGCAAAATAGGAATGATACATGCGTCGGTGTACAAAGTCAATTGCGCCGGGTGCAAGATAGAGCCCATAGTGTTTTTTTTTCAGTAAGTTTGATTTGAGTCAGAAGTATGTTCCCTATATTTTCACTTTAGAATACCGTTTCAGGTTCCTGAATTCCTGAATAATTATCTAATAATTCTTTAACAATTAATTTCCTTATATGTTCACTTTAGAATACTGTTTCAGGTTATCAGTTGCCTAATTCCTGAATAATTATTTGATAATTCTTTATTAATTAATGGGTTCCCTATATTTTCACTTTAAAATACTGTTTCAGGTTCTAAGTAATTCCTGAAGAATTATCTAATAATTATTAATTACTAATAAGTTCCCTATATTTTCAGTTTCCCTCAGTCGTTGCCTCAAATATATTAATTTACTCAATGACAAGGAAAACAAACACACAGTACTGTATATAAAATATGAAACTAATCTGAGGTTATGACAAAGCACTAGTGTGGGGTTCCTTTCTGACATTGATTTCTTACAGAACACTCACAAAACCACATACACAAAAATCGTCTGCTATATTTAACCTACTTCTTATTTATAAAATCCAGGCAATTGGTTGATGAAACATAGATTAAAATTAAGATACAATTAATACAAAACGAAATTCACTTTAAAGAAAGGCTTTGTGTCTTCTTGTAAGGTCTCTGTGAAAGTTTTTAAGCAGTCTTTTAGTGCCGCTTCAGAGCGCTCGCGTCCGTAACGGAGAACTGTCACGTCTGTAACATTGTTTTTTCCTCATAAATGCGAACACGAAAAATAAAATAAAATTAATATTTTATGTTCTGTGGAGAGCCAACCCTTCTTCATCCGATTTGCGCAGTGTAATTCACAAAATTACAACAACAAAAATCGTTGCCTCCTAAAAGTTTAAGATTTTTTTTTTGTCACGCATGACTGTCTATTTCCCTAAATATAAAATGCATGTGTAGAGACTGATATTTTTCTAATGTCTGGACTCCTTTCAGGGAGGAGCCTATGGATAAACATACGTTTTAATATTTTGGTATTAATGCATTTTCTGAGAATTTATTTTTCAAGTTTTGACAGTAAATGTCATTTCCACAACGCTGGAATTCCCAAATTTTAAATAATTTATCCTCAACTTGTTTTGTGGTGTAGGTCTACGTATTTTATAATGTTAAGTTAACTTCAAATAATACTAATAGTAATTTAAAGATGTGGTAGCATTGGATCTGGTATGGATAACACTGGGAGTTGGAAGGGGTGTGTCGCGATTCTGCAGGTTTGTGGATCTGAGTGTCGCGATTTCGGTTTCATATCGCATATCGTTAAAGCCCTAGTCATTTTAGAATGTCAAGTTCTACTTCTGTATATTTATTTTGGTGAAAGTAACTCAAAAGTAATACAGGAGTAATGTAACGCATTACAATTCTGAGACAGTAATATTGTAAGGTAATGAATTACTTTTAAATAACAGTAACATGTAATATATAATGTATTCCAGTTTGGAAGTAACTTGCACAACACTGGTTTTGCCAGAGTTTAAAAGTAAATGGAGACCACGGAATGGATGCTGTATGCTATCAAAGCTCGCTTGGAGGTTGTCTAGCACAGTGTTCATAGTTGGGCCAGAGGTGTAAAGAATGGTGTCATCTGCATATAGATGTATCATAGAATCTCCTACAGCTAGAGCAACATCATTAATGTAAATAGAAAAGAGTATCGGCCCAAGGATAGAACCCTGTGGTACCCCTATAGAAACAGCCACAGGACTAGATAGCAGACCCTCAGATTTAACACACTGAAATCTATCTGTAAAATAGTTATTGAACCAGGCGAAGCATTGATTTGAAAGACCCAGACTCTCTAGCCTACCAATAAGAATATTGTGGTTGACGGAGTCGAAAGCCTTAGCCAGGTCTATGAAAACTGCTGCACAATGTTTACCGTCAATAGCAGATATGATGTCATTCATGACTTTGATTGTGGCCGAGGTACACCCTCGGCCAGCTCGAAAGCCAGATTGCACATCGGAGAGACAATGGTGGGATTCGAAGTGAGTAGTGATCTGTTTATTGACAAGGCGTTCAAAGACCTTGGAGAGACAAGGCAGAATAGAGATGGGTCTATAGCAATTGGGGTCTAAGGTGTCTCCCCCTTTAAAAAGAGGGATTACAACAGCGACTTTCCAATCTTTCGGAATATAAGAGGTGTCAATGGAGAGGTTAAAGATAGCGGTAATAGGTGAAGTAATAATAGGAGCTGCTATTTTTAAAAAGGAGGGGTCTAAATTGTCCAGCCCAGCAGATTTTAAAGGATCAAGATTTTGCAATTCCCTTAAAACATCAGCAATCTGAATATGGGCAAAGAAGAAAGATGGTGGGGAAAGGGATGGCATATCTATAGTAGGATTTATAACTGTAGTTGAGGTTACCAGGTGGAAAGCGTGTCCAACCATAGCAAAGTGTTTATTGAAGTTCTCTGTAATAGTGGGCTTATTAGTGGTGACGATGTGTTGAAATCTTAAAGCGGTGGGCAGCTGAGAAGAGGAATTTTTACCTTCCATGGACTTTATTGTGTCCCAAAACTTTTTAGTGTTTGTGCCACAGGAAGCAAATTTTTGTTTATAAAAGCTAGATTTAGCATTTCTTACTGCCTGTGTATATCGGTTCCTAGCCTCCTTGAATAATTGCAAGTCATAGGGGTTTTTCAAGGTTAATGCAGCACGCCACATGGTGTTTTTATGATGGCTTAGATTAGTTAAGTCTGAAGTATACCAAGGACTGTATCTGTTCTTAGATCTAAACTTTTTAAGTGGGGCATGTTTATTTAGACTGGCAAGGAAAGCATTCTTAAAGAACAACCAGGCATCTTCCACATTTGGGATAAGGTTGATATACTTCCAGGACACCCTGGCTAAATCAGATAAGAAAGCTTGCTCATTAAAAAAATTTTAGGGAACGTTTGATAGTAATAAGGGGAGGCCTTTTGATAGCCAATCCATTATACATACATGCAATAAGACAGTGATCACTAATGTCCTGGCAGAAAACAGCAGAGGAGAATTTAGATGGTAAATTAGTTAGAGCAATATCAATAAGGGTGCTTTTTTCTGGTGATTTCGTGTTATATCTAGTGGGTTCATTGATAATCTGCGAAAGATTTAAAGCATCAAATTTAATTCAAGTCACCTAACAATAAAAACTCTGAGGATAAGTGAGGAGCAATTAGTTTGCAGATGGTATCAAGGGCACAATTGGGAGCGGGAGGGGGGTCTATAACAGACGGCTAGGTTTAGAGATTTATTTTTTGCGCGACAGATCTTTAGCAATAGAAGCTCAAATTGTTTGGGAATGGATTTAGATAAGATGACTGAGCATTGCAAATGCTCCTACAATAGAGCATAACTCCGCCTCCCTTGGAGGACCTATCTTGCCGATAAATATTATAGTTTGGAATAGATACATCAGAGTCTTTGATGGAATTTCTAAGCCAAGATTCTAATACAGCTAGTATGTCAGTTTTGGCTGCATACACAAGGGCGGTAAATAGATCTAATTTAGGAAGAAGGCTTCTAATATTAATGTGCATAAACCCAAAATTTTTGCGGTTGCAGAATTCTGTATAGGAAAACCCATTAGTGATGGGACCAGCATAATTGACAAATGGGCCGGGGTAAGATTCAATATCCCCTGAAGAACTAAGTAAAAGTAAAATAAGTATGCGGCCAAAGCTATTGTAAATTGGGCGCATAATACGATGAGCATCGTAAATAGGCAAGGTAAATAACTTAGTAGAGTATAGTATATTAAGGGCACAATGGGTGGTCAGTGAAATTATAAATTGAATATGCTGGGGAGGTAGGCCTAACCATTGGGTAATGAAGAAAGAAGTGTCATCTCTAAAAATAGGTGGATCAGTCCGGGTTGTTGAAAAAGTGGGGGGAGGAGTGAAAGAGTTAAATGAGATATATTGAACTGAGCTTAACAAATTACAATGTAACAAAACAATACAAGCTAAATATAGACGGCTCATATTGTTAAAAATAAAAACAATACTAAAAAGTTGAAAAAGATTTTAAACAGAAAAATACTAAGCAGTACTTAATGAAAATAGAGAATAATTAATTGCCAAAGACCGAAAGCTAAAATACAAAAATGAAGTTAGAGAATATCCACCACTATAATAAAATAGTATTAATATAAAAATCACAAAGTGGTAAAATACTAAAATGGATAAAATAGTAACAGAAAAATACACGTTCTAATTTAGTGATAAAACTATAACACTATAGAAAAAGGAGAAGTCGGACATGCAGAGATGTACCATATAATCCAATGAAGGCCTTGGTGGCTATGGATGAAGTGACCGTATCGTGAACAGGTCACGTAACGGAATGCAGTCAGTCTGAAGCAGAGAAGAGATGCAGAAGAGGTGAGAAGAATCTCGTGCTGTAGAATTAGTACCCAGTAAGCTGTATAGAGCAATGCTGGCAGCCTTAGTCCTGATGGATGCTACATAAACAAAATGCCCCAGCCAGCCGGGAAGCAAACAAGCTCCGGTGCTCGCCCGTACTGACCACTGTCAGCGGCCGATAACTCGAACGACGACAGGGGTAGTCCAGTGTTCACAGAATAGAACAGAGTTAGTGCAAAGTTGAAGACAACAATCGTGAAATCCAATATAAGTCCCGATGGCTGTGGGTGCAAAGGACCGTAAAATGAACGGATCACACAACAGAGCACAGACAGTATGAGGCAGAGATGAAGTGGAGCAGAACCGACTCGTACTATAGACTGGGCACCCAGATAGTGGTGTGCAACACAACACACCGCTAGGTAAACAAAGGCCCCAGCCAACCGGAAGACAAGCTAGCTCCAATGCTAATTTGTACTGACCGATGTCAACAGCCGTTAGCTCCAGCGATGTTAAGAGCAGTCCAGTGTTTGCAGAAAGGAACAAGGTTATTGCAGAGTTGAGAACAACAGTCTATCAGTCCAGTGAAACCGCAGATGATGTGGAGGACCCGAGCTTAACCTGCGACCTGGCCGGATGAAGTGCGGCTAGCAGACAAGTCGTAAATAGGACCCACTATAAGTCACAGAACACTCACTTGGGTCGAAGTACAGATCGGCTCATAACAATAATACTGTTGACCGTCACATGAGGCGAGAGGTGAGTAACAATGTATACAGGATAGTCACACAAAACGATAACAAACACGTCTGCAACTCAGTCCGCCATCTTGGAAGCAGCATCATTAGTCCGCCATGTGGTGGTCCACAGTATCGAAGGCAGAACTAATGCCGCGATCCAGGCAACATGTAACCCGTGTTTTTTCAACTCGTAACTGGGAGTGCATCGATCTAGTACGAATTCACGGGTGGGAAGTCACGGGTTTGACTGCCGTTCCAGTGCACTTTCACGGGTATAAGTTTGAAAAAACACTGGTTACAGGTTGCCTGGAACGCGGCATAAGGTCAAGAAGTACCAACACTGAACATAGACCTGCGTCCGAGGCCATATGAAGGTCATTACAGACTCTCACCAAGGCGGTCTCAGTAGAGTGTCTCTTCCTAAAACCTGATTGAAATTTGTCATACAACTCCAAATTCTCTAAAACATCTGTAAGTTGATTAGCCACAACTTTTTCGAGAATTTTGGACAACAATGGCAACTTTGATATTGGCTGATAGTTCTTCAAAACTGTAGGGTCCAAATTAGGCTTTTTTAATATAGGTTGAATAGTGGCATGTTTAAAATAGGGTGGAACACAGCCTGTGGCCAGTGAGGAATTGACAATAGCTACTATACTAGGGCCAATGACAGGGAGTGCTTTTGAGAATAATGAAGATGGTATTATATCCTGTGGACATATATATTTTATTAGTCAAGTTTAGCAAATCAGGGAGGCTGAATGGTTTAAAAGAGTCAATGGTAATAGGCCTAGGTGAACGAATACAGTCTACAAGAAAGTGTGGTCCACGCAGAATATTTGATCTAATCTCCTGCCCTGAGAGCAGCGCGTAGTACACTAAAAATAACAGTGATTTGAATCTATTGAGTACTCCTGCCCTGAATCAGCATCCAATACACTAAAATAACAGCGTTTTGAATCTATTGAGTACTCCTGCCCTGAGAGCAGTGCGTAGTACACTAAAAATAACAGTGATTTGAATCTATTGAGTACTCCTGCCCTGAGTCAGCATGCAATACAGTGTTTTGAATGAGTACTCCTGCCCTGAGAGCGGCGCGTAATACATTAAAATAACAGTGATTTAAACCTATATTGACTTCTCCTGCCCTGAGAGCAGCGCATATTACCCTAAAATAACAGTGATTTGAATCTATTGACTACTCCTGTCCTAAGAGCAGCGTGTAATTCACTAAAATAACAGCGATTTAAACCATATATGACTTCTCCTGCCCTGAGAGCAGCGCATATTACCCTAAAATAACAGCGATTAGAATCTATTGAGTACTCCTGCCCTGAGAGCAGCGCTTAATGCTCTAAAATAACAGCGATTTAAAACTATATTGACTTCTCCTGCCATGAGATCACCGCGTATTACCCTAAAATAACAGCGATTAGAATCTATTGAGTACTCCTGCCCTGAGAGCAGCGCATAATAGACTAAAATAACAGCGATTTGAACCTACTGAGTACTCCTGCCTTGAGAGCAACACGTAATACACTAAAATAACAGCGATTTGAACCTATTGAGTACTCCTGCCCCGAGAGCAGCGCGTAATACCCTAAAATAACAGCGATTTGAATGTATTGAGTACTCCTTCACTGACAGCAGTAGGGGTGTAAATCGGACAGTTCATCACGAAACGATATGATATTGATTCTCTCAGCCAACGATACGATATTTGCCGATACCTCAAAAAAATTATTCGATTCGATTCAGGGCGATTGATTTATTGATATTTAGATATTATGTGCCAAGTTTACAAAACCAGTTACATTTTGATTAACTGACAAATGCAACTAAAATATAAAACATTAACTTTTTATTAAACTCTTTGAAAAATGCTCCCAATTAGGACATTTACAACAGAAGAGTCCAAGTAATGCATTCCAAGTAATATTAATCAAACAGCAGCTGGTAATAATAAGTCAAGTCAAGTCATCCTCATTTATATAGCGCTGGTAATAATAAGTCAAGTCAAGTCATCCTCATTTATATAGCGCTTTTAACAATGTAGATTGTTTCAAAGCAGCTTTACAGAGACAAACAAAATTTAAGGTAACAAAGAATGGTTTGGTTTTATAGCGGTTCTTGAATATGTTGTTTCCAGCTCAAGTTAGTTTTGATTCCCTCGAAATGATCATTTCATTTTGCGAACCTTTAAACGCGAACCTGTGATAAACGCTGATGGCGTTCACATGCGCGTTAAGAATTGATTCTATAGTTATGTGCATTTGAATATATGTGCACAGGTTTGTAATTTGCTACAAACCATGCCTTAACAAACTACTTGTCTTGCCTATAAATTTTGATGTAGAATTTTATTTTATCAATTCGGGGTAGGGACGCGAAACCGGAATTTCATAGCGCTTTATCTGTAGAGTGGATTAGGGATCCTCCATAGGGAGAGGCTAGTTGGCACTTCAGCACTGCGTTATCATCGGGTTCAGGCGAAGGTCCTTCGTCAGATCTGGAAACGGCCTGGATCTGGCAGGCTGCAGGAAAACCTCGGGATAAACAAAGACACTAATATTAGCTTAGATGCCATTCTTCTTATGATGTAACGAGTACATCAGGATTTAAGGGAAGTGTTCCCGGTTCCGGCTGGCCTAATCTATGCAGCCTAACATTTAATTATAGAAGTCGATAATGTATTATGTGAATGCTAGGTCAAAGAGATGTGTTTTTAGTCTAGCTTTAAACTGACAGCTCGCTCAAGTACTGGGGAGCTAAACCATTTAGTGCTTTGTAAGTAATCAGCAATATTTTAAAATTTATACGATGTATAATAGGCAGCCAATTTAGTGTTGACAGAACCAGGCTAATATGGTCATACTTCCTGGTTCTGGTAAGAACTCTAGCTGCTGCGTATTGGACCAGCTGTAGTTTGTTTATTAAGCGTGCAGGGCAACCACCCAGTAGAGCATTACAATAATCTAGCCTTGAGGTCATGAACGCATTAACTAATTGTTCCGCATTTGTCCGTGAGAGCATATGATGTAATTTAGATGTATTTTTAAGAAGGAAAAATGCTGTTTTACAGATACTAGACACGTGACTTTCAAATGAAAGATTGGTATCAAAGAGCACACCCAGGTTCCTAACTGACGACGAAGACTTAACAGAGCAGCCATCAAGTGTTAGACAGTATTCTAGGTTATTAGGTGAGGAAGTTTTTTGTCCAATAATTAGAATCTCTGTTTTTTCAGAATTTAGTAGTAGGAAATTACTGGTCATCCAATTTTTTATATCAGCTATGCATTCCGTTAATTTTGTGAATTGGTACGTTTCGTTTGGTTTTGAAGAAATATACAGCTGAGTATCATCAGCATAACAGTGAAAACTAATTCCATGTTTCCTAATGATATCTCCTAATGGTAGCATATACAGAGTGAACAGCAGCGGTCCTAGTACTGAGCCTTGTGGTACGCCATACTCAACTTGTGATCGATAAGACATCTCTTCATTTACTGCTACAAACTGAAAACGGTCAGATAAGTATGATTTAAACCATGCTAGTGCAATTCCACTAATGCCAACATAGTTTTCTAGTCTATTTAAAAGAATGTTGTGGTCGATAGTATCAAATGCAGCACTGAGATCGAGTAACACTAATAGACAGATACAACCACGATCGGATGATAAGAGCAAATCATTTGTGACTCTAATGAGAGCAGTCTCAGTACTATGGTACTGTCTAAATCCTGATTGTAAATCCTCACAGATATTATTTCTTTCTAGAAAGGAACACAGTTGTGAGGATACTGCTTTTTCTAATATCTTTGACAAAAAAGGTAGATTCGAGATCGGCCTGTAATTGACTAATTCTGTATGATCAAGTTGCGGTTTTTTAACAAGTGGTTTAATCATAGCCAGCTTAAAGGTTTTTGGTATGTATCCCAGAGACAAAGATGAATTAATGATATTGAGAAGAGGATCTATGACCTCTGGTAGCATCTCTTTCAATAGTTTAGTTGGTATAGGGCCTAACATACATGTTGTTGATTTAGATGATTTAACGAGTTTGCAAAATTCTTCCTCTCTTATAGCAACAAATGAATCAAGTTTTTCATCATGGAGACTACACTGCACTCCCTGATGTGATACTGTAGTAGACGTTTGCATAGTTATAATTTTGTCCCTATGGCAAGCCGTTTTAACATTTAATCATTTGAACCTACTAGTCTCTATTTTCATGCTACTAGTACTTATTTTTTAGATACTAGTATCTATTCCATTAAGTAATAGTACTTATTCATTAGCGACTAGTTCTTATTATTTAGGTACTAGTGCTTATTCAATAGATACTAGTACTTATTCAATAGATACTAGTACTTATTCATTAGTTACTAGTACTTATTCATTAGATACTAGTCCTTATTTATTAGATACTAGTACTAATTCATTAGATACTAGTACCTATTAAATAGATACTAGTTCTTATTCATTAGATACTAGTACTTATTCAATAGATACTAGTACTTATTCAATAGATACTAGTACTTATTGATTAGATACTAGTACTTATTGATTAGATAATAGTACCTATTAAATAGATACTAGTACTTATTCATTAGTTACTAGTACCTATTAAATAGATACTAGTTCTTATTCATTAGCTACTAGTACTTATTCAATAGATACTAGAACGTATTCAATAGATACTAGTACTTATTCATTAGATACTAGTACTTATGCATTAGATACTAGTACCTATTAAATAGATACTAGTACTTATTCATTAGATACTAGTACCTATTAAATGGATACTAGTACTTATTCATTAGATACTAGTACTTATTAAATAGATACTGGTACTTATTCATTAGATACTAGTAACAAATTTTTTTTTTTGTCATTGACTTCTATGGGGATCTGTCATTTAGATATCAACTATTCAGTTCTGACTAGTATCTATTCCAATTGTGACTAGTACTTATTCATTAGATATTAGTACTTATTCATTAGATACTAGTACTTATTTTTAGATACCAGTACTTATTCATTAGCTACTAGTACTTATTCAATAGATACTAGTACTTATTCATTAGATACTAGTACCTATTCAATAGATACTAGTACTTATTCATTAGATACTAGTACTTATTCATTAGATACTAGTACTTATTCATTAGATACTAGTACCTATTCAATAGATACTAGTACTTATTTATTAGTTACTAGTACTTATTCATTAGATACTAGTACTTATTCATTAGATACTAGTACCTATTCAATAGATACTAGTACTTATTCATTAGGTACTAGTGCCTATTAAATAGATACTAGTACTTATACATTAGCTACTAGTACTTATTCAATAGATACTAGTACTTATTCATTAGATACTAGTACCTATTAATTAGATACTAGTACTTATTCAATAGATACTAGTACTTATTCATTAGATACTAGTACTTATTCATTAGATACTAGTACTTATTCAATAGATACTAGTACCTATTTATTAGATACTAGTATTTATTCCAAATGTTACTAGTAAGAATTTTTATTTTACTAGTCACAACTGCTTTTTTACTAGTCTTATGTTATGACTAGTCAGAACGGCCACTGTATAGTTCATTTAAAAATCTTACTAGTAAAATAAAAATTCTTACTAGTAGCATTTGGAATAAATACTAGTATCTAATAAATAGGTACTAGTATCTATTGAATAAGTACTAGTATCTAATGAATAAGTACTAGTATCTAATGAATAAGTACTAGTATCTATTGAATAAGTACTAGTATCTAATTAATAGGTACTAGTATCTAATGAATAAGTACTAGTATCTATTGAATAAGTACTAGTAGCTAATGTATAAGTACTAGTATCTATTTAATAGGCACTAGTATCTAATGAATAAGTACTGGTATCTAATGAATAAGTACTAGTCACAATTGGAATACATACTAGTCAGAACTGAATAGTTGATATCTAAATGACAGATCCCCATAGAAGTCAATGGCAAAAAAAAAAAAATTGTTACTAGTAACAAAAGAATAGTTACTAGTCACTATTGAAATAAGTACTAGTATCTAATGAATAAGTACTAGTATCTATTTAATAGGTACTAGTATCTAATGAATAAGTACTAGTATCTAATATATAAGTACTAGTAACTAATGAATAAGCATTGGTATCTAATAAATAAGGCCTAGTATCTAAAGAATAAGCACTAGTGTCTAAAGAAAAGGCACTAGTATCTAATGAATAAGTACTAGTATCTAATGAATAAGTACTAGTACCTAAATAATAAGCACTAGTAGCTAATGAATAAGTACTAGTACTTAATGAAATAGATACTAGTATCTAAAAAATAAGTACTAGTAGCATGAAAATAGAGACTAGTAGGTTAAAATGATTAAATGTTAAAACGGCTTGCCATATTGTCCCTGATATTATCGATCTTATAAGTGAAGAAGTTCATAAAGTCATTACTGCTGTGTTTCTTGGACACATCTGAGCTTGAAGCTTTCTTTTTCGTTAGTTTAGCCACGGTTTCAAATAAATACCTAGGATTATGTTTATTTTCTTCTAATAGGTTTGAAAAAATAAGCAGATCTAGCAGCTTTTAAAGCCTCTCTGTAAGCAATCGAGCTCTCCTTCCACGCAATCCGAAATACCTCTAGTTTTGTTTTCTTCCAGTTGCGCTCCATTTTTCTGTCTGCTCTCTTAAGGGCCCGGGTGTGCTCATTGTACCACGGCGTTGGACTATTTTCTTTAATCTTCTTTAAGCGCAGCGGAGCAACTGTGTCTAAAGTGCTGGAAAAGAGAGAGTTAAACGTTTCTGTTGCAATATCAAGTTCTTCTAAGCTATCCGGGATGCTGAGATGATGAAACTGATTAGGAAGATTATTGATAAAGCAATCTTTAGTGGCAGAAGTGATAGGTCTAACATATTTATAAAACGGAGTCGGCTTTGCAGCCTTGGCTAAATGTAATTTACACAAGACTAGATAATGATCTGAGATGTCGTCGCTCTGCTGCAGAATTTCAACGGCATCAACATCTATTTCATGTCATAATATTAGATCAAGAGTATGATTACGACAATGAGTAGGTCCTGACACGTGTTGTCTAACTCCAATAGAGTTTACAATGTCTTTAAATGCCAATCCCAATGCATCTTTTTCATTATCTACATGTATATTAAAATCACCAACAATAACTTAAAAAAAAACAGGTAACTCACAAAATTAAAGTTAATTGAAATTATGTTTTTTTTATGTATTGAAAGTTTGTTTAATTTCCTCAGCTGACATAGACATCTGAAAAACGTTGTTGTTGTGATTAACGTACATGCAATACAGGGAGTTTTTCCTTCACCACTAACGTGCTAGCAAGGTTGCTTGAAAAAGTTTTCAGCTTTTAGACTGGTTCAAGTTCGTTGAAATTATCCATCCATGAACTCGCGATGCCTTGACAGTGGGGCTGGGCGATACAACGATAACGATATTTATCGCAATATAATTTTTACTCAATAAAACGATATCAAGAGTTCGGTAAATATTCGATAATGTTTATGCTCAAAAAAAGCAGAACGAAACTCAATTGAACCGTGCACCACACGGACCATTTATCCGCTCGGCTCAAAGTAAACGGCAGCACAGTGCGAGCTCACTAGAGCAGACGCGTTTACTCTGATCGTCTCGCTCACGAGATCCAGTGAGAAGTGCTTGAATCAGCGAAGAACACAAATGACTCATTGATTTAAACCAATTTAAAGGCAGATGAAACAGCGCTGACAAACAGGAGAAACACTGCGCAACGATACAGTCAGAAGGCTTTTCCGTCTAAACATTCCCATCATTTACCGTGGATTTACTGTAACGTTAGCCTAGTAATATTAACTGCACCATGAAATGTGGGAAATACATATTGAATTGTATTATATTATTAATGGAGACAATGTATTTGTAACGTGGTGCGGTTGAAGTAGAGATGATGCAGGATCCAAATGCAGCACACACTTTATTAAACAGACTATAACTTAAACTTGGATACAGGACTCAGGAACAGGATACAAGAACAACCAACATCAACGTTAACATTAAACAAGAACTCAAAGAAAAGGCTGAAACACAGGGCTTAAATAATCAGGGACAAACAAGCTAGACAAGATAACAAGGGTGCGTGGTTAATGGTAAACACCTGGGATAACTAATAGACAAGACAGGGAACCACTGAACATGACAAGACACAAATCGCACACCGTAACATAGCCCCCCCCCCCCCCACCCCCCCACCCCCCAAACAAAAAGTTCAGGAGGGCGGCGAAGCAGAGGCGGTCTTGGGGGAGGGACGGGGGGCCAGGGCCGTGCAGGGGAACGGGACCAGGAGGTAGCCAAGGCGGGCCTGGGCAGCAGAGCGTGGGCGGACCAGAATGGACCGATGACCAGGGCGGAGCAAGATGAGGCGAAGGCCAGGGCGGAGCAGGATGAGGCGAAGGCCAGGGCGGAGCAGACTCAGACGTAGACGAGGTCCATGTCAGCGTCACCTCCATGGCCAGCCCAGCCCCCCCCCCAAAAAAAAAAATACTTGGGGAAATCCACGGGAGGAACCTCCGGGATGTAAACGGGTTCAAGAGAGGCCTCCCGGAGCTTGAAGGGCGCAGGCAAGGCGAGGCGCAGAGGCTGGGCCGGCAGGGCGAGGCGCAGAGGCGGGGCCTGCAGGGCGAGGAGTCTGGGTACACTCACCGGAGCCTGGCGAGCCGAACGAGTCCTACTTCTCCTCCTGCGACGACGCGTCACTGGGCTTGATTCACTCACTTGGCTTAATTCACTTGATCCACTTGACTCGGCACTTGATTCACTTGACTCGGCACTTGATTCACTTGACTCGGCAGGGCACACGTGAAGTACAGACTCAGCGGGGCTCACGTGAAGTGCATGCTCGTCGGGGCTCACGTGAAGCGCATGCTGGTCGGGGCTCACGCGAAGCGCATGCTCGTCGGGGCTCACGTGAAGCGCGGGCTCGGCTGGGCAGACGTGAGTCGCAGGCTCGGCTGGGCAGGAAGCTTCTTCTCCTCCACCCCCACAGTCAACGAAGAGCCGCTCCACAACAGGGCCAGGTCGATATACCCCTCTAAAGACCCGTGCTTATCAGGTTCGGGTATCGGAGACTGGAGTGGTTCCGATAATCCACCGCGGAAGAAGATCTTTAAGCACTGGGTGCTCATTTGCGCGAGATGTGCCAGTTCAGTGAAGTCCGCGACGTACTCCTCTATTGTGCGATTCTCTTGACAGAGACGGAGAATCTAGACGTCTGGACTCCAGAAAGGCATGGCTGCTGGATCACGATGTGGTGAGTTCTTCAACGTGGTGCGGTTGAAGTAGAGATGAGGCAGGATCCAAATGCAGCACACGCTTTATTTAACAGACTATAACTAAACTTGGATACAGGACTCAGGAACAGGATACAAGAACAACCAACATCAACGTTAACATTAAACGAGAACTCACAAAGACAAGGCTGAAACACAGGGCTTAAATAGACAAGACAGGGAACCACTGAACATGACAAGACACAAAACCCACACCGTAACAGTATTAAAGGACTAATGGAATATAATTACAGTATTTAATAATGTATTTAAGCTACTGTTTTTCATACAAATACCAAAAACCATAAAGTTACATGTTGCCATGATAGTGAGGTGCTATAGTAGCCTGACTTCGTCATACTCATATTCTAGTCAGAACATGAGTCTGATACTGGTCCATAGGGCTTTGATTATGAGGCGTGTCTTAACCGAACCAGGAAAAACAACAACTCTGCACTCAATTGGATACTTACAACCAATCAGAGGAACGCAGTAAGTGACGTATGTTGAGCAACGCATAGTTATCAACAGAAATCAACTGCACGATCTCTGGAAAAAGTATGAAAAAAATAATGAGTGTTAACGATCTTTTCCGGTGTTGCAAAAAGAATTTAAGGATTCGCGGAGTATAGCCCTACTTGCATGCAAACACAAAAAGCATTTTTGAAAGAAATACGTTTGATGACGTGATGATTACGTATTGGATGAATTATCTGTCTATCATCGTATAAAGCCCACCCTGGAAATTTGATTGGCCCGACGATTTCTGAACCGGGCATAATTCCTCCTCAATAGATCGAGTCCAGACCGAACTTCCCGACCAAAATATGTTGTGGGCGGAGTTCGGGCTGGCATCCAGGCTAGTGCTATAGGCTATGTCTGGTTTTATCTGTGGTTATCATGATCTAAATGCATTATACTGGATGACCAATGGTTAATTTTAATAAAACTCAAAGTCAGAAAATTACATTTTACCAAATAAATTTGAGGTTGTTAATTTTTTTAACAGATGTTACTGTTTTTGTTAATGAACATAAATTTAACTTAGTAAATCTGCATCCTAACTCAATCTAATACTACTGTCAAATCACTGTCAAATATGCGTTTCGAGACAAAACATGTAATATTAATATTGCAGCCTGCACTGCAAACTGTGCTGAAGATATGTGCCATCAAATTCAAGCAACACAAACCTGTTTCAAGACTTGAAACAATATCCTCCATTAGCACATGCAGAAACTAAGAAATATATTTTTCTATTAAGATATTTATTTTGTTAAGTAAAAATGACAAATGTTTGAGATTTGTAAAATGTTCACCTGTTTGTCATGATATGTTCTGACAATAAAGAGTAGTTTAAAACCACAATTAATCGCTCTGGTTTCTACAACTTTCACTTAAAGAAGTGTTACCTGTAGTGGAAGAGCCTCTTCTCAATATTATTAACTCGTCTTTATCTTTAGGTCATGTTCCAAAAATTTTCAAGCTGGCAGTAATAAAACCTCTCATTAAGAAACCGCAATTAGATCCAAATAACCTAGCAAATTACAGACCCATCTCAAATCTTCCATTTATGTCTAAAATACTAGAAAAAATTGTGTCCGCTCAATTGTGTTCTTTCTTGCAAGAAAATGATATCTATGAAAAATTCCAGTCGGGATTCAGACCGCATCATAGCACAGAAACTGCGCTAGTTAAAATTACAAATGATTTACTTTTAGCCTCTGACCAAGGCTGTATCTCAATACTAGTTCTACTTGATCTTAGTGCTGCGTTCGACACTATAGATCCTAAAATACTCTTAGATCGACTACAAAACTACACTGGTGTTCAGGGACAGGCATTAAGCTGGTTTAGATCGTACTTATCAGACCGTTACCATTTCGTCTGTTTAAATGGGGAAAAATCAAAGATAACATCAGTAGACTATGGAGTGCCGCAAGGATCTGTCCTAGGCCCTCTGCTATTCTCAATATATATGCTGCCACTTGGTAATATTATAAGAAAACATGGAATTAATTTTCACTGTTATGCTGATGACACTCAATTATATATCTCATCACGACCAGATGAAAACACTAACTTATCTAACTTGACAGAGTGTCTAAAAGATATAAAATGCTGGATGACGTGTAATTTCCTGCTATTAAATTCAGATAAAACGGAGGTATTACTTATTGGTCCAAAAAACTACCCACAAAATCTCTTACAATACAACTTTAATTTAGAAGGATGTCCTGTTACTTTATCCACTACAGTAAAAGACCTGGGTGTTATGCTAGACCGCAACTTGACTTTCGAAAATCATATTTCATATGTTACCGGAACAGCCTTTTTCCACCTTAGAAACATTGCTAAGCTACGTAACATGCTATCTGTTTCTGATGCAGAAAAGTTAGTTCATGCATTCATGACCTCGAGACTAGATTACTGTAATGCTTTATTAGCTGGTTGTCCTGCATCCTCAATAAACAAGCTTCAGTTAGTGCAAAATGCAGCCGCTAGAGTTCCTACTAGGTCAAGAAAATATGATCATATAACACCAATTTTATCATCTCTACACTGGTTACCTATAAAGTTCTGTATCAATTACAAAGTATTACTACTGACCTATAAAGCCCTAAATGGTTTAGCTCCTGTGTATTTAACAGACCTTCTATCGCCATACAATCCATCGCGCTCTTTAAGATCACTAAATTCGAGGCTTCTGGTCATTCCTAGGATATCTAAGTCTACTAAAGGAGGGAGGGCGTTCTCACATTTAGCTCCTAAACTCTGGAATAGCCTTCCTGATATTGTTCGAGACTCAGACTCGCTGTCCCAGT
Source organism: Chrosomus eos (assembly GCA_036326025.1). Taxonomy (NCBI): domain Eukaryota; kingdom Metazoa; phylum Chordata; class Actinopteri; order Cypriniformes; family Leuciscidae; genus Chrosomus; species Chrosomus eos. The sequence continues at coordinate 27,060,466 of CM070833.1, read as the reverse complement.
TTAAAACTAGATCAAAGACGCATCTTTTTAATGCTTACCTTTTATACTACTGCTGAATCAGTTCGAATGCATTAACATTATGAACATCAGCTATGCTAATTATTTCCCATCTGTCTTTCTGCTGTTATCTCGGGACGCTAGTCCCGAGGTAAATAGCGTTCATCAGCTCCAGTTTGTATCCAGCCTCTCACGGAGACTTCAGATGCCCCAACACCTGTGTTGAGATGACTAAACGCCTGTGGAGAGACGACTCGACGCCTGTGAAGAGACGACTCAACGTCGGCGATATGTTATGCCCTAAATTAATACATGATTAACTAACTGTATTTTTCTATGTACATTTCTGAAATGCACTTTCTGTAAAGCTGCTTTGAGACAATGTGTATTGTGAAAAGCGCTATACAAATAAATTTGAATTGAATTGAATTGAATGATTTTTTTAACCATTAATTACAGATCCGTCTAATCAAAAGTGGAAAATAGACTAATAACTAGCACTAGTAAATTTAATTTGATCTAACCCGTTTTCTGATTTTTATAGTTTATTTAGGCCTATGTTTAGTAATAGCTACTTTTCTTCCCGGAACTACAGTATGTAGGGTTTGTTTCTGGTGGGACACTCATTAGTGACGCACTCGGTGCTCGTTCGGCACATTGGTTGTGTTATTATGGTAATGCTGGCATTTTAATCTCATAAATGTTGACTTCTTTGGTAAACAGAATTAATAATTAAATACATGTTTGCATGTATGTTGTATTTTGGAGGTTTCAGGAGATTAGGGTTAATTAACTGTATTTTTTGTTGTTTAAATGTATATGCTTCAATTAGCATTAGCTTATAGCCTATTTTACATGTAATCGTGTCTTATGTGTGTCTTTACAGGTATGTTTGGACTTTCTTTTAAGTCCATATATGTTTAATTGTATAAATTAAAATGAAAGAACACAAGTTTTATATTTGTTTTTTTTTTGTACCATATTTTTAAAGGAATAAGGATGGCACTCTTATTGTATATATTTATTGATATTTTAGTTCATGATTTGTAAGTACATCATTGTGTCATGACTTTACTTGAGGAGGCACATCATCATTAATTCATTATTAACTAACCATACACTAACAATCAACTAATGGCTTGTTAATGCATCATTATGTCATGAATTTACTTGAGGGGGCACATCATCATTAATTCATTATTAACTAACCATACACTAATGGCTTATTAATGCATCATTATGTCACGACTTTACTTGAGGGGGCACATCATCTCTAACTCATCATTAATTACTTATAAAGTAACATGAATTCATGACTTGTTAATGTATCATTATGTAATTTCTTGTCTTGGCCCTTCAAGAGTACATATTTAAAAAGTTATCAATTACACATGTTCTATACATATTCAGCTCTTCTAAATCATATAAAACTTGGTGCTTTTCGGTGGTTTGTAAAGAAGTGGAAGAGCAGAGATGCTGTGCCGAATTTGAATGGAGAAGGAATTGAACGGTAGGAGGAAAGTGGACACATTTTGAGGGGGCAAGAAAACAAGACTAACATCCGACTGTATTTTGATATAAAGACAGTAAACCAATCCTCAAAATAACCACATAAATAACTGTCATCATGTGCTAACACTGATTTTAATTTTGAAAATTCCATCTGTTTAATGGATATATTAGTGTAGGTATTTCACTCTTGATGGCAGCAGTGGAATAAATTAAAACGGAATGGGATTAAATTGTTTTTTAAATGATGAATGCATCATTGTGTGTTCAATGAGTAAGGCTAAATGTGAATATTGCAAGACATCTAGTGTCATTCAATGATGTTTGTGACAGTTGCTGGTGGCAAATTTATGAACAATTTTACATTGTGCCCTTTTAATACATCTTTCTTCTAATCTAGAGCATGTTTAATTTTGGTTTACCCCAAAGTGTTAATTAATACATTAATTAACAAGCATGTACTAACGTGTAGTTACGATGGTATATTCATGCAGGAATTCATATGACTCATGTCGTAGTTAAGGTTAGTTCTTCATTAGTACATGTCTTAAGTCATCATTAGTTCATAGTAAAGTAATTATTAATTCAGGTATTAGTACATGATTATTCATGTACTGTTATTGTAAAGTGTTACCTAATAACCTCTCCCTTCTAAGTATGACCTGAACCATTTTAGGACTATCCCAGAAAGCCCCACCCAGTTTTCCAGCCTGCCAATAAGTATGTTGTGATCGACAGTGTCAAATGCAGCACTGAGGTCGAGTAGTACCAGCACTGATAATTTGCCTGTATCAGTATTTAAGCGAATATCGTTTATTATCTTTATGATCTCGTATCTAGATTGCTCTTTTTCAGGAGGGGCTTGACAACTGCAGTTTTCAGGGATTTTGGAAAACTCCCAGAGAGAAGTGAGGCATTTACCACTTCTAGGAGATCTGCTTCTAAACAGTTTAACATACTTTTGAAAAAAGATGTGGGAAGTGTGTCAAAGGCGCAGGTTGATGTTTTAAGGTGCTGTACGGTTTCTTCCAAAATTTTGCCATCAATTTCTTCGAAAACAGACATAGTAACTACTTTCTCAGGTAGTGGTCTGATCTGTTTGACCCCAGCGCAACTCAAGGATGAGCTGATCACCTTTCTGATATTATTGATTTTCTCAGAGAAGAAAGAAGCAAACTCACTGCACTTGCTGTCTGAGAGCATTTTACTGGGAATCTGGCTTGGGGGGTCTCTACAGTAGCAAAAAGAGTGCGTGTGTTGTTTAAGTTGCTGTTTATAATATTTGAGAAGAAAGTCTGTCTAGCTTTGCCTAGTTCCATATTAAAAGCATGGATGCTGTCTTTGTAGATGTTATAATGGACTACAAGTTTTGTCTTTTGCATTGTCACCAGTGAAACTTGACAACATCATGTCGACAAGACGCTGTGTTCTGAAGTGCGAATCAAAAGCAAATTTTTTTTTCACTGCCCAGGGACAAGCATGTGAAGAATCAGTGGCTAGAGTTTATATTTACAACTGTACCAGAACCTTGTGCTCTGTTCACGTTATTTTAATGACGATTCCTTTACAAACATAAATGCTTTCAAGTGTGGATTCACGAGCCCGGTGTCAGGGTTTGTGCAGGTGACCGAAGACGAGGACACGAAAGCTTCAATATAAATGTTTTAATAACAAAATGAAAACTTTCCAAACTTAAACAGGAACAAAACTCCAGGAAATCAGAAACACACAACCACACATGGACGACGATCGACAAACACTGAGGGAAAACACAGGGCTTAAAAGAACTGAACCAAACAAGATAATTAACTGAAAACAGGTGCAGAAAATTGACACAAACGAGGAGCGGGAAAACTAACAGGACTAAACCAAAAATCACAAAAGACAGGGGAAGACAAGATACAAAACAGAACAGAACACATCAAAACGTGACAGTACCTCCCCCCTCCCCGAAGGCGCGTCCTCGCGCCGTATAACATCCAAAGGGGTGGGAGGGTGGGCGCCCTGGAGGCTGACGAGGGCATGGTGCAGGTCCAGGAAGCCTCCAGGGCGGAGCAGGCTGTGGGCGTGGCCACGACGGTGCAGGCTGTGGGCGTGGCCACGACGGTGCAGGCTGTGGGCGTGGCCACGACGGTGCAGGCTGTGGGCGTGGCCAAGGCGGAGCAGGCTGTGGGCGTGGCCATGACGGTGCTGTGAGACTCTCGGGCGTCCAGGGCGGAACTGTGAGACCCTCGGGCGTCCAAGGCGGTGCAGGCTCTTCAGGTGGCCACGGCGGTGAAGACCCTTCAGGTGGCCGTGGTGGTGAAGACCCTTCAGGTGGCCATGGCGGTGCAGACCCTTCAGGTGGCCATGGCGGTGCAGACCCTTCAGGTGGCCATGGCGGTGCAGACCCTTCAGGTGACCATGGCGGTGCAGACCCTTCAGGTGACCATGGCGGTGCAGACCCTTCAGGTGGCCATGGCGGTGTTATCTTTTCGGGCCTCCGTGGATCTTTGGCCGGCCACGGCGAAGGCGTATGGCGCCCCCCCAAAATTTTCTTGGGGAGGACAGGCTCATGATCGGGAACTGACTTGACATCAACGGGCGCTGGGTCAACGGGTTCTGGGTCAACGGGCTCTGGGTCAACGGGCTCTGGGTCTGGGTCAACGGGTTCTGGGTCTGGGTCAACGGGCTCTGGCTCTGGCTCTGGGTCAACGGGCTCTGGCTCTGGCGCTGGGTCAACGGGCTCTGGCTCTGGCGCTGGGTCAACGGGCTCTGGCTCTGGCGCTGGGTCAACGGGCTCTGGCTCTGGCGCTGGGTCAACGGGCTCTGGCTCTGGCGCTGGGTCAACGGGCTCTGGCTCTGGCGCTGGGTCAACGGGCTCTGGCTCTGGCGCTGGGTCAACGGGCTCTGGCTCTGGCGCTGGGTAAACGGGCTCTGGCTCTGGCACTGGGTCAACGGGCTCTGGCTCTGGCGCTGGGTCAACGGGCTCTGGCTCTGGCGCTGGGTCAACGGGCTCTGGCTCAACGGGCTCTGGCTCTGGCTCTGGGTCAACGGGCTCTGGCTCTGGCTCTGGCTCTGGGTCAACGGGCTCCGTGCTGGATTGGACCAGCATATCAGGAAACTCGGGGCTGGACGGGACCAGCATATCAGGAAACTCAGGGCTGGACGGGACCAGCATATCAGGAAACTCGGGGCTGGACGGGACCAGCATATCAGGAAACTCGGGGCTGGACGGGACCAGCATATCAGGAAACTCGGGGCTGGACGGGACCAGCGGTGAAGGCTTGATTGGGCTGGACGGGACCAGCTGTGAAGGCTCTGGGGGAAGAAGCTCTGGAAGGTCGTCAAACGGGTCAGGCTCTGGCGTGCATGCAATGGGCTCAGGCGTTGGCGTGCAGGTGATGGGCTCTTGCTGGCCGTGGAGATCGGGCTGGATGTCTCCCACGGTGAATGAGGAACCACACACCCACAGCGTACGGGCAATGAATTTTACTAACGGGAGGTGGAGATCTCCCAACAACAGTCTCTGAGCGAGGGTATCGTCCATCCCACTCCAAAACTCATGTGTCAGGGACTCCTCGTCCCAATTAGAGTCCCGGAAAAGATGGAGATATATCTCCGCATATTCTTCCAGAGTCCGGCCATCTTGTGGGACACAGAGTTCGTAGTTCATTCCCTTTTTTTTTTTGTTATGGTCGATCGTTCTGTCAGGGTTTGTGCAGGTGACCGAAGACGAGGACACGAAAGCTTCAATATAAATGTTTTAATAACAAAATGAAAACTTTCCAAACTTAAACAGGAACAAAACTCCAGGAAATCAGAAACACACAACCACACATGGACGACGATCGACAAACACTGAGGGAAAACACAGGGCTTAAAAGAACTGAACCAAACAAGATAATTAACTGAAAACAGGTGCAGAAAATTGACACAAACGAGGAGCGGGAAAACTAACAGGACTAAACCAAAAATCACAAAAGACAGGGGAAGACAAGATACAAAACAGAACAGAACACATCAAAACGTGACACCCGGTTGATACTGAAGGAAGGTTCAGTACCAAGTTTATTTGGATTGGCTTCCTCCTCCGAATCACAACCTGTAAGTACTATTAAATAATTGTTGCTTTTATTAGTTTTGTAGCATGCTCAATAAGTATGTGTGTGTGTTGTGTAAGTTACGCTCAGTGCAGCTTCTAGGTCTCCAATGTCATTTTTTTTTTGAAATATGTAAAATGTTTGTCGTTGTTATTGGAGTTATCATAAAGAATAGAGCGTATTGAAGTGCTGTAGTGCTTTATCAATATGTTTAAGCTTTGGGCTAACGCGAAAAATAAGTGACTGGGTCATCTGACCAATCACCGCAGATTAGCGTCACGTAAAGGAGGGGTTTGAAAAATGAGTCGTCGAACGAATCATTAGTGAGTCGGTGAGCAAATCAGGTAAAAATAAATGCATATTATAAGATTATAAGATCATTGCATGCATGTAAAACTGTTGTTGTGGACTCCCAGAACAATATTAGGAACATTTTAAATCCCATAATAGGTGCCATTTAACACACACACGTACTGGAAAACCAAGAATTCATTTTTAATTTGACAACAAAACGACATTGACGGGCAGATGGTGGGGTGCGGGCCTTTGCTCTACGGGCAGCTCACAGTAGATCTGATGAGTGACAGGCCTTTTAAACATCTCAGATTAACTCTAATCTCCAAGAGCCCTACCTGGAGCTCCATCTCAACCACCCCCCCCCCCCCCCCTCCCTCACACACACACACACACACACACACAGACACACACACACACACACACACACACACACACACACACACACACACACACACACACACACACACCACACACACACACACACAATACTGTATGCTCAAAATTAAATCATTCATATGCTGTGCATGCTGTGAATAAAACCCACAAGCTCCAGAATTACCAAATCAACACCCTGCCAGCCTCAAAAAAACTGAAAAAGTTTACCCGTAATGGCTATTTCTGAAACACAACTGTCTCTTTGTCGTTGAAGACATTCATTTCCAGGCAGTGGAACTTCAGAGTGTCACTTCTCATGTCTTTCTCAAAGGCCTGGGACAGGCCTCAAAGAGAAAGCACCCTGGAAAGAGCTCTTGAGGCTTTTCACTAAAAGAGGACCCAGAGAGGGAACAGTGATTCTTCTTGTGCTTGCTCTCGCTGGGCACATTGAGAGCTTCACAATGCCAGGAGCCAGTGCATTACAGTGTAGGGGGGGGGGGGGGGGGGGGGGGGGGGGGGGGGAACAGAGGGGCTGAGAGGGAGGGAAGTTTTCTTTGGACTCCAATAGAGGTATATGCAATCTGCCACCCAACAGTCAGCCTCTACTCCATCTTGCCATTGACAGCTAACTGTTCCATAAACAAGGACAAATCCAGCATGAATTCCACAACGCCTGGCAGACGTTGCCCTCTCTCTGGTCTTTTCATGATTTTGCTGTGTCTCCCTCCCTCCACTTTGTCTTTTGTTGCAGGGATCCCTGAAAGGCTGTTTTTCCCTTGTTCTTTCTCACTAGCCTTCTGTCCATCTTTCGGTCGTCTCTCTCTCTTTCTGATTTCTGTCATTCCAGGAGAGGGAACAAAACTCAGTAGTTGCATTCTAACAAACAGCATCCTAAGGCTCTTTTGCACTGATACTAATATATTGTAATATATTACAATATTCTAAAATGTATACGATGTTAAATAGGGAGGCAATGCTGTGTTGACAGAACAGGAATAATATGGTCATACTTCCAGGTTCTAGTGAGAACTCTAGCTGCTGCGTTTTGGACCAGCTGTAGTTTGTTTATTAAGCATGCAGGGCAACCACCCCTAATAGCATTACAATAATCTAGCCTTGATGTCATGGACGCGTGAACTAATTGTTCCGCATTTGTCATGGAGAGCATTTGGCGTAGTTTAGATATATTTTTAAGATGGTTACCCCACTCATCCACCAAAGTATCTGCAAGTTCTACCAGAAAGACTCAGAGGGCAGGTCAACGTTTACATGATATTTTATGAAAGGGTACCTATTATGGCATTTAAAATGTTCCTAATGTTGTTCTGGGAGTCCCCAACAACAGTTTTACATGCATGCAATGACAAAAAAACACTTTTGTTGTCTTATAATATGCATTTATTTTTACCTGATTTGCTCAGCGATTCCCAAATGATTCGTTTGACGACTCATTTTTCAAACCCCGCCTTTACGTGACACTAATCTGTGGTGATTGGTCAGACGACCCAGTCAGTTATTTTTCGCGTTAACCCAAAGCTACATATTGATAAAGCACTGCAGTACTACAATACGCTCTATTCTTTATGACAACTCCAATAACAACGACAAACATTTTACATATTTCAAAAAACACACACACACAGCTTGGAGACCTAAGCACTGAGTGTAACTGACACACACACACACACACACACACACACACACACACACACACACACACACACACACACACACACACACACACCACATATATAAATATTTTGAATTTGGCGGCCATTTTGGGACGATTTACACACTCTGTACTTTAACGAACTCCTCCTAGGGATTTAGTCGGATCGACTTCAAATTTCTGCTGTGCCTTCTAAAGGCATTGACGATGAAAAGTGCTCTCTGCGTGTTTTCGTCAATGGGCGTGTCTGTGGCATCGATGATTTGCCATGAAACAGGAAGTTGGAGTAACTTTGCTGTACATGCTCAGATCTGCACCAAATTTTGCACGCTTGACAAGAGTCCCGCCCTGAACACATGTACATGCCGACATTCACCCCCAGTCATAGCGCCACCTGCAACGAAGCAGCCCCCGCCGCACGTTTGACCTACATGTACGAAATTTCTGTGGCACATCAACCATGTCCAGACGCACAAAAAAGCCTCTTGGAGTGATGCCCTAAACCCAACAGGAAGTTGGCCATTTTGAATTTTTCGTCAAATTTGGGCTGATTTACATACTCCGTACTTTAACGAACTCCTCCTAGGGATTTAGTCCGATCGACTTGAAATTTCTGCTGTGCCTTCTAAAGGCATTGACGATGAAAAGTTGTGCTATCTGCGAGTTTTCGTCAATCGGTGTGTCCGTGGCATGGCATCAAAGATCAACTCATCGCCATGACACAGGAAGTGGTTGTAACTTCAGTGTACATGCTCACAGCTGCACCAAACTTTACATGTAGGATAAGAGTCCCGCCCTGAACTCATGTACATTCCCACATTCACCCACAGTCATAGCGCCACCTGCTGGCAACAGGAAGTGACGTATAACACCTTCATGCAGTGTCTGAAAAGCGTAGCAAATTCACAGCCGCACTGGCAGAGCTCCAGAATATGCAACAGAATATGCGGCCGCATCACTCCCCGACGTGCTACATGTGCGAGGGCCCGCCCATCGCTGCTTGCAGCTTTAATTGTACAGTACAATCATAACATCCTACAGACATTATCTTAATTCCATAATGTCCTTAAACATAACAATATTGCTGGCCATAAAGTGCGCGTCCGTGACCCCCTTAGACATATAGTAGGCTAATTCTTACATTAACTGATTTGTTAAACACATTCGAATAATAAATAAAACGTAATATAATGTGGTAACCTACTGTCATGCTTTACATCTATCAGCCTGCTATTTGGATCGTTATCTCTATGCCTACAATCAATGAACAACATCTCAACACTAAATTAAAGGCCTGTCTCAAATACAACCCGGTGCAGTTCGGCGATTTGGGGAAAATAAATAGCCCGGGCTTTTATTATTTACCGTACATCAATTAAACAGAGTAAAGATTATGCATATTTGGCATGCTGTCCAGGGGGAGGGCTCCGAGCTCGGGATTTTTGCCCGAACCCAGAGTACTCCCCCCGTTGTTGTAAGAGTATTAGGACTAGAAGTGAGGAGATGGGGTGGTGGAGGGATGCTGTTAAACTGTCAATGAATGGAGGCAAGTTTGCTGTAAATATACACTGCTTAACTCGTTGATTTGGTTGATTAACAGAGTGTGCTCCACTCGTGTCTAATTAGGTTTGATTATCTGAATGTGCTCCTCCTGTTGATAATGAAACATCATATTTTAAAACATCAACAGCATACACGCAGTCGACTCACCTATGGTCCTCTACAGTTTTCACCATCTGTCTCCTCACACTCGCCTGGTTACTTTCCTAACCAGAAATACGGGGGGAGTACTCTGGGTTTGGACCAAAATACAGAGTTTGGAGCCCTAGCTCTCCTCGGACAGCACACCTAATACACATACTATCTGATTATTTATAAGTGTGTACTCGTGGTGGTAGTGGCACTAATATAGTAGTGGTAGTGAGCTACAATGATTCATATCTAGTTGTATAGAACATTTCTTTGTCATAGGCCCCGTCCTTAATCCAAAACCTAGGGGATGCAGAATCGGCTAGTCCTGCCTGAAGATGAAGGCAGGTGCGAAGTCTACCCCTGATGGATGGACAGGGACCAACTGTCCATCAACTCCAGTGATTGGCCAGACCTATTAGCATGAATGAACGACGTGACATTAGGGTCTTCCTGCTAGGAAGTACTCAAACACATCTGGAGGGGGACATATGGTTACACAAAATTTTGCACATCGACGACGATCAGACATTGTGTTTTATTGCTCTGGCCACATCTGCAGTCCTCATGTTGATTATTGCAGTATGATTATTATTATTCCATATGCCATAATTCTACTGCAGGGACCTTGGGTATCTTTCGTCTGGTGTTTTTCAGAGTTAGTAGAAAAGTATCTTTAGTGTCCTAAGTTATTTTAACTGTGACCTTTAAGTGTTACGCCCGTTTCACACCGGGAGCAGGAGCAGCGCGTGAGCGTTGAGCAGGAGTGGTGCGTAATCAGCAGTGAAGCGGGGGTTTCGACGCCGAGTCTATTTTTGCTGCGCTGCTCACGCTCAATTAAAGTGAAAGCACACTTTTGATGGCCAAAATAAGTATGATTTCACACAAAAAGTCCCCAAAATGCACAGAATAAGGATGTCTAGTGAGTTTTAACAAGAACTTGAGTATGCAAAAAAAGATAATAAAGACTCAAAAATATTTATAGAAGAATTAGGCTACCCATTAAATTTTTTTTCCAGTTTTTTTTACGCATTAAAAGCATTGTTTAAACACTTTCCAATATAAAAAAAAACCCAGCTACACTTATTTGGAATTTAAAAAATTATCTTTAAAATACTCTATCCTGAAAAAGTGACATTTCTTTTTTTGCTGAGTTTATAAAATAAAAAAGCCCACATTCAAGGAGAATGTCCTGTAAATATATTAAATATTTTATACAATGTTCATTCATCATCTGAGTATGTAAAATACCAGACAATATTCTTAGTGTTGAGATAATTATTATATTGTATTACAT